>CM034544.1:21688073-21921204 GCA_020002185.1 Paraescarpia echinospica
GCAATTACAGCATAGCGCCACTTTGTCGAATGCACAACACCTATTGGCGGCAATACCGCACTCCTGGCGTATGAGATTCAGTCAATTAACGTGATATTGTGGCAGGAACTATTCAAAGTTTGGACTGCGTCGTTGGCCGATCTCAGGTCATTCGCACAAACACTGCTGTTCGATATATGTGTGCTTAATAGGTCTGTGGCCGTATGTGTGTGCTTACAAATGTTGAACTAACATCGTGAAAGCAATACGCAAGCATGCATACATAGATGTACGTACATGAATTCACATTCAGGCTTCTACGTGCCTAGCTCCTTTGTCCCAGTGCGATTGTTATATTTGTCCCGCTGATTGCATTCGTGTGCGCGTTATACGTATTAACACATACATCAACAACGTGTACGTTCATGAGAACTTGCGTCTCCTCTGACATATTCTGCATGTGACTACACGGTCGCACCGACATCTGGCATGTCGGAATGCATGCACGTCGTCAAGCAGATACTGTGTATATCCGCCCAGGTCGTTAAACACGCCAGGTATCCTGTTGATTACAATCGCCAACATGGTCCCGATACCACCGACATCATGTCGCTTCACTATCTATTGTGAGACGGAAGGTACATCCCGGTCGATAAATTACCAACCAAACCCTCATTGGTTTCCTCTACCAACAGTTCTGGGAACCATTTCACTAACATCGGTTTGAGCTCGTAAACACACTATTGCACTTTAAAATGTATTTCACTCCTTAACAACACTCTTGTGTAATGAAACATGTCAACACCACTGATCACCGGAACACTTGCAGTGTGTCACAGAAATAGTGTCCTCTGTGATAACACTTGCAGTGTGTTACAGAAATAGTGTCATCTGTGAGAACACTTGCAGTGTGTCACATAAATAGTGCCATCTGTGAGAACACTTGCAGTGTGTCACATAAATTATGTCATCTATGAGAACACTTGCAGTGTGTCATATAAATGGTGTCCTCTATGAGAACACTTGCAGTGTGTCACATAAATAGTGTCGTCTGTGAGTACACTTGCAGTGTGTCACATAAATAGTGTCGACTATGAGAACACTTGCAGTGTGTCACAGAAATAGTGTCATCTGTGAGAACACTTGCAGTGTGTCACAGAAATAGTGTCCTCTGTGAGAACACTTGCGATGTGTCACAGAAATAGTGTCCTCTGTGAGAACACTTCCAGAGTGTCACCGAAGTAGTGTCCTCTGTGAGAACACTTGTAGTGTGTCACGGAAATAGTGTCATCCGTGAGAACACTTGCAGTGTGTCAACGAAATTGTGTTATCTGTGAGAACACTTGCAGTGTGTCACAGAAATAGTGTCATCTGTGAGAACACTTGCAGTGTGTCAACGAAATAGTGTTATCTGTGAGAACACTTGCAGTGTGTCACATAAATAGTTTCATCTGTTAGAACACTTGCAGCGTGTCACATAAATGGTGTCGTCTGTGAGAACACTTAAAGCGTGTCAGATAAATGGTGTCGTCTGTGAGAACACTTGCAGCGTGTCACAGAAATAGTGTCATTTGTGAGAACACTTGCAGCGTGTCACAAAAATAGTGTCCTCTGTGAGAACACCTGCAGCGTGTCACAGAAATAGTGTCCTCTGTGAGAACACCTGCAGCGTGTCACAGAAATAGGGTCTTCTGTGAGAACGATTGCAGCGTGTCACAGAAATAGTGTCATATGTGAGAACACTTGCAACGTATCACATAAATAGTGTCATATGTGAGAACACTTGCAGTGTGTCACAGAAATAGTATAATCTGTGATGCGGCGGTGGAATTTTTCATTTTTAAAATGCCTCTTAAATTTAACAACGGATTCAATTTAATGATGATATTTATGAGCTTATCTTAGTGAAACGGTCCCCTGGTGAGGTCGACTTTCTTTTGTGAACGCTACTTACAAGTTATGAGTCATCTACTGCAGTTAATATACTTTATATGTGGTTTGTGCAGTGACTTCCTTGGTACAAAAGAGTTCGCGACAAGTGGGTGCGTCCCCGGTATATCATTGGCCATTCCATGAAAGTGTTTGGCATACATTTACAAGGCTGAATGTAAACTGGACCTAGGACAATTAAGATAAATCGCCCGATGTCGGTCGGAGGTTAATGTTAGTCGTATCCTGGTTTCGCCCATTAGCAGTCTGGGGCTCTACCCATTGTGCTGTCGTTTCTGGCACACCTTACACAACACGATCAAGTTCACCGCAATTATGCATGTTTATGTGATATTAAAACTATGCAGGTATAATTATATTAGTGATTATCCTGTACACTTACACCAACTTAAACACGTATACTTTTGTCCCCATGTCATACTTGTTTACCGGAATTTCACAACAAATTCACCGTACGTGTGGTGAAACTATCTTGGAACTGTCACAGGAAATCGTGACACGAGTACGATTATTTGAAGGCCTGTCGTCTGTTGTTAACTCGATTCTGTTTCAAACTTCCTCGCAAATGTGACTGTAATTCGTGGCACATAATATGTATGGTTATTTGGAGACTTTTTGTTCGAATGCCACTTCAGCGTGGCGTCAAACTCTTCCTGCCACATGAAATCGTGGCACGACAATAGTTATTTGAAGACTTGTGTGTCATCTGGTTATTTGATGAGCTGTGTTGTCTTTCGCTATCAAATTAATAATGTTCTCCAAATGTTGCTTCAATATGGGTATACCACCTTGAACTTCCCGTCTCTTGTGCACTGTCGTCACAAGTTTGGTTTCGTTCGGCAGGCATAAACAGACGAAGCAGATAACCAAAAATTATGCATAATTAAATTTTCATAAGTGTCATTTAAGTTTAGTAATCATCTATACCATCATAACCAGTCCAGGTATGCTTAATAAAATTGACATATATCTAATACGGACGGCGTATGCATAACGTGAAAAGTGGTTGGGTTCTCGATAAGTTAACAGCTTTCCTGTCAACATGCCACATTGAAATGTTTCCTCTCAAAGGCAATATTGTTAGATCTTGCTTAACTCAGATGCTGGTTTAGGTGTTTGAATACGCACAACCAAACGTTTCAGTCAATGCTTCCATGATCTTTGAGAGTGTTAAGCCCCAAACTAGACATGCTTAAATTTCACTATGATTGGAATGATGCAACATATTAATTATGCATGAACCAGCTACGCAAAGTTTCGAAAACGGCGTTGCTTATTCCAATGTGGCTGGTTTCACTGTTTATATATCTTTTCCCGGATTTGGTGGGTTTCCACCACAGCCGAGGTCGTGAATGGTGTAGGACTGGTATATTCATCATTTTTTTATTATCATTAATATTCCCAAATTGTTGTCGTCTTTGCAATGGGACTCGCTATTTGCGACGTCTCTAAATTGGAAAGGACAACACTAAAGCTAGGATTCCATATGTACGAAAACGGCAGGCGGAATGCGAAACACCTCTGTACTAACGCCACTTCTGGGAATTTCCTACCCGATTCATGTGCGAGTACGGATACGATTTGACTCGCAACAAGGAGGGTTTAAAGTATCAGCATCAGTATCCGCGCAAAAAAACGCACCCGCCTTTGACATATGGAACTACTATTCATTTCCACTGAGTACTATATTATTTTAGCCGCATACGCCAGCCGTTTCCGTACATATGGAATTCTAGCTTATCTTCAAAATCCAATATACATTGACACAATATTGTAGCTATAGCACAGCTGAATTCAATAACATGCAGCGTTGTTAACTATATTACTACAACACTCGTTAGTAAACCGAATCACCGTCAATGGTGTAGCGCTGGGGGGAATCACATTCACGTCCGAATGGCTGCAGTGATTAATTGAGTTGTTTACGGTGTTGCAACAAACTGTTTTCGATATAAACTACCTGTGACCAGTTGAAACCCACATAGTATCGTCGATTGACCTTTTCGCATAGATCGGACACTTGAACACGAATGCGTCAGTAAAGAACGAATCACTTCTTCCACATGGGCCTATTCTTTGATGTCACAAACAATTAATAACAAAGGGGAAGTATTAGACATGTATAACTTTAATACACTCCACACCAGGAGCAGTTAGTCAGTTAATCAATAATAGTCGTGATCTGTAATGCGTGATGGTCGCGCCACAGTGGTTATCTTAATTATATTACACGCTTCAGTGCAAACGCTTCTCAAGAGAGTTGTTTCGTTGTTAATCATTAAAACATATTTTGGCACAGTTCAAAGGATTACAAATGAGCCTAAGTTTACTCGACGGTGATCAATTCCTGACAGATCAAACGATGAGACGAATGTATCAGTCATCGTTTCAATCAAAGACATCCTTTTTATAACGACCAAACAGCTAATGTAGTCATTGGTGTTGCTTTTCTGGAAACGGATGCAGTCTAAAAGTTAAGACACACACCGCATCAACAACTTACCTTCCCACGAAGAAACAAAAACTGGGATATCCAGACATTCGAATGTGCTACATGGTCTATCATTTGTCAATGACAATTCATGTATTGAAACCACGTCGAATCTGAAACAACAAAGGCAGCCGACAGACAGACATACAGACAGACATGCACACAGACAGACAGACAGACAGACAGACAGACAGACAGACAGACAGACAGACAGACAGACAGACAGACGGACAGACAGACATACAGACAGACAGACAGACATACAGACAGACAGACAGACAGACAGACAGACAGACAGACAGACAGACAGACAGACAGATATACATACATATTTATTTTTCACTATAAATGTACAAACTGAAATAATTAACATAAATGTAAGGCCAAGGAGACTCGCATTAAGACAACATGTCGCTGACATGGGAGCCCCCTTTTAATAATAACAAATCAAATTAGTAAATAGTAATAGTAAATAGAAATAATGATCACAATTAAATATTAATAAATACAGATATGTAATTATACAGCATATTGTATACTACTATTATATATTACATATATAACACTTATGGATATCATAATGACATTTATAGTTAATAATTAAGTAGTTTTTAATATAAGTTGTGAAACCATGTAGGCTAAGTGTATACATTTTATGAATGATAATCCTTGGAGTATTGTTAACTGTTTCTTTTATATTGTGTCGTATGTTTTTGGCATGTTCACGATTGAAGCTGGGGATAAAAATGTTATTTATTCCTCGTGTGTAGTGTTGATGGATTTCAAAGTTGCCCAAATAAGAGATGTGGCAGAAACATTCAGGTAGATCGTGATTGACTAATTTATAATAACATTTCAGTTGTTGCATTTTACAAATATCACCAAGTTTTAGGAATTTTAGTTTTTAAAAAGTGGGATCTGTATGTGCATTATATTTTTGTCATAGAAATGATTCTCATTGCTTGTTTTTGTAAATTAAAAACACAGCCGACGCTGAAACAACAAGACAGCGTCAACACGTGCGAGCGAAGCACACTCATTGCCCCAACAGGACAGCAGCTCGTGTGCCGACACTGTAGGCGAAACTTTGTCCCCGCATTGGACTGGTTTTACACACGCGAGCTGTGGACACAAACGATAACGAAAGACACACAAAACGGGACGGTGAATGTCATTCTCGAAAACGAGGAAACCGCCGATGATGATGATGATGGTGGTTATGATGAAGAAGAAGATGATGATGATGATGATTGAAACCACGACGATGCCAAGCCCACGACATGACGATGACGAATACGACGGCGATGACGGCGATGACGGCGATGATTACTACCACTACGATGACGACGTCCACCACCACCACGACTACGACCACAACAACAACAACAACAAAACAACAACACTACCACATTCTCTAACATGATATATTATGCTTCTCTTAACCTCCAATGTCTTTTGTTGTAGACTTTGTGAACATAATAGTAATTAGCTTGTTTACCAGTCAAATGTGTCCTTACTTCGGAGATGTTGTTGTTGTTGTTGTTGTTATGATTAACAAGACCACCTTCTTGCAATTACCCGTCCAATAAAGTGGTGGCGTCTGTTGACAACAATGAAGACAGCGCAATTTAGGCACGACGAATTTTAACCCGCAATCGTTTGCGCGAGCCATGTGCAATGCAATTTCCCGTGGGTCTTATATATCTACCGAATGCTCAGATCTTGCATCACCGCAGAATATTCCAACGCTACACGATACAAACCTTGACTGCCAAACGTGCGCAATGAAATATTTCAGATATTTGATAGCTGCACCATGTCTGGCATAAACAAATTCTGTCTGGTTCGTCATTTCACGTAATAAATATTGGTAATACTGGTGAGGGTTGAGTGGCGATGTCAGGCCAAATCTTCAGCAAGCACTGCCAGGCAGACAATGCTAATAACCGCAGTCGAGTCCGCAATCAAAATGATAACGTCGTTTACTTTCCCATGCAATGATTGCTGCAAATTACTGTGCCAAAGAAAACCACGTCGCCAATTCCGCCGGTTATTATTAGATAATTGCAGTAGTCGACCGTATTCACAACCTCGGCGACATCGCAAGCAACACATAGCTCCGGTCTATCTATGTATCACGCTAACATGCTGACCACTCGCACGTCAAACTTAAGATAATTATCGCACATCAAGATGCCATCAGCACATTCAATGACTTCGAGATACCTCTCACGGCTGAAGGTCGAGGGCGCTCCAGCGACTATCAGCCATAGGGGTCAGTACGGTAGCAATTATTTCACAATGCTGTTTACAGCGATGGTGATTTGAGAGCGGGTACTGGTTCACTGTGCTTGATCGATGACCCTTAGGTCCTGGACGAGTCCGGTGCAGACATATACTTTAGTGGGTCGTCACGGTCTAGGGAAGTTTGACCCTGGACTGCTTGTAGGCCCTGTGTTATTCTAGCTTTTGGTTCATAGGTTCAGCTGATGTTATGTGTGTACGAGACATTTGTTGGTTACAGTGTTGTGGTAGTGTGTGTGTGTGTGTGTGTGTGTGTGTGTGTGTGTGTGTGTGTGTGTGTGTGTGTGTGTGTGTGTGTGTGTGTGTGTGTATGTGTGTGTGTGTGTGTTTGTGTTTGTGTGTATGTGTGTGTTTGTGTGTGCGTGTGCGTGAGTGTGCGTTTGTGCGTGCGTGTGTGCTTGTGTGTGAGAATGTGTTTATGATGGCGTACATGCGTGTGTGCGTTAATAGTGTTAATAACGTAATTTATGATACTACATTTCCACAGACGTTATGTACACATGTTATCCTTCACAGGGGATCAGACCTACTGTAAACCGCCAAGAACGATCTGATTCATCATTAAGATGACAAACTGTGATACGATGCAATCTCGATGTGCGAATCGACACAATTTAAAAACACGGATGCAAGACATTACGTAAATTTACTACCATTAACATAACCCTCGTTCCTCCCTTTGTGGAACTTAGAATTACATCAACCATTGTGCAACTTCGAGCCAGAGGTTATGAAGGACAGTGCCTCAGAAAGATCTTGAGAATGAGCTAGGAATAGCATTTGTCAAACTAGAACGTATTGGAACGCACCACTATCAACAGCATCGTCGATGAAGTGAAACGAAGAAGGTGGAGATGGATTGGTCATGTTCTCCGCATGGATATAAGCCGTCTCCAATGTCCATCTTTAAAATGGACATCACATCGACATAGGAAAACGAATCAGACTGCTGGACACCTGGAGAAGAATTGTAGAAGAAGAAATGAAGTTGGCCGGGAAGAATTGTCACGAAGTAAGCAGGTTCATACAAGACCATACAGTCTGGAAGACATTTGTAGACGCTGTATGCTACAATGAGAGCTTGGTATGGAAAGATTATGTGGCAACATTGATGTTACCAGGTTGTGCTTCAGGAGAGCTGCCTGCACAAGCGAAATCAGCAATTCCTCACCCCGTTGAACTGTATCCGAAAAATAAATGAATATTTTCTACGTACTGAAAGCTGAAAGCCAAGGTCGATAGTCATAAAGAGATAACGTTCAAACTATATTTAAAAAGTCTACTTTATTAAAACGTATTTGGGCGGTGAAATTGGTAACTTATATATCATTTTACTGCACAACATCATTGTAATATTAAAAAATTACCCGACTTGGTTCTTTAATACAACACCGATAGTTGATGTCTAGGGCTGGCGGTATGTCGACAACTTTCGGTCATCGTTTCCCGGTTCGTTTGATAGAATGCTTCGAAACAGTATGACATTTTGCGTGGTACTGTGTCCCCATTCTATTCTATTGGGACATGGCCATGTGATGGCAGTAGTCTATATTTTATTTCGCTGTAATGGGCATATCTGCCGATGACGAGTTGCGATCCAGCTACCATCGATTAAGTTTCAGAAAACCAAATTAAACGTTTACGACTCACAGTGAAACGGTCTCGATGCATTGTTGTCAGTGATGTTTTTGATTCGGCTGCTGTTTCTGCTGTTTTGTTATTGTTGTCGTTAATATTGTTGTAACTGTTATTATTATTATTGTTTTGTTACTATTATTATTATTATTACTGTTATTATTATTATTATTATTATTATTATTGTCTCTGGTATTTTTCATTTGACTGTTATTATTATCATTGTTGCTGGCGATGCATTTGAGTAGCACCTGGTTCCCAGATCTCCCTTGCGTAGGAATGCTACTCATTGAATGATCATGGAGTTGCATATGATCTATAATACCGTTGAGGACTGAAGTGCAGCTGCGTCGTTTTAAATATCTTCACGGTCACAGTACGTTGTACAAACGGAGAATGGTCACAAACAGGGTCCACGCAGCACGGCGCAGCAGCTGCAATGATAAGCCCCTGGACAAAGCCGTGCATGCTCCACATGGAAACCAAATAGTCCACACTGCTGTGTCCATTGAATATCCATCCAGAAATATGCAAAACACTTCAACCAGTACAATTATCCGCTCGATACGTATTATGTTAACCTTGAAAGATAAATTGATACCATTGTTAACCTTGATTATTTGATAACTGTGCTGTTACCACCAGGGTTATTGATTTGTTGTTGCTTCGTTACTTGTTGACTCCAATATTGCAGTCACGCTCTTTTAAAATATTGCCGTGACATTCAGAATTTCGCCGAGGTCCGAATCCATACCCAGTGCAGCCAATGCAACTGCTTCGAGGCCT
This sequence comes from Paraescarpia echinospica, assembly GCA_020002185.1. Classification (NCBI taxonomy): domain Eukaryota; kingdom Metazoa; phylum Annelida; class Polychaeta; order Sabellida; family Siboglinidae; genus Paraescarpia; species Paraescarpia echinospica. The sequence continues at coordinate 21,697,219 of CM034544.1, forward strand.
GTTTCTCATGTATGTTGTATTTTTTTCGACCAGCCAAACAGTACGTTATTGTCTCATTATTAATGTTTACATATTACTATACAAGCTGTGATATTACTCTGCGTGGGATCTTTAACTTCCTCTGGCATAGACACCAAACAAAGTGACAAATGGCGTATAATTTGTCATCTGTAACACAGATGCACTGTGTGGTCAACGAGTGTACCACAGCTTCGAAACAGCAGATACAACGCAAGCCACGGCCTTGTCAGTGGAAAATCCTGTGTTGTAACCGGCGTTACACTACTGCAGTGCAAATATATTGTCACGCAAACGGCTACATGGTTCTGGGTCTTGATTTTCTTGCCACATTGCGCCATACACAAAACCATGCTGCTGTTATTTAGATGTTCAAAATCAACTTTAAATTAGGTAACCATATCGTCTATACAGACATGTATAGATAGAAATCGACAACGTGGCGCATTTACAGGCATCCGCTACATAACGAATACGCCCTGGAAACAGTTGTGCAGAAAATGTTTTGAACGAGTCAAGTGCAAGGTTACAAAGTTGATTAGATAATATTAGTGCAAGCACGTGTGCCTAGTATATAATACTGATAATGTGTGATTAGTATATAATACTGATAATGTGTTCCTAGTATATAATACTGATAATGTGTGCCTAGTATATAATACTGATAATGATTTCTGCGGCGCGCTGTGTGTAATGGTAATGGAAACGTAACTTTCGTGTTCTTTCAGAGACAAACTGTTGGCAGTCGAGGCGCGGGATCAACGGACATGGAACGCCGTCATTAGAATACTCGCCTACAATGAACCCGTACAAGTAAGTTAGAACATAAGTCTGTTTATGTCACTCGGTACCACCCTCCAAACTTCCGTCGGTCCTTTTCTTCTCCGTCCATCCGTTCGTCCGTTCCTCCCTGCCGGTCTGCCTCCCTCCCGTCTCAATCCCTCTCTGTACCCTCCATCACACCCTCACATTTTAATAAAATCTAACCCTCACACCCCCGCACACCCTCATATATCGTCAAACCAACACACGCACACACCCTCCTATCACAAAACCCACACACCCATTCCTTCACAACACAATACCCTCACAACACAATACCCTCACAACACAATACCCTCACAACACAATATCCTCACAACACAATACCCTCACAACACAATACCCTCACAACACAATACCCTCACAACACAATACCCTCACAACACAACACCCTCACACAATAAAACCCTCACAATATCAAACCCTTTCCCCATGTTACGAGGCAGGAAACGGAAATTTAGCGACAGTTAAAGCTGGGAGGTAAGGGGAACGGAAGAACAAGAAAGGAATGAGACTAAACAAAGAACGTGATATGAAGAACGGAAGGAAATGAAAGATACATACAGAGATACAGAGTCAACGACATTTAAGTAAAAGGTAGGGTTGGTAACGAGGGATCGTGTGAAAAGTTTGAGAAAAGAGAGAAAGGTTAGAACTGAAATGTTTATTCTGAAAATTGCATTAATACAGTTTCTTGTTGTCAGATGGTTTCCTGTTGCGTCTGTATTTCCAATAATACAAATCTAAATAACTTTGAACAGGACATTGACGTCTGGAAAGAACCGGACGTACACACAGGGCATGCTCACATCCGGGTACCGGCGCGAGACTTGGACGGTGTATTACGAGAATTCGACCGGAGAAACATATCGCACTACATTCTGATAGACAACATACAACGGTAGGTGATCGCTAACTTAGACCTTGCTAAAATCTGGAGTTATAATAATAATAATAATAAGATTAACTTCTATTGCGCCTAAATCCTTGGAAACTAAGCTCAGAGGCGCATCAAAACAAAAGGATTGGTCAATCTCATATCCATAAGTAGTATTCCAGTTGTCAACAAATGGGTCAAGGCGCTAGGGAGCTATAGTGGATAAGCAAGGTTGTAAAGATAAGTTTTTAAATGACGACGGACATTTGTAATATTTTTAACTGATCTAACACTAAGAGGGAGCACATTCTAGAATTGGTGCAGCAACAGAAAAAGCCCTAGTTCCAATGTTAGTGTTGACTCTAGGAACAAAAAGTAGGTCAGAACTAGATGATCGAAGCTGGATAGGTTTTCTTACAGGAGTAAGTAATGAATGCAAATAAAATGGTTGCTTACTGGACAGTGCCTGGTATTTAATGGTACATATCATAAATATTAGACGGTATCGTACAGGAAGCCAATGCAAAGACTGCAACAGTGCTACAGAGCGAGAAAAACAAGGAGATCTTTTAACTACTCTTGCTAGACAATTTTGGACACGCTGGAGTTTTGTGATATCCTTGCTAGCCATAATATAAAGGAGCGAATTGCAATAGCCAAGTCTGCTGCCAATAAACGCTGTTGCAATAGTTTTAGCAACAGAAAATGACATATACCGGCGAATTCGGCGAAGATCACGAATATGATAAAAACAGCAGCGACATGTTTGAGATATGTGTTGTCGGAAATTGAAGTAACTATCAAACATCACTCCTAGATTCCGCACGAGATTGCTGGCGTGATATGCTGATTCAAAATACACGTAGGGAAAAAAATCATCCAGTTTACTACGCTTCATTGGAGTACCAATAGTGATCAATTCAGTTTTCTTTGCATTTAATTTCAACTTGATGTCAGTCATCCAGTGGAAGATATCTTGAAGGCAATCACTAAGTTGGTTAAGGGAGCGATTTGTATCCGGGGTAGCCAACGAAATGTAGATCTGAGTATCACCAGCGTAAAGATGACGATCCAAGTTATGTCTCTCTATAACACAGTTTAATGGCGTGGTGTAAAGAGAAAAAAGCAAAGGCCCAAGAACAAAATACCCCCCCCACACACACACACATATATATATATATACATATACATGTCTTCAACGGATTATAGTACCAAGTTCATTTCAAATGTGTAATGTAATATGACGTACGATACAAGTGTGTGCTGACCCTGGTTTACAATAGAAAGCCGTGGACCCAAATATATGTGATCCAACTATAGAGCATAGCGATCAATTCCGACGGCCTGTTGTAAGTATGTATTAAACAAGGGGCTGAAGTACACACTGCACCGTTAACTGGATTAGCAGGTGCAATACGATTTCATATCATCTTCGCGAAAATGAGTTTATTAACTTCAAAACTAAACCCCTAAGTTAACGATAAGAAAATGAAGAGTACAAATTATATTAATCTGAAATAACAACAAGAATAACAACACACACCAATGAAAGGAATCATTACAACCACCACCACCACCACCACCACAACCACCACCACCTCCACCACCACCTCCACCACCACCACCACCACCACCACCACCACCACCACCACCACCACCACCACCACCACCACCACCACCACCACCACCACCACCACCTCCACCACCTCCACCCACCACCACCACCACCACCACCACCACCACCACCACCACCACCACCACCACCACCACCACCACCACCACCACCACCACCACCACCACCACCACCACCACCACCACCACCACCACCACCACCACCACCACCACCACCACCACCACCACCACCACCATCACCACCACCACCACCTCCACCACCACCACCACCACCACCACCACCACCACCACCACCACCACCACCACCACCACCACCACCACCACCTACCACCACCACCACCACCACCCACCACCACCACCACCACCACCACCACCCCACCACCACCACCACCACCACCACCACCACCACCATCACCACCACCAGCACCACCTCCACCACCACCACCACCACCACCACCACCACCACCACCACCACCACCACCTCCACCACTACCACCACCACTTCCACCACCACCACCATCACCATAACCACCAACACTACCACCATTACTACCACCAACTCCACCACCACCAACTGTACACCACCACCACCACCAACAACGACAACACCACCAACAACAGCGACGACAACAACACCAACATCAGCATCAAAACTAACAACGACAATGCACTGACGCTCGCAACTTTATTATGAAGTTTAACCATCTTGCTTTGGCTTTGTAGCTTAATCGATGGAAGTCGGAGTGAAAACGTGACAACAAGTCGGACACGCCGTTCCGAGGGATCTCTAGATGTCGTCGGCAGATACGCCCGTTACGACGAGGTAAGACGTTGCCAACTGTCAGCATCTGGCTATGTAACCAGTGGAACAAAACGGAGAAACGATACCACCACGGATACATGTATGAACAAACACATTTTCACGAACACACATGCACATGCAAATGCTCGCACCCACGCGCGCTCGCTGGCTCGCTCGCACGCACGCATACACGCAAGCACTCATACACATACACGCACAGGCACTTGCCAACGCAAACGCTCGCTCGCATGCACGATCGGTCGCACGCACGATTGCTCGCACACACACACGAAAGTTTGCGCCACTTTCGAATCTCGCTTTGGAAAAACATGTTAGGTAGTTTGCGCTACTGTCAAATCTCGCTTTGGAAAAACACATGTTAGGCAGTTTGCGCTACTGTCGAATCTAGCTTTGGAAAGCCATCACACAAACTGTTAACTATTTAGATTATTATTAAAACTAATCACACACCATATGCATGAACACCAAAAAACTGGATTCGTGATGAGCTAAATCAGTTGACGAAGCAACTTTTGCTTACACCGCACTTTACATGCATTCCAACGCAGCCTACTATCAATACAACTCCGATACATAATCGGAATCGCCTGCTGTCCAACCATACAACTCTACGAACATGTCCCTATTTTGTCACCTACGAGCATCAGTATATTCACTAACCCGTCACACGTATTAAATTACGTCCCTTTTAGCTTGATGAATGTTTCCTTTAGAGAGCGGCACGCTGGTCTTCTTTTTTAACCAAGAAGCTTTTGACATATTTGTGTGCAGGTGTATAAGTTCGTGCGTATTTGGTTTCGTTGGTATTCGAAGAAAGACAGTTCATATTTATTTACGGTTGTTGATATTGCCTACACATAGATATTTGATACTTATTTGAGTTATTGACAGAAGTATAACGTATATAGGGCTGTAGTAAACATTCATAATGCCGAGAAGAAAAACAAATTTAAGAACAATTTCCTATTGCCATCTGAGTGGATGTGAAACTATTAACAAATGAGTTGAATCATTAATGGAAAAGTTGCAACGCAACACAAATGACTCAGAAGCATTTCGAAATTGCGGTATAACAAATATAAGAACACTTGTTTTAATTTAATGGTAACTTTTTCAAAGGATGGGTTAGTTTGTGACAGTTTATGTAGTGACAGTTTTATCCGGCCAGTCAATCAATCGATCGATCGATCAATCGGTCGGTCGGTCGGTCGTTCGGTCGGTCGGTCGGTCGGTCGGTCGGCCGGTCGATCGATCGATCGATCGATCAATCAATCAATCAATCAATCAATCAATCAATCAATCAATCAGTCAATCAATTCAACCATTCATTCATTCATTCATTCATTCATTCATTCATTCATTCATTCATTCATTCATTCATTCATTCATTCATTTATTCTTTCAATCATACAATCAATCAATCAATCAAATGGTGATTTATTTAAGACAAAAAGCACAACATACACACAACGCACCAAGTAATAAAACAAATAAAATGTGTTATTAAATAAACATGTTAAGAACTAACTGTATAATTGGCTTCAGATTTTGCTATGGATGGATGAGGTCGCAAGAGAACAACCGGATATAGCATCTGTCATCTTAATTGGAAAAACATTCGAAGGTCGTGACATGAGACTGCTAAAGGTAATGTCAAACATGATGACGGCTTTGGCGTCATTGGTAAGAACCACGTTCAAATACCTTGTAAATTTACGCTAATTTTCACGCGTGTTTTTTATCCACTACATTGTTTTAACAAGTTTTAACAAGTTGATTCTATTAGACGAATCCACGATTCGAAAGATCTGGATCATACATTGTTATCTACCTACGGTATTTAGATGGTGTTGTCGAATTGAGTCGCATACTATCAGGCATTATGAACTATTACAGCAGCTTATACATTCAGACTTGTTGTGCTATAGAAACCTGGTCATACCACCTTTGGCTTTGTCACAACGAATGGCCATTCACCTCTGTATGAAGTCACCTGAAATGCACATGTATTTACATAAGATACACGTTGTGGAAATTCGACTTAAATTCCAGTTACGGTGAATATCCATTAATAATATCGTAAGCCTAATCTTTTGTAGGTAAAGCGATTTACATACCTACGAATATTACCAACTGCAGTGACAGTCAGAATATTTCCCATCATGCAGTGACACAAAGGAATCATATGGAAACATGTTGTAACGTCATAAACCTTGATATGCCACTCACAGCTCAATGCTTCTGCAAACGGAATGATTGTTATATAAACAGAGGAGGGACTCGATTTTATCGAAGTGCAATCGCGGATATTTCTTCGCGCTTTTGAAAAAGTGTTGACGAAAACAATTCACTCTCTGTTAGGAATACTTGAGTGGGGTTTATTTCAGTGTTGGGTCCCCGGGTTATGTTTCACCATTTTTTTTTATCACTCTATAAGAGACAACGGTCAACAAAGATTGTGAATCGTTTGTTTGCCAGAAAAAAATAGCGCCATTACAGATACCAATCGCTCGACAATTACGTACCATGTGTAGAAACTAGTTGATTTCTTTCTTGGAATATTCTTTCCCTCTCTGGTTCTAAGAACTGCTACCGGAGCTGCTTTTTCCTTATATGTTCTAACACATTCCCTAAGTTTTGTTAAAGAAATCCTTTGCAAACCACATTGCTTATTAGGAAATCATATCCACTTTGATGCTGAGCTTTCTAGCAGAGCATGGTTAATTTTCGTCATTCGAACTCACAATATAGGCCTATATTTGACCAATCAAAAACTGCTTTACATTTTATCCGGAGCAGTTGGGAGTTCCGGGAAAGAACAAATGGCGTATCTGGCTGGACGGCGGAATTCACGCGAGAGAGTGGATATCACCCGCCACCGTCATTTCTATTGTATACCAGGTACGTTATACACTCCAATTATGTATAACTGTTTTTGTTTTGTGTATGCCTCTCTTTTGTCCAGGTGTGTTGCCTACGTTACACATATACGTGTACATGACGTCAGTGTACGTGACAGTCTATGCCATTCAGTTGGTACGTGAAAGCACAGTTTCTCCAGGTAGACGTTAAGCTACAGCGCCCATGCATTATCGCCACTCATCAATTATTAACCTCTTATATTCAGGCACCTGTTTGCGTCTTTTATCTAGGCACGTGTTAGCTTGTCATGTACAAGTGCGTCCAGGAATAGAATAGCCTCCGAAAAACAGGTATAGTATAAATCCCCAAACATCGCTGCAGCCTTACTTCCACAAATTGCAAATTTTGGAGCATGCTTTTCAACATTAAGTGATTCAAAATATAATAATGATGTCCATTTTAATCCATAGTTGTTTGCCATTGAAGGTATTTGCTTGTTCCAGCCCTTTTGGTTGTATTATAGGTGTATATATTTTTGAGTTGAAGTGATGCATTAATATTTCTATCGATTATAATTACTTTTGTTTAATGTTCTAATATCGTTTTCTTACTGACGTGAACAGAACATATCGTAAACTGTGGCTTTGTAACGAATATTATGTTGGACAAAAATCTGGGACACAAAACTACTTCCGGTTCCGGTTCCTGCTACTACAGTTACTGCAAGATTACAAGACGTCTGACGAAGGACGAACTTTCCTGACGGAGATTGACTGGTACATCTTGCCTGTCGCCAATCCTGATGGCTACGAATACTCCCACGTCACGGTAAGAAGCCAACTATCACAACAAATATATCATTGCAAACATATCTTCGTAGGGGGTTCGGCGGGGGTTGTGTTTTTGTCAAATAGGGCGGATAAACAGTTAGATACGGAGAAATGATCCTCTGTAAAATATTTCAGCCGAGCCACGCTTTACGGTCATCTCGATAATGCAGCCACCTAGAAATTAAGGTAACACTAGAAATAAGGATAGTTCAATTTTTTTTAATAGTAAAGTATAGAAAACTATTCTTGCTAATACGGTCACCTCGATATTCAGGTAATTTTGACCCAGTCTCGATGGTGACTTGAAAACGAAGGTCCAACTGCATTCTTTTTGTTATATGAAAAACCCGTGCGTAGATTTGTGATCGTTTGATCGTTTTGATTATAAAGTAATAATCTTTAAACACTATCCATTTTAAAAGGAATGTATGAAAATAAGCGTGGCTCATCATAGTTCCTTTTAAGTGGTCAAAGTGTTAGAAAAGGAATAGTTTATTCTATATAAAAGGCAATCCATTTACACTTTACTTCCCATAATTATCACAACTTCTCCGGGAAGCATTCAGCCAGGCTGCAATTAATTCAGCTGAGTGAACTGAAGCACCGTGGAGTGAACGAACTTACCCAATGATCGATAATGCAGAACAGGATTCGAACCTGGGTTATTTCGACTGAGAGACCGTTATTTTAGGAACTGTGTCACTGCGCTCCGCGCTGTCGTCACGGTCACTTGTTCCTGACGTCGGACTAACATTCTGCTTTCAGGAGCGTCTCTGGCGTAAAAATCGTCGGCCGATCACGAAGCACTGCACGGGAGTGGACCTCAACCGGAACTGGGATTACCACTGGGGCGGATGTGAGTAGGGAGAGGGCAATCCGTGGGGATCTAGGACGCGTAATCCGTTTGGAATTTATAAAGGGATTACTCACAGTAGCGCAGTGGATAGAGCTTAGGATTATCGACGAAGAGAACCCGGGTTCGAATCCTCTGCGGCGGTGTCGAACCTTGGGCAAGTTCGTTTACTCTACATTGCTTCAGTTCACTCACCTGTATGAATGAATACCTGGCAATATAGACAGTTGTGGATATTTGTATACGGATAGTCTTCGTGCATTAATTGCAGCGTGACTGAAGGCTTCCCAGTGAAGTCGAGATGGCGTTCTATCGAACAGGTCTGCCGAACAGGTCTGCTGTCTGAGTGAAGTGTAAAGCGCTTTGAGCAGTCCTGACGACTGGATAGTGCGCTATATAAGAATTTTACTTTATTTTTTTAATTTTTACACTGGGTATATGAAAGTGTAGTGCATATGACTTCGACATTGTGTACTACATTGGGCATGTTAACAGGATAATACATAGATTATAGAAAGGGTAGTTCATTGAATATATATAAATGTTATCCACTGCGAACTACAAATGATACATCGTTGGTATATAGTGGATAGTATAGTGGTGTGTATATAGTGGATAGTATAGTGGTGTGTATATAGTGGATAGTATAGTGGTGTGTATATAGTGGATAGTATAGTGGTATGTATATAGTGTATAGTATGTTGGGTGTAAAGCAACGATAGTGCACTATAGGTGTGTAGAAATGTTAATTCGTTGGGATGTAAAAGGGGTAAAACATTAGTGTGTGTAATGGTTAATTCATTTTTTGTCTAAAAAGGGTGGTCCATTGGGTACTAAGGAAAGTAAATCTAGAAGGGGTAACCCATTGGGTATAATTATAATGGGTATCTCTTTAAATATATATAAAAGGTAGGTCATTGGACAAACAGAAAGTACATTTCACTTCACCCGTCAGTAGGCTTACTATATGGTAAGTGTTTTAAAGCGCTGTTTATGTGCATGGTTACCATACTCAAGACGTTCGTGACTCAGGCATTGGAATTGTGACCCAGCGCGCATTGGACTTGTGACCCTGCTTGTGACCCAGCGAGCCCCAAGAGGGGTGCAAATATAAGTTTTTTTGAAAGCCAGGAGGTGCGTGTTTTGGCGACCATTATGCGGGGTGCAAATCGAGGTTTGTGGAGAGCCTGAAGTGGGCTTTTGGCGAAATTCAAGGGTGTGCAATTGGAGGTTTTTTAAGAGCTTCAGCCCCAATATTCGCCACGATCCGACGCCAGTGAATGGTGAGACCACTGAGCCGGAATGGCAGTGTATTCGACAACAACGCATTAGACAACTCCCTGGAGGGAAACCTGAATAACTAATGAATAGAAGACAGATAGCATTCACAAACAGAAACCGTAGCCAAAGCATATGTCTAACGCGTCCAACAAATGCGATATCGCTGCTGCCCTCTAGGGATTACGGCTTAAACTACAGAGCCTTCGTTGTTGTCTGTCATTTTCCTTGCACTTTCCGGGGAACATTAAGATAGACGCTGTCAGGTGATTTTGGGGTATCACAACAGGGCCGATTTAATACATTTGAAATGCGACGTTGATGGTAGAATTTTTATTGTGACAACGTTATTCATATTTGTTTGTATAACTAGACACGGTCTGGTAGTTATTTCATAATTTCCACTAACAAAGTTAAAATAATTCATGACACGTTTCTGTGTGAAGAATTAGTGTTATTCGTTGCTTAAAAGTTTAACGCAACGCGACATTTACGCAATATTTTAACCTATGCTTTCAGATAACGCGGCACTTGATCCGTGCAGTAATCTGTTTCGTGGCGACAGAGCGAAATCGGAACCGGAAGTGGAGAACATAATGAACTTCCTGCTGCCGCGCGCAGGCGCATTCCTAGCCTTCGTGTCGCTGCACAACTACTACCAAATGGTGACAACTCGCTGGGCGTATGATTACAACGTTTCGCCGCCCGACCATGAGGCGTTGGTGAGTGGATCTGTCGACGTATGATGAGAGAGCGTGTCAGCGAATTGTATTTTATAATAACGTTTGGCGACATTTAAGGATAACATCGGAGATGGGTGGGGTGGAGAGATAGAGATAAGGGGAGGGAGGGCTGGAGGGAGGGCTGGAGGGAGGGCTGGATGGAGGGATGGAGAGAGGGAGGGATGGCGAAAGGGAGAGAGGGGGTAGAGTGGGAAGGAAGGAGGGAGGGAGGGATATTCGAGAGATGCGATAGAGGGGTTAAGAAGGGAGAGAGAGAAATTTAGGGAAAGATGGTGGGAACAAGAAATGATGAAGGGAAGGAGGGGGAGAAGGGAGAGTGAGAGAGAGACAGTAGGAAGATCCAAGTGAGGCGAGATCGGAGAGCTGAGACATAGGGAGGACGAGATAGGGGCACGAGAGCAGACTGCGATATTTCAGCTATATCTCTCAGTAATTCATACTACCCTACCATGTTGACGATGATGTTTCAGTTGGCCGTGGCCCAACAGATGGTGGCTGCCATATCAGACACACACAACATGATCTACCAGGCGGGCAGCGCTCCTCAGCTTCTGTGTGAGTATCTTTTGCTACACTGATGTTGACGATAAAATATTACTGCAACTTCAAAAAAAATATTACTGTTACTGAAACAAATACGAAATCTGACTCAGGCGTAAAGAGTGCATAAAGTGATGATTCGATTTTCTTTAAAAAGATGTCCAGGGTTAATGTTGCCTTGTCGACCTGAACTAAGGTTTTCATAATATCCTAATCGAAACATGCAGGCCACCATTTGTTGCCAGACAAGAGATCATTATGTCTTGGTACGCCGACATCTGCATAGCTTCGATGGCACGCACATATATACTGCAAACCTAAACCAGGATATGCGCTTTAGTCAAAAACGTGTCTTTAGCCTATTTAAGCATAGTGGAACAACTTAAGTTTACTAGTAGTTAATTCGATAATGGTTGAAAATAGTTTGTGTGCGATAGTTCCTGTGAGGAAATAACTGCATACCTTAGATGAGGTACGTGAGATGAACTATTTTATGTTGCATTTGACTCAGTTGTACGGATTTACATTGATGACGTCATGTCTTTCCCGTTTCAGATCCCTACGCCGGTGGGTCGGGGGACTGGGCGAGGGGAATCGCTAACATCACGTATGCCTACCTGGTGGAACTCCGGGATAAAGGCCAGTTTGGGTTCCTTCTCCCATCATCCCAGATCGTTCCCGTGGGTGAGGAAATGTGGGCTGGAATGAAGGTCATCGCGCGGCATATCCGCACGAATCACAGCAACGAGAGCGTACCGGAAGTGATACCGGATGTGACGTACTGGGGAGATGTCGTCACAACGCCCGCGTCCAGCACGGCGGGTGCGAAGACGACTAGGTACAAATGGGTGGAGAGGACAACAAAGAGGGTCCCGAACACTGAAACCACAGACAGGGTAACTACCCGTAAGGTGACTACCCGCTTCTATACAACCCGTCCGGTAACAACTCAAAGTGTTACATCGCCGCTTGTCGGGCACAATACAGAAAGTAGCACCGATGACGTCAGACAAGGCGACTGGACACCATCCTCTCAGGAACTGGTCGAGACATCCAGCGGTCAAGGTAGCTGGACACAGACATTGATCAGTGGTCAGAATTCATTCACTCAATCACGCCCACCTGCAACCAGGCAAAGACTGGACAGTTTTGATGGCAACGCGCTGGCCAGAGATATCCACCCAACCCCGATCTTTAACGGAAGTTGCCGAACGTGTTGTCACGTGATACTGAGCGTGCTGGTCGGGTTTTGTGTGTGTCTCAGTGCAGTCTTGGCGAGATGATTGTGAAACAAATGTGATATTTGATGTGATTCTTTGCAACTATGATTATTGCGGTGATAACTGCAGCGTGGCTGAGTACATCTTAAGAAGACGTCGTAGAGGTCGAATGAACACGTCTGTCAGGGTTATGAAGTGTAAAGCGCTTTGGTTAGATCCTGCGCTAATTGAATATATCACCTATTGTGATGAAAATAATGTTTTGACAAAGGAGTGAGTTCTTCGCTTCCTTTGTTATTAGCTGATTCTCAACGAGGTTGCTTTATGAACCTACCTCTATTAATGTTGTTTTATTCACTCCCATCTAACGACAACGTGGTGAAAAACATCAGCAAGTCGATAGTTCAACGCAAAAAAAAAAAATATTCTTAAAACAATCATTTAAGTTGACAAAATAAAGTAAATTTAATCAACCAGAAGAATTAGACACGTGACTTCTCTTCAGCAGATTTGTTGTAAGATTTCAACATTTATCAGAAAGAAATCAATAATCGTATGATCTCAATGGTTGTCTTGGGGGTTCGGTATGTAATCTAGGAAAGTGTCAAGGTAGCTTAATTATTTAAACACATATATGTATAATCGAAATTGCATATTTACATACATGCATTTCAAAGTAGAATAGCAGACATTGCACGTAGTCATTACGATACTACTCGGAGTGACGTGGTAAACGTGCTGCTTGCTATATATTGAATGTGTAATATTGAATGGAACCAATGAAAGTCGTATGTGGCTTATTTATTTGTGCAGATAGTAAACATTCTATGTATTCATGGTTCTTTGCCCAATTACGGAGAATGTGAATATCGCGCTAATGATTCGAAATTTATTTAAATATTTATATAAATCGGAATCTATCGTCTATCTATAATGTCTGTTATCCCAATATAAATCGATCATCTTCTTAATTAAAAAACAAGACCATCACAGTCAATACCGAATGTGTTTTTGCTGTTGCACGTTTTAGATTAATTTCTGTCGATTTTTCATTCGCACAATCGCCTTAATACATTAAACCCAGTGGAACTCGTAGACATTGTGGCGCCATCTACCGCAAGATGTAAGCCGAAATATATAATTCCTGCAATTGCTCCGATCTCAACCATCGGATGTTGTTCAACTGTTCTTCATACCTGCATTGCTACGACGACAGGCCTATTCCTGCGATTAGTAGTTGTAGCTTTTATGTTATGATCTCACAAAATAACTGCCGACTAGACATACTACTAACACACAGCAAATGACAGTTAGTATGGATTCCACGGATGATCGCAAAGGCGTGGTACAAATTAATAAACTTACGTAATTCAATAATTTGCACTCCTGCTTCGCATTTATTTGTACAAATGCAATGTGTCTCACGGCGAAAAGTGTGTTTACAAACGTGTTTATGCGCGTGCGCATGTGTGTGCTTGTTTGTTATTGGATGTTTACAATATCTGACCAGTTGGTTATGCAACATAACAGTTTAATTCGCATTTATTGTGTGTTTTTGTTTGTGTTTGTTTTTCCGTATCCTCCTCCTCCTCCTCCTCTCTCTCTCTTTCTCTCTCACTCTCTCTCTCTGTCTTTCACTCCCGCCTCCCTCACTCCCCTCTGTCTCATTCCCACGCTAGCTGTCTGTCTGTCTGTCTGTCTGTCTGTCTGTCTGTCTGTTTCTCTCTCTCTCTCTCTCTCTCGCTCTCTCTCTCTCTCTCTCTCTCTCTCTCTCTGCTCTCTCTCTCTCTCTCTCTCTCTCTGTCTCTGTCTCTCTCTCTCTCTCTCTCTCTCTCTCTCTCTCTCTCTCTCTCTCTCTCTCTCTCTCTCTCTCTCTCTCTCTCGCTCGCTCTCTCCCCGCTATCTCGGTCACGTTGTATCACCGGTTTGTTTTGCATATGACCCTTGACTAGTTTGTCATCCATCATCGATGGTCTTTTTAAATGTATCATGTGCTTTTGTTTATCCAAGACGTGTAAAGATGAATTCATTGAATTATGTATATCAATCGCAACTATTTGATCGTGCTGTGTTTATATACGCACGACGGTGTATATTTCCCCTTTCAGTGAGTTGAATGTTCTTATTAACGGTTTCCATCTTCGTACGTCACATGTCGAAGATGCGTGGGATAAAAACATTCGAGAACTAAAAACATCGGTGTGTACTATAAGCTAGCAAATCGCATGAAACACTTTCGAGAATCGAACAATGTTTTTGTGATGTACTGTAGTACACGTTGTGATCAGTGTTGCGTGTAACAATGTGTGTAAATAAAGAATACGATAAAAAGACTTCCATACATCATGCCTTGTATCATTACTGTATCATCAGTATCGTTGATGAAGGCTTTAAGCTGGTGTTTGGCAAGAAAAGGCGCAGTATCGGCTCGAAGGCGGTTGTCGGCACGCGGAAATGCGGCATCCAGCTCAAAGTAAAGGATGGACGATTCCTGACAAAATTTAACAAGATTTAACAAGATTGCAACCCAGATAATTAACTCTAGGTGGCAGGTGGACAAGGAAGCCCTTTGGCTTATCGAGAGTCCGACCCTTTTATCTATGTGTATCCCGCCCGTCTGAGGTATGTGTCGATTTAATTTTTATTAAACATATTCCCGCTACTAGCACCCACACAATCAGCAGATAATCTGTTCCATTCATTTAAAGTCCTTTGTGAAAATGAAAACTTTCTTATATCTAATCTATTCTGCTCCTTTGCTAATGTAACTTCATGTCCTCTAGTCCTTCTACCTTTCTAAACTGAAAAAATATATATTTCTATCAATATTTTCATAACCATTCAATATTTTAAACACTTCTATCTGATCTTCTCTCAATCTCCTGGTCTCTAGTGTTGTTAAACCGCATTTTTTAGGCGTATTTCGTAACTAAGATCCTTCAGTTTTTGTATAATTTTAGTTGCTCTCCTCTGCACTCTTTCTAGCATATCTATGTCCTTCCTGCGATATAGCCTCCATGTTTGAATACAATATTCTAAATGAGGCCTAACTATTGTTTTGTACAGCGGTATTATTAGCTCTTTTTCCTTATACGTTATGTTTCGCCTAATTAATTCAAGGATTTGATTTCCCTTTGAAGCTACAATTCCGCACTGCTCTGAAACCTTCATATCAGCACTAATGGTTAAGTCCTTTTCTTTTACAGTAGTACTTAGTACAGTACCCCCATTGTATATCCTACCTCTTTGTTCCCATGTCCTGTGTGGAGGCATTTACATTTCCCCAAATTGAACAGCATTTGCCACTTTTCAGACCATTTGATCAACCCGTCAAGATCATCTTGTAAATGCTGTCTATCTCCATCACTTTTAATCCTTCTAAACACTTTTGTATCATCCGCAAATTTCAACACCTTGCTTGTTATTTCATCATCCAAATCGTTGATATATATTAAGAATAATATAGGTCCTAATACTGATCCCTGTGGTACCCCACTCAATACCGATTTCCAGTTTGAAGCCTCCCCATCAACTACTACACGTTGTCTTCTGTCAATCAGCCAGTGTTCTATCCAGTTTATTATACCATTTCCTATGCCATGGGCCTTTAGTTTCATCAGTAATCTTTGATGTGGTATTTTGTCGAAAGCTTTTTAAAAATCTAAGTAGATGATATCTACTGGTGATCCCATATCTACCCACTTAGTGATGTCTTCCAAAAAACATAACATATTTGTTAAGCATGACCTCGCTTTAAAAAAAACATGTTGATATGGGTTTATCAAGTTTTGTTTAACAAGAAAATCCACCATGTGATCTTTAATTAGTCTTTCTAATAATTTGCAAAATCACTGATGTTAAACTCACTGGTCTATAGTTATCTGACTTGTTTATCGAACCTTTTTAAAATAACGGTATAATGTTTGCCTCTTTCCATTCTAAAGGAACCACTCCCTCTTCTAATGACAAATTTAAAACTGTTGCAAGCGGTACGCTAATTTGTTCTACAATTTCCAATAGTAGTTCGGGCGGAATCCCATCCACTCCAGGTGATTTATTATCCATCATAGCCCTTATTTTCATAGCTACCATTTCCGGGGTTACAATTAATTGTCCTAAATAGTCTGAATCTGCCCCTTTGAACTTAACCTCTGGTACTGGCAGTGAACTAATATCTTCTCTGGAAAGTAAAGTACTTCTAGAGGACCGACCTTATCTTGAACTTTCTGTTTGCTTCGAACATACGCATAAAATCTCTTGCTGTCATGTTTTATATCACTAGCTAATTGTTGTTCATAGCTTCTCTTTGAATTTCTAATTTCAGCTGTAGCTTGGTTAAGTGCTTCTTTATAACTGTTGTAGTCTTCATATATTCCAGTACATCTATATGACTTCCACAGCATTTGTTTATACTTAATTTGTCTAATGGCTTCTTTCGATATGTGTTTCTTTTTGGACCGTTTTCCTTGTTTTTTGAAGGGTACAAATTTATCGACTATGCACTTAATATTTTTTTTTAATATATTCCAGCATTCTGTTCCTGTCTTATTTCTCAGTGTGTTATTCCAGTCTATCTTTGCTAAATATTTCCTCATGTCCTTATACCTTCCTTTGTGGAAATTTCTCCTATACTGCTTTTTACTATTCCTTTCTGATTTTACTTTGATGGTAAAATGTATCTGGTTGTGATCGCTACTCCCCAGTGGCTCACATATCTTGACATTGTCAACTAATTCATTCTGTGAGGACAAAACTATGTCTAACACATTCTCACCCCTGGTTGGTTCTAGCACATGTTGAGAAAGGAAAGTATCTTGAACTAAAACTAAAAAACTTGTGGTCCTCACTCCCCATACTCTGAAGAGATTTCCATTGTATATGCCCGTGGTTAAAATCCCCCATAATAATACAGTCCAATTGCTTACTTCCCTTATAGCGTTTTGTATTTTTTCATTATCTTCTATGCTTATGTTTGGACTTCAATAAACTAACCCAACAGTTAACGTTGAGTTTCCTGTAACTATGTTACATCAAACAGCTTCTTCGCAATCTGCTTCTCTTTCTAATTTTATTTCATAAGCCTGGATAGATTCTTTAATATATAAAATAACTCCACCTTTCTTCCTATTCTATCTTTTCTAAACATTACATATCCTGTCAGTCCCAATTCAGCATCTGATATATCGGTGGTGGTCCAGGATTCGGTTGTACCTATTATATGAGGGTCAATATCTTCTACCATAATGTTTAGTTCATTTATTTTGTTTACTATACTCCTTGCATTTAAACAAACACATTTATATCCAGCTTCAGAAGAGTTTTCCAGACTGCTATTTGCTGATTTATTTGTGCTGTCTTTATCTATGTCTCCATTTTCAGGTTTTTCTGTGAGTCCCCCCTGCGAATCCTGCGAATCCTGACAGCCTTTATCTCACGGCTGGATCCTAGGTCATTGTTGATGACATCTCTTTGTATGTGAAGTCTGTGCATAAGCTCGAGGCCAAATTAAACTAAAACCTAAGCATGAGAGTTATGCCTTATTCAAGGTTGGTGTTTGTGCAATGATGCATCTAAATTTTATGACCCGGACAACTGGCCATCTGGTGTATACTTGAGGAAATTCTTTAACACCAAGAACTAAGTTATGGAAATTAACATCAGCTCATGTATCACTATTGTTGGTGATTTGAACGCGGATATTTCCAAGAAATCAGTTTTTGGGAATTTCTGACTTGATTTCTGCAAAGAATTTACTCTGGCTATATGTGATCAAGATACTCTCCCGATAGAAACATATACATACGTTAGTTCTTCCTGGGGAACTACATCATGGCTAGACCATATCATATGTACCGCTGATGCGAAGGATTACATATCTAACATGTCCATACTTTATGACATTATTTACTCTGATCACCACCCGATATCGTTCAGCATAGACAGTGATATTGTACCAGAATGCGTTAGTGGTAGTGTCAATACTAATGAAATAAAGCAAGGCATACAGTGGGACAGATTACACCCACAAGATATTGACGCATATAGAGAATGCACGAACGTTGAATTAAGCAAACTGAATGTTCCACCGGGTGTTAGATGCACTGATCCCAATTGTCATAAGTGTAATCATCATGATGATCTCGATGACTTTTACAATTCTATCGTGATTACATTGAAGAGATGTGGTCACACACTTCGGTCAAATCGCAAAGGTGCTTTTAAGTATAATGCTGTACCAGGTCGGAACGAGCGAGTGAAAGAGCTCCATTGTGCAGCCTGTGATGCTTACTGTATATGGAAAGAGATTAGGAAACCTAGACAAGGCGACATTTGTTATGTTATGAAATTATCCAGAATGAAATTCAAGCAGACGATCAGAAAATGTAAAAGGGAGAAAGAAACTATCATTACTGACAACAATGCAGAAATTTCTTTCCTGAATTTGCGGTGGTCTTTTTGACACCACCGCAAATTCAGGAAAGAAATTGAGCACTGTACGAACAGTAAAGTAAAACTTCCGACAAATATTGATAATATACACGGTGACGTAAACATCGGGTCATTGTGGAAGCAACATTATGAACAATTATTTAATGATGTGGAGGATAGCCGATGTGATAAAGTTTGTTATGATTGTTCCACTGGCAATAAGGGAATGACTGTTGGTGCAGTTGAATTGATGGATATTATTAATGGACTTTCAAAAAATAAGTCACCAGGTCTGGACGGTATCAATGCAGAACATATTAAGTTCGCGGATTCTCAACTCGCTGTGCTTTTGTCTATCCTTGTGTCTTCGATTCTGGTGCATGGTTATATACCAAAATACATTTCATAGTCTGTTATTGTACCAATTATTAAATACAAGAATAGACGAGTAAACGACAAAGGGAATTACAGGCCAATATGTCTATCGAACATATTTTCGAAGATAATAGACACTGTTCTTTTTAAAAGAATGGAAATGTACTTGGAAACCACTCCTAATCAATTTGGCTTTAAGCCTAAATATGGAACGGAGTTATGCGTGTTTGCATTTAAGGAATTATTAAGGTTCTACACTGAACATGGTTCAGCTATGCATGTCGCGTTTTTAGATGCATCAAAGGCGTTTGATCGTGTCAACCGATATAAACTTTTAACAAAATTAGAACAACGAAATGTACCGAAATATGTCTTAAGAATACTCTGCAATTAATTCAATAATCAGTGTGTATGCATACGATGGGGAAATAAATACTCGGACTTCTTCTCGGTAGGCAATGGTGTTAAATAAGGTGGGAAGTTATCCCCTTTACTTTTTAACATTTATATGGATAATCTGAGTATACAACTGCACAAAAACAAATCGGTTGTTGTCATGGTAACGTGGTTGTTAATCACCTTATATACGCCGATGATCTACTTCTGTTTGCACCTTCTGCTAAAGGACTACAAACACTACTAGACGTGTGTTACTCATATCGATGTGAGCATGACGTCCAATACAGTGTGGGTAAATCCCTGATCATGTACTTTAAATGTAGAAAATAAAATCTTTCTAAAGAAATTACATTAGGAGGAAAGAAGTTAAACTTTGCCACCTCTTATAAATATCTTGGACATGTCATTTCTAATAACTTGTTAGATGAGTCTGATATGCAAGCCAAAGTGAGACTTTTGTATGCCAAGAATAATATGTTACGTCAAAAATTCCACTTTTGTTCAACTATGATAAAAATAAGCTATTTACAGCATATTTTGGTAATATCTATGTCTGTGCGTTATGGGTCAACTTTAAAAAAGTAAATTTTTAGCAAGTCGTTGTTGCATGTAACAACTTTTTCAGAATATTGAACAATTTGCCCATGAAATGTAGCGCTAGCCACATGTTTGCTACAGCTAATGTCAGCTCAGGTAAATGTGTAATCAGAAAGGCTTTTAGCTTAATGAATAGGATTGACATGTCTTTAAATCCCCTTATTTATAGCATTAAAACTATCGACGTGTATTGTACTTTTAAACTGCGGCACCAGTGGGTCCGGGATTTATATCGTTTTTAAACATGTTGTTCATATGGAGTATTTTTATATTTATTTACATACTTTTATCTATGTATTTTTACACATGGTCATGATGATTGTCTGACATAAATACATTATTACTATTATTATTACTATTATTACCTTGTAGCTCAACATTATCTAGCCCTCACCTGTTGTCTCGTAACTTCAAAAAGTTCACAAAGTACACGCTAACCTCGAGGTACGGTCACCTCGGTATTACAGCCACCTCGTAATTACGGCCACCTTACGACAGTCTCAAGTGATTTCCGTAACAGCAAACTATAGGAAGTCAGTCTTGCTAATACGGTCACCTTGTTAATCGGGTTACGTTCACACAGTCCCGTTGTGACGTAATAATTCCACTGTAATGTTTCTTACTGGTTCAAACCTTCACGAACACGTGATCTAGGACCTAAAAATGGCTACCGAGATCACTGCCGACAGACGCCCTGCCGACAGATTCTTATATTCGTATTAGCGGCATTGTGCGCTGATTTATGGTACACTCGATAAGTGGCGCCACTTTATCGATTTGTTTCCCATAGGTGGATCCAGGGGGGCCGGGGGCACGTTCCTCCTAGACATATGGAATTTGACCGCGCTGTGCCTGCGCTGGAGTGGCATGCCCCCTAGATATTTTGAGCACCCACTTTTCTGATGTCAGAATCCTACATTGCGACAGCGGAGTTATACGTAAGCTCCGCCTCACAATCCACCCAATGTAAATTTGGTTCGGCTGCCAGTGTTTTTGATGAGTATCAAGCTTTGTGCAATTGGAACCCCGCCCCTATTTCCCCCGTAATACGTTTTACAACCCAGCCACCACCAAAGCGCCACGTTTCGAACTTTATGCTACCGCGAACATTTCCAATCTACGTATGTTCGATATAGTGAGTGAGGTAGCTGAATATCAGTTTAATTTGCGAAGAAAGTGTATTTCAGGCAGTCAGTCATTAGCAAAAATACTGTTGCTCACGTTGTGGCACTATGTCCTATCTCACCCATAAATAACGTACGTATCCGTACATGCGCGCGCCAACCCGATCTAGCTATGCACGCCGGGATGACTCGCTTTTGTTACGTCATACGAAATTGAGTAGAATCTTCGTCGATGTTATATTCCGTGGTGCTGATCAGGTGTTATACGGATAGTTTATGAACCATTACACACATTTAGGCAAAGGTAAGGCATTAACACTAATGTAAAATAGGCTATGTACCCTGTTTTGTAAGTTAATTAAACTATAAAACCCACTGCTCGAGCCTTAGGAATCTTCGCAATAATTCGCTAAGCCACTAAAACGTTAAATGTGGGTAAAGTAATAATATATATTTATAATTCATATACAGTGGAACATGACAGGTATTCATAGGGGGAGAATCAGGGGAGGCGGGGAAGGCACGTGTCCTCCTATAGACCATAGGGGGAGATTCAGGGGAGGCCCGGGGCACGTGTCCTTCTATAGAACATAGGGGGAGATTCAGGGGAGGCCCGGGGCACGT
The DNA here is from genome assembly GCA_020002185.1 of Paraescarpia echinospica. Lineage (NCBI taxonomy): Eukaryota > Metazoa > Annelida > Polychaeta > Sabellida > Siboglinidae > Paraescarpia > Paraescarpia echinospica. Next base: position 21,719,265 of record CM034544.1, read on the forward strand.
GTTCTCCTATAGACCATAGGGGAGATTCAGGGGAGGCCCGGAAGACACGTGTCCTCCTATAGACCATATAGGAGGAGATACAGGGGAGGCCCGGAAGACACGTGTCCTCCTATAGACCATAGGGGGAGATTCAGGGAAGGCCCGGGGCACGTGTCCTCCTATAGGTCATAGGGGGATATTCAGGGGAGGCCCGGGGCATGTGTCCTCCTATGGACCATAGGGGGAGATTCAGGGAAGGCCCGGGGCATGTGTCCTCCTGTAGACCATAGGGGGAGATTCAAGGGAGGCCCGGGGCACGTTTCCTACTATAGACCATAGGGAGAGATTCAGGGGAGGCCCGGGGCACGTGTCTTCCTGTAGACCATAGGGGAAGATTATGGGGAGGCCCGGGGCACGTGTCCTCATATAGACCGTAAAGGGAGATTCAGGGGAAGCCCGGGGCACGTGTCCTTCTATAGACCATAGGGGAGATTCAGGGGATGCCCGGGGCACGTGTCCTCCTATAGACCATAGGGGGAGATTCAGGGGAGGCCCGGAAGGCACGTGTCCTCATATAGACCATAGGGGGAGATTCAGGTGAAGCCCGAGGCACGTGTCCTTCTATAGACCACAGGGGGAGATTCAGGGGAGGCCCGGAAGGCACGTGTCCTCCTATAGACCAAAGGAATTCTGGCCGCGGTATGCCTGTGCAGCAAGAGTGGCATGTCCTATAGACCTAGACATTTTGAATGTGCCTCCGTTCCATGTCCCCTAGACGTTCTTAAATTATGAACGTCGCAAACATTTTCCAACACCACTCCCTCCCCCCCTCCTCCCCCTCCCCGACTACCGTCTCCGGATCCGCACCCCCCCCCTTTTTTACACTTACGCTATCGTGGATAACAACACCTGGACACGGGTGTGACCAGTGTCTTGGCAAGTATATCACGTCAGGTATTGACCGCGATTTACAAAGCCAATTTGGATCGCTAAATGTCCCGCGTATTTTAGTGTGTGGTGGGTGCTTAAAAAATACGAAAAGCTCGAAACGCTTGAAATCACCCTTTGACAGAGATTTATCTTTGCAAGTCAACACTATACGTTAGACATGCACTTGCTTCAGATTTATTAATAACACTGCGCTAAGCATAGCGAAAAATTCTACGTGATTAATCTAACATTCCGAAACTTGCTTCTGGATGGGCTGTGCTATATTCTAATCTTACAGTATTTCGAGATGCCTAAAGACGGGAGGGTGGACAAAACATCTGCAATTTCATTAGTAATGTGTTAGCAGACAGCGGGATTGTGTGGATGGAATTATAGTAGTATTTATCCCAAGAAACACGACTTAACTTGATGATATTTTCGCTCTGCATGTGTGCTAGCGAGTGACATTTTAGTTCTTCTAGAACAGGTTACAGAACTGTTTCGAAACAACGGTCAACGAAAGAATAGGTGCCGTGTGTGTGAAGTACAACAATCTATAGATGTATGTTACCCATTATCAGACTTGTAGGCTGGAGATGCGTACGCAATTACGCATCGCCCGCTGAGGGAAAGTGTTCCGCTCCAGTTAAGCACAATCGAACAGCCCCTTCCCTGCCTTTCAATATCATGTCCAACAGCAAAGAAGGGTTAAGTGAGACTTATTCTCCCGACCATACGTCTAATTTGGATCCATGTAAGAGAATGGCAACCGCGCCTGTGTTTAATACCACGCGGTAGTTGCAGTCTCATTCGCCTGGTGGCGCCACCGTTCAATCACGGCAGTGTTAAGTCAAAGCAATTAAGTCCATAATCGGTAGCGCCTCGGCGCGACAAATCACCGCTTCGCGTCGTCGCGTACCACAGCTCCATTATTGTTTATTCGTCGCCTAGCAACCGCGCGCGCTCAATGGCGACTTCAACTATCAACACTTGGATTAAATAACCTGAGGTTTCGTGAACCAATCTTTGATATAGTAATAACAGAGTAAGTATTGGCGACGTCGGCTTGTGTCAGACCTACGGTTTGTAAGTGTGTGCGCTAGGCTTGCTAACTTACATTACACTTACTATCCCCGTTCCGCGAATGATTGCAGGATAAGTTTCGACGTGCATTGAACCAATATGCTCGTATATTGTTACTACGCGTACGGCATTCCGTGGGCACTGTGCGTTTCGGATTACTTATAGTTATCTAGCATTCTGCCTGTTCCACTAGTGGCACAATACAGCTGTTGTCGATTTGCGGTGACTTTTATAACGTTCATTTGCCAACTTTCCATTCCGGCCGCGATGTAGTCAATATAATCAAACGTATCTGGTGTTCATGCAGTACTCACATTTGTTACGCCAATTTACCGGGCTTATTGAATTATGTGCTTCGCTGGGCACAAACGAGTAACCATGGGTGTTTCCAATATGTTAAACAAATGGTGATAGGCACAGATGATCTATTTGGGAATTGTCTCATTTATCGTCATCACAAAGCGGTTATTATTGTTTCACGCGATTTTCTATCTCTTGTAAGTAGATGGGACTTACCTAGAATGTTTAAATGATGTAATTGTTGAAGTGTCACAGTAAACAGATATATTTCGAATGCCATGACACCGGTACATCTAATACGATCAGTAAACAACTGGATGTTAAATGAACTTTGTTTGAATTTAGCTCAATAATTTGTGTGATGAACACTTCCTATTATTTCTTTCACGCTTGACGTTAGTCATATTACCACAGCGGTATCAGCCACTCTCTATCAGTGTACTGTCAAACTAAGAAGACCATTATTGCATAACATTCTCTTCACTGACCTGAATTGACCCATGATACAACGTACACGCATGCGCAGTCAGGTCAACAGCTAAACCTCTAGTAGGTCCACAGGATAATAAAGACCTACGTAAGTTGGAGCACTTATTTGTGTATACATTTTCATATATACATGTTTACTCTGCTAGAAAAATTATGCATCCGCAATTAAATTGTACACTGGTCTCATTTCACGGAAAATATATATGATATCCACTAAGGCATACGCTTGTGCAAATGCAATACATATATCTCAGAGGAAAACGTCGGGCAGGCTAATCAGTTATTTGCAATTAAAATGGACAGCGGGACTCGTCTGTATAAAGTCAATAAACGTTGACCTCCATATTTCAGATCTCCACAGTTGTAACCAAACATATAGATGTAAGTCTAGGAAATGACTCTAAACATTATAATACTAAAACCACTTAATCAATCACAGCAAATATGCGACACGGTGAAGGATCGAAATTTCGAAATAAAGCACATTAAACTGTTTCTATATAACTAGCCACACTGCACACACACACACACACGCACGCATGCACGCACGCACGCACGCACGCACACACGCACACACATACACACACACGCAAACACAGAGACACACACACACAAACACACACACGTGTGTGTGTGTTTGTGTGTGTGTGTGTGTGCGTGTGTGCGTGCGTGCGTGCGTGCGTGCGTGCGTGTGTGTGCGTGTGGCTAGTTATACAAACACACACACGCGCGCGCGCGCGTGTGTGTGTGTATTTACACGCGTCTGTATTTCACCATGTATATGCGCAAAGCCTGGTGCAACATTTGTTAAGTTAGCCAGAGCCGATGTATTGGCTAGGTCATTAGAGTGCGCTAGTCTATGACTGCCGTTTGTTCGACGGGTCAAAGGTCAATTCCAGCCGATGTCTCGCGCTGTTATCACGTGACGAGTCACGCACGTTGGCACATCAATCACCTTTATTCAATAGCGGCTTTTTGTTGCAGCAATATTATTATGTCTAATAATATCGCCCGGTGCCGAACACTTCTGAATAATGGTTATGTCCCTGCATAATGTCGAGTCGCGAATTTATGTTGGGCAAGCGCAAAAATGAAGATCAATTCTTCCATTTGACGGTGCCGCGTCTTTACGAACGCTTTATTCTTATACAGGTCTGTCCATTCTAACACATATTCGACCTATCTGGGAAGCTTCGAATCGGCAACAAATTGACTGGAAAACATTCTTCTTAATTCATACCCCAGCGTTCAGTCTTCAACGCTACCGTGAATGCTTCACGGGGCGCGTCGAACGGACGTTGATTCGAGTACACCCCAGGCCGTTTTGAAACTTGGACAATTTCGTTCACCCCACGTTGCATAGACGTATATATATATATATATATATATATATATATATATAAGACGTATATACGACGCTAATAAGCGTCATATATACGTCTTGATTATGCTGTTACCGGCAATGCAAAATACATATTATTATAATTCCGGTATGATAATACTAAGTGTTGGGACGAGTGCGAACACTCGAGCTTCTGCACACATCGACCGTATCTGCGGTGCATATTCAATACCCCTAGAGGTGGTCGATACAGTCGCATTCCAACCGCCCATGAACGCAGATTTATGGCTGCGACGTATCAACAGTGTTATAATCCATCGTGTTTCACAGCACACACTAATCCCCATATTATTACGTGTAAGGAACTCTTGTGGTCAGTGGTGCATCGTGTCTAAGCACCACGAATAAACACGTCTATAAACTACAGTAAATACTAAGCGAGGTCAGGTACTAGGTTAGTGTAAAACTACATTGTTTTCGGCAGTGCGTGATATCCAGTGTAGGGCTGGATTATCGTAGGCAACATTATAATATCCCATATAACGCTGTTCAGGTCTGCTTTTGTTTTGGGTTATGTACAACCTCACTGTTTTTGGTCTATGGAGGGTTTCACTATCTTTATCAAATTATAATATCGCAATCCGGAGGTGTGGAAGCCTTGAACAATGTAAGACTTTCTTTTATTCGCGTTTGTCCACAGCCTAAATTTGCAATCTTTCCCGAACAAGCATTACAAGGGCACAAAATCGATATGTGCAATGCCAGTACCTCCGCTTGGAGAGCTGTAGAGTCAGCAAACTTTTAATATGATGTGGTCAGCTGTTTAATGTCCTGTATAGCTTTAGCACGGACTCATTTAGATACTCCTCAAATGTAGTAATACTAATAATAAACTTCGTTCGGTCGTTCGGTCGTTCGGTCGTTCTGTCGTTCGGTCGGTCGGTCGGTTGGTCGGTCGGTCGGTCGGTCGGTCGGTCGGTCGGTCGCTCGGTCGGTGTTTCTCTTTGTTTTCCGTGACCGTCCCTCTTCGTTGTTATACCTTACCATTCGTTCTCTTTTCAGCTTAAAGAACAACATATCCACAATGTCACAGAAAGAGGTAAGATTGTTCAACTAAAACTACAATTTAAGCATTATTTATAATACATTATATACCTACTAACATGTATACATAGAAAGTGGGGCAATTGGCCGATGCGTCATTTTCATTGTTTACATATAAACAAGACGTTAGTCTTCTTTGTATCTACCAATGCGTTATGCACACTGTAGGCCGTACGGATGTACCATAACAATTCATAGAGCACTACCTCTACCTAACCTCGCACGGCTTAGCTCTGTCGATTGCTAAGCGTTCTAAAGCAGCCGGCGGCGCCGCTATTGTATTGCTTTAATCGACCCTTTGTGCTACAGAAGACGCCCCGATTGTACAGCCTTTCAGTAACACAGCGACACGATAATAGACCTGTTAACGGATGTGTCGGTCGCAAATATTCATAGCGAGTATTCGCGTGCTGCAGGTTCAGATACTACCACATACTTAAAGACTTGATATGAGATTATGATCATACGATATCGAAACATATAATTAATACATATCAGTCGTCATATTTAGTGCTTATGCTATGTATTCCATCTGGCAGATTCTCCATAAACCCGGAAAAGATTTTTCAGACGTTTACAAGTATCGGTGGCGGCGGAACGTGGTGAATACTGCGGGACTGAGGTTCTCCAAAAAATATCATTTGCACCCGCCATTGAGGCTTTCCAAAAACATATCGAGGCTTTCCAAAAAACACACAATCGCATCCTTATTGAAGCTTGCCAAAAACCCACATTGCGGCTTTCCAAAATAATCCACCTTTTGAGACTCACAAAAACAACCTTCTGGCTCTAAATATTACGGGGTAAATCCTATCTCCAACACTCACAACCCCCGAATCTTCCCCGTTTCCGACGCCTATCAGTAGTATTGTAATTTACAGTAATACCAATTAATAGTTTACCCGTCGAGCAACAAAGCAACAATTATCAGCATTACAATATTGTGAACTAAGCTCGTTCCTATGACCATTTATTTTTATTGTCGCCAAGTACGGTATTGCTCGAAGCAAATATTAACGCCACTCCAGTGGCGCCACCTGGAGAATAACATGCAACTGAAAAAAGTTAAAAACTAAAAATGACTACCTTTGTGTATTATTTTCAAAGTCGTTGCCATTTGGTTGATCCGAGGCCAATGGTCCACATGAGCGAAAGAACACAGAAGGCCAGTGGACCTCGGTGTCTCGATGGAGATGAACTTACAATGCTCCAAATTTAGTACTTAGGTATATAAATGATCATAACTATCATTACAGTATACTGTTTTTACGACACCTTTCTTACAAAACGTAACCCAAAATCACCCGTCGCGCCTGATTTGCATATTGATGCATTATATGCATTTTTATATATCATGTTGTAATAAAAAATGAACTACTCGTCGGGGTCGCCATCTACAACATACGTTCAGTTGTATGTATCCAAAACGAGACTAACTGTCATAATGTTTGTGAGATGTATTTTGGTTACTAAATAGTATTACACAGGACGTTTTGAAATAGAGTAGTACGAGAAGGCCAAGAAATCCCTGAATGATGGAAAGAGCTGCGGGGATGATGGTATACCACCTGAAGTGCTAAAACACTGCGATCTGGACAGTATCGTACTAGAGTTTTGCAACAAAGCTTTATATTGAAGGGAAAATACCGCTACAGTGGACAGTTCTGAACATTATTCCAATGCCTGCGAATGGCGATTTAAGCATAGCAGGCAATTAGAACGGCATTAGCAAAGGCATTCAACAGGATGATATTGAACAGAATACGAGAAGGTTAATTGAAAGAATTAGAGCAAAGCATCTTCCTGCAGTTATGACATTCGTAGACTTCCGAAAAGCATTTTATAAGGTTCATCGTGGCAAGATGTTGAAGATTATTGAGGCCTATGCTGTCCCCAAAGAGCTAGTAACAGCTATTTCCAACACGTACAGGAACACACGTACAATCACTGGATGGAGAAACTGAGCTTTTTGATATCACGGCGGGAGTGCTACAGGGTGACACGCTGGCGCCATACCACTCCGTGATAGTCCTTGACTATGCCCTGCGGCTAGCTATCGACAGAATAGAAGAGGAACTTGGATTCCAGATAACAAGAAGAAAAAGCAAACGTGTTAAACCTGAGGTGATCACCGATTTCGAATTTGCCGATGATATTGCGCTACTATCAGAAGTGATCAATCAGGCACAGGAGCTTCTAACACGAGTGGAAACATCATGTACAAAGATTAATTTAAACATAAATCCTGAAAAACCAAATATATCTCATTCAACCAATTAGGAAACACTAGCATCATTGCCAGGGAAGTAGCTGCTTTAGAGAAGGTTGAAGACTACAAATACCTTGGCTCCTGGGTCTGCACAACAGACAAAGACATAAATACCAGGAAGGAAATGGCGTGGAGAGCACTCAACCAACTAAACCAAACATGGAAATCTACACTCCCACATGAAATCAAGCAGCGACTGTTTATTGCAAAGTAGTGTCTGTGCTACTCTATGGATGCGAAATATGGACAATGACGAAATTTTTTAACAAACAACTAGACGGATGTTATACAAGAATGCTTCGAGCCGCATTTAACATTCACTGGCAACAGCATTTGACAAACATAGAACTATACAGTGGAATGTGTAAAGTCACTGATAACATAAATAAAAAATAACTGAGATTTGCCGGAAATTGCAACATACATAAGGATGAAATGGCATCTAAGACCATCTTGTGGCAATCGACACATGGAAGAACCAAGGCTGGAAGACCAGCAGCAGCACCTCACATCGACTGCTTAAAGGAAGATGTGGGTCTAAAGACGGAGGAGCTGAAGACGGCAATGGCAGACAGAGGGATCTGGAGACGGATGATTGAAACCACTAATGTTCGACCCCAGTGGCCGACATGAGTGAGTGAGTGTGTGGGTGTGTGGGTGGGTGAGTGAATGAGTAAGTAAGTGAGTGAGTGAGTGAATGAGTGATTACACAGGAATAGGAGGTGAGAGCTGCGAATACACTTAAACAAGCCCGATATATGTTTTTTTTACGCAGGGCAGTTATGATGTCATACCCGGGCGTGTTCGATTGGTTCTTTTTCTGTGGAACTAGTTGGTTATGAGATTATGGTTTACATCGCGGTACGCATATCGCGTACAAAATGACGTGTGTGACGTCGTGGAGAAAAATTGTTCACTGTTGTATTTACTCAGATAATTTTAATCAAATATTGAACACGAGGAACGAATGGGAGTAAAACAGTTGGCAAAGAAAGCAGATGCCCGGAGGTGCAAGACGAGGCGAGGACGGCCAAGACTGTGATGGGAGGATTGCGTAAAGAGAGATTTGGAGGGAGTGGGAGAGGGGTAGCGCGAGAGGAAGGACAGAAGGGAGTAGGGCGACTGGTGGCGCAGAAGTGCAAACTCAGCGAGGGGAAAACAAATGAAGAGAAAAGATAAATCAATGATCAGTATCGAGGCCAGTCTCACCTCTGAAATACACGGAAACAAGAGGACAACTGCAACAAACACAAGTTTATTTTGTCGCTAATGCTTTCAATTATCTTAGGCCAATATTAAATTTACACATACCAACAACCAACCTAAACCCCACCGGATTTCGGGTTCTTTCCTTACGTCAGACGGACTTAAATTGATTGTTTATAAGGTTATACGTATTTTCTGCGATTGAGTCGTGCACCTCCGTTCTGCTTGGGAAGTTCTACGCAACTTGCATTAATGCGAAAAAACGGTATACATTAACGTCGTGACAAATGTCTTTTACGAAAACTCGGGGAAACCATCTTCTGTGTCTGCGTGTTTGTAGCGCTATTTCTAGTTATAGTACTGCAGGTTGTAATGAAGATGATGATGTTGGTGATGATGATGATGACGACGACGACGACGACGATATTGATGGTAATCTTCTTCTCTCCCCGATAGCCGTCCGTCTACGTGGTGTTGCGGTTTGGTATCTCGCGAGTACAGAGCTGTCGTAATTCGCTCTTCAAGAACCTGCCGGTTCACGGCAACTACAAGGGACAGGTTGTCGGAATCAGTGCAGACGTAAGTATAGCCTCCTTTCTCATACAGGAATATATCTCGCATAGATAATTGCGCGCGCCAGTGTGCATGTGTGCATGTGTGCTTGCGTGCGTGCTTGCGCGTGTACATGTGTGTGCGTGTGTGTACGTGTGTGCGTGCGTGCATGCGTGTGTGAATGTGTGCATGCGCGTGCGCGCGAGTCTGATCAATACAGTAAAATGTATTATTAATGTGTAATAAATAATATTCGTCACGTGTGCCATACTTGCAACATTTATGACGTACGGGGATCCGACATCAATAGGCCGATGAAGGTTACGTTTCGTCCTTTGTTTTCGGTGAGATCTTCGCTTGTCTCATGACCAAAACCTGACGCGACACCAAGTGAGTAATTACAATCAATCTCTTGGCGCCGTCTGTTGCCAGGTGCAAGTACTAGAAGGTTACTGGCCGCACGACAAAGGCATCGCAGTGCTTCAGTTTGACAGCATGTGGGACGCACAGATGTGGTAAGCATACTGTGCTTGTAGTCTCGTTCTAGATCATCTTGCTTCCTCCAGCATTCTGCACGTTTTATCAACCAAAGTGTCTGTAGGCATTATAGTCAAGAACGACAAATTCAAATGTAAGCATATGCATGATATACAGGAAATGATACACGGCTGCATTAGACGAGCGGTAAATCCCCCCAAAGTGCTTTATTTTAGGAGTTTAAATGCCCGACCATACACACACCCAAATGTTATATCATTTGAAAGCTTTACATCTCCCCGTCACAAAGAGGCCTGTCAAATTGTGCAGTACGCGTGAATCCGAGGTCAAACAAGGTCACCGTCAAATGATGAATTTTCGTAATTGTGCACTTCCGCAATTGTCTTAACATTACAATGGTCCCATATCTATTTTACTTAATTATAAGATGGCCAAGGCATATATTTTTGGAAAGCTTATTGTTTCCCCGTCAGATCAAGGAACGATATGGAGGTGTTACCTGATATGGAGGTGTTACCTGATATGGAGGTGTTACCTGATATGGAGGTGTTACGTGATATGGAGGTGTTACCTGATATGGAGGTGTTACGTGATATGGAGGTGTTACCTGATATGGAGGTGTTACCTGATATGGAGGTGTTACCTGATATGGAGGTGTTACCTGATATGGTACGAGTGGAGCTAAGGTCAAACAAGGTCACCGTGAAATGATGAATATTCGATTTTTTTGTAATGCCGGGAAAGTCATAAAGTTACAACGGCCCTGCAACTACATACCAAACCAACGCGAATTATCCATACATCCGCTACCCTTATTGATAACATATATGTACGATATACAACCCCATTTGTTCATTCTGGCAAATGAGCAGTTAATATTCAAACACAGACCCACGTCTGACAAATCCATTGGTCATATAACATCTAAACTGGGCGAAATAGATTGGACGTATTTACACCAGTTAGCTACAGATAATGTGTTCAGGGAATTCATTAAAAAACTTAATCATATCACTCAGAAAAATTGCTAAAATTAATCTCAAATACGTAGTAAGAAATGAGTGGATGACTAAAGGTCTATTATAATCATCAGTAACGTCAAACAAACTCTATAGGAAATGTATCGGCAAATCTAAGACACATTCTTCTTATATTCTTTATATACAGTGTAGAAATATGTATAATAAACTAAAACAAATTGTCAAAACAACATACTATACTAATCAATTAAAAAACGTTTAAGTACGGCTCTAAAAACTTGGAAATTACTTAGAACCATGATTGGAAAAAACAACGATAAATCAGTCATTTCGTCACACTTTAAATATAATAACGATATAATTAAGGACCCTCATCATATTTCGAATATATTCTGTAGTGTTTTACTAATGTTGGACCAAACCACGCAAACGCCATCCCACAACCTAAAGGACAATTTACAAAATATCTACAGAACTGTCCTAAACAAAATCCAGGAAGTCTCTTCAATAGTCCGACCGATGTAAATGAAATCAGGCAAATTATAATGTCTTTCCAACTTAAGACCAGTTCTGGATATGATAATTTTAGTCCCCGCCTCATGAAATGATTCGGTAAGCAAATAGACTTACCAGTAACTATTTTAATAAATAAGTCAATAGTTGAGGGAATAGTGCCTGACGAAATAAAAATAGCAAAAATTATACCTATCTATAAGTCTAAAGCTACTGATGACTTTTCTAATTATAGACCAATATCTTTGTTACGTTCAATTTCTAAAATACTGGGAAAAGTTGTACATAGAAGGACTTATGATTTTACAAAGAAATAATAATATATTGAACAATAACCAATGTGGTTTTCATAATAAATATTCGACAACCAATGCTATTACCGCTTTTACCAGTGCCGTTATTAATGCACTAGAAAAATGGACTCGGTCCTTACAGTTTTTTTCTAGATCTAAGTAAAGGATTCAACCACCAAATCCTATTACTTAAACTTCAATATACGGTATAAGAGATACTCCACTCAAATGGTTTAAGAGTTACCTTTCAAACCGGAAACAATATGTTAAGTACAGTTCTAGAGATGCAGTTCAGCAGGATGTCACACACGGTGTCCCACAGGGGTCTATCCTCGGTCCGCTTTTGTTTATTTTATATATATTAATGACCTTCCATTATGTGTAAATATGTGCAAAACAATATACAAAACTGGAAAACAAATGAATGAAATATATAAAGATATGAATAACGAACTTGAAATATTATCTGACTGGTTTCTAAGACAACATGCATGTTATTTTCTAGATCTCGTCCTACTCAGAACGAAGCTTTATTATTAGCGATATCTAATAACATAATTCAGCTACCAAAATGTATATCATTTCTAGGCCGTCTTATAGGTGGCAGACTTGATTGGCAAGAACATGTAAATGCATGCAAAACAAGCTGACCAGTGCTTTATACATAATCAATAAAGTTAATCGATACCTTCCGGTAGCTGCACTTAAAACAATTTATTATACTTTAGTTTACCCCTATTTGACATACGGAATCATTTTGTGGGGATCCACATACAAAACTCAAATCGAAAAATTATTCATTATGCAAAAAAATATTGTTATTATCCATTCTTAAAACAAACTATTGGGAACATTCTTTACATGTTTAATTTAATAAAATTGCATGACATTTAAGATATTGAAGTTGGAAATTATATATATAATTAAGTCCACGGGAGTCTGCCACATTCATTATCGGATATTTTTACATTTACCTATGACATTCACTTTTACAAAACAAGACAAACCTGTAATATACGTCCTATTATCAGTTCTACTCAAAGATCTTCGAACAGTTTGTTATGTATAGGTTCGATGATCTGGAATACAATTCCAACTGTTATACAAAATAAACCCAATTTATATAGTTTTATATTATCATTAAAGGCAAATGTTGTAAGGGAGTATGGTGTTCTAGTTTAATCTCATTCCACCCTGAAACGTCTGACATATGTGCTTGATATCATGTTTTTCTACTTAGGTATTATAACATTGCTGAAGCTTAGCATAACCACATGTTTTTTTTTCTTCACAAGACTACTTATTTGAACATTTATAATCTATTATTACTGTTATTACATTTAATATGTTCTATTAATTATAGCAACTAACCAACACACTAAAGTGAAATCAGTGTTGATAATAGTTATTTTGTGGATGACTGCGACCACTTTACTTAATCATTATCATCCTACATTGGAATGATTCAAACAAACTGGTTACAGCCTTAATTGGCTCCGCTGTCAACCCGGAATTGTATTTCATTTTGTTGATTGTTTTACCGATTATTTATGTTTGTATATATGATTTATACAATTCAACACACAGCCTACCTACCTACTTAATTTATATGCACGTATCATATACTGCGTGAAAAAGCTATTTCTCCCCGTCAAAGCGAGATATGACATGGAGCTGTCAGTTGACGGAGCAGGTGTGGAGCGACGATCAAACACAGAATCACCGTCAAGTGATAAATGTTCGAAATAGTGTCATTCCGCAAACGTCATACAATATAAATAGTTGAGTGTATTTACGTTACCTATCTATTCATGACAATGTCGTATACCATTGGAAAGCCAACTGTCTTCCCGTAAACAAGCGATACGACGGGGATCTATCAAATGGTGCAATAGGTGTGGAGTGAAAGTTAAATAAGGTCACCATCAAACGACGAATGTTCAAAATTACGTCACTCCGCAAAAGTTTTACATTTATAATGGTTGCGTAGCTACTTTGTCTACATGAACTAGGCCACGTTACACCCCGTTTGAAATTATATTTTATCCCTGTCAAAATAAGGAATGTCATGGAGTTGTAAAGCTGCGGAGTGAAGGTTAAACAAGGTCAACGTCAAAAGAAGAATTTTCTAAAGTATGCCTTTCCGCAGATAGTAGGTTAGCCAACATGTGATTTTATACTTTTAACAGCAACGTTTTGTTATTAGCAGGAATTCTTGCTAGATCCATCACACAAGGGATAAGAAAATAGGTGCATGTGGATGCCACCCTCGATTTTGAAGGTTATTTGAATGTCACAAACTCAAATTTGTATAAAAATATTTGTTATTAATTAATTGACATCTTCTTGTACACACCTTTGCATAAAACCAAATATTTTATTATTTTTACATGTACTGTCTGTGTTATCTGGTGTTGAACTTTGAATTTATTCATAAATATATGGGATAATCTAACATAAAAACGTGATCTTCTCCAATGTGTTTATCGCGTCCACCAAAGTTGTTTACACACCCAATTATTCTTTGTAAGCCTGTTTGTATATATGATATAATATGCATATTATTTATTACTACACATGAATTTGGTCATTAACATGACGTGAAAGTCAAAGAACTTGCCTAAAATGTGGTTAGGATGTTGAAAAAGAGAGGTGGCAATCGCAGATTGATAGTGACCTTGTTTAACATTTACTCCACACCAGCTACACCACTATACAGTCGTATCCCGTGCATACGGCGAGACAGTTGGCTTTCCAACGGTATACAACATTGCCATGAATAGATAGGTAACGTAGATATACGCAACCATTTATATTGCATTATGTTTTTTCGAACATTTATTACTTGACGGTGACTCTGTTTGATCGTCGCTCCACACCTACTCCATCAACTGACAGCTCCATGTCATATCTAATTTTGACGGGGAGACAAATTTATTTCATATGGATTATGGTACGTCCATATATATGAAGTAGTTGTAGGGTCATTCTAAGTTTATGACTTTCGCGGCATTGCAAAAAATCTAATATTCATCATTTCACGGTCTCCTTGTTTGATCTTAGCTTGACTCGTGCCATATCAGATAACATCACCATATCGTACCTCAGTTTGACGGGAAAACAATAAGCTTTCCAAAAATATATGACTTTGCTATCTTGTGATTAAGTAAAGTAGATATGCAATCATTTAATGATAAGACGATTGCGGAAGAGCACAATTTCGAAAATTCAACATTTGACGGTGACCTTGTTTGACCTTGGATTCATGCTTACTGCACCACTTGGCAGCTGTACAGCAGGCTTCGTTGGGACGGGGAGATGTAGAGCTTTGAAATGGTGTAACAGATGGGTGTGCCTATGGGGGGGGGGGCTTTTAAATCGGTCCGATAGGTGGTTCTACCGCTCGCCTACAAAGCCGTAAATGTCCAGTGCAGAAATCCAATGGTTAGTCAGATCGACTGATCAAAATGTTACAATTATGATAACAGTTACTACACGGGCAGGTGTAGGATAGTTAATAGAGTGCGTTTGCAGAGGCCCCGATTAGAACTCCCTTCCTAATCCCTCGCCTGATATTCCCGACATCGGGAACCATATATACGTTTTAGCAGAAAGCACTGAGGTATTAAATTACGTGTCAAAAGAGTTGCGAATTGACGTGATGTTACATTTAGTGTAGTGGCGGTCCATTTCAACTGGATATTTGATATAGCTGATAATACAGGATTTATTTTTAATGTGATTTCTGACTAAGATGACTTAGTACACCTTCTAATTACTGACACAGCCCCACAGGGACAATACGATTCAATAAAAATGTTTACATATTTTATTTAATAAAACTAATACTTGTGATACAATAAGCATCATGGTAACTAAACAGCGGCGACTGATCTGTCGAAGTAATTTTATGTACAACTTCGTCGAATGATATATGTTGATTCAATCTTAATTTGAACGCGAAACGGTTAGGGAATCCACGTTCCAATTGAGTATGCTAGATCGGCGATTATCTATTCGATCAAAAAGGCTCGTCGCACCAACACATAAAGATATGACGTAACACGCACAACCAGCTCGTGACCGGTAAGGGAACTGAAATGGAAGTGTCTGCAAGCACTCTTATAACAATATAGTAGCTTAGTCACCCCTGTATGCACGGAGAAAAATACACTTTCTTCATAAAGCCAAGTATATGACAATGGACAACAGTACAGTAACTTGGACGGATTATTGTCGTTGCTAGGTTTAACAGTGTGCCTGACATCAAGCAACAGGACTGGCTGGACGGTGTCGACATGGTCGCCATGCCGATGACGATGCAAGAACGTAAGCAACGATTATTATGAGCTGGGTGTATCGCCCACCCACTAACGTTGGTGCAGTTTATCGCCAACCCGCTGACGTTGGCGAAGATTATCGATCACCCTCACACGTTGGCGCAATTTATCGCCCATCCGCCAGCGTTGACGCAGTTTATCGTCCACCTATCAACGTTGACACATATTATCGCCCACCCGCCAAAGATGATTGTTGTCCAATTGTCTACTTTGACGCAGTTTATTGTTCACCCGCCAACGGTGACGTACTTTATGATCGCCCGCTTACTAACGTTGACGTATTTTTTTGTCCACAATCCATAATTAACCTACTTTATTGCCCACGTAACCTCTTTGACGTAGGTTATCGCCCACCCGCCATCGATAATGCATGCAGTCTAGCCGACCCTCCGATGATGGTGCTATCTGTCATACACCACCGTAGGCGCATTTAAAATAATACAAATTGAATTTTATGACAAAATAACTCATGGTGATGGCTGTAGAAGCGTTGCTGTGTGTTTCAATTCCAATGTGTTTTATCAATACATTTCGATACAACAAAACTTACGCATAATTGTCAGTAGATGTATTGATTTTCCTCGTTCACGATAAACATTCGATTCAAACGATCAAGCGCGCTAATAAAATAAATATTAAATCTAATTTGAAACAAGGCAATGTTGATCCCACGAATGTGGGCGTGACAACTATGACCGTCTGTTGATGTTATATTTCTGTCTCTCCGAACAGCCGTTGAACGTCCGTTCATGCAGTTGCTGGACATGGAATTCTACGACTTTGAACGATTTTCCAAAGAATACTCCTCGCAAGCGACCGCCTTCTGGCAAGACCGAGGGGCCAAGTTTGGAGTCGTTTCTACGTATGTCTTATCTGAACTACTTGGAATAATGATTCCGCGGAATAATGATTATTAGTCTTACCAGTATTTGTATAGGGCCGCATACGCACACTGTAAACATACATACATAACTATTTATATTGATTTGTTATTATTCATTTGATTGCATGCATGCAATCAAATGAATAATAACAAATCAATATAAATAGGTTATGATGAATAAACAAATAGTATAAATAAATTACTAAAAAAGTTCCTCAATCCATAGCTCATCAGTGGAAGAAAGTAAACATAGAGAAATTAGTTAAATGTAATATTCTTAAGACAGACATACGTCCGATAAAGTACCCCGCCAGCCAAATTTTGTTTAATAGCGAAATGTTAACAAAACGTTCAAAGTATAAACTACACTACAATACACGGACGGTGCTTGGTCTAACCATAAATCTCCCATCTTCACCACTGTCGCGATGTTCCCAAATTCAATTAAACCAATTCAGCAAATGTCCTGTAAATAATAATGGCTGATTCCGGGTAGCGGAACATAGAGCGTCGATAATTCACTGGTTTGATGTGTCCTAAGTAAACATGACGTATGTGTGGCTGCAGTGATAACGTCGTCAACTTCCGCGGTCTTTGGGATGCAAGATACCTCGTGATGAACCGCTTCCAGTCATGCGAAGACTTCGAGAAAACGTACAACGCACGTGAGTAACAATGAAGGGTCTCTAATGGTTAAGCGCAGAACTGTACGAAACGATGCGACACTGCGTCATTTACGATGTGTTAGAAGTGATAGCATTTTGGTTATTCCTGATAGTTATAGTAATGTAAATCAATCGTATAGCTACACACTATGTTACAACTTCATGTTTTTGAAGTACCAGATGACACACGCGCACGCACGCACGCACACACACACACACACACACACACACACACACACACACACACAAACACACACACACGCAACAAACACACACACACTCACACAAACACAAAAACACACTCAGACACACACACGCGTGCGCGCTCACACACGCACACACTCCCCACACACGCACGCACACACATACACACAAGCACACACACACTTTCAAGTATATTGACTATTGTCTAATGAAGTAGATTGATATACGTCCTATATCCGGCTCCATGTAGTGTGTGGGAGTGAAACATATAAATACACGAAATAAAACAACAAAGTTCCATGTCCTGCAGCCGACTACGCCGCCCTCAAGGACGTTCGGATGCAAACTGCCGACTCGAATGTGATTTGCTGCGCGTTGGAGCCGCTGAAGGTCTGGCCCAAATCGACATGTTAACGGTGCTCCTGCCACTGCACGGCGCCACCAGCAAACATCGATTTACTTTCGCGTGGACGAAGAACACTCTGTTATGTGCAACTACGATCGTTCATGTGCCTTATTGAAAGTGGATATGTGCAGTATATATTTATACTTTATGGGATCCCAATTACGTCATTAGATTAGACATAACACTGTCCACGCGTAAATTCGACGTTATACTTCATAATCACATGAATATTTTTTAATACGCATCATTGTGTGCTCAACGCAGAGCGTGTCAAGAACACTGTCATCTTTTTATAATTATTACAGTCTTTCGTCAATGTGACCTTTGTTGATAGATTCTCAAATCGATTAATTCTTAAAATTAAAAGGACACATGCTTTGTACTGACATTGTCAGTACAAAGCATGGTTCATCCACTGTAATGGGGTATAACTCCAGAACTGTATATGATTTAAACCAAGTTGTGTTTGTTTATACAATTGTTATATTGTTACTTTGTCCGGACAAAATTCGTACGATTATTTCTCA
This sequence comes from Paraescarpia echinospica, assembly GCA_020002185.1. Taxonomy (NCBI): domain Eukaryota; kingdom Metazoa; phylum Annelida; class Polychaeta; order Sabellida; family Siboglinidae; genus Paraescarpia; species Paraescarpia echinospica. The sequence continues at coordinate 21,737,828 of CM034544.1, forward strand.
TCTGTTAACAGTGCTACTACGTGGCGCCACCACCGGAGTGATGACATCAATATCATAATATTAAACGCCGCTGTCTAATTGCTTTGTGTTTTGTTTATGGAAAACAGTCAGTTTCTGTACGATCAGAGATTGCGAATATTGTTTCAGTGGCGCAGCTAGAGTTTTGGACGCCCAGGTGAAAAACATAATTTGGCGACCTCCTCCAGACACATGGTTTATGAGCATTGTTAGGGTGTTCTTATCAGCGAGGTACACTATTCCGAACTTGTGTTCACCAGTCCATACCTTGTTCATTGCTTTCCCCTAACAAAGTAAAGTAAGAGAAAAGTAAGTTACAGCATTGTATCAAGTTCTCAGGACTGGTCAAAGCGCTTTACACTTCAGTTCCTGACAGATCTGTACAATTAAACACCATCTCTACTTCTCCGGGAAGCATTCAGCCACGGTGCAATTAATGAAAGGAAACTAGTCGTACACACATCCACCATTGTCAATAACCATGTACTCATCCATACAGCTGAGTGAACTGCAGCAACGTAGAGTGAACGAACTTACCTAAAGTTCGACACGGCAGTACTGAATTCGAACCCGGGTTCTCTAGATTGAGAATCCCATGCTCTGGTCACCTCGCGATCACGAAGAGCTTTGACGTCACGACTCAGTGAAGCAACTGCACGCACACGCATACACACACGCGCACGCACGCACACACACAAATAAACATACACACAAACACATATACAAACTGGTTTATTGTGCTTCATCCTGATACCCGAACAGTCTAACAAGTGGTCATTCAATGTAATCGAAGCAATCGTTAAAACGTTTATGAGTGTCTCAGCTCTGGCACTTCTGGGCCTTCATCGTATTTCGGACTATCGCTTTAGTACAGCGGCTAAGAACCAGAAATTTGACGAATTGTGCACTTTTTGACAAAAGCATGAACATTGGCACATATGTAGTTTATGATATGTAGAATCATATAAAGCTAAGAACCCATCGCTATCAACATGGTACCTAGCCGCCATCTTGAATTTAAAAATTGCCGCCACCGAAATCCAATAGGCAAGTATATCAGCTTCTAAGCAATATAGAAACATGATCTTGGTGTCCAAACCAACATATCCAGGTTCAAGGAATCCATTTCTGACATGTTCAGTATACAAGGATGACGGCTATATTGAAATTCAAGATGGCCTCCATGGAAATCCATTATCCAGATATCTCAATTTCAAAGCAACATAAAAACATGTTCTTTGTGTCTAAACCAACATATTCAGGGTCAGGGAATCCATTTTTGCCAAATGCTATATCCTCAGACGACGGCCGTATTGAAATCCAAGATGGCTGCCACGCATAAACGTTTTACGAACATAATTTTAGTGCCTCTTGATATTGAGGACTCCATATGATGAATCCATAGGTGGTTCATGTGTTTCAAGGTCAAGGAATGCAGTCGTGCCACTTGCATTATTCTCACATGACAGCCATATTGGAAAAAAATGGCTGCCACGTAAATCATCTGTCCGAATATATAGCTTCTGCACAACATAGAAACATGGTATTGTTGTCTATACCAACATATTCAGGGTCAGTTAATCCATTTCTTCCACATGTTGTATTCCCAGATGACAGACATATTGAAATTCAAGATGACCGACATCCATATAATCATATATGTTGGTTTAATTCAGCTTACGTGCAACACAAAACAGACTCTTTGTGTTTAATCCGGTAATACAGGTGTAACTAAATATACTACAACCATCAAATCATAATGACACAGAAAATCAAGATAGCTTCCATGCATATATATGTTCTAGGAACATGACCTCAACGAGTGTTGGGTTTAGGAATCCATACCTGGTTTATGATACTGGTACGTGTCTTCACGATTACAACATTTCAGGCTGTTGCAAAATTTTACTCAACCATAATATACCTCACAACATACATATACATGAAAAATAATATATAAATTGGACTACACTTAGATTTGCAACCACAGTGCACTAGGTCATGGCATTGCATCGGTGCCTCTGGGAGTTTAAGTCCAGCATGGTTTCCATACTGAGGGTTCCAACCACAGTGTCCAAGACCAGGCAGATGGAGATTTGGCACAAGAGCTTGTGACATGACATAACCAATTTGACCAACAGCCCTTCTCACATGTTGGTACAATGCATGTTTTATTTGTGGGGTATTCCAAGACGTACCAGATCACTGGGCAGACAGCTGTTTCCTTGTTTCATCCTGCTAAATGTAAAAGTCTTTCGGGGATTTAAACTCTGTATCTCATTTAGGGTACATGAGTCGACTTCTTATGATTGTTATGACAGGGCGAGGAAAACATCTGCCGATGACCGCCTCCTCTTGTGTTCATGGCTGAAGGTACTGCAGGTCGTTGGTGGCTATATAGACTGTGGTGACAACTATCTGATCTTTGGTGCTGATGATTACCTATCCACCGGAAACGAATGACCTTGTACATTGTTGCAAATAATGAAACAACTTCTGAGTGGTTCGGCTATATATTCTCCGTTCTCGTATTGGTTGCTTGAGGATGTCAGCAAAATACCTATTACATATACTGTATACTCTTCCGACAGTTGCCAACTGGGATGTAATGTATATGATACATTATTATGGGCATCATCCACATTGCACTACATGCACTGCTCACACACTTGTGTCGAGGTATGGAGCAATCTGCAGTGATGAGAAGTACTATGTTTGGTACGCCAGTCAGTCTGATTGTGATCCTTGTCATAATTGGTGTTTCTCTGTCGTTTCGTCCGCATATCTGCTCTACTATATTTCCATGCGCCTTTAACAGTGTATTCCGTTTGCATTACATGATTGTGTCCATGACTAAGTTTGTACTCGGAGTTTGCATATATGCGCGAATTAAAAGATTGTTGGATTACATAAATGTTTAAATGTTGACACTAAAGATTATATTTATTTAGCAAAGTTGTTTTGTATGCCAGACAGTAGTACATTTATGCTTTGTTAAGTTTTTAATTGGCATTTTAAACACTATCTTCCAACTCCATCTATATACCTGTGATATATCTGGCCCTGTCACCATCCATCTCTCCCAGGATTATGGACTTCTATAAAATGTAATGCACAACCGTCACTCTTTGTGGGTGATTGACTTGATCGTGACACCGGCCTGGTGTTATTGCTGAGAAAACATGTTGTGGTTTCTGCACAAAAAAGTCCTTTCGTAAGTTGCTAGTAAACCTCAAGACGTGTTGTCAACACGATGTTGAGTATGTTTTCCATGTCGCTGACGTGAACTTGAAATGTAACCATTTGTGTTGTCCGTTCTTAACCAATGACATGTTTCTCTTCGCCATTATATGTACTGCTATTTATCTTATTGTTCAGAATATAGCTCAGAAACAACTGTAGAATTAGACATGTATTTGGCCACTATTGCAATTGACAAATTCTTCACGTATTATTTTCTAGGTGCATGAGTAAAATGTATTCCATGTTTTATAATGTTTACCAATAACGTAAATGTTTTCAGAGGCACATTTCACTAGAATACACACACACACTCACGCGCACACACACACGCACACACACACACACACACACACAAACACACACAGACAGACACACATACATACACACCCCCACACACACGCACGCACACACACACACACAATTATATAAATGGCCATACACCGTTTATTCAAGGCAACGTTTCGCAGCAGAACACATAACAACTGAGCAGTACCATGGGACACGTTTATTAGCATATACACAGTGCACAATTTATCAGTTACATATTTTACACTAACATAATCGAGCCCTCATCCCATCAAGTATAACAATGTATGTTAATCTACGTGTACTTCTAGACAGAACGTCAACAGTATTTTGAATTTTAATTGTAAGGCACCATCATCTATGCGAATGTCAATTGACCACGGGAAATAGTAGTACATTCCGTTTAACGACTTTAAGACTTAATAATATTAAAATGCATATCACTTGTTCTCAAACTGAATTTGCTTATCTAACAGGGGACATCTAACGTAAAGAGTATTCAGTAGTGAAAGAAACAGGTGGTTGCTCTTCGTGATGGTTTTATTTGTTTGGAAGAATTCTACAAAAGCCGCTAGCAGTTCAAAACAACAGGCATATGTCACCAGCACTTGCGTGACAATCTAAACCCGATAGACCTTAAGTCATTTCGTGAAGCACGCTCTGAATCCGTTCAGCGTGTGTAAACAAAGATATGGGTGCACCTGTTTATGGCATTTAAAGCTTTTGTACTTCGTTTCGTACAATTGCAAGTTGTGCTTATCTTGACGATAATTTAATTCCGCACAAGACAGTGCTACATTTACTAATACAATTTTAAACTAAACGTGCGATACGCGATATGCTGGGTCTGTTTGCATAGAATGCAATGCAAACCTACAAACTCATGTCAGTTGATATTTTCAAACAGCGCTCATTAAAAAACTTCCTATAAAAAGCCATATCAGAAATGTCCATAATGCACAGTAGATACACTAAAGCACTAAAGCATCTAGTGGCGGGAGTTGCATAAGTATCCAGGCGAAGAAGACACCTCCACGCGTTATCAAATTAAAACAATATTTGTGGTCATTTGTGGCCGTTCAAGAAAATAGGCGTCTGGTCGCTTTCGGTCATTCAAGGTCTAATGGTTTAAAGATAAAGCTTTAAAAGAATGTGTTTGTATTTGTGTGCGTGCGTTTGTGCGTGCGTTTGTGCGTGCGTTTGTGTGTGTGTGTGTGCGTGCGTGCGTTTGTGTGTGTATGCGTGCGTGCGTGCATTTGCATGTATGTGTGTGCGTGCGTTTGTGTGTGTGCATGCGTTTGTGTGTGTGTGTGCGTGTGTGTGTGTGCCTGTGTGTGTGTGCGTGCGTGCGTGCGTGCGTGTGTGTGTGTGAGTTTATATGTATGAATACTCATACATATTCCCATGGTAAATAGTGAGTACCTGTTTTGCACATGAAAGCAGGTGTACCTTAATAACCCAATATACGGCAAACGTTTAAACGACGAATATACGCGAACACAAACCGTCGTCATCAATCGATGTACGAGGACTAGTAGACATCGGTGAACATGAGTTTAAACTTCTTTCGCACTGAGCGATAAAGGAGTAGATAGAGGAGACTGTTCATGAAAGAATTGCAATTGAAGATCCAAAAGGAGGCAAAGCCGATTGCACGAAGGAGACGTTGGTTGTCGGTAGCGTGTCGCAAGACGACCGCCGCCAGAACAGGCAGGGCGAAGACCACGGACACGACGCATATGATGACGATGTTCTTGGCCGAGCGAATCGCCTTCAGGGTCACGTAACCGGCGCTGCCCGCAATGCCGTCAACGGCATGAACCTGTTAGCGAGAAGCCACGAGATTTCAGTAAAGTTTGAACAAAACTTAACAGTACAGTTACTCCACTACCGACACTGACATCATCGCAGACACAATCTCCTCCACCAAAACCAACATCAGCATCAACATCAACACCACCAACACCAAAACCAACTTCAACACTACCACCAGAAAATTGAGCATCAGTACCACCACCACCAAAACCAACATCAACTCGACCACCATCAAAACCAACATCAACACCTTCACTCTCACCACCACCAAAACCAACATCAATACCACCACCACGAAAACTAATATCAACACCACCACCACCACCATCAAAACCAGTAAACACCGCATCCACCAATACCAGCATCAGAACCTCCACCAACAAAACCAGACTCAATACCACCACCTCCAAAACTAATATCAACACCACCACCACCACCACCACAAAAATCAACATCAGTACCACCACCACCACCACCAAAACTAATATCAACACCACCACCTCCAGCATCAACACCACCACCACCACAAGAACCCACATCAACATTACCACCACCACTGCAACCAATACCAGCATCAACACATCCACCACCAAAACCAGCATCAACACCACCACCTCCAAAACTAATATCAAGACCACAACCACCACAAAAATCAACTTCCTTACCACCACCACCTCCAGCAAAATTAATGACAACACCACCACCTGCAGCGTCAACACCACCACCACCAAAACCAACGTCAACACCTCCTCCACCAAAACCAACGTCAACACAACCACCACCAAAACCAACACTAACACGACCACCACCTCGATCACCAACGTCACCAGCACCGCAGTCACCACCGATAACTCCACAATCATCATCGCTACAAACGCACCACCACAAACATCAACACCAACTGCACCATCATCGTCATCGTCATCACCACCATCACCATCATCACCAACACCATCATCACCGCCTCCGTCACAACAGCTACTACAACTAGAACTAACAATATTTGAAAGAAAATAAGTACCTGAGTGGCGATAGCTTTGTGCACGCGAGTGACAATGACAAGTATCCTAAGAGTGGAATAGACTAATACGACAGCCGGAAGCACTGCCACGAAGGCGTACGTCAGGAGAGATATCGCTGAGATGGCGTTGTTCTTCGGTAACGCAAACGTGCAAGTAACCATGTTCCATGTGGCTCCCATTCCAAGTCTGCTCGTCGCTATTGCTGCTCCGGCGATCCAGTTGCACACAATGATGCCATAAGACCGTCGACGGGTGAAGATCTGCTCGTGACGCAGCGGCTTCAACAAGGTGACCATCTTGCACACTGTCAACCAGCATAAACTATGGAGAGAGTTGAAGGAGAAGCACCACGTAAAGAACACGTGCAACTCAGGCAAGTAGTCGTTGGTATGACGCACGCTCGGGGTAGCGCTGGAGCATACGGCGGCGCTGATTGGCATAGGGAGGCAGCCGGCGGCGAGGTCTGACACGGAGAGAGACATCATAAACAACGCGGTGCGATCTTCGCGCAGTTCGGGATAACGCACGAGCACGGCAATCGCCAATGTGTTCACGGTGATATTCAATATGATAACTGCACTGATCATTATAGGTTTGATGTCGGCGTTGATAATATCATCCGTGATATTCATGTTGTCACCATGGAAACGTTAATTCTTTTGAAGAAATAATTTTTGCGACGTTTCGCCTATGGTTTTTGCTAGGTCGTTAAAAAAATTGTGGCTACCATTGGTTAGACTTCGTTTCCTGGCAGGTACGATTTCGCCATATATGCCTATGTTGTACAGTGACTTGGTATCGGTCGCATAGTTTCTTGCCAATTCTACGTCACATACTTCGCAGTACGTACAGTCAGGACGTCTTTAGAACGGTTGTTCTACCAGCCCGTGACACGGTTTGTGACGAACCGCCTGACAAATTACGTGCAGTTGTATAGTTCCAAAAACAAACAAAGCGATGATTTGGTAAGTTCTTTCTTCATCGACATGAGACCAAATCCGGTTGGATTAGTTATGTTTTCTGTCTCAACTAAGACATCTGTGCATATCACTGTTGTTCGCCGTAAGACATATATATATATATATATATATACATATCCAAAATGCAACTGGCTTGATTCGTGGTCCGTTGTTGTTCGCCGCTTTGTTCGAGCTAATACAACACAGCTATGTAATCGACTCCCTGATACCCGTTCATCGAGCGATATCCGCCGCTGCCATTGGTTGATATATACATTAACATACAAGAACGACATAAACAGAAAGGATTCTCTGGAAATAAATTCACAGAAACCGTCATCCAGTAATACAACTAGGCTACACGGGATATCAGGAAAGCAGTTGCATCTTGCACGTTAATGTAGACTAATTAAGACGTGAAACACTGTGCGTCAATGACAACTGCCTACACATCTGGACATTGTTAGTACAATAGTAAGCCACGCGACGTGTCTCTAACAAGACGGGATATGCATTGTACCATGGAAACTGGCGAGATATATGACGGCGCTGTTTGTCTATCGCGGCATCGGATGAAACTACGCAACTGACGAACATACCTGTCAATCTGCCGTTAGCTTTGCATGCCCTCTGTCAACACGCACACAGCCACACACATACACACACGCGTGCGCGCACACGCACACGCACGCACATTTATTATAACGACAACGCGCGCGCGCGCGCGTGTGTGTGTGTGTGTGTGTGTGTGTGTGTGTGTGTGTGTGTGTGTGTGTGTGTGTGTGTGTGCGAGCGCGTGTGTTTGCTTGTACCGTATCAACAAAATTCGTTTTTTTTTAACAGACACATGTTCTCATATAGAAATACACACATGGTAAATAGTTATCATTTCTATAACACATTGAACCGTTTCTAATTTAATAACATGATTAGGGCTGGACGATATACAACACTTCACAATACGACACATATATGGATATACAGTTTACGATACGACACGTGTCGCGATACAAATTATACTAACTAGAATGATTCAAAAACAGTAAAACGCAAGTTTAATTATCAGGAACAATTTAATTATACAAAAATTATATGATTCTATATTATTTATACTAATTGTGTCAGTTATCATAAGTTAACTATTTGAAGGCATGGGTAACCGCAAACAGAATTTAGGTCGCAGCCAAAAAGGTTAAGAACCGGATGGCGTAGATTATACTGTCACTTTCCACACGAGTGATCAGCGAGGCGTTACTCAAAGTGTTTCGTCTCCCTGACGACCTTGGATGATCGCTTATCCCATGACTTCTGGTGCGCGGAGAATGACAGACAGACAGAGAGAGAGAGAGAGAGAGAGAGAGAGAGAGAGAGAGAGAGAGAGAGAGAGAGAGAGAGAGAGAGAGAGAGAGAGAGAGAGAGAGAGAGAGAGAGAGAGAGAGAGAGAGAGAGAGAGAGAGAGAGACAGAGAGAGAGAGAGAGAGAGAGAGAGAGAGAGAGAGAGAGAGACAGAGAGAGAGAGAGAGAGAGAGAGAGAGAGAGAGAGAGAGAGAGAGAGAGAGAGAGAGAGAGAGAGAGAGAGAGAGAGAGAGAGAGAGAGAGAGAGAGAGAGAGAGAGAGAGAGAGAGAGAGAGAGAGAGAGAGAGAGAGAGAGAGAGAGAGAGCCTTATCTAAAGCCGGAAGTGAAGTATGGGTATCTCGCTTCATCTGAGCTGGAATTTAAACTCGGTCTGCCTCTCTTCGTCTCAGCCGGAAGAAAAGTAGAGTCTGTTGTACCTCGTGTAAGCTTTGTCTTGTGCACACATATAAATAGAACACGCTACGTTTCTACGCATGCGCGAGTCAGTTGTTGACATTAGTTGCCATTGTAATTTGAATAAGGAAGCGCACAATTTCACAAAATTATCATTTGACGCTGATCTTGTTTGACCTTGGTGTCACGCTTACTGCTGATTGGTTTGCGCCTACTTGGCTGCACCAGTACATGCTGTGTATATACTGCGGATTATACAAGTTTCTGCCAATTCACAAGACTCAAATGTGTATACATATGTTTTATGAATGCCCACGGAGGATATTAGACTACGTGGTTTTAGGAAGTGTGTGTGACGTTTTAGTATTTTTACGGACTTACATTTTACTTTTGAGATTGTACCTGTGTGACAGTGACAAGCTGGTGATCGGTCATTTGTAACCCAGACAAAGAGAGCATTGTCAAATTGCCAAGCATGACCCAGGAATACCTGCATTGGTTAGGGACCAGCAGACATATTCGTCTCAACCATGCTGCATGGAGAACTGTCTGTGATGCGGGGGTGGCACTCCATCGATCCAACCATCGTGGTTGCAGGGGGGACACCCACAAACAACGACCCATACGTGTACGTCTTTCAGTGCGGCTAACTATACCAGCCAAGCCTACTGACACCAGGCATGGGACATTTACTAGACAGGATATTAAGACTGTCATTCCTATTCCATTAGACAAGACTCATCCGGTTACCAGAATTGCCGTATCCGCCATGTCGCCTTCCAGTAACACGGGTGCGGTCAGCCGTGTCGCGGTACCGGTCACATTGGGCATTGTTAACGCTCGTTCAATTCGCAACAAGACTGACGCATTCACGGATTACGTGACCGAGGAGAATATGGATCTTGTAGCCATCATAGAGACGTGGCTAAGCACTGGAGAAAAAGATAATAAAACTATGAAAGACCTGACGCCCGCCGGATATAAGTTTTTGCATCTTCCTCGGAAAAATCGCCGCCGTGGAGGTATCGGCCTTGTTTACCGATCGAGTTTCAAAGTGGTTGTTATCCGACGTGATGATATGAAATCTTTCGAGTTCATGGATGTTGATGTTTCATCATCGGAAAACTCCATGAAACTTGTAATAATTTACCGTCCACCTCCGTCGAAAACGAATAAACATTCGTACGCTGACTTTCTCGTTGAATTTGCTGGTTTCGTCGAACACTACGCCCCAATGACCTCCCGTTTTGCGATTGTTGGTGATTTCAACATCCACTGGGACGAGCCATCTGACAACAGTGTGAACCGTTTCGCCGACCTGCTTGAGTCACTCAACACCATTCAACATGTTCAAGTTCCAACACACATCGACGGTCACATCATTGATCTGATCCTCACTCCATCCGGAAATAACTTCAACAAAAACAACGTTGCTGCTGTCTGATCACCTGTGGGTGGAATGCGTCGTTGATATGGAGAAACCGGTCGTTCTACGGAAAACGATCGCATACCGAAAGTATAAAAACATTGACAAGGCTGTGTTTCGCAATGACATCGCATCGTCGCTTCTGGCCACAATTCCGTCTGTCATACAAACAACGACTGAACTTGCATATCACTACAATGTGGTGTTGACCAAAAACTTATCGAGAAGGACGCACCACTACAGATGTGTCGTATCGCTAATCGTCCACTCGTACCTTGATACAATGAGAAGGTGATCAAAGCCAAGCAAATTCGACGACAGCGTGAACGGAAATGGCGCCACACATCACTTCAAAGTGCGTCGCGAAATGTATAAGACACAGTGCGCACAGGCAAAGAAGAGGACAATCAAACAAGCCTAGTCTGACTACTATGCTTCTGAGATAGAACAGTGCGGGGGTGACAACAGGCGACTGAATCGTCTGCTAAATGGACTGCTGCAGCGAAGAAAGTCCCAATATCTACCAGCTAACGACAACATCCAAGATCTCGCAACAAGTTTCTCGAACTTCTTCTCTGCGAAAATCGAGACGATTCGTGTGTCGCTACATACCCAGTCTACACTCAAGTCCACCACGACCACAAACCGCCATCCAGCACCCTGCGTGTCACAACTTCACTCACTTCCGATTGCGACTATATCAGACATCCGCAGTCTGCTCAACAAGTCACCAACAACATCGTGCACGCTCGATCCCCTATCAACATGGCTGCTGAAAGAAGTCAGTGACAACTTAGTACCATTCCTGACACAACACGTCAACTCATCTATAGCATCTGGTGTTGTTCCATGCTGCCTGAAACATGCCAACGTCACCCCTGTGCTTAAGAAGGCAAATCTCGATCAGGACAATATGGACCAATATCAAACCTGCCTTTTGTGTCAAAGCTACTCGAAAGGTAAGATACTCGATGTCTGATCGACCACATGACTGATAACAATCTTCTTGAACGATATCAATCAGCCTACAAATCGCATCACTCCACGGAAACTGCGCTAGTTCTGGTACAGATTGACATCCTCGAGGGGCTAGACCGGCGGTATGGAGTCATCCTGGTTCTACTTGACATGTCGACCGCCTTCGACAGAGTTGACCATGGCATTCTGCTCAGCCGATTAGAACAACGCTTCGGATTGGCTGGTTCCGTGCTGGCATGGATGCGATCATATCTAACCAACAGGTCGCAGTCAGTAAATATACCAGGTGACCCTTCCAGCAAAACCAGCGTCGCTTGTGGCGTCCCTCAAGAATCGGTGCTGGGGCCTCTGTTGTTTTCTGCGTACACAGCACCTATCGGTGATATCATCAAAAGACACAACCTGGGCTTCCACCTCTACGCGGACGATACCCAGCTATACATCAAATTCGAGATGTCCGAAACCAACAAAATGTTGTTTCTACGCCGAATTGAGCACTGCATCAACGACGTCCGCGTGTGGATGGTCGATAATCAACTAAAGATGAATGATAACAAAACGGTCGCACTTGTGTTAGCATCACGAAACAATCAAGCGAAACTCAACATCACCGTGATCAAAACTGGCCTATTGCCAGAAACATCGGCGTTGTATTCGACTCGGAAATGTCGATGGTCAGTCATGTAAAGCACTTGTGCTGCGTAGCCTACTATCACCTGAGGAACATTGCGTCGATCCGATCGTGCCTAATACAGAAAGCCGCAGTCCGTCTTATGTACTCTCTTGTTATATCGAGAATTAACTACGCGAACTGTCTGCTATATGACATCCCCGACTGCCTAATCAACACGCTGCAAAGAGTGCAAAATGCCGCTGCTCGGCTGGTGGTCCTCTGCCACAGATGAGATCATATCACACCGGTGCTCAAGAAACTGCACTGGCTTCCCGTGAAGCAACGCATTCATTACGCAATTCTGCTACTGACGTTTCGTGCTCAACACGGAGTGGCACCAGCTTACATCACCGACCTACTCCACGAACAAAGACCTACTCGAACGTTGCGTTCAACTACAAACAATGACGTGCTTGTCACTATCTCGCAGCCGATACAGCAACATAACTTTCTCGGTATCTGCTCCACGACTGTGGAATTCACTTCCAAGCTAGATGAAGACAACCTGTTGCCTTGTACTTTCAAAAGATTCTTGAAAACCCATCTTTTCCGGGTTGCTTACACAACATAGGCACCACCAGTCAGTTTATAAATTTGTTTAATTATTTATTATCTTGTACATGTTTTTAAACTAATTTTATCCAATCTTTACTTATTTATTATCAATATAATTAAATTTTAACGATCACCTTTCGCTGTAACTTAATATATATATATATATATATATATACATATATATATATATATATAATGATCTATTCTAAGCGCCTCCGAATGGATGTATGTAGATTTATGGCGCTATCTAAGTGTTCTTATTATGTTATTATTATTATTATTACTGCATTACTTGGCAGTTCTGAGACATGTCTGGTTGTGATTGGAATATTGGGCTTTCAAATGATATACGATATGGGCGTTTTGCACGTACGGGGAAGGGGGCATATAAATTGGTGGGTTAGTGCCTACCGCTCGTCTATTGAGGAGATACACACGGAAAACCTGATGTTATATTGGTCAGAGCTAATTTGCACATTCATGTGACAAATTTGCATGCCATGATTTGTTCACTGACGTAATCATAACCAGATACCCGCGTCTGGACACATCATTTTGATTGTTTGGATGTTTGCAATTCGAGGTATACAGAAAAGTAGTACCTATGTTAATGGCAATACCTAATTTGCATATTATTGGGTTTCTACAAAAAACGCTCAAGAGTGCCAAGGTGGCATCCATCGGATTATTGACCTAGCAGGTTAGATGATCACAAAAATGCAAGTACTTTAGACTTAGTTTCAACTGTCAAGACAAGTCAAGCAAGCCCAACGGCAACGGCAACGTACCGTAAAAATTGTATGATCAGTGCTATGACTTCTTGAAGAGATTAAATACAACGCCAGACGTTCACCAAGAGGCACAGCTGCAACGGCATTTGGACAGTGAAGAAGTATTTATGGCCTGTATTTTTTTCCAAAAACTAAGCTTCGCATTGCCGAAAATGTGTTTCTTCCAGACCACTATGCACCAACAACGACAGTGCCAATGGGCAACACATAACATACGCGCTGGTGAAAAGTGTTGCTTGACATGGTTTTGTTTAATACAAGACGTTTTCCTGAACGTGAATGAGGATCGAAGTCAAAGTGTAGATTGATACTCGTACTAGAGTCGTAGTCGTAGTGTTCAACCCAGACTCGCCAAAGATTGACCTGCCAAATGTCGTGCACCTTGTCGTTTACGATGATGTACAGCGGCCAACATATATGAACCGAACACTGGTTACACTGAATGATCCGAACACTGGTTACACTGAATGATTATTATGGATTGTCGTTTAACAAAGTCATCAATAACCATCAGGGAAGATCAATGCAGTTGAGCATACGTAAAGTGTAGTTTGGCAGAAGCCAACACAAGTACGCCTGAATGAGACAGCACTTATTGAAAAAGCCGCATTCTGCAATGAGTGCAGGTTTTGTTCACACGGTGTCATAGTGACGGTGAAACTCGGCGGAACACTGCATCTCACAGTATTAACTTCACTCGATGTTGCATGTCCATAACTCATACAAACAACTATTTCGACCCGTTGATCGATGAATCTGGTGGGCTGAATTCAGAATTCCAAGTTGATGCACAGGCCAGCTTGATATGGATGTACGAGGGTGTCACTGAAATAAGAAAGCCAACATATAAACAAATGACTGTCTTCGTGAGAGGAAAATTAGGCAAATACTGAAACCAGTATGCAAAATATATTTACCAAGCAACATAATAGTTAATACATTATCGGTAATTGGTGGTGTAAATATTATGGCATGGTTATCGTTATTGAATAAAAGAGTATTTAACAATTTATAACAAGAAAGGTTGTTAACAACATCCCTCAGTAAGATTTTCATACATGCAGAGCGATTTTGGGCAGTGCCTGTGGCGAGTTTCTTTTGTTGATTTATCAATCAAATGTTATTAATGTAGCATAATGATTCTTATGTAAACATGTTCTCAGAACATATGTGAAATCTGCATAACCCAGTAAATGCTATAATACTAGTGTGTCAAGTTCGTGCATCGCCAAATTCCGTGGAAATGCCGTAATGTCTCGTTTTCTCAAACCTAAACACTTTACATTAAATTTAAATGGTGACATGCCAACTAGATTCAGTGCCAACTGTAGCTGCCAGTTCAACATAAATTTCACCGAATCATTGAAATAGTAGAGAAAACGCGACAAAATACCAAACAAGGTAACACCGAATCTGACGACGCACAAACTGTGCACGTTCGCAACCGTTCAGTGTCAATGACGACTCGTGCCAGGTGCTTAATTCACAATAACAACATAGTCCAATTCAGCAGTTTTACTAACACGTAAAATTCAAAAGAGTAAAGTTAATTGCAAAAGTGCTTTGCATGATTATTTGTGAAATGTACGTTATGAAATATCGTTTGATCAGACGCCAGTGTGGTGCTTGTATGAGCATGGCCGTGTCGCTGATTTCAAATTGCAGGAAAAAGAATCTGATCATGATCCTCACCGTCCAAATTCAATCACTTACGTTAGCATTCATGACATCTACTCCATGTATGAGGTGCAATCGGCCGGGTAGTGCGACGTGTTCGAAACGTAGAAAGCTTTTCTTAGGGCGTGATAACAATACATTTTCGCATTACCAGAAATACTGGGCTTTCGTTGACATTAGGTTCATGCCAGTCGCCCGCGTTAAATGACATATCTAATTATTGTTGTCGCAGCGCAACGCATTTATTGTTTTTTCTTGTCGCAACACGCAGCCATTTAAAGCATCGCCTGCACATCGTACGATCAGTACACGCGTAAAAGACACATATAAGTCATATATTCATCACACGCGCTTACAATAAGTTTTTATCAGAATTTACTATATCATTAGTGGAATATGTTTATGCCATGTCAACATCCGCTGGGCGGCAGCACCGCTCAGCGTCGGTTTAACGCGTTCCAGAAATGGCGCAGGTTTTTTGCCGCGCAGTCGATCTGCTGGATCACATGGTCTCGGAAAACGTCATGGATCTCGATATGCATACTAATTTTGTTTACTGTTGACATTTATATCGACCAATGAATGCCATCAGAAGATGCTCAGCGGGTAAAATATGTTACATTGTATTCGGCCGGGCAATATTAAGGTTGGTGAACTTTGCGTTGTGTTTACTTATAAAAATATTAATATATTTTAGCGTGTATCTTAACAATGCTTAGGTGTCTTTGTGAAACTAGAATCCTAGCTTTCATATGGTATAACAATGAATCTTGTATATCCATCCGGAGCGCAAGGAAGACTAATCTTAGATGACCGGTAGCGTGCCAGTTTGATGCGTTTTGTATGTCGCTCGGTGCATTAGCGGCTGTTTATAATGTATGCGCTGAGGCATGGCGCCATTCTAACGTATGCGCGATCGATATTGTAATCTGTGCCATCCCACTTTTATCAGCTAAATGTTAGAAACTTGTGATTGGATATTTGTTATACATGCAATACTGTTTTCTAGTAATCACTATTTTTAGGACAAGTTACGAAATTTCGAAAACTGACATTTACGGCGATGTCTATTGATGTCACATCTGTGACTGAGTCTGTGGCTGTGCGCTGTACTTCCTTTTCAATAAATATAGGAATACGTTCTTAATCTGAACAATCCACATTTTTAACAGTTCAATTTTAGTAAGTTGTGTTAATAAAATGTAATACGTGTATATTATTATTGTGTCTGTATCAGTATTTTTATGATAGAAATTACGAACAGTTAATATTTCCACTTTAATTTGCATCACCTGACACCTGTATTCCTGTAATCATATATTATTGTAATTCACATTTTATAATTCAGTCTATAGTCATGTTGACTATCTATTTTGTTGATGTTAATATTTACTGTTTTGTTTGTGGTGTTTTTATGTGAATCATAATATCTTGTTGTGATTTGTATTTCATGTCACAAATACTCAGGAATTCTGGTGGTGAAGATAAAGATAAGTTACGATATATCAAACAATCTTGCATACTCACATACAAGGACAGAATGTTCACACTGTCGCCTCCACGTGGCTTCTGTCGTGAATCACAACACCGAAATGATATCGATGTTATGTGCATTAAGAAAAGTGTGGTATTACAAAAATGCAGAAATGTACTGTTTTTTATTTTATTTTCAGAATGGATTCCGAAGCACGCAAGGCCAAGGTGCTAATCGTTGGGCACAGTTTTGTGCGTCGCATGTTAGAAGCGTGTACCAGCAATGCTGAGTACCGCTATTTCTGTCCCGACCTTCTCCTGTATTGTATGTTTGACAAGGTTGTCTTTCTAGGAAAGTGGGGGCTTACCTTGGGTGGTTTGTTCCGTGAATTTGGAGCTGTGTGTGTAGAGGCGCCAAATGTTGTTTTAATCGACATATGAACGAATGATCTATGCAATGGCTGTGCACCTGAAGAATTGGCAGAAGGTATTGTGTCATTTGCTCAGAAACTGACTTCAATACCTTCTGTATTACAGGTAGTGATATGCCATATTCTAACACGAATTCCTAAGTCCGGCAGCCACTATGTTGTTCCTAATGATTTCGACCAAGCCCGGCACATTGTTAGTACACGAATAGTCCAGCTGATCACTGATTCAAATAAAATAAATTTCTGGGCACATCGTAGAATACACATGAGTACCATTGGCATGAAGAGATATGTCAGTATGATGAGGAGAGCAGCTATTATAGCTTTCAAGCGATGCCAACATCAGGTTTAGCTGCTTTCTTCATGCTACAACATGTGCACTATATCACTATTTTTTCTAATACATTTTTTAATCTTCAAAATTGTTACATCAAAAATCAGTTCAACCAAAACAACCATTATGAATCAAAATTACTTTTCAGAACAACTGCAAAACAGAATTTGGCATATCAGTACTTCACTTGCATCAACTTTGTCTAGATCATTTGTTTCTGTGTTGATGATGAACACCTTTGGCTTTGATGTCACTGTATACACAACTTCAACTGCATGCAATAAGCCATCCGTGTTAAGTCTTAATCCTCCTTGGCAGACAACCTTTCATTCATATATATATACAGCTCAAAATTTGCAATTGTTTTTCTTTACCTTTCAAAATTAAATGATTCAATTTGAAATCATCATTGTTAAAATATTCTAAGAATATTTATTTAGAAATTGCTATTGTATTTGTAAAGTAAATTGTCAAATTACTTATTTACCTACGCACGAGACTGTGCCTAACAGGAAACAGCTGTGGGCCTGCACCAACGTCAGTAATGGCAAGTGCTCGCATGGGTCAACTCTTCAGGAACTGACAAAGCTCTTTGATCTCTGCAGAAGTGTCTGACATCATAGTCGCTTCATATCCATTGCTCAACTCAAATTTACGTGGAATAACAATGTGCACACTTGAAGAACATTGCTACATGACTGAGAAATGTAGACGTCGCTACTAGGATGTTTCCGTTCTTCAACAACTGGCAGAGCTGTGATATCAGCAGAAATGGGTAGTGCGGCTAGTTATGCTTACCTCACATTCGTTGCTCAACTGGAAGTTATGTGCAGTGAAAATATATGTTACCTATCGTGAAGTTATGAACTTCAGTACATGTTGCACGGACTTATGCACGTTACCTATCGTGAAATTATGAACATTTATATAATAACCTGGTGTTTTTGACATTAACCTTTGTAAAATATTATGAATGGTGCTGCACTGTTTATAATAAATTGCCTTGATGGTTTTTTAAATGATATCATGTTTTGTAAAAATTGTCACACTCGGTTATAGGAGCCAAGTTAACTTTAACCTCCCACACCATTACTTGATTGACCTATAAAATGTGTTCTTTTTATTTCCGTGGTGAACTCATTTTGAATTCAGTCAAAATTTCAGTAAAAGGTCCTCTAGTACACAAAATGGTCCGGTAAATATTATTGTACTAATCCCTGTTCATAGGTCAACTGTGAGCACTAGTTTAAATAAGTAGGCCATGTTAAGAGGCATGTACAAGGTTACATAACATGAAACTATATATTAACAACTTCCATCCCTCAAACGTTGATTGCGCCGCTTTCGAATTAATTTGTACTACTAGTAGGTTGTATTAAAAATTGGTACTTACAAGGTCACAGTTCATTAAAGTTTGTGTATTATTGTCTTTGACATTTGTAATCCCTCAAACGTCCAGTGTGGACGTTTATTAATTAATTACTCCATTAATTTCAGTACATAAGTCAAATGTGAAATATAGGTCAAATAAATAGGTCATGTTCTAATAGCCATTTACAAGTTTACATAGCATTAAAGTAATTATGTCAGCAATTTTGCACCCAAATGATAATTGCCAATTTCTTAATTCATTTTCACCTAAATTATGTCATTTATATGGAATTAATCCCAGTATGTAGGTCAAATCTAGGTCAAAATGGAATGTAGGTCAAGTGTGAAGGTCAAGGCAAGGTCACCAAACTTGACATTTCCTAAAGGGTTGTATCATGATTCATCCGGTGGGTGCATTTATGAATTAATTATGCCATAAATTCAGGTATATAGGTCAAATGTGAAATATAAGTCAAATAAATAGGTCAAGTTCTAATAGCCGTTTAAAGGTTGCATAGTATTAAATTCATTATATTGGCAATATTCATACTTCAAACGTTAACAGTGCTCATTACCTAATTAATTTTCAGCTAAATGATGTCATTAATAAGAATTAATCCCATGCTGTGGACCAAATCTAGGTCAAAAATTGAATGTAGGTCAACTGTGAAGGTCAAGTCAAGGTCACCAAAAATTGACATTTCCTTAAGGGTTGCACCATTGTTGATTTCACATACGTAAGTTAAAAGGTTCCAATTTTATTACTATTTTCCAATCAAATAAATGCAGTCCTGATGCAGACTGTGCACAAGAAATGGACTGAAAACCAATAGACAAAAAATGCCACCATTTTAAGATTTAAAAGTTGAATAGCGCCGCAAATATTGAAGATATAAAAAAAAATCAAAAAGGGTAGTAAACTACATATCATTATCCATCATGTAGCACCATTTAAATGATGATATAATATATTCTATTTTTTTGTTGACATACCTATTTATGGTATATAGATTTTTTCATGAATCCAAAATGAATTATTTGATAATATAGTAAAACTTTCTATTTCACGGCTATGTACTATACTTATGTATATCTCAAAAAAACTATATAAAATTACTTCATTGAAGAGTAGAAATTATGTAATTAATTTGGTTATTGTTCAGAAAGTATTTGGAAGCACGGATGTAGTAGTGGTCTCACTTTAGCAACAACGTATTCTTTATGTTACTAATGCTGTGTTTAAGATTGTGACCATGTTATATTGATGATGGGGAATGTGCATTATAAACATTGAGCGTCTACTTTCTCCCTTTCCATTTTGAACTTTGCTAACTGTAATATGTGTATATGTCGTATGTTGTATTCTCAAATGGAAATAAAGAATTGAATTGAACTCTCCATTTTTTATATAAATCTCTAGTGAAAATAGCAGAGTAAATTACATAGTAACACCAATAAAGGTATTTACTTTTCTTAATTTAGGATTTTTTTAGTTGTGCTTTGAAGAGGACACATTTCGTTTTGTTTAAGATTACTAATAAATGTCGTAATTAAAAGTGGACAAAAACATAATGTATATTATGAACATCAATGTAATTTGAATATGAATATATGTTTTACAAATTTGCTGTTATTAATATTCTACATTTATAATTTCAACAATTAAACACACAATTAAAACTACTTATATATTTTAAATGAATTACAATGATGATGAACGTGATGCTGAATAGTAGGCATTCTGTAGAGCAAATTTAAGCTCCAATGTTGTAACATAAGTGAGAGGAGAAATATGTATTAACTCAGTCTTTGAAGCACTCGGACATTTAAAAGAAAGTCGTATATATGTTACCCAGGATCAGTTACCGGTTAATAGTGATTATAATACATACTTATTAGCAAGACTTGTCATTCCGTGTGTGTAAAGACTGAAGGAATCAAACATATCAACGGTAGGACGTCTGGCTCTGCAAGACCTGTCATGTCGTGTGTGTAAAGACCGTAGGAACCAAACACATCAACGGTAGGGACGTCTGGCTCTGCAAGACATGTCATGTCGCGTGTGTAAAGACCATGGGTACCAAACACATCAACGGTAGAACGTCTGACTCTGCAAGACCTGTCATTTTGTGTATGTAAAGACCGTGGGAACCAAACACATCAACGGTAGGGACGTCTGGCTTTGCAATACATGTCATGTCGTGTATGTAAAGACCATATGAACCAAACACATCAACAGTTTGACGTCTGGCTCTGCAAAACTTGTCTTGTAGCGTGTGTAAAGACCGTAGGAACTAAACACATCAACGGTAGGGACGTCTGGCTCTGCAATAAATGATAATGAGAGGCAACAGCGAGTATCATTTTACTATATCTATCTGACTGTTGACAGATATTTCGAATATTTCGTGGGGTGAACTACAAATTGCGTGCAATGTTTCGGACTATTAAACGACAGTTGAAGGACAGCAAACCGTCAACGTATTTATTCTTGTAGAAGAGCAGCAAGTAAATGCATAAACGTCGGAACGAGTTGTATATCGGGATCTGTGCCGGAACTTCAGCACCCGCTGCTGTTGGGCATTACTTCCGAAGCGTGGAGATATTTTCAAATTCACAAAATACTGGAGTTGGTGCTTAACCATCCACTCGAAATATTGATGGGTTTAGCCCCCATATCCCCTTCCGACTCCTATGGAATGTATGAATAAGTAACAGTATCGTACCTTTACAATAATTTCAACCTACCTTCCAGACCACCATGAAACCAACATTTTACTTCCAATTGCCTTGAAACTTCATGTGTTGGTGCTACGTTGTGCTGACAACTAGTATACATGTCGGCAACTGACCGATATATATTTCATATAGGCGTTGGAAAATGCTGGTTACTGAAGTTATCTAATCTATTTAGGGTCAACACTACCAACATAAGACGAATCCTTCAATCATAGGATGTTAACACAAAATGTTCTCCGATTACGATGATATTTTCACATTTTATGCCGAAGATGCCGAAGATGTAGAAGATACTTTCGGATCGAATGCCGGGTCTACAAATGACCGGTCTGCTCTAGCATTTCACATACATGTACCTACTTCTCAACATAAATGCGAATCCTTCGTAATAAAGTTTACGTAAATGCTTCTTATGCTGTATTTGTGAGATCACCTAAAACAATTATCTTATGTTATCAGACAAATACTGGTTTTGTGTAATTTGTATCATGTGTACAGTTTCTAAAATAAATTGTCCTACACCTTAAAGGGTATCTAATTGTATTTCTGGAATACAATGTGTCTGAACTTCTGAAGTTATCTAATCGGTTACTGTTATTTAGAGCCTACACTATCAACATAGGACTTATAATTCAAACAGGTTAACCAAACCAATTTTCCAATTTATACTATATTTTTACAGTATATATGCCACAGATACCTACAGATTGAATGCCGGGTCGGCAAATTACCAGTCTGCGGTGGCATATCATCTAGAGGCTTTTGAACGTGACATTTCATAGCTACCCGATCTGTTGGTGCCATTTACATTGCAAACGTAGGAGGACTAATCATTCAAGTATAGCGTGTTAACACACATTTTATCTCCGATTTCTATTATAGTTTCACTGTATATGCTGAAGATACCTACGGATCAAATGTACGGTCGGCAAGTGACCGGTCTGCGTAAGCATTTCATATATAGGCTTTTAAATGTGTACAACTCACTTGATACTGTATATCAATGATATTTGCAAAACTTCAACATTATTGAAATGTATCCTTTTTGCAGATGACACAAATATTTTCTGTTCTAGAAGTGATCCTGTTCAACTAAACAAAAACATAAGTAGTGAACTGGATAAATTAAACACATGGTTTGCAGTTAATAAACTATCCCTAAATCTATCCAAAACTAATTTTGATGTTGTTTAGCAATTGCAAGAAAAACATTAATGTAGAAATAAGCATTAATAAAACTAAAAATGACATGGTGTATAAAACTAAGTTTCTAGGTGTATTAATATATAACAAGCTCAACTGGAAATATCATGTTGCCATGATAAAGGCCAAGTTATCTAAAAGTATTGGAAATATGCACAACGCAAGACATGTGCTAGATAGAACCCCATGCATGATATTGTACAACTCACTAGTTCTTCCATATATGACGTACTGTTGTGAAGTGTGGGGTAGCAAATATAAGACTAATATAAATGATATATTACCTATAAATCTACAAAATATGTTCAAGATAAGCTTGGGCTCAGTGTATATCACTCGCCAAAGTAAAAATATAAGGCACGTTTTTGCAAGAACAAAAAAAAAAGCAAATTGTGTAACAATACATGGTGTGAAACTGTGGAACATGTTAGATGATAAAATAAAGACCTCTAACAGTATTACTACCTTTAAGAAGTTATATAGAAATACAATCTATGAAAAGTAGTACACATTATTACTGTAATGTTGTAATTATATCATGACATTTGTGTATTTCTTAAGTGTGTAATCATTACTGACACAAATTTAGTGAAATCGTTAAATCTACTAACAGCGTTGTACAAATATTGTTATTCTTCCTATTTTTTATATTGTTATAACTTGGTAGTTATTAATGTATCGCATGTTATAAAAGGGATGGGGACAGTGTCTAATAAGTATAACACTTCAACCTTCTCCATGTTTATAAAGTGTGTCCCGATATCTAATAGATTTGAGTAAACCTTGGGTAATCCATGTCGATTTTTTTTTTAATAGGCATATACTTACTTTTAGCGCGCATGATTTCTTCATGCATTATATTGTAATTTAGGTTGGGATCTTCATTTTGTTTTTTATGTAATTTGTTGTATAATTTATGAGAACCAATTTCAACATTAACTTTCTGAATAGCTTCAACACTTTGTATATTAATTTTTACAAATTTAGGAGGGAGTTCAGCGTTAGGAATAGTCTCTATAATTACAAAATAAGGTTGATGGTCCGAGAAAGTGTTTGTGAAAATCCCAGCAGTACTTTCTAATATAAATTGATTTAGTGAGCAAAAAAAGTTATCTATTAGTGTTCTGTTTGTTGTAGTGAAACGAGTTGGGAACGTAATTTGGGGGTAAAGACTATGAGATGTTAAGGTATCAAAAAAATCACTGCATATTCTGTTTTCATTTATTTTAAGTAAATTTATATTAAAATCCCCTGCTATAATGATATTATTATTATTATCGCTCGTACAAGCAAGAAATATTCTTTTTATAGTTTTAATCACATATAATGTTGCTGTCTTAGGGATTTTCCTGCAAAGCAGCATTGTTATCTTCAAATGATTGCAACAACATCGACAACGTCAGGCTGACCAATAATGGAACTTACAAAAAAGCAGCAAAGCCGGCAAATCGACAACTGAAGGCGGTATTTTGGTTGTCCTGTACACCAACAACCAACGCCCATCTCGGCATGAATTTTCAAAAGCAACAGCCTTATACCGACACTTCCATTGCTTCGTCGAGGTTGCAAATTATGTTTTTCTTCCCTGAAGTGGCATATCAAACGTGTTCAAATGTTTGAAAATGGGTGTCAGAAGGGAAAATTGAATTGACAACTCAAAAAGTATCACATTTCTCGTTAGAACCGCTCCACGGCTCAGCCAACGAACTGACTGATAGAACATGACCATTTTCTGTTGTTCTTTACAATTTCCAATTATTAGGACTAGTCTCACGTGCCAAATTTGGCTGGAGGACCAGAGGCCGGTTTCATGAAGCGTACTGAAAGTTACGCAATTACTTAGCGACACGTGTTTGCCTAAACTCCTATGCTCGCTTATATTTATAAAATCACGTCATTTACTAAGACAATTATATTAGCGTTAAGAACGTTCTTAGCCGGTTCATGAATCCGGCCCCAGGGTTTGTGGAACGTTAATCTACGCCATATATTTGACCTTTTTAGAATTGCTCTTAAAACCAGTTTTTGCTTTCACGGTGACCCCTCTCGAATAACCTTTTGAACCAATGAGATCCCTTTTGACTTGGAAGCGATGTCGTCGGAAATATAAAAATGCATGATGACTTACATGTCTGCTTTTTCTTCTTGTGCGTTGATTCCCGGTTTCTCTTCACGCCTGTCCATTGCTTCTCTCAGTGCAAAGTCAAGTACAATTAGAAAACGAAAAGGAACGGTGCCAACGTTTCTCCCTGCAGAACTCCGGCCAGGATCCAAACAGTACTACTTTTCCATCTGGTGACTGTACGTTAGAGCGCGTAACGTTTTTGTGTTGACAACACATTTTACCATCTGATCTGATCTCAAAAATATTTATCACGTTGTGAAGATGGATTGTGTTAAATGTTTTTGAACGCCTTCCAATTTTATGATCGTTGCGAGACGATTTGATCTAATTCCTTTCATTGGCCTTCTCAGTCTTATGGAAGAGCCGGCTGGAGTCCTCCCTGCACGGAATCCATTCTGATTTGCTCTTAGAAGGTGATCAATTTCTCGGAAAGTATTCTGTTCGACAGCATCTAGTTAAAAGTCGCCACAACACTGGAGGTCAGACTATTTTCCTCGTACTTCTTTCCCATACATAAATAGGCTGATTTCGGTATCGGAGTGATGTCCGGCCCTTATCATATTAATACTCGTCAATATAAAGTTACTGTGCCACAATTTGTTTTCACTATATGACATTACCGTATTCAACTTATTTATCATGGCCATCATTGTGGGCCCTTAGATTTTAATTATTCTGCAGTAATTAACATCATAGTGATACATTTATTATGCCATTAAACATATAGGATAATGGCAATTATTAATTCATAGTGCCGTCACGTCTAGATTGTTGTTATGCAGACACACACTGAGTGGATTTATGCAAATAAATAATAAATGCCAATCATAACATTTGTTGAAGTCGTAGTTGTCTTAGGCATCCAGAAAATAAATGGAATTTAGAATCACTGAACAAATACAACCATATAATTGGAGATAATGGTTAACATTAAACACTGATATGGTGGCAGCTATATTGGATTTATGCAACTTAAAAGAAATGTCCGATCATAATAATTGTTTCAATCTTTGATGCTATCTACAATTGGGTAGGTGTTGATCAAAACACTGGTATGGAGGTGACCATATTGGATTTATACAAATAAAACAATTTATTTTAAGGGTGCCAGGATAGCACCAGCCGGATTATGTTTCTAGACACTACTGTTGTTATTAATCTATCAAAACCATGATTTCTGGGTTAGTTTCTTGGCTGCGCAAACTGGTCTGGATCATGTCATTCCTGTATTTTGGTCAGCAATATAAACATAGAAACAGAGCCTTAGCTCCAAAATACAAAACACACATTTGATTCCGTCTGAACCAGACAGTCAACGTTCGATATCTGCATCTCCAAGTAATGAATCACGGTCCTTGGACCACAGCCATTTTTCGCAAAATTGGTCTTTGAACATCTGTGTAGATCATTGCGCGGTTGTTGTGTGTTAATGGTGTGGAACCATTTTAAATAAACCTAATAAATGTACAGTCAGTACTTTTTCTCGTTGTCAATGAACAGATGTACATAACGTCTTTTTAGATGGTCACACAATCTGCCGCCTTGTGGACGGAGGGAAAACACATATACAAAATTCCCCTGGACTGATCAGTGACGCCTCCAAAGTACAGGAAGGCAGATACGATCAGGGCCACATTCACTCGCCGTAATAGTCCATGTGTCATTTCATCAACCTAGAAATGTTCTATCCTATGAACTTTTTTTTTATTTTTACTCATATAGGGTCCTAGAATAAATTCAGCTTGGTTGCCCAAACAGCAACTTTGGTAATTTGCATAAATCCAAGATGGCCACTGGTCGATATTTTAAACTTTTCATTCACTTTTCCTAGAATGATGTATAATACCTCTTTTAAGGGGAGTTGGGGTGCGTATAATCCACTTCTGATGTTACGTTTTCAAGTCAAGGTCAACATCAGATGCTAAAGGTCAGGTGAAGTTCAAATTTGTCCTCTCGCTGGACAATGAATGGAAATTTACTAAATTATATTTTAGTTTATTCATGCACATAAATGGATAATCTTATATTTGACAAATTTGTTCTTGAAAAAAAAACAGAAACAGTAATCAGTAATACTTGAAACACGTAGTTACACACGTTACACGTAGTGTATAATGCAAATATTATTATAAACATTGGCATTCATATTTCTTTGTGTGGAAAATTTATGAAATTCGTTAATCATTTAGGAAAGTCATTGCAGGGATGTGACAAGGATTGATATATATATATAACTATAGATAAAAGATAGTTTACACCATGCTATGCTATAAGCAAGGTTTTTAAGTAAGGTTTACGCTATCTTAGTAACTGCAGATATCGCCTAATAATCTTCATTTTTTGCCCACTCCCACTCATTATCCAGGTAATCAGGATCACCAAGACTATCCTCAACATCATCCTGCTGAAGTGAATATGGCTGATTCGATTGTGCATGAAAAAAGATGGAAAGCAAGTACATCGCCAGTCTTCCCGATGGGTTCCACGACCATATCAGTAGTCCATCAAGACGATGGACGTTCTAAGAAGCAGAACAAGGGCAACAAGGGCAGGCCAGTCTTCGATCTTGAGAATATTTTTTCTCCGGCTCTTCTTGATTGATGATTGGTCAGCGGCGGCAGATGGAGATTGGGCCTCTATTCAACTACGAGCTGTGTGCGGTGTCTCCATCGCTCATCGACGAGCATGGTTGTCTCCGCATAGCCAATAAGTCGGTCTGGTCAGGCGGACTACGTGTTTCAAATATGAATGATTACTTCTCGTGAACAAATGTGTCAAATATTGTAAGATTATATATTTATATGCATGAATAAAGTAAAATATAATATAGTAGAAGTTTCCATTCATTGTCCACCGAGAGGACAAATTTGACCTTCATCTGACCTTCAGCATCTGATCTTGACTTTGAACTAAAAATGTAACATCATAAATTGATTATACGCACCTCAACACCCCTTAAAGAGGTATTATACATCATTTTAGGACATGTGGTTGACAAGTTAAATTGTCAAGATATCGACCAGTGGCCATCTTGGCTAGATGCAAATTACCAGAGGTGCCCAAAGTTGCTGTCTGGGCAACCAAGCTGAATTTGTTCTAGGACCCCATATGAGTACAAATATAAAAAAACAGTTCATAAGATAGAATATTTCAAGTTTGGCTAATGAATACATATGAATGTCACATGGAATATAAGTTGTGACTTAAGGCACACAGTAATTAAAATTAATAAGCAGTCACGTCATACATTTGCTTTGTGTATTTGCGCGCGCGTGTGTACGTGCGAGCGCACGTATGTGTGTGAGTGTTTTTGTTTATGTGTATATGATTATAGATATACTGTATTGTGTGTGCGTGCGTGCGCGCGCGTGTGCGTGCGTGCGCGCGCGTGTGTGTGTGCGTGTGGATGTATGTGTGTATGTGTGAATGTGTGTATGTACGTATGTATGTATGTATGTACGTACATCCGCATGTATGTATAATCATCATCATTGTGTAGCCGTAGTGTCCCGTGGTTGGCCAAAGTCCTCAGTGTGTCGTTTCAAAATCTGCCTGTCTTGCGCCATCCTCTGCTAAATGGTGCCCTTCCAGTACTCGTCTACTTCGTCTCTCCACCGTCTCACCGGTCTTCCTCTTGATCGTTTCTCTTAGTAAGGTGTCCAGGTTGTCATGCGTGTCGCAATATCGGGTGTAAGTATTACAAAATTAATAAATTGGCGGTACCCTATTTGACATGGCAAGTTATAATGTCAGGTGCACTAAGATTAGGAGTGAACGAAAAGCAAAACGTAACACCAGACATGTAGTACGAGAAGCCAACTGGCGTTCCCGTTTAATACAACATAAAATTATATTCGGTTCAGTGATAGTTGGCCAACTGTTACTCTACTATTTCATTATAACACCATAAATTGAGCCCGACAAGTACGCATCCAAATACAGATTTACATGGGAGACAATTAAACAGCTGATCACTTTCATGAAGACGGGTGTACACCGTTGTAAAGTCATTTAGCTGTAACCAATGTCTCGTGATATGCACTTGTCAGCGCTCGGCCGCGTTCGGTGAGATGTCTGGACGAAAGTTGCACGGTGATCGGCGAACGAATTCACGTACTCGAAAGAAGACGACTCGGGCAATAAAGTAGACGGTAGATATGCCTTGTCTATTCCACGCGAAACAACGGGCAACAACACGGAAACGATGTCACGAAGTCGACAATGTCAAGAGCGTCCTGTCATGGAGACCGAGTCACGTCAGATGAGCGATAGCCAGGCGGAATGGCTATGCCTCGTTGGCAATCGCTAGCAGACGAGACGGCTGTAGCTTCGCATTCGAAGAAGGTCACGTCAAACGGAGTCGCAGACGATTATCACTCAGTCTTCTTCGAACGTGCGAAATGCAGCGACTCACATCAAATCAGTACTATTCAAATCGTAGACGTATTTACCTGGGCGGATACACATTTCGGCCCAATTCCTGGAGACTAGTGTTTTATGTGCAACACTTTCTTTCGCACTGCTCAATGTTCGTCTGGCCTCGAATGGCCGTTCTCTCCTTATATAGCTTGATGGCCGAAAGTTAGTCTGACCAATCACGACACTTGATACAAATTAAAGTCGTCCCAGAAATCGGATCCAGAAACCTTTCACACTTCGAACCAATCCATTCTCTGAGTTTAAAATAGATTTTGCTAGCAAAACGGCTGTCTATGTATGTGCTCATATAATCTTTAACTTACGTGAATTACTTATACAATTAATATAAATGGATTCCCTCTATCAAGCCGGATACCATAATGTTAATCGTACATTCTAGCTCTCAAGAATTAATCCATAATTTAAATAAAACGTACTCTATTCATAAGCTAGGTGTGACCCCGGTGTTTTTCACACCTACTTTTTTCTGTAAACAACTATTATAAGTTCATAATATAATCCTCTTATAACCACAATATAAGTAGTTTGCACGGCACCATATTACCAGTCACGTTAAATAATTTCTACCGATACCAGATTTGGTATATCTAACCGTAAGATTAGCGGTGAACGCTACAAATGAAATTACTTAAATTCTAACTCGTCGGTAATTAAACCGTTACACGCCTTAATCGCCAGAGGGCGCCGGCACATACCTCAGCGACAATACATACCAGATATGGCAGCACCATCCCGTGATATTTTTTTTAAAACAGTTCCACTGTTCTAAAGCCTGATTGAATTCTATACAAACCACTTCGTGACAATGCGCAGTGTCCATCGGTTATTTCTTAGTCTGCTGATAGGAATATAAGAATTTAAGAATAAGAATGTGTCCTGCCCATGTCTACGTATGTCTTCTGATTTGATCTATCACGTCTATGACCTTTGTCTTCTCTCTTACCCAGATGTTTGTTTTTGTCTCCCAAATACTTCTTTCCATCTCTGTTTGTGCGGCTGCTAGCTTGTTCATTGCCTGGATGGTGAGTGTCCATGTTTCAGCGCCGGATGTCATCGCTGGAAGTGGGCATGAGTTGTAGACTTGTCTGTTCAATCTTTAAACATATGTTCAAAAGACTTCGAAGAACATTTAAATAATTAATTAAACAAGGTATACGAGTCCCTGGAAATGTATAAACTGTTTTTTAAATATAAAGAAATCAAAGTATATAATGCACAAACTAGGAAACAAATAAGTTAACAATTTCCTGCTTAAGATGGATGAAACCAGAATTGAAAGAGTCTAAAACTGTAATCTTCTTGGGGTGACTTTTGCAAGAAAACCTAAGCTGGGACATTCATGTTAAAAATCTAAAAATAAAATGTTGTAAGTTGATAGGTATATTAAACAGATTAAGACGATTGTTGTCAGTAAATATAAAAGTTACTTGTATAGCTCTTTAATGTTACCATAATTAATAATGATATGGGGTTTTAAATGTAACATAATCATCAAACTACAAAAAATCGATTATAATAATATGCTTAGCAAAATATAATGCACATACTGTGCCGCTGTTTAAGAAACTAAACATTCGTAATGTAACATATATGCTGCATTTACAGGAATTGAAATTGTATCATAAATATGTTTATATGACATTACCAGCATATTTGCAACAAAACTTACCATTTACGCTAAATAAAAATGTTCATTAATACACGGATACATGACAACTCAATACAAATAGGGCAAAACATGACTTTGCCAAAGGATGCATTAGGTTTGATATTCCATTACTAATAAACAATACTGCACTTCACATAACGAAACAATTTTAACGCATAGCTTACAAGGATTTATTAGTTACGCCAAAATATGTTTTCTATAAAATTACATTTGCGAAATTGTTATAGATTTGGATATTCTTAATAATCAATAAATAATCATAATGATTGTTTTAATTTAATTACCTCTGTAAATTTACGTACACACTGTACTGTTATTACTATGTATGATGTAGTTATAAACATCTGCTAGTTTTCAAATTAAGATAACGTTTTATTTTTTTTTTGAGATTTTTACATCAATTATTGGTAACATGATACAAATGTGTGTGTAACCGTTACTTCGTTACAAAGCATGCACCTGTGGTGTTATCATTTTATCGAAAGTGTTTAAGTAAACCAAATATACTTTGTTGAAAATTACTAAATAGGGTGGCTGCTACTAGAGCGACCAACAATGGTCTTAGTGGCAGTCTACCTGACCCCTGTTTTAGTTTTTCTACAGCAACCTGATAGTTCATGGACAGGATGTTGTTAATTTATTGTATCATACATTGACTGTTTCTATTTTAAGTTATATATTCTACTTAATAATACATGTATGTACTACTTGCTATTTTAACACATATTCAGATAATTGAGCTGTAGATAATTCTGGTTTTTGAAAATTGTACCGTTTTGTTTTTATGTGTGGGTCAAATAAACACTTCTGATTCCGATTCTTCAAGCACGTTCCAAAGTTACCCGTGAAGATGTCGCGGTGTTTGGCGAATGTTGTCCATCCGGTGGCGGTTCTTCTTTGAATCGCCTTGTCTTAGATGGATTTTGTCTCTGATACTGTATCGCTGTCCCATATATACGTAGCTTTCAAAGTTGTCCCTCTGCGTGGTTGACATATATTGGTGTGTTATTTTCAAGCATCACTTTTATGTTCGAAATGTTCATCTTCTTACCTTGTTTTTCACTTTCATCAGCTAGCTCCTACAGCATTTTGTGTAGTTCTTGCGATGTAGTAGCATATATGAGTATGTCGTCGGCGAAGCGAAGATGACAGAGATATTCTCCGTATATCCTCAAGTCTTTGGTTTCCCAAGTCAGTATTCAGGATATGCTTTTCGATTGTTGCCGTAAACATATTGGGCGATATGATGTCACCCTGTCGTACTCCTCTCTTGATGTTAATCTTGTTGCTCTTTTTTGTATAGGTGGACTGTCACCGAGCTGTTGGGCTAGAGGTCTTTCAGGAATTCGATGTGCACGTCTTCTATCCTTTGTTCTTGAAGGGAGGTCAGTATTGTTTGAGTTTGCACAGAGTCGAGAGCCTCCTCGTAGTCGACGAAACCGATGCAGAGCGGGATATTATATCCTCGGCACTTCTCTTGGTATTAGAAAGACTTTATGGTCCTATGATACAGATGATGATTATATCTATATAAGAAACATTATTTATATACTACTTCCAAACAAAATCATCAGACATGTTTGAAATCATAGAAATGTTGCGACGTTATTTTAGAAATGTTTATTACGACATCCAGTGTCTCCTAAATTATGTAGTTCTCATTTTATTTGTCACGAGTACTAGTTAGATTATGGTTAAAGAAGTCAAATAATACAAATTGTCCCGCATCTGTATTTTAATTTATGCCCATTAGCTCACCAATATGACAAAAACACTACAATGTTTATTACCGTTTATTACGACTTCCGGACCTTTTTGTGGTAATACGGGATATTATGCCGTAGCTATGTGTCACTTAGAGACACATATTTATCATAGTAGTTGTGTTTGAAAATAATCATTAGTTTAGTGTCCGTGATTTTTAAAGTAAATATATGTGTCTTTTCCAAACAAATATTGTACATATAAATAGTTGGTTAATATTTTAAGTAATATGCACGAATGTGGTACACACTATCCTAATAAATCGTCGAATGCATTTAGAATATTGGCACGTGGTCCCGTAGTAACACGCACCAATATACGAATGTTGTAATAAACGTTTTTGTTAATAATATAAATATGCAATGATAATGCGGGCAACAGAAATGGTTGACGTGGTTTTCATGGTAATTTCAGCCTATGTGCTACATCGTTTTGATAAACCAAAAAACATATTGGAATTTGATGTATATATATTATATATACATTATTTTTCATATTTGCTAAATACGGATTTTGTCCTTCAAAGATTGGAAAAAGTGAACGTATCTCTTGGGAAGGATAGTGGAAAACTATGAATACAATCTTAACTTGTTTAAACAGATAGTCCAACTGTTGAGTTTTGTTAAAGTTTTATTATAAAAATGGAAGAATTTAAAATATGTATGCAGCAGGTTTCAGTGCAAATTTGCGATCTGTCTTTCGGCCGAAGTAAACCTGACAATTGTTTGAAGCAAGACTTGGGAAGGACCACTACCATGTTGTGAAAGGCACTATCCGCACAGCCACCAAGATAGATGCTCATATCTCCATTCAGAGTGTTGAGAACTTGATTCTTCAACATTTTAATTTAATTTAGTGGCCTTTATATTGCGACTTCACAGAAATCTTAATGATGCATTACTGGTGCTAAGCATACCCACCAGAAAGTACCCAGTGTACATGGATGAAGATATTTTGATGGTCTGTTGCCAAATGGAAGGTACAAAACATGATATAGTATGTTGTTGGTACTGTTGAAACAATGACAATATTATATTCTTGCTTATTACGACATCCAAATGGTACACTTACATAGGTTTCCATTGTTTTCACAATTATTCACCAATTAAATTGACATTGTAAATATATGTCTTGTATATACACTGGGCAATCACGTTTAATGAACAATAGGTATTTTTCCTTACCCATTAAACATGTATAGATAATAATGTTTGATCTATTTTTAGTAGAGTGTATAGTGCAGAAAATATGCTATCAATAATGTGAAAGCAAGAACAACCATTTCCCTATGTATTGTTTTATTAAATGTAATAGTCCAGGAAGCACACAAAAATAGTCCACATATTCCTTTTATGTATTATTATATTCGGAGTAAGAAAAACAACGTACGATGTTACCAAGGGTGGCGGATGTCCTAATAAACATCACCAACAGGTTTTGAAAGAAATCTGATTTTTCGGCGCTCGCTACATAAAAGCAATCCGAGTCTACCCATCAAGAAAGATACATATATTTTGCCATTCAGAGTGTCGAATGTTTTTCTCCAACATTTCACGTTATCATGTAACCTGCAAATGCAGACTTCGGAAATATCGTTAACTTGCACACACTTAACAAGATTTAACAAGATTGCCATCCAGAAAATTAACTCTAGATGGAAGGTGGACAAGGAAGCCTTTTGGCTTATCGAAAGTCCAATACTTTTTATCTACGTGTATCCCGCCCTTTTAAGATATGTGTCGATTTTATTTGTAAACATACTCACGCTACTAGCACCAACACAATCTGGAGATAATATGTTCCAATCATTTATAGTCCTTTGTGAGAATGAGAACTTTCTTATATCTAATCTACACTGCTCCTTTACTAATGTAACTTCATGTCCTCTAGTACTTCTATCCTTCCTAACTGAGAAAAAAGTATTTCTATCAATATTTTCATAACCATTCAATATTTTAAACACTTCCATCTCATCTCCTCTCAATCTCCTGGACTCTAGTGTTGTTAAACCATCTTCTTTTAGGTGTATTTCATAACTAAGATCCCTCAGTTTTGGTATCGTTTTAGTCGCTCTCCTCTGTACTCTTTGTAGCATATCTATGTCCTTGCGATATGGCCTCCACGCTTGTATACAATATTCTAATTGAGGCCTAACTATTGTTTTTTTTTTCCTTATACACTATATTTCACCTAATTAATCCAAGGATTTTATTTCCCTTTGTAGCTGCGATTCCGCACTACTTAGAAACCTTCATCTCAGCACTAGTGGTTAACCCAAAGTCCTTTTCTTTTATAGTTGTACTTAATATAGTACCCCCCATTTATATTGTACATCTTCGTTCCCATGTCCTGTGTGGAGGCATATACATTTCAAAAAATTGAACCACATTTGCCCCTTTTCAGACCATTTGATCAACCTGTCAAGATCATCTTGTAAATGCTGTCTATCTACATAACGTTTAATCCTTCTGAACACTTTTGTATCATCCTAAAATTTCAACACCTTTCTTGTTATATCATCGTCCAAATCGTTGATATATATTAAGAATAATATAGGTCCCAGTACTGATTCCAGTGGTACCCCACTCAAAACTGATTTTCAGTTTGAATTCTCCCCATCAACTACTATCCGTTGTCTTCTGTCAATCAGCCATTTTTTTATCCAGTTAATTATACCATTTCCTATGCCATGGACCTATAGTTTAAGTAGTAATCGTTGATGTGGCACTTTGTCGAAAGCTTTCTGAAAATCTAAATACATGATATGTACTGGTGATGTCTCCCATATATAAATATATGGAGTATCTTGAAACGACCCTATTGTGGGGGTCGTATATTAATTCCTAAACGTTTGGTGCTCCAGGTTCAAGCTGTAAGATGAAAACTACCCACATGCATAATATGCAAGCTTGATTCTAAGTCAATGTTATGCCTCAGGTGGTTTTCACAGGCCTGTTGTCATTAGATGTAAATTCTAAGTGCACACTAGTAGCAGCCAGTGACCCAACTGACATGAAAGCAATTAGTTAGGTTCAGGCAATTGTTTGCACAATCTCAAATCTCCAGCCAGGGACAGTCAGTGACTGAGCTGGGTGAACTGTGAATGTCCAGTGGGTGATAAGGCACTTCAGGGCTGAGTTAAAAATGTGAAAGTGAACACAATCCAGCTATACAGTATTTAACTTAAATTCTCATATTGTACTTTCAAGTTTTAGATAAGTTTGTACAATGTCATTGTGCTTTATTAGCTTGCTTGGCCTGTTACAGACATTAGTTCCAGTTAACCTCTTTAGCGGATAATGTGTTCTTTTTGTCTTAACATTAATCGTCAGGTGAGTTCAAGTTGATTTCTAATTTAATTGAAGTTAGTTTAAATTGAATGTTAATTAAATGAAAGTTATTTGTTAATTTGATTTTATTGAAAAAAATTGGGAGGTTAATTTAATTTAATTGACCTAATAACCGTATGATATTAATTTATCTGGAAAATATCTGAGTTTGTATTAAAATGTATTTTAAATAGTTTTCAAAGTTAGTTTCCCATGCCTTCTCTCAATATTCTTTGATGTTTCCTGCACTAAATAAGTTTAGGTATGCAAGCATGCCAAATTGTTTTATGTGAAGGAATCTTCATAATATATTGAATTACTTTGTTGTAATAAAAGTGATTGATCATAGA
Organism: Paraescarpia echinospica; assembly: GCA_020002185.1. Classification (NCBI taxonomy): domain Eukaryota; kingdom Metazoa; phylum Annelida; class Polychaeta; order Sabellida; family Siboglinidae; genus Paraescarpia; species Paraescarpia echinospica. Next base: position 21,774,269 of record CM034544.1, read on the forward strand.
ACAATATTTTATACTCGGTATTTAATTATTGTGTTGTGTTATATTTTATAAATACCATAATGTGACGTCTTGGCATCCATATTGTTTAACAAATGAGATAATTATACGTTAAAAAATGTAAATTCTTATATAGCGCAGTATCCAGTCCTCAGAACTGCTCGATGCGTTTTACACTTTACTCCCTGGCAGACCTGTTCAACCGAACACCATCTCGACTTCTCTTGGAAGTATTCAGCCACGCTGTGATTAATGCGTGAAGACTATTTGTACACAGATATCCCCCACTGTCTATAGCCAGGTACTCAGTCATACAGCTGAGTGAACTGAAGCAATGCAGAGTAAATGAACTTTCCCAAAAGTTGACACCGACGCATAGGATTCAAACCTGCTTCTTCTCAGTCACAGTTGTGGTGTGTTCACAATGATGGTGAGCATCATTTGAGAGACAATTAGGTCTTACAATTAATTGTAATTTAGGATATATTAAGACAATAAATTCCTGCCAATTTGAAAAAAACAGCAAATGTGCCAATCCTCCACATGGTGCTATATACACAGAGACACAATAGTATGTTTCCTGGCATATTCCTACATTACATTTGCTATGTTATATATTTGAACAGTTTTTCGCAATACTGATTACATAAAACGTCCCTCACTCATGTAGGGATGAAAACTTCACATGATACACACTAATTGCCAGCTCGCTTACAGTAACATTGAGCATGTTATCACACTACCAAGTAGGTTTTTATAAAGTATTATAGTTCACAGAATTAGCAAAGGAAAATTGTGACCTGTATCTATGTATGTTATTAAGGGATGATATGTTTTCAGATGAGTGTATTATTTATGTAAGGAAATGTTAACATTAATGTGTATCTGTATTCCAGTATGCAAAGGACATCAACGTTGGAGTACCACCTCACAAGATACGCCAGTGCCATGTCGATGCTTTCAGAAAGGCAGTATTAGCAGAGTTCCTGCAATACAAGAAACAGTAATGGCACATGCAGTCACTGAATATATACTTTAGTTTGTCATCTTACTATTTTAATCCCACCTCATCCTATTATGTGATGACTCTTAGTGTAATTTATTATTTAAATGAGTTTATTCATTATATATGTTTTAGGTATAATGCCCTTATATTTAAATTGTTTTTTAATTCAATGTACGATTCTTAGTTGTATTGTTTTTATGATATTTAACTTAATATTTTAATGATCTAACTATACAGGTTTGGTATTATGATTGTATTGTAAAGCACTGTAGAGCACTGTGTGATTACGGTGCTATAAAAATATCTTATTTTATTATTATTACAGTCATGCAGTCATGCTATATATGAATTAATGATTACTTGTGACAATGGTTTTATTTCTGAATAATTGAATTTTATATTACATGACTGATTAAATATTATTATATACTTTATTTGTAGCAATGTTGTATTGCAAGCGAGTGCAGCGTTATATAACGGGCTACGTGGTTTGGTTCTTTGTAAATGTATGCCAATAATTTTAGTGTATTCCTGTTGTTTTATGTTACTTTGTTTAACATAATAACAATCACCGCTTTAGTTTCATAAGGATCTCCTCAGTTTAATTTGCATTGCATTAGATTGCCTATAATGTGACGTAAATATGTATGACCAGAAAGGCTAATGTTATTTACGAGTTAATAATTATTTGTAACAATAGTTTTATCTTTTAATAATTGCATTTGATCACTTGTCTGATGAAACATCACAGTATTATACAAAGGGCTAGTTTTGATCTGTGTAAATAAATAATTTTTTTTGCATTTTATATTTCATTTAATAATACTATTTGTATAATTATACACGTTGACATGATAATAAATGTCTACTTATGTAAGTTGTGAATGCATGACCCGTTTCCATAAATGTATTATTAAAGAATTGTTGAGTTACCCGGAGTTGCGTTGGGAAAAACTGTTTGGAAATGATGACCCCAAGATCCCCACCCTCCGTACGAATTTTTACGTGCCTCAATGGGACTTCTACACTGCACACAAAATGTCAGCCCCATATTTCCAAAACTGATGGAGATAAGTGCTATTTTAAAATTGTGACCCCCAGACCGCCACCCCGGACAAATTTAGAAAAAAATATAAAACTACAAACTATCCCAATGGGTACGCTAGATCGCATAAAAATGTCTGTCCCATACAGGCATGACTGGCCCAGATAAGTGCCATTTTAAAATTGTGACCCCCACATTTTGAATTTTTTTTAAATATCTAGATCCCAATGGGCTTGCTAGATCAAACACAAAATTTCAACTCCACACATGACAAAATGACAGAGATAAGTGCATTTTAAAATTGTGACCCCCACCACCTGGATGAATTTCGAGAAAAAAACCTATGTACAAACTACCCCAACGGACACCCTAGATCACACAAAACATTTCAGCTTCATATATGTCAAATTAACAGAGATGTGTGACATTTATAAATTGTTACCCCCCAAGATTCCCACCCCCGACGAATTTAAAAAAATCTAAATCTACGAACCACCCCCAATGGGCCTGCTAGATTATACACAAAATTTCAGTTTCATACATAAAAACTGACGGAGATAAGGATGTGCATGTCATTTAAAATGCGGATATTTGTGTTTACCACAAAACCCGCTGTGCGTATAAACATCGCTGAAAACTGCAGCTCTGTGTGACGAAGTCGTAAGATACACAACGTCAACCCTCTGAGACAATGACATCAAAATAAAACACCATTTTTTTGCAAATAACTACAAGTTATGCTAATTATGAGGTTTTGTTATGTATACTAACAATTACAAAAGTAACCGTATCATTAACGTAAACTATAATATAATTGGATCACATATTCTTTCGGAAAACACCGTGTTAAGCTGGCCAAAAATAGGCGCTAACCTTTGACATGTACTGTGTGTACGCAAAACGGAACCGGAACTTACTCTCAGACCGGAACCTCCTTCCAGACCATACAGCTGCGGGCCGAAAGTAGGTGCTAACCTTTGACATGTACAATCGCATGCGCACTACGCAAAACGGAACCGGAACTTACTCTCAGACCGGAACCTCCTTCCAGACCAGTACACCGGTTCGAACAAAACGTTCCCATTTCTGCCGATTAACTGGCTCTTTCGGAAATTCGTGCACTGAATAGCCAGTCAGATTCGTATTGTAGCAGTTTCCAACAACACATTTGTTCACCATTTCTGTATGTGAACGAATGTCTACCAGTTCAAATATCCACCAAGGAAATCCAGCCGCCGAGAACGCTTGCGATCCCGGGAATGTTTTCCACAACTGACGTCACGATTCTGCCCCTCGCGGCATTTCCGGAAAACAGACTTTTCGAAGCCTGCACCAAGACAGGTCCCGTTTAATGTCAATTTTATAAATGTTTCAGCAAACGTGTGGTTTCGGGGTTGTCATTATATTGCAGAACACATATGTACATGCATATTTTTATACTTGTTAGCAATTTTTTTTCTCCCAGGATATGGCCTTTAAGGGGATACGTCCCAGGTGAAAGTGGTTTTTTTGAGAAAAAAATACTAAAATGTTTTTATGACAGAATGTATCAAACCATCTGTGATGGTGTTGTGCAACATGCAACAGTGACGCACAGTTGCTGGAGTAAGTACCAAACTTGATATGTATTCATTTTATACCCGAGGCATGTCCAAAGCAACAAGTAACCCTTGGATTTGCAATCAGTAGGTGATGAGTAGGGACCACGACCCAAGTAGTGAATAATACTGTAAGGCGAATTCCAGTCACCGACTTGAATCCCAAATACACTAAATCAGCTCATATGCATAACTAACATTACAATAAGTTTTCGAAATTACTGCATTTCATAGGCAGCCAACTCGTTTTTTTCAGGATGGCTACTCGAAAGTACCAGCCAGCATGATTACTACCTTATCAGTAAATGTGTTTATTCAGACTTCCAAAACTGATAATGTAAATGCTGTTTACATGTTATGTGTTAATATGTGGACCACCGACTTATGTATGGGACCAAAAGTGTTACGTAGTCAAAGTTCCTGATGACCAACTTTTCAGTAGTTCAGTTACTCAGATGTGAAGGGACGAATACTCCACATATGGATAGTGCCCATTCTGTATCACCCTACTTATTCCTTGTAATCAGTTGCTGTGTACATTTATGAGTACAGTTACTTGAGTGTAATAAATTACATCTCCGTGTAATAATTACACTCCAGAATGCAATTGTCTGTAATGAAATAAATAAGAACACTTGTGTTATTATCACCAATTTTATTAAAGAAATATAAAATCAAAACATTATATCAAAATACAGTGACTGTACAGTAGATACATAAATTAAGAAGAACAAACAAGTTATAATAAATTATGTGAAGGAATGTTATGATGGAATGCCTTATTTGTATGGATCAGTATCATTTTACTAATGTACCAGTATGATTACCATGATTGGCCAAACACTTTACACAGGTAAATAACAGCAGCTTACTAATAACATGTAGACTGGTGTTTTACACCAGTTGTTTGCATACATTTTATTAGAATACTGCATGCACTATTCTACACTGTAGGACTGAAAGCTAGATTGATGCTTCCTGCTCTGGCGTGGAACCACCGACCACGTCCCAGCCCAGACAAACCTGTTGAGACTGGTGTCATGTGGTCCAAAAGACGCAAGCAATGGGTGCTGCTTAACAGACCACAGCAGGTGAATCCACGTACCCACCTACCAATGTTCACGGATCGAGTGACAGATGTGTTTGTAAGAAATATCACACTGCATCCGATCACAGTCACTGGGGCAGATGTCCCAAAACCAGAGAAGGAGGATCTGCTGGCAGCAAGAGTCAGTCAATTTGTAAAGAAACAGTAAATGCTGCCACCACCAACATACACCTTCATAGGTCACATGTACATTGTCTAGTTTAGTTTTCAAGTCCAGAGTGGTATCCCTCGTGTTGTTCCCCATCGGGGGCAGGGAACCTTTATCTTATTTCAAGGCTGGCGCATGCTGGTAGATCTCTCCGTACCCTTCGTCCCAGCTTGCCATGGATCCACCAGGTAAACTGTCTGTATGCAGCCCACCCGAGAGACCTGAAATAAATTAGGCTCAAATAAACATCTGACATTGTAAATAAATGACATACAAAAATCGGTTCTATAATGACACTATTCCTTTATATAAATTGTTTACCATTAAACATGTGTTCATCATTATAATTTGTTCTGTAGTGTGAGAGTATCATTTTATTCATATAGTAGAATACAATAAAATGTGAAACGATAACCCAAGTACATGTGTGAATACAGTAAATAACTATGTATAGTAGTATATTGTAGCAGGCTAAGGTAAATAATGACTAACAGTTAAAGTAAGTCATATTGAAAATTAACACATTTATGTATAGGATTACTTGCTGTTGTGGGGAATTTTATTTTGTAATTATTGTCATATTAGGGTGATTGTCATTATATTTCAATTAGTCTTGTGGTTCGTCTTTACATTTAGAAAGGGTGAATGGCGTTAGCAGGGCTAGTTTAGACAAGCATACGATTTAATTAGTTATTTTGTTGGTGGTTTTATTCCAAGAGATTTTAAGGAGGTTGTCAGTCTTATATTTGTTGGGTTCAGATACATAGCCTCTGCAACCTATTTCAATGCATGTTAATTTTATTCCGTTATTGTTTACGTCATGGATTAGTGTGACATACTTGTTAGTTTTGAATACATGATCTTTCTTGATGTTAGTTTCAAATGGTAGTCAGTTCAATGATGTGAATTTGCTTAGCATGTGGAGGTAGATGACGTATGGTAAGCCCACTAAGTAATTTCCCTGGAAGATTGCTAATAATTTGGGCATCAGGCATGAGATTGTTGACAGAATTATCTATATATATTTGTATTGCTAGTGCTACTATGATGTTGTATTGTGATAATTATTAATACATTTCAATCAATATTTAACAACGCATTTCACTGGTCTTGTAACAATGCATGCACATATATACGTACTTGTTTGTTGGACGGTCTAATTCCCATTCTGCAGCATCACCTGCTCCAAACAAAGAATTATAAATCCCCTGCTGTTTGTAATGCACAGCAGTCCACCTGTAATAAAGAATTAAGCATTTAAATAATAGTTTTACACGAATGTTAAGTAAACATGGATTTAATTATTTACATTATTATTTTGAACAAATTTCACAAAGAATGCATCACGATCCTCTAACTGTATTCATCCCAGTATTATACCTGGGTCCATAGAAATATCATGCAGATTAAGGAAGGCCGTTTTGAAATGTGTCAATATTTGCACAAAACGATGGTCATTTTCTTTGTCACCAAAACAAATGGGGGCTCTGGCTAAACAAGTTCAATGTATATTTTATTCATAAGACCCATTGTAAACTTTGGGCAGAAAAATTGCAGTATGCATAAAGTTTAAAATAATCTACCTACATGCTATGTGTTTAAAAAGTAGTACTGTCACATATTGTTCATACATGCATAGCCATTACTGCGAATGTGAAGAGTGTCGACGGGGACAGAACAAAACAAAAGGGGAGTTAATTCCTGTTTATTTTCTATCATAGCTCTGCCTCTGCCCTGTACAATTTTGGTTCACATGAATCATGGAACCAGTGGCACTGAGTCTGAGATCTAACGAAGTTAAAAGTCAACCAATCCCAAGTGTAAGACAAGTGACGTGTCCCGGCCCGAGCGATCATCTCTCGCTGTTCATACGCAGCCCGGAACTTAGGCTCATCGGATATTTAAACAATAAACTAAACAGATTAATAATTACCTTCACCAACAGCGTTGCTGTCGAGTCGCATCCGGCTCCTGGCAGCAGACATATTCAGTTCTTGTTCTTGAACAAGGAGATCGCTGCGGCATTTTCCACACCGACACCAGTCAATTTCATATCGGCATGCTATGCGCCTCGACATTTCCACTGCCCGTGGGCCTTCCTGTTCGTGCCCACAGGCACGCGCCTCTGCCCTATCTTCCAACACAGGCCCTTGTTTTTGTGGTTCAAACCGGTAACCAGCTGCTTCGAAATCTATTTGGTTTTCGTTGTCTTCAGAAGAATTGGAAAGCCATCTTATTTACACAGTCACAGCGCATGCGCGCATAATTTAATTGATAAACTTACCACAGCGCCATCTAACGGAGTTGGGAACAAATAGTACGCAGAAAATTTACGAAGTGAGTTACGACAATGTGACGTCACTTTCTTCTAACAATGGCGTAGTCCATAGAAATTCGGTAGTTGAGTGTTCAAAAACGTTTTCCTGGTAAACCGCTGACGTTAAAAATTTGATTGTAGTTGGAAATTGTTAGTTTGTATTAACTCTTTTAGATGCTTAACACCAAAACGTTGCCTTTTGTTTTCCTTTAACTTCCTCACTAACTGTCTGTACTTCTGTACTATCCCAGTTGTTCCCTCCCTGTCAGCATTATTTGTCCCTACGTGTACTAGTATAGACCCTCCCTTGCCATGCCCTAATACCTTCTCTACCCTTTCAGTCACATGTTCTATCTAAGCCCCCGGTAGACAAACAACGACGTCCTTCCGCCGCTTAGTGTCTTGTCCGTCTTTCTCATAATGGAGTCGCCCATAAACACCCTCTCTATCCTCATTACCCCCTCAATCACTGCCTCAGAGTAGCTCCTTGTCCGATTTGCATATGTCTGGTTGTAGTTCGAAGCCAATTGCTGATGTTAAATAAACTACAAGAAAAAATTCCAAACAATCAGACGGTTGATGATGATTTGATGATATAATGCCAAGAGGAAGGTGAAAATGTGTTTTATAAAGATGTTGGCACTGTTGAAACTATGAGGTACTCATGTTTATTACGACATCCAAATGGAACGTTCTAAAACTTTTCCGTTGTTTTCCCAAATATTGACAGTGTATATCTACCTTGGACATACACAAAGCTATATATTTTTGTTAAGCAATAATGCTTTTTGACACGCATTAAAATGATATAGCGGAAGACGTTTGGCATGTCATGCAGAAAACATGCTATAATTTGGAGTTGAGTATTTTGAGTTCAGTCATGAAAGCGAGAATAAGCCCATTCGGTTGTATGGTTTTTCCAAAGGTAATAGTATTGGTAGCAGTCAGATAGCATTAGAAACGTTCATTTTATGTATTTTCAAAACACAACACTTTTCCTCAAAGATTGATATAGCCACATCGTTTGTTTCAGATTCGTTCGTTAACACCGCTAGAAAAAGAATACATGTCGAAATACCCTGCAAAAATAATATTAAATAAACGATGACGTTGGCCAGGCAAAAATGTTCATTATAAAAATTGTCACGATTTTGTTTCCGTAGGCTACACTCACAAAAAGTACATTGTTTATACTGTAATCTCAGAAATTTTAAAATTCTGGTTTGTATGGTAGAATTTCCAATTTTGGAAACGTCAATTGGGCATGCTATTTTGGCTGTTTTGGCTAATTATGCTCACACTTGGCCATTAAAAAAATAATCAAACGCGCAAACTATATGTCCCCCGGAAGCTTTTAGTGAGACCAATCTTTCATTACATTTTCGTTAGCCTCGCTTTATAATTCACGGGGTGATACAAAAATACACGACTTGTAATGTCCCAAAAAGTGTACAATTGGTAAAAATCGTGACTTTTGTCTCTCACACCGTGAATTATAAAGACAGGCTTACGAAAATTTCACGAAAGATTGGACTAAGTAAGAGCCTTCAAGATATATGTAGTTTGCCCACCCCACCAAAAACCTACAAAACGTACACCGTTTTAATTTTCTCATGCCTACCAGCTACCACCCTGCTTTAATTCCCTCGATGGTCCTTCCAATATTCACGATATTTCTTGGTCAAAGAAGGACAAATCGAAAGGCTTGCGCGTCCAGCGTCATCACAACAAAAACTGAAAAACAACACCCAGAGCGCATATATACGTTGATTCAGAGGAATTAAAATGGGGAATGCACCACAGGCTGACGTCTCTATGCAAACAAAAGCTTCTCCGACTCTAAGACGACATATTTTCCGAGCAATGGACCGATGTTTACCCGGTTTATCAGGGGTAGAAATAACTCCAAAAATTCTGGTAGTCAGCAGGACTACCTGGTTGGAAAATCTGGCAGTCCACAGAAATATCTGGTAGTCCACAAATAGCCAAAATGTTTTGCAAAGTAATGCGCCGAACACAAAATTTGAAAATGGAACATATTTAATGCACCAAACAACAAATGTACACCATTAATATAGATACACCAACATCAAATGACGTATTTTTTGTATTAAATGACGCATGTTCCATTTAAAAATGGCATACTGGCTAAAGAAGTCCATTTCTGTTCAGAAAAGAAATATTTTATTTCAAAGTTAATTTTGAAAAATAATATATTCTGTGAAATATCTAAAATATCACAATGTTATGATCTCTGCATCTAAATAATACTGTTTTACGGTGTGGCTAAATTTTCCAACTACGTCAATTTGTACACTATTTGCACCATAGTAACAACCGTACATAAACAACTGAGGTAATACAAAAATTCCTGTCATACAATTACATATAAATGACTGGTTGTTTATATAAGTTAGCAAATGTATAAGTTAGCAAATGTAAATTATACAAGCAATCATATTAACAATTATGAATGTTCAAATCACTGCTGTTTCACTAATAATTTTGTTCAACCATTACATTTTTATCTAGCGCTATATATGACGCCATCCAACGGAATTTGTTAAAATTACGAAACGCGGACTATTTCACTTTGAGCCAGTGTAACCTAGGCTGTTGTTAGTCCTTCGCGTTTTGTGTTCGAAGCCGGAATATGCGTGTTCTAATTATGTGACAACTACATTTAATTAGCAACATGTCTTCCATGCGCTTAGCGGACAGCCAGGCAACGATCGCGAAACGGTTTGTTAGCGCCAATGATTTGCCTTACGTTGTTGCATATTAAACGTTTGTTTCAAAAATCCCCAGTTAAGGCATTATCGATGAAAGAGGCGGTGCTTCTACTCTTTTTTTGTGACCACAGAATATCCTTTTCAAAACGCAAATACCGCGATTTCATCCGTTTTTTGCGATAGCTGAATTTCCGTTTGAAAACAGAAAAGGCTAGCCTAATTCCGTTTCAAATGCCAATTCCGCGAATTCTTCCCGTTTTCCGCGATCGCGGAAAATCAGTGTCCCTAGATCAGATGTATATATATCTCCCGCATGAGACCGATGAGTAACAAATATTCCCGGATTTTGCGATAGTCCGTCGGACTACCGTTGACGCCAACTTCGGTAGTCCGACCGAATTTCTGGTAGGCCTCGGACTACCGGACTGCCGCTATTTCGAACCCTGTTTATATGAAATTGTGTCAGAAACGAACGTGAATACGGTAAATAAAAAGCCGCAATAGTATTTACAGCTATATTATTCATATAAGTTATATGTGGACTCATCAATAAGCAAAGATAATGAAGGTGATTCACGGATAAACTGACCTGCGAGACCCCCAAATGTCTAAGCTGCTTGATGACACTGGACACGCAAATTGACCAACATATATGTCGGTGCAGTAATTAGAACCGGTATCCTAATTTACGTTCTTTATGCGTAAGGAACATGTTGCTCTTCCTATGAATGAAAACAACTGAAACATAGTTTTGACAGAAATGTTATGTTTGCAAACAAAATATGGTGACATGGTCATTCGTTGGTTACTGTCAAAACGTTAACGTTTTATAAATAATTTACTTTATCTAAGAGCTCGCAGTTTATTTTTGGAAAAAAGATAACAAAACTAGCAAAGAATGTAATTTGGGCGAACTTGATAAATATGTTTGGAGAAGTATAGACATTACACTTGGCGATGACGCTGGACACGCGATGTCGCTGGACACGCAGCAAATGGCCACTACATTTACATTACAAAACTACCACATACTATTTCTAAGGCGTCGGAACCTGGGGGAGAGTTGGGGGGGGGGGGGCGAACCCAAATATTTGATGGGGGCTCAATATAGGAATACCTCCCAATATTTTGGGGAAGTGGTTCATTTTGTTGTTTTGGTGAAAGTCAAGGCGATTGCAGTTTGAGCAATTGGTGAGCTATAATTTAAGAGGAAGAGTGGATTTGGAGGTGTTTAGAGAGCCTGGGGGGTAGCTTTGGATGAGTCTCAAGGGGATGCAATTGAAGATTTTTGGAGAACCGTAAAGGGGGTCAACAGGAGGTTTTTTGAGAGCCTCTAACGGGAGTGCAATTGGAGGTTCTTTGGTGAGCCTCATCCCCCGAATATTCTTCACGTTCCGACGCCAATGCATTTATTGGCCGTAACTTGAAGGACATTATGTTACACGACTTACCCTTCATAATTTATGCTATAAGTACTTACATATTGCATTCACAGGTATTAGTTATATCGTCAAGTAAAATGTAATTATGAAAAAACCGCAATACAAATACATCCACAAGTGCCACGATGATTATGAGCCGGCGCAACAAATTATGTTAATACACCATCTACTGAATATATTCCCAAGAACAATGATGTCATCTACCTACATACAAGTCATTGCTTTGTGAAAGGAGATGGAGAAGCTGCGACAAAATGCATAGGCCTTGGAGAAACAATTATGTTGCAATACTGGCAATCTGGTGAAAGAGCATATTACAATAATTATAACTTCCACGATGAACATTCCACCAAATGCTAGGATGCTTACGCCGTACAGACGTTATTTTGATGAATGACGCAGCAAGCCCTTAAAAGCATGAAATGACGAAGGTCCACCCTGCCCTTGCATGCAGCACTTTTGTTAGCATTGTAAACCAGTCCCGTCAAGAAAAAGCGGACACTGTTCTTCGGACGTCACTTGAAAATAAGTCGGATGAAAGGAAGCGTGATCGTCAAGACGTTGAAACTGGATTGCCACAAGCAGCATCTCGCAGGACAAGACACAACGCGTGGGAAGGTCGTGTGCAGTTTGAATGAATGGAGTTGAAGAAACAGGCCGGATACATTTCCTGTCAGGAAGTAGTTTGCGGTGACTATGATAAGAAGAAGCAATTGAAGAAGGAAAATACAGTTGATCTTCAATACCCGCATGCTAAATTGTGTGAGAGAAATCCAAATGCAAAAATCAGCAAATACCGAACCCTGATGTTAGTGAACACTTCAAAAACAATACTATCTGCATATGTAACATACAACAAAATGTTCCTTTGAAACTAAGATCCAGTCTGGCTGATATGCTAACAATTCCAGAGGGGTTGTGTAAACACGCGTATCAAGAAGAGTTTAAATAGATGATCATTTGAACAGTTTGGAAACAACCACAGTAATGTTGCCGAGTAGCGACAAATGGACATTGTCCTGTCAGATGGCAAATACAAAAAGCAGACACAGCAAGTACTTCAGGAGTTTCTTACAAAGTAGATATACCTACAAACCCTTCACTGAGGATATGGTTATATTACGTGAGCATGTGATACGTGTGATAACTCAATGTCAACGGATCTACAAACTCTAAATCAATTCTCATATATACATATATATATAATTATATATATATATACATATATATATATACATATATATATATATATATATGGTCAAATCCAACGAACGGGGGTCTTGGGGCTCCAAACAAGGTCGAAAATAGAATTGCCTGGATCTTCTGTTCAGTTGTGGTATTAAATATCATAATATTGAGGCCACTTCACAAAAATTTGGGCACACTAATTTACAACATTGACATATGTTATAACGGCGTGAGTTGGGGGGGGGGTACTTATTTAGAGTTGTCAGAGTGCGGTGAAGTTTTTTTCGCACTTCAATATTGCCCCACTCTATTTTACGAATGTGTTGTCATTACTTGTACAACAAGACAAACACGTTGCAAATATGTGCATACTGTTTATGTTTAAGCGAACGATGTCTTTTATTCATTGATATTCATGTTATGGGCGTAACCTGCAAATTTGTAGCACAAGACACTCAGACAAAATGGTACTCGGACGATAACACAATTTGAAAAATCAGTATAGAATCTGGAATATTAATGATTAGCAGTAAATTATGAAAGTGCCTTAGTACATGTTGTTTATGATGCAATATTAGCCACACCTGTATCCCTTACGTATGTATACCTTGTTCTCTGCTGTCCTCTTCTTTGTATTCCGAGTGCTAAAGTTGTTGAATAATCGTATATTTTCTACTTCTGCATTGTTGTCATCACTTGTACAACAAGACAAACACGTAGTAGATATAGGCACACTGTTCATGTTTATGGGGAGAATGTATGTTATCCAGTGGTGTTTATGTTATGATCATAACCTGCACGTTTTTAGCACAGGACACGCATAAAAATGGTACTCGGACGATAACACAATTTTGAAAATCATGATTAACAGTAAATTGAAAAAGTGCGTTAGTATATGTTGTTTATATTGCACTGTTAGCCACGTGTGTATCCGTTATGCATGTATACCTTGTTCTCTTCTGTCCTCTTCGTTGTATTCCGAGTGCTAGAGTTGTGAAATAATATTTTTGTTTCACATTTTCTTCACTGTAGTCGCCATATTTAATTACTGTGATATGTTAGTGCATTTTAAACTGTCTCTACATTATTTACTACACCGGGCAATGTCTGCAAATAAATAATTTCATTGTTTGGGCTATCACTCGGCATTACTCGAAATTAAACCAATTTTATTTAAAAAGGTTAACAAATATAATTGATGTACTTTCATACAAATAAAACATTATAAATCGGCAACACTTTGGTATGATAACGTTTTTAACTGTCCATAACATTGTCTACTCAGTGTCTATCACGTTGTCTACTCAGTGTCTACCACATTGTCTACTCAGTGTCCATCATATTGTCTACTTAGTGTCCATCATAATGTCTACTCAGTGTCCATCACAGTGTCTACTCAGTGTCCAATGTCCACCACATCGTCTACTCTACTACATTGGACCTGGTGATAAGTCATGACAGCGATAACTTAGTATCTTCTGTTGTTGTTTATCCAGACTCCATATCGGACCACTATCGCATAGAACTGGCATTAAATGTGTTGAAACCGTCAGCTGAAACTTCAGTAATTGCCAAGCGCAACTTCCGCATCATGGATGCTACAGTGTTTAATGATGACGTTAAATCTGTATGTTCTGGCATGTGTGCCCACGCTGACCGTCAGCAAGCGGAGGTCTTAGCATCGGACTACAACACCTGTCTCACTAACTGCTTAGACAAGCACGCTCCTTGGCGCTACGTACACGTCAGGAGCAACTCGCCGCATCCGTGGTATGACGCTGAGGTCGACGAAGCAAGAGAGAAGAGGCGAACGTGTGAGAATCTGTGGACAAGAACAAAACTCGAAATACACCGCCAATTATACGTCGCCGCTCGCGACGACTGCACTACAATGATAGCCAGTAAGAAAACCGAGTATTATCGCGGACAATTACAGAACGCTAATAACAAGAACATGTTTCGCATTCTGAGATCACTCGACGTACACAACATGCAACTTCCTGAATTCTGCTCAGTGAAGGAAGGATGTGATAAATTCTCACGTTTCTTCCAAGAAAAGATCGAGAAATTATTGATTAACTTGCACTACCGCATTGCCGTTGACCCGACAGAGGACGAGACACGTTGTTTTACTGACCCAATTCAAGTGTTCGAGCCAACTACTACAGCCGAAATCACTAATATTCTTGGCACTACGAATAAGACATGCTCACTTGATCCACTACCAACTAAGCAACTAAATGACAACATGGACAGTATCGTGCCTATCATCATACAAATTGTAAACGCTTCACTCGAGGAGGCAGTCATGCCTGTGCTGCTTAAAGGGAATAAAAACATATATTGCTTGAATTCATATTAAATTAGATCCTGCTATATATTTCCATGTCCACCAAGCCAAAAAAATCCCCAAAAATCGAAGAATTAAAAATTCCACATTTTATGCTGTACATCCGGACATTTTCGAATATGCATATTTTTGGCGCGCTTTTCGGGATGCCGAGATGTGACGTCAGAGTTGACTCTGCCGATACAGCGACCGCTTGTTTACATTCATTCTCAGCAATATGACAGCAGAGGTGGCTGTGTAATGCGAATATCATCATGGTTCATTGTGCGGCATTCGGTTGTAATGCAAACTCTTCTAAACATACAGCAACACACCATTTTTTTCGGTTCCCTACGGATCCAGTTTTATTGAAGAAACACAGCCGGCTTTGCTCCGCTCATTTTGAGAAAAGCTGTTTTGATCGCGATCCGGAGATGTTGGCAACCCTTGGATATCCTGGTGCTCGAATATCGTTGAAAAGCGATGCAGTCCCAACAATATTCCCGGCAGTAGAAGCTGCATTGATGCCGTCAATCCGCAGAAGACAGGCGTCGGCACGGGCAGGATCGACGGCCGCTTTGCCCGAGTCGAAGGCAAGCGGGTCTCGCAAGCGTTGTTCCAGTGCCGCAGTCGCCGCTGCAGGCTCCGCTGCCGCTGTCACTACAGCCGGCTCAGCAACTACACCCATGGCTTCTTTGGGGTACCAGGTTCCTTCGACGAGTGGTGAATTTACGAGGTCTGCTTACCGAAAGCGGCAACGAATCAAGGTAATTCTTACATGTTATATCTACTATTATTATTCTGTAGGTCTAGTATAATGCCTGGACTGGACGGTCTCGTGTGTGTCAAGTGTCAAAATAAGTTATTCAACTTATTGTCATTGTATCCCATTGGTTCCAATCATATCACGGAACTCTTCCTAAGTATCTTATATTCTAAATGTTGTAGTTATGCACGATACTACTATAATAAATCTACATATACTCAGTTTTGTGGAAAATTTGATAGTGTAATCAAATCGATTCAGGTGACTGTTTTTATCATTATCATGGTTACAGGAATGTAAGGCAATAAAACAAAAACGTCAGCAAATTAATTGATGCTAATTTGTTAGTTATGCATTTAATTAATCTATTTACTTTTACATGCAAATAAGAAATAATTATTTTAATTATACTCGTTGCCGAGTCAGGTTAGTCTGTTATAATAAGTTTTTTAAACCGTAAGAAGCAATACTTGGATGTAGAACATTGCAATGTGAATTTGCAGATGGAAGAATAATTATATTTTCAAATGTATTTAACGTTGAATTTGCATAAATTAATTATTATTTTTCATACATAACATTTGTTGTTTTTTAAATGACAATACTTGGACTTTATGAAAGTGCCATGCATTTTGATCAACATCAAATGTATGTACACATAAAGTACCATGCATAAGTTAGATATTTAAAACAAAAATTAGGAAGTGGTCTGTCTCACTCTCATAGTTGGAACCAGTTGCTGGCAATCTCCTCCTCTGACACATGACTCACTAAAGTCTTATGTCATCAATGACTTGCTGAAGAATTATCCCCCATCAGTATTCTCTGTAGAAACAGTTTATTACAGTGTTTGGCACCTGTCTGCTAATCCAGCTAATTGGACTCCTTTGTTGTGACTCCTCCACTTGACTGAGGAACTAAGTGTAGTGTTTGCCCTAGTCAACTGATCAAAGATCAAATCTAATTAATTACCAGTTGACATTGCACTTTGTAGGTCTTTCCTGCTATGAATAACAAATACACCAGCCACCTCCAGCTGGCCCACTGCATTCTCCCTCCAGTTAAAATAGTTATCTGAACCTGATCTACTGGTAATTAAAGCATGCTAGGTGGAAATGGCAGGAACTGGGTAACATGGATGTGACATGTCGGATACTTATTATTACTATAATTAACCCATGCAATTAACCCATGCCTAACATCACCCTGATCACCATTGCAATTGGTAAACCTTGCAGGTAGATGTGATTAATTATTATTAATATTGAATGGTTACCACATTGAACACCCTGTAGATTACAGTATGTATTCATCGAGTTAATAATATATTATGTTTAAGTTTTCAATAAATATAATTCTTACAGTAGATGCAGCTTTCATAACACACACTATTGTAACACACAAGTACTGTTACATTTGTTACTATAGAATTCTTACAGTAGATGCAGCTTTCATAACACACACTATTGTAACACACAAGTACTGTAACACACAAGTACTGTTACATAACACACACTATTGTAACACACAAGTACTGTTACATTTGTTACTATAGAATTCTTACAGTAGAGAGCAGCTTTCATAACACACACTATTGTAACACACAAGTACTGTTACATTTGTTACTATAGAATTTTTAATATTTCAATAGTAATTTATTGATTTGTATTTTCATAACTCCAGTGCACAGGCCTATGGTGAATTACATTACAGTGTCATATATTGCTATTGCCTAGTTTCCATTTTATTACAGTTGAATATCGAAGACAATGTACATCATGCAATATATACTATTACATTTGAAGGTATTATCATTACATTTTGAATTGGAACTACAGTATGTACCGAGATAAATATTTAGAACAAAAATATAACTATTGTATCTTGTATTATCTACTAACAACGTTTACCGATAGAACATATTTTTCATTTTATGTCTGTATAACATGAATGAATGGAAGACAAAAGAAATGTCACTGCAATTTAATAGATTGCAATCAGTGTAATTACACCTTACTGCTTGGTGCATTGCTAATTACTGGCACAAGTCATGATGTTTTTTTAAACAGAAGCTCAGAAATGTACCAAGGACCATTATTCGGCTCCCACATTATTCAATGGATGGATGTTGGCAATCATAAAACCTGGATAAACTAGTTCAATAGGATACAGAAAGCATAATTAAATTTATATTTTGATGCGACATATATTAATAAACATGTATATATATATTATATGCCAGTTACTATTACATTGTTTCTGTTATTATATTGTGCTTTGTTCAACTTATTGTTACTAATAGGTATTATTATTATTACACCACTCCTGGAGCAGGCTTCCTATAGTGACTATAAAATTGAGTATTGCAGGATTGTTCATGTCTGCAGTCACATATTGTTATGATAGTAACTATATCAATGGATAAGGATTCTACTAATGATGTTACAAAATGTCATTAATGAATTTATTTGATTTTTAACTTAATGTTATTAAAAAAATCAAGTAAATTTATCAAATAATAAATATGTTCACATTTGGATGTGGGTTGTTGCCCAGCTACCAAGTGTGAAAATGGTCATTTGTTGTGAAACAATAACAATAAATGCAATGCAAGTTGCAAACCTATCTATTGTATATTTAATAGATGATTAGTTATAACCAAAAATAAAATGTTCACAAGTAATATATTGTCACATTTTCCAGGTAATTGTTTGCATAAAAGTGTAACATAACAAAAGTAACTATGTCTCTGTGTAGATTCTGTAAGCGTGATATCAATTATTTATGATGTTTTTATCATAGAATAAACAATACATACCTTGCAACTTGAAATTAATTTATTAATTTGTATTTTTCACAGCTAGGCAGTCTGTTCACACTTGGAAGCTGGGCAAATGACTAGACAAATGGATGTACTCCTTTCTGACAAGATGATAAAAGACAGGATTTTGTTTGCTTTTGTCAGAACCTACAACAATTTATTTTTTTTGCAAATTCTATAAGGGTCATTTGTTATTTCAGTTATTTGCTGACATTCTGGCAGCAGCTCGAGATAGTCCACCGTCGACCAAGAATGGGTCATCTGAAGATACAGCAACTGAATATGACAGCTCTCGTACGGATTCCTGTGATACAGAGGATTCCACACCTGAGTCAGTCACAGCTTCCACTCCAAAAAGGAGCAGCAAATGCTTTCAGGTTGACATCAGGCCATCAACTCGCACGAGAAGAGTGCAAGCAGTCTGTGCATCAGAGCAGGTTGCTGTGCAGGTGACATCAGCAGTGAGGTCAACGAGTGTGCAGTGCAGTTTGTTGACTGGTCCGATTAGTGACTCGAGTGACTAAAACGGGGAGGAAGTGACATCTGCTGCAGATCCAGAGTATGTTTGCTCTGACAATGAGTCGACTAGTTGTGACAGCAGCAACAGTGACAGCGATGACCATGTCGACCAGTACACTGACACAGAGGAGGGTGTTACAAACAAGACTCCCTTGAGGAAAGATTGCTGCCCTTCCAGGGAGAGGTACTTCTTGGTTGCAGAGTCTTCACTTCGTCATCTTTTCGCACGTTGCCGAAACTGCACTGGCCAAACCAATGTCGTAGTGCAGCAGTTTCTCGGCTCAATGGGAAGTTGCCCTGTAAAGATAATAATTGGTCTGTAGATGTGAAGCTATGCTATTTATTAGCATGTCATAGGTAAAGTGATCAACAAAATGGACTAGATAACTTGTTTATCAATGGGTATTTGCTGAAGCCATATTCTCATCTGCCTGCAGGGGAAGTATTCCCATGGGTGTTGTTTGGCTTATAACCATTGTCTGTGCACCGTGTGGTGATTCACATTGTGTTACCAGGTATACACAGTTACCAACATTTGGAATGATTCATCCCAGTAACACTGTGTTATGAAACTTGCTTGATGAATTTGTAATGATTCAACCCAGTAAAACTGTGTTCTGAAACTTGCTTGATGGATTTGTAATAAATATGTCACACAAAAAATGTGATTAAAAATGCTATGTCCTTATGATTTTTATGGACATAGTCGTAGGGCACATATATACCCACTGGTAGCATCTTACATATAAGACCCCTAAGGTTACACTAAACCCCTATTCTAGGACATAACCCTTCAGGCTATAACCCATTACCATAATTATTCAATTGTTCTGCATGTTGTTTTAATGTTTATTTTAGTTTATTTTGATTATATAGTAGCTATATTGTTATGTGTCAGACTCAGAGTAATAAAATTATTGTTCCACATAAATGACATAATGATAATCTAGAGCTGTCATTATATATGTCATGATATTATGGTCATCTCGCGAACAACTGTCCAACTAAAAAAGTGTGGGTTTTGTCCAGAGGGGTGATATCGTAAGTAGCTATAACGTCCTAAACTCGATCCGCATAAACCAGACAACCATGCTTACGACGTTCGACGGTTCGTAACTTTGTGAAGTTTGTCTCTGACAAGTCTGTTTACAATTACTTCGTCCGATGACCTACTTAGCTACAACCTCTAGCTAACTCTCTGTACAGCTTTGACACCGCATTTTATAATATAACGTCGTACTAAAACGATATAATTGTTGTTGTCGACAGTTTTCACACCATATGTGTCATTATAATGAAGTTGAAGCTTACCAATACCAGTCGGTGTTGCATGAGCGAACATTGTGACTGTCCGACTCCGCATCATCTTCTTCGCTACCGTCGCTGAAACGCTCGGAAAGAGCGGAATTAGACGAATCATCCGCTGTAACCGTTCCCGCTAGTGGCTCAAAATCGTATGATTTCACTTGAAACTCTGCGAAACTCCCACTAGCCATGATGTTACAAGAGAATGGAGAGAACAACAATGGCGATGCATAGATGTCAACAAAGCCGCGAGTCGGCATTGACGTCACGATACCACGTGATCGCCTAGCTCATTAAATTTCAACTTTCTGCGGGAATCTCTACACAGACGGGTTTAAAATAGAATTTTGTCTACAAACGTATTTTTCTGTATTTTTTTAATGTTGTCAAATGTTACATACAATGTTAATCTTTGTGTACACATGGAAAACGGATTTTAGCTAATGCCTTGTTGTTATTTCCTTTAAGCACGCAATTGTCCGGCCATTGCTCAAGAAAAAATCACTCAACAAGGACATACTCAACAACTACCGTCCAGTCAGCAACCTAAGCCATCTGTCAAAAGTCATAGAGAAAGTTATTGCGCGAAGGATCATCTCTCATATTTCCGATCAGCGAATGGAAGATCGCCACCTCGATTTTAAGAAGCAAGTTTCAAGCATCGTCAGTGTGTGCTCATTTCACCTGCGCCATATTAACCAGATGAGTCGTTATCTCCCAACGTCGACAAAGGAACGTGTCGTCAACGCCATTATTATATCAAGGCTTGATTACTGCAATTCACTTCTATACGGCACTTCTGTCAACAACATCGCTCGACTGCAGAGAATGCACAACTCTGCTGCTAGGTTGATCCTACGCCGCCCACGGAGTGACAGCGCCATGCCTCTGTTGTGCATTTTTCACTGGTTGCCTGTAGCACACAGAATCGACTTTAAGCTATTAGTGTTTACATATAAAGCTGTGCATGGCGATGCCCCGAAATATTTATGCGACCTTGTATGCCCATACAAACCAACAAGAGCCCTGCGCTCTACCAACAATAACATGTTAACGGTCCTGCGGACTCATGTCAAAGCGACTTTGTGGAACACTTTGCCTAATGACATTAAAACGTCTGATTGTCTCTCTACTTTCAAGGCACGCTTAAAGACTCATTTTTTTAGACTCTCGTTCTTGTCCAATGTGGCATAGTTTACTCTCTGCATTGATTTGTTTTATATCTCTTATGTACTAATTAACCTATTTATATATTTATTTTATACTTACATGTACATTAGTTCAGTTAAATGAATTGACAATGTCTTATTTCTACATAGAACTGTAGCTATGATCATTATTTTAATATATTTATTTAATTACTGTATTTATTCGTATTTTACTAATATTTAAATTTTCTTTTAGAAAATGCATGCTTATTTAGCCATCATTAATACCTCTATCTGCGTTCTACATGTTGTAAAGCGCCACGAACAATTTATAATTGGATCTGGCGCTATATTAAATAAAATATATTATTATTATTATCATCATCCTTTTCCTCCATAGCATGGCATTTCTTTATAACTTATATTTCATGCGGCTTGAAGGTGAACACATTGCCTACCGCCGTAGGAGTCGATACCACCTTGATGATGTCTGAGGCTTCCACAATCCCAACCTCAAGCCTCCCCATTTCCAGTTTCCTCGAGTGCGGGTCATGTATGCTACTTCAAACATGCCATCGGTCGTGATACGCAGCACCCGGGCCATGTACCATTTCTTGTTAAATCGAACGGCCAACCAACTGTCTACCTCAATTTTTTGTACTCCAATTTCCGACTCCCTTTCTTTAACTGCACCGTGATTTTCTTCATTTTCATTCACTTCTATCCCCTTCACATCAACCTCTTTCTCTTGCACCTCCTTTTGCTTTGCTGCATTCTACCTGACTTCTGTCTCCTGCCCCTCAATCCTCCTCACATCCACCTCTTTCTCCTGCACCTCCTTTTCATTTGCTGTATTCTCCATGTCCTCTGTCTCCCGCACCTCTATCTCCCTCACATTCACCTTTTCCTCATGCACCTCTGTTTCCTTGTCTGCCACTGCCGTCTTCTTCCTCTCGATCTGCAGAAGTGTTTTCGTCCACCCTACACACGTAGGGCGTAAAACACCCCCTTGTTCATAGCAGCAATCTTGGATGCATGATGTCTCTCGAATAATCATGCATGGACCCACTGGCACGATCGTATGTGCATTTATGATGCCCGGTACTGCCGTCACCTTCCAAGACTCTAGCATACCCGCTGCACCTCATTGTGGTCTTCGCTTTTCTGAGCCTGTTGCATAATTAACCGCTGTTGGTGATGATCTTTCCACTCTTGATGATATGTCAGCCTTCTTCTTTATAGCCCCATGTTGGCCTGTTAAAAAGACAAGACAAAACAAGTCAGCACAATGCAGTATTACTATTACCAGCGTATTGTGTTATCGTCCATGGATCACGGTTATCGACCGTGGCTCCCTCTAGAAAGCACAATGTTATTTTAATTTGGCCAAAATAACCTATCCTCAGTGTGCGGAACATACAAAGGCTTGCGATAGAATGCTAACCTTTACTATTTTGCAGATTATTTGGTATGAGAGCTTTTCCAAATCCTAATAAATCAGGAAATAATGTACACATTCTACCAAAACCGATCTAATGCCAAGCATAATGGTAATTAATGCACTTAATGAATCAAATTGGACAGGAAGATATATTGGCTATCATATAACACACACACCGTGGCATATTAAGACTCTATTTCACACAATACCTTTCTTAATACTATTAACAACGTATTGCGTCATCATCCGTGGATCATCGTTATCGACCGTGGCCCCCTTTTAAAAAACACTCATGAAACATTGTATCCCGCAGTATTATAGCTCATGCGTTATGATATGTGGTCGTCATCGAGAGGCACATATAATATCAAGTTCGAGCACTATCACGTATAAATAACATGTGTATGACTGTTACCGTAGATCAGAATAGTCTAGCAAAAACAATCTAGATGCAGCAAAACAGTAATAAATGAGGAAATATACTTACTTAGTGCGATCTTTTGTAGCGCACATTAACAAGATGGTGAACGGTCGCGTAGTTTCGCTGGACGCGGATAGAGGCTACTCAAAAGCATTCAAACCACTACCACCGTCTCACGGATAGGACGATAACTATAATCGGACGGTAACTTGATGCTTTTCCCGGGCCATATCATACAGAGAAAATATTTTGGGTGAGTCCAAGTGACTGCTCTGATAGCCAGAGAGATGTTCTTTAGTAGGAATAAAAATCTCCTACTATTCTTCACAAGTTTGTGTTAAAACGAAAGAAACAAGGGCCCCGGATGATAACGCGGAAATCTTCCCCAAACCTGAGTCGGCGGAGAAAAATGAGAAAAATACCAAAAGGTACATCTTAAAAATAGCAGTGCATTTTTTACTACACGTGTTAATATATATGTACAGCTAAATATGCATGTTATTGATTAATAATTTTACATGAATATGCCATTAAGAAAAATGGTCGTCGGACGATAACACCAATATTCCCCATGACCAATATATTGTGGAAAAATCAGGTTATTTGCAAATTTCATTAATCACAAGGCAGTAACAACATAAACACATGTGGTGTTCTAATAAAGTAATAAACACGGTGCATATTCATGGTTTATGATGAATATTAACTGATGTTAAAAAAATATAGAGGTCAACATTAAAAAAAATTGCCCAAAACGACCAGTTTATCAGCTTTAATTCCAAAGTTTTTCTAGAAAACTAAAAAAGAAAACTATATATCCTTCGAAAGGTATCATCGAGCCGGATAAATACAGCATATTTCCACACGTTTAGTCACACAATTACTCAAGATACATGTCTAAACATGCCGTGTACATCGTTCGTTGGATTTTACCATATGCATAATTATATAATTACATATCTACCGCTTATATGTAACAGGCCTAGCACCAGATAAAATCGGAAAAGTTGCACGAGCTTTCCTAGAATCCTTAAAAAAATGTATCCTAATCAATTATGTTTATTCAGTTGTAAAAAAACCCCAGTGTTCTTTGAGTCAATTCTGCCCAAACCGTGTCCAGCGTCAACGCGAAGTGTCCAGCGTCAACACTTGTTAGCAGTGAAGTGTGGCCTATTTTGGAGTGGTATTTGTTGATTTTCTTTATTTATATTATAGCAGCGATACAATAGATTGGTGTACATTGTCTAACCTTCAGACATGTTGTGGATCAGAATATTAAACAACATACGTTAATAGTTATGAAATGAAGAACCATTTAAGGAAGTGAAAAAATAAAAATACAACCCCATACTTGTGTACAGTTGCATGTTAAATCATGTTTTAATACGTTTTCCTAAACATTTTACTTGTTTTCGATGAAGAATAAGTTTTATTTCAAAAAATATATATTGCGTGTCGTGCGTCATTAAGGTATGTTCATTTCTTAGCTCACACTTTGCCTAGTTCCAATCCCCGGACACATATGAAAGTTAGCATAGTCAAAGATAACTGATCAATATTATTGATTACGTTTCAGTCATACTTCCAAACACTTTTTTGAAAGAGCTGCAGTAATTGAAAATAGGCCTTTCCAAGAAACACCACAGGGCTAAAATTATCTCCAAAGTATCCATGTTGGAGATTTGTCCGTTTAAATGTAATTTAAAATGCTCAAAATATATATAGTATAGTAATTTTCTTCGATGACGCTGGACACGCGATGGAAATCAATGTTGACTTCAAGTAGCTGTCATAACAAAAGTAACTCATATTACATTGAACTATGTATGAAAAATATGCGTCTTTACATGTACAATAAGAAAACATAACTTAATTGTTTAGAAGCAAACATTTAATTTTGGACCTGCAAAATCCCATTCGTACAATTTTTTGAACATTGGCCCTTGTACACTTTTTGGGACATTGGCCCTATTATGTCGTGCTGATTTGTTACTCGTCTGAGTTTTGTATAATTTTATCCCCACCTACCCCCTCAGCCAGGCCTACTTGTTGTAAATACCCGTTATATGTATCATGGAGGCTAGACAAATTAGGTATGACACATTGTTAAAACAGATCAACGATATCCTGTAAGGTTTACTTCCATAAAACATTGATTGCATGCGATAGCCTCTCTATATGCTTACTGAAATATATACATATATAGGGAGTAAACTTACCAAGAGGACAGTTATAATATGATTAGATTCTACGGGAGTCAAATTACTATTCATAGATATCGTTTTGTTGACTTCTTGAATACTGCTTATCGGTTCTGAGAGTAACCGTCCCGTTTGTTTTGATGTGCTTGTGAGCTTGTGTTCCAAAGACTTATGCACAACATAAGTTACCTTATTATTATCATTAAAACGATACTTTGTAAGCTAATATACATTTGAGATGTACTATATCAAACCATGATAGTTTCCAATAAATACTTTCTCTGCTACTTAGAGTAGGATGGGGCATAGCGCCCAGGATAACAAATATCGTCATAACGGTTGGCTCTATTTAATGCAATATACCTACAACTATCTACAATATGTCGGTAACTATATTGAGTATATGTCGTGCAAATCTGACATGATTCGAATAATATGTTTTTGTAGTGTGATTAATTATGTGCATGCACCCGATTTGGGCGCTTTGCCCCGTAGGTGGGGCAAAGCGCACATGGGATGGGCGCTATGCCCCATGTGGAATTGCATGTATTTTTTATCAGTAGGCTACAACATGATTATCTAATAACAAGAATACAGAACTTTATTTAATGCACGTACATAATGCAGCCTACAAACCAAATGAAACACGAACAAAGAACGATATCGCACCAAGGAAACTGAATGCAGTTCGCTTGTGGCTTCAGTGTAGCGACATGTGCTATGACGACGTGCTGTTGAATTTGTTCATCCAAATTAGTCTGAGTTTGATTCACAGATGTGGCAAATGTAGTATGGGTCGCCTGCAGTGCACGCGGCGTGTGCCCATTTCTTGCAGCTCAGACACTGAAGCCACACCTCTCTGGACATGCTGTTGGCGTAAGGATCGCAGCAAACGACGCATTATGTGTCTTCGTCAGTGTTCCTTTCTTGGTTTGACACCCCAGACGGACCAGCAATAGGCTCTTGTGCTGACTTGGGCAGCTTGATCTCGCTGATTTTCTTTACTACCAGCGAACGTTTTAGTTTCTTCATGTCGCGTTTTTTCTCAGCAATTAACTTGTAAGGCGAAGCAATCAGCACGACACTGGTGGTTCTTCTCGCTACATGTTAACGCTTCTTGTTCGGTGGCGGTGGTGGCGAGCAGCTCATAATAATAGCGCGAATGTCACCTTCAGATCCTGCAGGACTTGCAGGATGTTCGGCAGAAACTGCCGGTGCAGATACACCAGTGGCGACATCTGGAGCGTGGTTGCTTTGAACAGAGCTGAGTCGATATAGCCTGAACCGCGATCATTCACTGCACCAATCGAATCAGTAGGGGCACCGTTCATGAAGGCCTCCACCATTCTCTTGCGAGGGAACACAAACAGCGGAGGAATGTAAGAACCGGCAGCGCTTATACAGCACAGCGCGGTAATGTTCTTTCCACTCTCACCGCTCGAAACCTTTCGCACCTGCCTTCTTCCAGTTTCGCATACGACCTTCCCCGTCGTGAAGCCAGTTTCATCGCAGTTCCAAATGACAGTAGCTCTGTGATCCCCTCCTTGCAGGATATCTTTGTACAAAGCAAAAAACGCCATAACTGCATCGCGGTTGAAACCTTCGACACGGGCCAGGCTAGTGGAAATTGGCGCACGAATCGACAACTCTGGGTGGCGCTTCATGAAACTTGACAGCCAGTCCTTTCCTGCTAGCCCACGCTCGTCATCAAAATTGTGCTGTATGCCCAATTTTGCGGCAACAGCGTAAGCCAAACGCCTGACAACAATAGTTGTCAATCCGTACATTCTTTTAGCCATCTCCTTTGCATAATCTACCAATTGTGCTTCAAAGGCACTTGAGAATACGCAACGCTTGCTACCCATAGCAATAACGCCAGGGAGCTGTACAACACCAGAGCAATGGCGCTTTAGTGTGCGCCTTGGTATTCCATAATCTGCCCCTGCACCTCGTATACTCTGTCTTTCGTGGACAGCCGCTACAGCTAACGCCAGTCGTTCAGACTCATACGACCCCTGTGTAGACTTTCTTTTGTACGTTCGAACCATGCTGTCTCTCAATCTGAAACGAACATGCTGTAACTGTTATCATTATAATAATCACAAGAACGTTTGATAAAATTATATCATTAAAATTCACACGAACACACACACACACACACACACACACACACACACACACACACACACACACACACACACACACACACACACACACACACACACACACACACACACACATTATTATAAATAATTGTGCGTGTGTTTGTGTGTGTGCCCGCTAAACACAAACTCTCTCTCTCTCTATATATATATATATATATATACATATATATATATATTCACAATGCTACTTTTATATCAATAATTGCAGATGGGGCATAGCGCGCAGGCATGGGCGCTTTGCCCCCATTCACAGGTGGCGCTATGCCCCACTGACGACTATGATGATAACGTTTGAGTCATGACATTTTCTTTTATCGCTCACCGTAACTGAAGGCGTGAAAATGCAGGTTATATAACATAGCTTAGAAAGCTATTCCAAGCGTTTCAAAATTCGTAACCATTTAGGGGCAATTTATTGATTAATATGGAAGCGTTCTTATAACAAATCATAAAGAAACAGTAAATCGGTTGTACTTACATCGTGTTCGATTCTGTAGAGCCATAGCACGTTGATGTGTCGTCAGGACTCAGTAATTAATCATTTGATCGCTATGTGGAGCCATAAAATGCAATATTCGCCAAGATAGTGGCATGGGCGCTATGCCCCAATATGGGCGCTTTGCCCCACCTTACTCTATGTCTTGCATGTTTATGCATAATGTGGGTGCTATGTGCGCAAAAATCCGATAAATAATTGCGTTTATGCAAATCATTTTGAGCTTGTTGTCACATGGATGATTAATGATGCAGTCCGAGTATAATAAATATCCATGCATGCGCAGTGAATCACACAAAGACTGGTGACGTCACACACAGTCAACATGTCAGATTTTGAGGTGAGTTGACATAATGTATATTGACAGCTACTTTTAACAATATAGGAAGCTTATGCATTGTTTATTTATCCTGCTTCTAACGCCGTCCGCTGGGTAACTTTTCGATTAAGTATAATTATAACATTCGACCCATCAATCCGACCGCCCGCGCGGGGACGGCGACAGCAGTCAGCGCGGGGGCGACGGCGACGGCAGCAGTCGGTGCGTCTAAAAACAGTATTTTAAAATATGCGCTACTTTTAAAGTGTTGTAAATTTATAACTTTATTTCCATCATACAATGGCTATTTTATTTGTCATCGAAACGGGATTTCGACAGAGACAAATTCAATATATTTTAATCTGAATGATGACCAGAACAAAAGGTTATTGCACTCTCAGTACAGAAAACATGCTGTTACACTGACGCAATACATTTTTTTTTATTTTGTCGACAATAAGGTTATTCTGTTCTTTAAAGATTTACATTTTTCAAACTGAATTTAAATATTATGTAGATAGAAAATACATAACCACCTATGCTATTTAAATATTGTACATTACTTTGTGTGACGTATAATGTTGTATTTATACAGCTTATGGAAATAGCAGCTGGTCTTGCGTTTCCACTCAGCTGTTTTTTTAAAGTCCCTGTTTCCCACTGATTTGAACCGAACATGAAAATGTGAGATTCGTAATTTATTTTCACACATTTTGTGCTAATGAAATAAGTACGTTGTTTTATATATGCATGCGAAATATTCGTAATATTCTCTTTTTATAATTTTTTTTTGTATTATGCGCAGGGTATAGCGTGTGCTGCTCTTTCCCAACGTCTAGTCCATGTTTATATGATTTGCTCTGTAAACATAGAGCATTATTGTTTATCCAATATAATTGATACAAATTATTTCTTAGCGCAGTTTGGTGGTCTAGAGAAAAATGAACTCTATCACATATTAAAAACGGATGAAATTGATGAAGTTGGGGATATTAAACCATTTCAACATTCACCATACTTTGACGATGATAATTTAATAAACCATTTAACGAACAATCAAAGCAAATTTATCGTACTTAGTCTAAACTGTCAGAGTTTAAATGCAAAAACTAACGAACCTAAAATAAAGCTAGATACATTCAGAAGTAGTGGCTGTTTACAAGAAACATGGCTCAATGAAGAACCTGACACTTCTTTATTTCAAATAGATGGGTATACATTAATATGTCAAGGCAATATCTGTAGTGCACTTCAGAGATGGGTTCAAGTACCAGAGTACTTGAGTACTTGTGTACTTAATTACAGCAAGTACTGTACTTGTATTTGTACTTGCCATTTTGGTGAGTGCAGTACTTGGACTTGTACTTGACCATCAAAGTACTTAGACTTGACAAGTAATTGTTTACGTTTGTTAAGTAGTTGGGTCTATCGGAAGGATTGAAAAGAAATGGCTACAGTGAAAATTATTGCAAAGCTTCATAACACGAAACATAATTGAAGGTACGTGTGATGGTGGTTGATTGGTTTATAAGTATAAAGGGGATGATAAGCACAAGCACTTACATGCATGTCAGCTGAGAGTTGAAGCCATGAGTCAATTACTTGGGATAAACTAACACCATCTGATGCCTTGATCAGTTGTAGTGGATTCAGATGTTCAGAATCCACCAGTTCACTTGTATTGTCGACTTTTGGGGTAACATAATTGCCTTGGCTTAAGATAATGGCTGAATAGTTGCAAATTGCAATCTGTTCAGAACCTCAGAACCTAGCACTGCAGACAAGGAAGCATATTGTCTTGACTACTTGACTTAAATAAATAATGAATAAATGCATAATACTGCTGCTTTTATTTTTTTATCGCTATGACTTTCACCATTATGAAACATAAACGTAATGTTCAATGTCCTAGACTGTACTTGACTAAAATTGTCAAAGTACTTGATACTTGTACTTGAGTTTTTCACAAAGTAGTTGTAATTGTACTTGCCTATATTTTTTAGATGAGTACTATTACTTGCGCTTGGCAAAATTGAAAGTACTTGTACTTGTATTCAAGTACATTGTGCATGTACTTGACCCATCCCTGGTGCACAGGCTGGCTTGGCAATCCATCTTAGCAACAAATACAATTACAAATCTGTAAATATCCATGCTAATACAGACACTTGGGAAGGTCAATTTATTGAAATAGCATTTTGCCATGAAGAAAACATATTTCTTGGAAATATACATAGACCACCTAGAGATATAATTGAAAACTACCGTATATATATTATACAAACGAATTTACATCAAATTTAGTTGATTTATACAAATCTTAAGTGAAATAATAATTGCAAGAGATTAGCATATTGACTTGCTCAAAATTAACGAACAACCCGTAATATGTGAATATTTTCATACAATCGTGTCACTTCCGTAAAATTACTATGCCAATTAACACGAATTTCAGAATATCTTATATTAAAACACGTCACTCAAAAAATAAACAGAAATACAATTTTGCAGTGGTTTATGTTTATCCTGAACCAGGATAGACATGCTGATTGGCTTTCACGGTAACATTAAAATAAAAATAATAAATAAGAGTAATTTTGTATATGTTAATAATGCTTTCGAATCAACTTTAAACTTTGGTTATATCGACACAATTGATCAACATATTAGTTAAATGTTATTTATTTTGAGTATATATACAGTGCAGCGCAGTAGCGCAGTGGTAAGAGCTCCGGACTATCCACTGAGAGAACCCGGGTTCGAATCCTGTGAAGCGGTGTCGAACATTTGGCAAGTTTGTTTACTCTACATTGCTTCAGTTCACTCAACTGTATCAATGAGTACCTGGCTATAGACACTGGTGGATATTTGTGTACGAATAGTCTTCGCGCATTAATTGCAGCATGGCTAAATGCTTCAGAGAGAAGTCGAGATGGTGTTCGATTTAACAGGTCTGCCAGGGAGTAAAGAGTAGAGAGCTTTGAGCAGTCCTGAGGGCTGGATACTGCGCTTTATAAGAACTTACCTTTACTTTGTAAGCCAATGCTGTCATCGGATAACATTTAATGGGCGGCTTTAGAACCAGACTCATTTCCCGGCGAAGTGACGCAGCCGGGCGAGAGTCGGTTAAGCGAAACTAACGACGATGAGACTATTGTTGAAATCGGCCACACAGTGGCGCCACATAGTGGATAGTGAAACTTAATCGGCAGCAACGGCAACCTCTCTACCCCTGTTCCAAAGTAGAATCACCCAAAGTTCGTACAAACTACAGTGGAGTGGAGTTGCACTGTCGTCTTCACGTTGTTGACGTTTAGATCGAAAGTCGGGATGTTCGTCTTGTGTGTATCTCGACGATGGATCCGTTTATTCGTATGCCGGTAAGTGCACGACATATATATAATTTTCCCGGTCCATTTATTTAACTTTCTTAACTCTTAAAGTTACAATTTACCATGTACACGGCGTTGTATATGGACCCCTGTGAACAGTTGAACTGTTTAAATGCATTGTGTGATTTAAAAATTACAGACATAGTTTACTGATGTTTAGAGTTAGACATTAAAAATGTACATTAATGATTTAATCTGACATAAAATGAGAATCCGGACCCACCTCGATTTCGTTGTTATAACTTGTGTTTTACCTAACTTTGATACATCAGAGCGTTAGTTCCATCATTCAACATCATCCCAGGCATATTTATATTACGAAAATATTGTGTCTTAGCGCACTTTTGAAGCCCAAATAGTGACCCGGTTTGCGCTAGTCTGCACCGCTGCGGTCGTAGAATGAGCGATATATCGGCGTATGTTGTTGCAAACCGGGGCGTTATTTAAGCCTCAAAAGTGCGCTAACACGCAATATTTTTAAACGTAAATATGCCTGGGATAATGTTGAATAATGGATTATGTATACCTTTCATGTTTGCTATAGAACGCGCTAACCTGACATACGACGTACATACATAGTCATAGATTTTGTGCATGCTACTTTTGTTTTAACTTTAATGTGATTGTCAAATCTGTCACCCTCTGTATTTTAGGCAGTAGATGTCTTTAAAACACATCAAGTTATAAATGTCTTGTAGGATCTGGTTTGTGAGGCAATTGAATTTTTTTTAAATACTGCTATATATGTGATTTCAGTGGGGTAAATCTTATATCATGGTATTTTCTAATTGAGAAAATAAAGCATCCGTTGTTATGCAACGATAAAGCCTCCATGATTTTTTATTCTAAGATTTAGGCTGGATGGAGTATGGAGAGAACTGCTCAGAGACTGGCGTGAATCCATGGAGGAACATGGAAGAGGTTATGGGAAATAGAATAGGAACAGGAAATATTTAAGACACAGTTATTTGATACATAAACTATGCAATATACGCAACCTTCCACAGTGAACCAGGCATTAAGTCACACAGGTCTCTTCTCCACACAAATCAAAAAGTGGCTGTTTAGGTCATGTGCAGTTAATTTAGTAATTTATGTTGGATTATTAATTGTTGTTTACATTGTTTTTTTCTAAATGTGATATTTTTGTTGATAAGCTAGTTGTTGTAAACTTGTTGTTGAATAAATTTTGTTATGCTGAACACAGTTTACTGAATGTTTATGTTAAGATTGACAAATATACACACTGAGCAGACATAAACAAAAATTGATAGCAATAAATTGGTTAGGATTTGAACATCAAGCACTCCATTTCAAAAACAATTCCAGACCACCACATGCAGAGGCATGACCCCTCTCCCCGACCGTTGGATGCAAACCTTTTTAGTGGACTCCCTAGTTTCAGATCCTCGCTAACACACTGATTGGAGCTATATTTGTCACATGACATCAGTAGTAATGTCGACAGAAATGCCCCCCTCACAGTCTCATCTTCCAATGTCCAGTTTATTTCCCTCGACAAATAATCAAAACTAATAAAAAATAATGCGTGCATTGTACGAACCTGTATATATATTGAAAAACAGTAGACAAAATGACGTTGTTTTTCAAACTCGCTTTTTAAAAGTTTGCTTAAGTTTTAGCAATAAATAAAAAAACTACTGAATGTATTTCAATGAATGAGGCATAATTTAAATGATGATTGATGGAAGCCAAAAAGGGGCAAAACCCCATTTCATATTTTTGCAACCTAATACCCACTATGTTGTGACAGGTTTCATATTACATTCTACTCGGTAACCATTTGGACTCTCCATAAGCCAAATTGGACTCTCACCAAGCCAAAAGGCTTCCTTGTCCACCTGCCATCTAGAGTTAATTCTCTGGGTGGGAATCTTGTTAAACCAGCAAGACAAACCACTGTAATCATATTATCTATATGTGGATGCATGTGTTCACTGTAATAATATTATCTATATGTGGATGCATGTGTTCACTGTAATAATATTATCTATATGTGGATGCATGTGTTCACTGTAATAATATTATCTATATGTGGATGCATGTGTTCACTGTAATAATATTATCTATATGTGGATGCATATGTTCACTGTAATAATATTATCTATATGTGGATGCATGTGTTCACTGTAATAATATTATCTATATGTGGATGCATGTGTTCACTGTAATAATATTATCTATATGTGGATGCATGTGTTCACTGTAATAATATTATCTATATGTGGATGCATGTGTTCACTGTAATAATATTATCTATATGTGGATGCATGTGTTCACTGTAATCATTATCTATATGTGGAAGCATGTGTTCACTGTAATAATATTATCTATATGTAGATGCATGTGTTCACTGTAATAATATTATCTATATGTGGATGCATGTGTACACTGTAATCATATTATCTATATGTGGAAGCATGTGTTCACTGTAATGATATTATCTATATGTGGATGCATGTGTTCACTGTAATAATATTATTTATATGTGGATGCATGTGTTCACTGTAATCATATTATCTATATGTGGATGCATGTGTTCACTGTAATCATATTATCTATATGTGGATGCATGTGTACCCTGTGTGACATTTTGCATCTGAAGACACTGGGTTGTTTTGAAATAATATTATCTATATGTGGATGCATGTGTTCACTGTAATAATAATATCTATATGTGGATGCATGTGTTCACTGTAATGATATTATCTATATGTGGATGCATGTGTTCACTGTAATAATATTATCTATATGTGGATGCATGTGTTCACTGTAATCATTATCTATATGTGGATGCATGTGTTCACTGTAATAATATTATATATATGTGGATGCATGTGTTCACTGTAATGATATTATCTATATGTGGATGCATGTGTTCACGGTTATCTATATGTGGATGCATGTGTTCACTGTAATCATTATCTATATGTGGATGCATGTGTTCACTGTAATCATTATCTATATGTGGAAGCATGTGTTCACTGTAATAATATTATCTATATGTGGATGCATGTGTCAACTGTAATAATATTATCTATATGTGGATGCATGTGTTCACTGTAATCATATTATATATATGTGGAAGCATGTGTTCACTGTAATAATATTATCTATATGTGGATGCATGAGTTCATGGTAATTATATTATCTATATGTGGAAGCATGTGTTCACTGTAATAATATTATCTATATGTGAATGCATGTGTTCACTGTAATCATATTATCTATATGTGGATGCATGTGTTCACTGTAATCATATTATCTATATGTGGATGCATGTGTACACTGTGTGACATTTTGCATCTGAAGACACTGGGTTGTTTTGATAAAAAACGCTCACCCAAGATTCAGCCCGCTGTCAATGATATTGTAAACATATATCAGGCTTGACAGAAGTACATTGGCGTGTCAGTTTTTTACATTGTGAGTGCCCCAGCTCACTGCTGTAAAAAATGAATACGTCGCTCTCATATATGTACTAATTGCTGTATGGCTGAATGCTTCCCTGTGTGTTTAATGTTGCATCACAGTGAACAGGGAAAGAATCATGAAGTGTCATGAGCAGTCGTAAGAACCGAATACAGGGTTAATGAGCATTCTTCAGGGTAGTTCATTTCAATGCAGATGGGTTCATTTCGACATATCTAATACACGGTTTTTATTTTGTGCTAATATAGGCTTTAATCAGTGTAGCTCACCATCTTCTTCAGTACATGTGACGAATGACGTCAGTGTCAACATACATGTGAGAGCGAGAACAAAGGATCAATGTTGACCATCAACAAATCCACCCTCACAGACCTCGCAACAACACAAAATCATATCATAGACTGAGAGCGAAAATAGAGGACACGGAATCCAACATATATGACAAATAAAAGAAGCCACATGGATCAAAAAGGCCAGAATACCAATCGGTCGAAACGAGGGGAATTACGTCTCACATGTAGGATGACGTCATATGTCAGTGTGTCATACTCGTAGCCTCTACAACTGCAACTTGCAAGGTAAAAATGAAATGTTGGATATGTCTAAAAGAACTCATTTGCAAACGGATAGAGGGTTGTATCAAACAGCCTTTATAATTAGCCCTACGGTAAACCTTCATCCGGCAGTGGCTTGTTTTTGTAAGTATTACAGGAGAAACCTGGTGGCAGCCACTTGTTCCTTGCTGTGAACTTTGAGTGTACACACTATACCAGTGGAGTGGAGATGGAGTCTCCATACACACAGTACAAACCAAAATTAGTTGATGTATAATTGAATGTACTGTAGGTAATATACAGTAAGCAACTTACAGGATAATGTTACTAAACTAAATCTAATCAATTGTGTTTATTGATTATAAGAAATAAGATGGTAAAGTATTAATAGGTTATGCAAAATGTAAGTGTTTTTAACTTCATGCATTTCCTTTCAACTTATTTGTAAATTGATTGTACGTAGATTTTAGGTATTCACAGCATACATATGCTATGTTTGGTTTAAATGCGGAGCGCTGTAGCACAGTGACTAGAGCTTCGGACGCTCGACTGAAAGAACCCGGGTTCGAACCCTGTGCGGCTGTGTCGAACCTGGGGCAAGTTCGTTTACTCTACATTGCTTCAGTTCTCTCAGCTGTATGAATGAGTACCTGGCTATAGACAGTGATGGATATTTGTGTACGAATAGTCTTTGTGCATTAATTGCAGCATGGCTGAATGCTTCCCAGAGAAGTTGAGATGGTGTTCAATTGAACAGATCTGCTGGGGAGTAAAGGGTAAAGCGCATTGAGCAGTCCTGAGAAATGGGTACTGTGCTATATAAAATCTCACCTTTACTTACCTTTTAATTGTGATATGTTATGTATGGCTGCATCTTATATATATATATATATATATATATATATAGGACTGTTCAATATATATATGTCTATGTTTAATAAAATTCAATTCAAATGTGTCCCACCACAGCGAACCGGGTATTAAATCGCAAAGGCCTATTCTGCTCGTGAGCCAGAAATAACTGTCCAAATCATGTTCCAGTAATTTTATGTTTTTGGCAGAAATGCATACCTTATAATTCCACACACGGCTTTGTTCTAGCTACAATTAATTTCCACTACTAGTAATCACTGATGTAGATTATGTTAAACTACAATATATTTTCCGACTTGAAAAGTTTATTTAACTAGTAGTACTGCAATTTATCGACACATTTTCTTGTTCATATAGATAATGCCCATTTATTGGGTACAAAAGTGCTTAAAAATAAAACAATTTATTTTCCAACTTGTCGATGTAGGACTTGGAACTACAATTTTAGGACAACTTTTCTTGTTTGTGTAATGCCCACTTTTGTAGTACCAAAACAGATTCAAACAACACATTACCAAAACATCACCTTACATTTAACTGTAGCCAGAATAAAATGGTGATCTGTCCCCTTTGGGCTAGGAATTGTGTTGACAGAGTACCAAGAATAGCAGGTTAGGTTATCTGAGAGAGGGCAGGGAATAAATAAAGCCACATGTGAATGCTGAAAGCTCTATTCATACTGGGGCCATAAATACATGACACATCTGTGTATGCCTTCCAAGTGTTGGCATACATCCCATAGAATGAATTATTTCCAACAGTTGCTTGACTAGAATCTCTAGGGCCTCATACATATCCACCATAATGGTAAACCTCCAAGGAAAGCCACAAAATAAAACTGCTCTAACTGGAATAAGATCGGGTCAAGTGCACATATGGCAGTAAAGTAAATTTTAAACAAACCGGTCCATCAATTTATATTTTATATTTAAATCTGCTTACCCTGATTTTCAGGGAAATAATTAAATTAATTTGTTGTAATTCAAATTATCTTGTCAGTATTTTTTAATGAATAGCTCAGCATTCGAGTTTTGTAGCTTGAACAAACAAGATTTTGTGATTATATATATTAGGACTGAATGCAGGTAATTCTATACTGACAGTGAATGTGATTCTAAACCTGTGACTTTGTACAGGTGATTCATACTAGCACATAGGGCGATAAATACATGACACATCTGTGTATGAGTTCCTTGTGTTGGCATACATGCAGTAGACGAACATCAGTATCAACTTGAACCTAGATAGATCTAGATAGTTATTCTTTGGTTCAAGTTATTATGTGTAGCACAGTGACTAGAGCATCAGACTCTCAGTCAAGAGAAGCCAGGTTTGAATCCTATGCTGCTGCTTTTAATCTTGGCCTTTTTTATTTTATGTTGCACCTGTTCAATCAGGTGTATGAGTGAATACCCGACTATAAACAGTGGTGGATATTTACGTACCTTATGAATAGTCTTCACAAAATGCTTCTCAGAGAAGTCGAGATGGTGTTCGATTGAACAAGTCTGCCAGGGAGTAGAGTGTAAAGGGCTTTAGGCAGTCTTCTGGACTGGATACTGCACTGTATTAAGAGTTTACTTTTTCTTTTTTCCTTTAGAGTCACATGTACAAGTTCACAGGTTTAGAATGATTCAAAGTCATGGTTTATAATCACATTCACAGTTTAGTATAACGCATAGTCAGTCATGATATAATCACAAAATCACTGTTTATAATCATGGAAAGTAACGGCTTCGAACCACGCAACATCACTATTTAGAATTGCATTATGTTAAGGATTAGTACAACACATCAAGTGACGGTGTCCAATAAGATAACTCATGGTTTTGAATCGCAACTTAACATTGTTTTTATGCACATTTGTAAATACATTTGCCTCAGAAAAATGGTACATATTGTGACACTATATAATAATATGTATTCGTGCAGTTAAATTGTTATGAAATAAATGCGCTATTAACAAAAATAGCAGCACAGGATTCCAGCGGGGTTCTCTCGATTGACAGTCTACTGCATTCCACATTCGTCACTACTGACAAGTCAGAACTACACAAGAGACATTTTAAAAGCTAGAGTGGAACTTAAGTTGGAGCTGTATTTAAAACTTGCAATGTTTCGGTCCATCTACAGTGAATCTTGATCACGCACTGAAGTCATATACATGGGTAATAATAATAATACTTATGTTTCTTAATATAGCACTTTTTAAGTAAGTAAACACCAATCAAAGTGCTTCACATATTAAACTGACATGTTGACTACATTCTAAAATATAAATTAAATAAATCAGCTAAGATAAAAAATAAATAAATTAAGGTGTAAAAATACAATTTCAAACAATGAAATTAAGAACCAATCAATACTATAAAATAGAAACCAGTGTCATTTAGGTGTGGCAGCAGTGCTTGCATCAAGGCATGTAGTGCTGGCGAAATAGATGGGTTTTAAGTTGTTTCTGGAAAGCCGCCATTGTTCCAACTGATCGCATACACTTTGGCAAACTGTTCCATGCTTGTGGGCCTGTCACTGCAAAGCTGCCCTGTCCGATAGTTTTCTTTAACACTGTCACCACGAGAAGCGTTGCATCACACGCCGATCGCAATGCACGTGTGGGCGCGTTGTGAACTATCACACAGTTGAGGTAGTCCAGGGCTAAGCCAAGCAGGATCTTAAATATGTAAGTACATATCTTGAAGGTGATTCTCATTCTGATCGGCAGCCAATGCAGTGATTGCAGAATCTACATGATATGTGACTAATATAACTCCAATGTAAGTTCAACTCTTGCTATTAAAATGTAATCTTCGAACCATGAACAATATCTCCCATACACAGAGACACATGCTTACACATGGATGTGACATCTCAAAATGTAATGTGTAGGAGGTTGTGAATGGGACATTGCGAGTACCATGTTTGTCAGTAATGGTATATAGACACATTTGATGCCCTATTGCACAAGAATGTTTATAGTTTTAGAAAACCTATTTTTAACATTCACAATGACCTGATAAAATGTGTACATATATGTACAAATTGTACAAGTATTGCCAATGGGCCCGTGTGGAATAGCTGGGCTAAATAATTTTATATTATAAAATGGTGAATTTAAATAATGTTTTATATATTTATTAATTATAATTTGTTATGTATATATTTATTAACCTTTTTAAGTTATCATTTACATTTTTGTATCTATATTTCTAACTTATTTACTTATAAAAGCTATGCATTTTACACCTATTTCAGGTGAAGCACAGTACTGGGCCAAAGTAGAAGGACATGGACACTAAAAACAAATGTGCAAAAAAACAATAAGTGCTTAAAATAAATGAAAAACTGTCTTAGATGGTAGCCAATATATATCTACACCTACAATTAAAGAAGAAGATAAGATCTCTTTACTCACTGTTAGTTGGTGCAATGCCAAGTGTACATAGTCGAAGCTCATGATGTAAGTTACATGGTGTCTTTTAACTAAAATATGAGAATGTGAAACCCTTCAGAAATCAAAATTTGCTTGACTGTTGAATGCTAGTACCTCATCAGAATCCAACCAAGACTTTAAAAATGTTAAGAATGATCAGAGCACTCTGGACCTGAAATGGTGGACACTGTAACTTTCGTTATCTACCACATTGACCGCAGTTTTTTCAAACAACAATAAACAGGCAGGATGTGTTTTTTGTGTCTTCTTTCTTCATGGGCCTAAGATACAGCACAAATGTTATCAAACAGGAACTGTCCACAAAGAAGCTGGTTATGGAGTAAATATAGCATAAGTTACAGGACACCAATTTAGCCCAGTATTGTATGACTCCACATTTACAAGAACCAATTGTCTACCTGAAAATAAATGTATTCCTATTTGAATAGGGTGAAAGTGGTTGTATCACCAACATGATTGTGAAAGGGTTAAAGTAGTAAGGTCAGGCAGTCTAGTGAGTGACAGGTGCTTAAAAATGTCTGTGTATGTTAAATCAGTTGACATATGAAGGATTTTTGTTGGTGTTTATGAAAGGCTTACCTGCTATTGAACATGCTTGGGGGCTGATTGCATTGTTACCCCCTGTGTAGTTTCTCTGGCTGTCTGTGGTTAGTGCATTTAACCCCTGCAGGGTGGTATTATG
Source organism: Paraescarpia echinospica (assembly GCA_020002185.1). Classification (NCBI taxonomy): domain Eukaryota; kingdom Metazoa; phylum Annelida; class Polychaeta; order Sabellida; family Siboglinidae; genus Paraescarpia; species Paraescarpia echinospica. The sequence continues at coordinate 21,815,186 of CM034544.1, forward strand.
TCTAGTAGACAGTGATTGAGTAAATGAGTAGTCATGTTCCCATGCTATGATGCCTTTTGTGAAATTGTCAGATGTATTCTTGACAGGGTAGGAATTTAGACTATGAGAATGGGTGTGCATTTAATTATGATATTCTTGATTAATTACTATTGTTATTTTCGCATTATGGATGCATGTATTAAAGTGAAGTATGTGTGTTTCACACATGCATGCGCAAATATGCACATGCGCGCACACAGACACACACACACACACACACACATACATACACACACACACACACGTCATAACACTCTACTTATAATCATTTAAACTTTAAAAAATTAATGTTAAAACCTGTTAAATAAACTAAATTTTTTAAATAGTATTTAACTGTTTCAGTACCACAGAGCTGATTACCAATTTTACCAAAAAGTGCCATGCAGCCGATTGCGCTGATTTCATTTTGCAATGTGTGCTGGCATTGGCTGGTGTCTGTGACATTTTAAATTGACCAATAAGATTAACCATTACAAAAGGGAGGTGTCCGGGATTTACAATTATGCTTTTGTTTTTACTAGTTTGACAGTGAAAATAAAACTGGAGCCATACCTAAAAAATAAAATGTTGTACATTTACCATACAAAATGTATTGGTCTTCTGTTGGATGACAGTCTAATATATTAGTGAACGTAAGTTAAGTGTTATCTGACTATTACAATTTAGGAACTAAATAGAAAAAATGATCTGCCCTTTCAGGGAAATGTATGATTTACTTGGTGATATTCGGACACTAATTGCCTAAAAATACAAGTTTAGATCTGTCTTCCCCACCTACAGTTTTCGTTCCAACAACATTGCCATGTGTTTTTGTTTTGTGAAGCGCAATGGCACAGTGACTAAAGCATCCGGTTCGAATCCTGTATTGCCGTGTCAAACTTTGGGCAAGTTCGTTGACTACGTTGCTCCAGTTCACTCAGCTGTATGAATGAGTACCTGGCTGTAGATAGCGGTGGATATTTGTGTACGAATAGTCTTCGCGCATTAATTGCAGGTGATTTGCAGCGTGGCTGAATGTTTCCCAGAGATGATGTTAAATTGAACAGATCTGCCAGAGAGTAAAATGTAGAGTGCTTTGAGTAGTCCAGTGGCCTGGAGACTGCGCTACATAAGAACTTACCTTTTCACTTTTTACAAAGGTATACTTCTGGGGCCAGAGATTCAACAAAACATACAGTGGAACGGCCGACAGCTTCACATGTGCGGCTAACATTTTGTAAGCTTGATGGACCTGGTTGCTAGGCACTTTGGTCATGTGATAAATATGTGAATTGGGCAGTCAAACATTGACTACCTATTAGAGTTCTAAGGAAATACATTTAAAGTATTTTTTATCACATCCAAGACATTCCATGGACTTGCACACAGCTGACTGTGCCTATCTTAGCTTCTTACTGACTATCTTGGCACTACAAACACTCGTTATGATCTGATTCCATGGGTTTGTTCAGTTTGTTGCCAACATCCAGTGCCCAGTATGTGTCTCAATGTGTTAGGAGACGTTGTGGTACCAGTGTGGTATCTTAGCTGTTGAACGATCTCCATTGGTCTGCCAGAGTACCATGACAGATTTGTTCAGTTTCAAAAGTAACAACGCGTTTGAAATGTGCTTTTTATGTGTGTACACCAAGTATGTGTAGATATGATATCTAAATCAAATTATGTAGTGTTTTGATCAAAAATTGAAACGCATATAATGATAATAAAACAAATGTCAATGTTATGATGAATAATGGAAATAATATAATATAATAATATAATAATAATATTTAATTAATAACTGATAGTGTACATTTGCTTGTGAATGATATAATTACAAAAATGTGTATAATATTATTTAAGTGACTTTTTGAAATGTACTTAAATTATATGATACTGATGTTGTTTTATTTATTTGTTTATATTACGTAATATATATATATATAATTATATAATATATGTATATATATTGTGTATATAATATTATGTATACTTATAATTAACTTAATTTCTGTGTGCTGTGAGTGTCGTGCACGATTGTTGCATCGAAGAACTGATAAAAATTATTTATTTAATATCATCAATTCCAGGTCGGGATACCTTTGACGTCACAGACACAAGTGGACGCATCACCACAAGTGTACAGTTGACCATTGGTCGAATGACGAGGCAACTGGACTCCCCTGAAGAGGAGTGTCTTGGCAAGAACCCAGAGACCAACAAAAACAAGATGGCATTTGGGTTAAGCTGCGTCGGGGCGTTATGGACCATCCTGTCGTTTATAACAATGGGGTTCACATGTGTGGGGTATTACATGCCCTACTGGATTAAGGGCACGGTACGATTCAGCAATGGCACCGAAACATACATCGGGCTGTTCCGCCGCTGTAACTACCCAGCTTTGACACCAGGGGGACACTTGGAGATCATACGGGAATGCGGACGATACACAACATTTGAAGATATTCCGAGCTCCTGGTGGCAGGCCGCGACGATATCAGTTGGAATCGGGTGTGGATTATTAGTGCTCGTGACGTTCGTTGCCTTAGCGGCCTGCTGTATACAGGGGGTCATTACCAAGACGACCGCAAAGATGGGCGGGATTTTACAGTTCATAGCAGGTAGGTGGCGCTTGTAGCTTCGATAATGTTATGTAGAACTCATGGTTTTTGATTTGGTCTGTATGTTTATTACTAGATGTCTGAGATATAAATAATATATATATTTGTAATATATATAATATATATATATATAATATATATATAACGTATATATATATATATTACATATATATTTATATATAGCCCCAGAGGTGTCAAACTTTAATATGAACAGTTTGGGCAGTAATTTAAAAAGAAACACAAAATGCTGGCAATATTATGAGCCAATATTAGGGGGCACATACTTTTACAGCCCACTTGGGTCTGCCTCTAATAATGTACTGTGAGTTGCTGGAAAGAGGTCATATCAGGGAGCAACATCTCTGGCACAGAGCTGTGCCTGTGACACACTGTCAGTGTCCCTAGTGACGGGCTGATACTGTATCTATTCCATCTGGCTATTCACTATCAGATAGCTGAAATGAAAGATGGTTGCACAGGACTAGATGGCTTACTAGATGTTCAGAGCACTGGTCACTTTCGCCCATTCGAATATTTGTTTGTATTGTGTTTGATTGAGGCTGCTCAAACCTTGCTTGTTTTGTTTATATGCGCCAGTGCAAGTCTTGCTGATCAAGTGTCAGTGAATTAACAGGAAGGTGTGATAGTTTAGTTGCTTTAATTGTGATTAAATATTTAACTAAAAAGATGTGACCAAATGTCATAAGAATAGATCTGTACTTGTCAGTTAACATAAACTAGCAAAGCATTGGATAATGAGTATGATAGGGATTCATAATTCATACTTGATAGATCAATGTTCAACTTTGTTATTTTCTTGATTATATAAATTAATAATAATATTGTGTTGTAATTACTTTTTATTTTGAACATATTAGTTATCATGGCACAGTATTTTTTTGGAGAAAAAAAAAGGTGTGCACATCTTTTAAAGTGTTCAAATTATGATAGTTCTGAGATTACTGTGTATACAATACATATCATTTAAACTGTACACTATGGCATTGACATGATACATCTCACAAATATATATCTCACAACTGGCTGTAAATTAGCATAATCAAAGACCCTGCTGTTGCTCCAAGGCAATAAACTATGACCAAGTGTTTGTGATGCAGGCTGAATATAGTACATACTTAGGCTGCTGGTTCGACTTTGATCATAGTTCCCACAGGCTACTGTAAAGTGGGCAATTTAAGAGATGCACTACTTGAAAGGGAAAGAGAATACCAAAGAATGAAGGGGCAACATTCTGGTATGCAGCTTGGGTAGGGTTATGTTATTGGGTGTGTCACATGACCTGATATTGGATACACTCCACCCTGTTTCTTGGTCATACGTCCTGACTCAACTACCTTTCTATTGTTTAAACTTTTATCAAGAGTGCTCAGTCTCATGGCTTGTAACAAAACAAATAAACTGGTGTACCATGATTGCTCACTTTATTTGAGTAGGAATTTCATAGGCCAGTTAACTAATGAAGCAGTGATAACTAATACAGATGACTACCAAACATCAAGTCAGAAAAATACAAATGTCAAAGCGTGGCGCCTGTCTGCAGTCATGTACGTTAAGGGTTTTGTTTGAATTAATTTGAAAACATTTATGAACATCATTAAAGGTCTGTTCCTCTACCTGGAATTAGTCAGCATGGTAATTTGTAACAGGAAGTCTGCTGAATTGACTGTGTGGAACATGGAAAAATGGGAAATTGTTGAACGTCAGTGGGTATTGTGGTTAACTCGGCCAACCTCGAGTGACAATATACCACCTTAACATATAGATATATATATTTATGTTAAGGTATATTGGCAGGTAGGCCGAATTAACCACAATACCCACTGACGTTCAACAATTTCCCATTTCCCATGTTCAACACAGCCAATTCAGCAGACTTCCTGTTTCAAATTAATATATAATATATATATTTATATATATACCCTATATATAATGCCAAACGGACTGCCTTCTCTAAAACATTGCTAAAACTAAGAGAAAATAAAAAGTGACCTATCCTTTGCCAAAAGACTTCATACTGATGGTATCATGTATGCTGACTCCCAGTTTGTCCTGCCACAGTTAGGTGAATGGAGAACATCAACACTGGCATGGCACATGTGTTTACTGTTGTCACTAATTGCCCCTGCCTTGTCTGTATCAAGCTGCTACAAAATCATCCCTTCCCTTGCTGGATCACTTTGTAAATTGCAGAATGAGATAAGGACAAAGTAGATGTGTTCACAGGTTTTGCTCTACACTTGATACTGTTTCTGAGATGACCCCCCAAATCTCAGACAAAGTGGCCTTGTTTCAACACTGATCAGCTCTCACTGTGCCACTTGACTCTGTTTGCAAAAAAGTCAACTTGGCAATGATTCCGTTCCTGGGTTGGTTGGTTTTCATCCAGCTGCGCAGGGAAGCAATCTTGATATGTGGCTGATTAACTGTAGCTGGTTGTCTGATGGTTTAGAAGCTGAAATTGTTAGTAACACTTTTTAATCTTTTGTTATTTCTATATATATATTACAGTGTTTCCCCTGGGTAAAAAGATGGGCGAGGTGGCAAGGATGGGGTACGCGAGCGCCACAGGCGCGAAGCGTTGCTAGGGGGGTCCGGGAGATTTTTTAAAACTAGCTTTAAAATGGTGCATTCTGAGGTATGTTTTAACCTTTGCTCTTGAATATAGAGGGGAAGATATAAAACAACAAGACACTACTTGTAAATATAGTAATCATGACTGATAAAAGTCAGTAATCATGATTGTTTCATCGTGTTGAGGTATGGTTTCAATTTTGCCACTGGTACTCAGTAGAGGTGTGGTTTCCACTTGACCACTGGTACTTGGTTATGGTTATGTTTTTCTTGCACTAACCCTTGGCCTTGTTACCTCGCTGACAGTCAGTAAAAAAATAAAAAGTTAAGTTCTTATAAAGCGCGGGATTGCTGAAAGCGTTTTACACTTTACTCCCTGGTAGACCTGTTCAGTCGAACACCATCTCGACTTCTCTGGGAAGCATCCAGGGTTATCATCTGAAGACTCTTTCATCATCACCTTTAAATGATTATAATATCATAATATTATGGTAAATTGGAGGTTTATGTTCCAAAGATTATATTTTATTTGCTGCTAGCATGCTATGCAATTAATTTAACAGTCATTTCTGGAATGTCACAAAAGTATGTTTCTATTAATCGCAAGAACGTTTCTCAAATTGTGTCCTTTTTATAAAATAGGATAATTTGTTCAGTATATCCAATTTCTGTGCAAACACATCATTGTCTAACCCAAGTTATTGATAACCCATTAGTATATACGGTTTTGGGCAGTAGGCGTCTTTTATGAGATGTGAACTTCGGTGGTTTATAAGTAAATGCTTCACTCAAATCAACTTTCCCAAACGTTTATTTGTACAACTTTGTCGGAACATGTATTATATTTAGCACAAAGATATATTCCTTATTTTGCTGACACTGTGGGCATTTGTGTTGAATCCGGACCCACCTTGAATTGATTTTGCCGTTTTAACATGAGTTTTGCTTAACTTTGATACCTCAGTGAGATAGTTCCATCATTCAGCATTATCCTAGGCATATTTACCTTTAAGAATATTGCGTCTTACGCCCATTTGAGGCGCAAATAGCGCCCCGGTTTGTATCAATATATGCTGCTTTAGCATAATAGCTCTCATTTTATACACGCTGTGCGGTAACAGACTAGCGCAAACCGGGTCGCTATTTGAGCTTCAACAAGGTCCGGATTCAATACAAGTGCCGACTAGTGAATAGGATGCACGGTTTTTATTTGGGCTTCAAAATTAGCTAGTGACGTAGTGCCATCAGCCTGCACGGTTTTCACTCCCACCACCGTAATAAACCAAAACGCAAGTTACCGTTTGGGTGCCATTTTACATGAATGTCAAAAATATCTAGTATGTCGAAACTCCGCGAGGTGTCATCATTGGAGACACCGGGGATACCGTAGGAATATTCTGTGATTGGACAACTGACAAGCGATATCTTTAACGTTGTCCAATGGAGTTAAATCGTAACCGCTCTGAGCGACGTTATGGTTAAGACGACTAAACAATGTTGCCACAAATCTGCGATTTTGCAAGAATATAAGTGACTTTGTGGTGTCATTTCGCGATGTTCTCCGGCGCTGAATATATCGCGAAAGAACCAAAAAAATGGGCATACAAAATAACTACGAAGCTGCAATTTTGGCAAATTTTGGGCGAGGCGGTATAGAAAACCGCCGAGGCGGCCCGCCTCGCTTGTCATATACCAGGGGAAACACTGTATTATAAAACACTACGATTCTCTGTTTGTCTGTTTGTTTGTCGGTGGACCAATATCTTTGTTGGTTTTTTATGTATGGGGTTGATATGTGTTGTATGTCATTTGTTGGGCTTATTGGGGGTGGTTGTAGATTTCGATTTTGTCGAAATTTGTCTGGAGGCAGTGGGAATGTTGGGGGTCACAATTTCAAAAACGGTTTTAGCACAATTGGCAGCAATCAAATTATATTTTTATCTATGTAATTATTAAAGATAATAATATTGCCACCTACAGTTTTATCAAGTGCTACACATACCCAGGAATGTTTATTATCTGGCTTAAATTAGAAAATACATATGACTGTCTTTTTCCCCGAACAATGCCAGGTAACTTGGCTTGTGTCTTATAAAATGTTGTTTTCACAGGATATGAATGGTTTAGCCTGAGCTACAACTGAGCCAGTATTGCAGAGTGCAGTGTGCAGTGGCTAGAGCTATGGACTATATTGACAGAGAGAACCTGGGTTCGAATCCTGTGCTGTGGTGTCGAACCTTGGACAAGTTCATTCACTCTATGTTGCTTCAGTTCACTCAGCTGTATAAATGAGTACCTGGCTATAGTGGTGGATATTTGTGTACGAATAGTCTTCATGCATTAATTGCAGCATAGCTGGATGTTTTCCAGAGAAGTAGAGATGGTGTTCGATTGAACATGTGTCCAGGGAGTAAAGTGAAAAGGGCTTTCAGCAGTCTTGAGGATTGGATACTACGATATCTAACAACTTACCTTTTTCACTCCCATTAATTATAGTTCTCAAGGTTTTATCTTCTACAGATCTTCTGTTGTGACTTTGGAGTTGTGTAAACTCTGTATTGTAATTCGCCATCACAAAATTTGTGGTAGATCTTCTGTTGTTACGAACTTGTACCAAAAACAAAATATCACCAATAGTGACTTGGCGGGTATGCCCATCGTCAATTTTGTGGTGTTTCTTCTATGGGTAGTATATATAGTTTTAAATGTCACCATCTCACAATATCTGACCTGTTGTTTTGGAACTTATGAAGGTTTATCTTTAAACAAGCAAAGTCATGATTTGAACTTTGGGAGCTACGGTACTAGAACAAGTTTACATAATAATTGGTTTATCTTCAAGTTCAATGTTCTGAATTAAATTGTCGGCATCTGACAGCACATTTCTAGCTTAGGAGCAGCTCCCATCAATGACTTTACGGCTTATGGTTTACATTGTTTCACTGTCACAGTCACTTTATAACTCAACATGTGTCGACATTTTCTTGGCGTGTCTATACTTGATATTAAACTGTTTTCTTCTCCCACTGTCGAATCATATGGCCACCAACAACATTGATCAATGCACGATATAACTGAAAAAGATTATATTTATTCATCCAGATTTAATCAATTTCTCTGGGGAGGAGATAAGGGGATTGAGTCATGACCACAATTTATGGGGAAACAGGGCTGAGCCATTGGAACATTGTGGTTTGCAAAGTGACATTGAAGACTGGTCATGGGCAGATTCAAGGGGGGGACAGGGGGAGCTTTCAGTAGGTTACAATAAGCTAAAGTTACCATAATGTGGCTGTTAAAATTTTCAGCACAGCACCCCATCTTCAAAAAATTTTCAACCCCCCCTTCCAATGTCATGAATGGTCTGACAGCTGAGTCATGCTGACTGAAAGTCCCCCTCAGACCACCCAATATGAATTTGCTTTGGTCGTCAGTGAAGGTTTCTGTGCCCCCCCCCTAGACAACCTTCTCTGGATCTGCCCTTGCTGGTTGTAGGAAAGAAAATATTTGATACACAAAAAAAGAAAAGGACATGAATTAACTTGAACAAAATGAGACCATATATTGGGTACTTTTGTAATTGTTGTGGCAGCGATGCAGATTGGGAGGTGAGACGATTGGGAGGTGAGACGATTGGGAGGTGAGACGATTGGGAGGTGAGACGATTGGGAGGTGAGACGATTGGGATGTGTGACGATTGGGAGGTGAGACGATTGGGAGGTGAGACGATTGGGAGGTGAGACGATTGGGAGGTGAGACGATTGGGAGGTGAGACAATTGGGAGGTGAGACGATTGGGAGGTGAGACGATTGGGATGTGTGACGATTGGGATGTGTGACGATTGGGAGGTGAGACGATTGGGAATTTGACGATTTGAAGGTGTGACGTGCAACTTTATTGTGAGGAGAAAGATGCTGCCAAATTGGAATGTTCAAATCTATTTTGGTTCTTGTGTAGAATCTGGACATATTTCGATTTTGTCGTTTAACGACATTTTTGTATTAAAATTATACTTCAGCGCATTAATTCCAGCATTCCACTTCATCCGAGGCATATTTATGTAATATAAATATGGCATCTAAGTGCACTTTTGAGGCCTATATGACGGTCCGGTTTGCATCAAGATGCGCTGTTTATTGCTCATTTCAAGTGCAGTGCACAGTAACGCACATTTGGGCCCCAAAATGCTCTAAGACTCAATATTTTTTATAACGTAAATATGCCTCTGGGATGGCATTCAATGATCAAATTAATGCACTGAGGTATCAAATTTAGGCAAGAATATAGTTATAATGGAAAAATTGAGGTGGGTCCGGATTCTACTCAAATGCCTATATTTCCATGTACATTTCAAACTTTATTCCAGTGATACTATTGTGAATTTTCCACAAATTTCAGGTTGTGGCCATATAAATAACATGTTATCTGGGCAGTCAAAGAGTGCAAGTGTTGATTATCAATGTTACCCTGGTTATCAGCTAGTCACCCAGGGTTTTAAATGTCAACTTCATGATGACAGGGTGATTAGTTTGTTTTCATTCCAGTCACCTTTTATAGGATTTCAGTTTTTATTGGGCATTGTTATTATTGTGACATTAAAATATATTTATAGGGGATGAGTGTTTGATCTTGCAATCTATTTAGATTGAGCCAATCAGAGCCATGATCTAATAACTTCTACGTTATATGTAAAATAAATATAAATAATTTGTTAAGTTGATGTTTTTTTCTGATATAAATTTTATTAACAAAATCACAAGCGGCTGTTATTAAAATAATTAATGAAACCAAACCTAGCTTAATACACTTTATTGGATGAATTATTTCAACTTTTCCTAATAAACAATTCTTCACCACCTGTGTTATGATGTTGTATCCAATGGACCATACACAGAAAACATATATGTAATAAATATTTATTTACACCAACTTAATATGGCAGCACTGATTTTGCATTGATTATAGTTTTTTTTCAAAAATGGCAATAGACCAAACAAAAAATACAAAATGTCCAGTAAAGGGTTAACATCTGATCACTCAAGTCAAAAGTTCCACACCCAGTGATCTACCTACATTTGTTTCCAATTACCCACCAATGCCACAAGGAAAGATTCTTGACTTAACTGATTGTAAAGTGAGAGCCCAATAAATACTGGAATACATATCAGAAAACTCCAGAAACTACATATTGCATTTCTGTAGCCAAACAGATGTGGTCAAAGATAATGGGGCAACAAGGGTTAAAGTAAACAGACATTGCCATCTGAAAGTTGACCACATGGGGGAATTTGGGATAAATGGGGGTAGATTTCCTGTGTGGGGGGAGGCAGAAGGGGGGTATTGCCAGGAAAGTTTCTGGTGATTCTCCAGTTAGATGTCCATTTTTCATAAATGTATGAATTAACAAATTACTTTATTTCCTTTGAAGTTCACTCTAATTATATTCCATATCCAAAGGCTCTGCTTTTGTAGAAATAAATCATCAGTTGTTCCATACAAGTACTTCTATTATGCCGGCTATGATGTTTTTAATTCCCTTTTTGTGCCCTAAGTGGGGGGCATGTTAACATGTTTTTCTTGGTTATTCACTGAAATAATTTATTCATTAATTCTTTTCTGTCTCATTCTGAAATGCCTGTGATGGAGGAAGGAAATTTATTTTACCAAGGTCAGATAAGTGACAAGATGTTCTGAGACAAAGTAGATTTAGAACACATTCCTGAGTATGTATTACACTGTCCTTGTATACAAGAACCACATTTTAGGTTACCTTTTGTGTGGTTGTGGAATATTTGTGAATGTGTTTAAATCTAGGTCAATATATGTCTGACTGACCACTGTCTTAACTCATGCTGTTTTATCCTTCCCGTTTTAATGGAATTTGACTATTATGTTATCCATAATGTACTAATAGGTGAAATGTGGAGATTTATACAAAACAGTTATCTTAAGTGTTAATTTAAGTACTGTAAAAATAAACATACTCCAGTACAGTTCTGGTAAATGGAGGAGTGACATATATTGTGTTGACCTTTCCTTGGTAAAATGTAATTAGATAGGAAATTAACTTTGACCTGTGATGTCATAAACTGGTTTTACTGTAATACAAAGGATGATGTGTTCATATCATGTGTGCATTGTACACATATTTCATGTATACATTATGTACACAGTATATATAGGCACACTGATTCAGTGTGCCCTATTTGTGTGCATGGCGGAAGACAAAATGTGTTTATTTAATAGCCACTTGTGCTGTTTACTTGGCAATTTATGAGAGAAGTTATGGACATTATAGAGTTTACCAGAATACTACACAGTGTAAAGTGGCATATTTATGTAAGCAGTGCTTGTACTTATTATTAGGCAGGGCAGCATTCAGGTAGCATAATATTTGTAGTCCTGGTGTTCATTACCTTTAGCTAAATAAGCAGGCGCTTCCCATAGAAATGCACTGATGTATGTTTGACATGCAGTCACGGTTTACATATGTGCATGTTGTCCTGTCACTAGTGTTATACTAAAGTCCAGTTCCCACACAGTGGGAATTGGGAGATGACTGGCTCATTGACTCACTGTTATGTTGGTCACCAGTTACATTATAACAAATTGAAAGTACCTTAAAAGAAGAACTTGAAAAGTACTTGAGAAATGTACTTTTTGAAATTGTACATAAGTACAAGTACAGGTACTTTTCGATATGTTTTTGCAAATGTACTTAATTTCCAGTGACAAGTACTCTCAAAATGTACTTTTGGTACAAAAGTACTTTCCCCAGTATGTATAAAATACTGTTGCACAGTCCTGATAACCATATACTTGAAGCAAATCACATCTTCTTAATAACATATATAGTCTAACAATAGTCACTTTAATGTCATTTCAGGGATATATAGTAATTTATCAATAAAAGACAACAATACAATTGTTATGAATATGTAAAATATATAAGTATTTGTGATATATTTTTTATTATGGCAGTATTTTATATATTTTTAAAAATGATCTTTACAGTACAGAACTTAGAAGTGTAACTCACACACACATTCACACGCACACACGCACACACACGCACACACACGCACGCACACACACACACACACACACACACACACACACACACACACACACACACACACACACACACACACACACACAGACAGAGACAGACAGACAGACACACACACAGGCAAATGCACACACACACACACACACACACACACACACACACACACACACACACACACACACACACACACACACACACACACACACACACACACACACACACACACACACACACACACAGACACACATGCACACACACACACACACACACACACACACACACACACACACACACACACACACACACACACACACACACATGCACACACACACACACACACACACACACACACACACACACACACACACACACACACACACACACACACACACACACACACACATGCACACAGACACACATGCACACACACATGCACACACACACACACATACACACACACATGCATGCATACATACACACATGCACACATGCACACATGCACACATGCACACATGCACACATGCATACATGCACACAGACACACACACGGTGACCTATTTAGAATAAAAAATGGTCCAGAAAAATATTTTTAGTGATTTGAAGATGTTTATACACTTGTAATTGTATTTTGCAATCCCTATCATCCTATTCCCAGGCATAGCTGCTGTATGCAATGGGAGGCCAAACCAGCCTGATCGGAATAATTTTAGTTGTCCCTTAGTAGGGAGAAACCCTGTGGGAAGGAAAGACAGGTGGTCCAGTAGTAGATCAACCTGTGGGGTTTGTCCAAACATCCATCAAACTGGAACAGGGATAGCCAGCTGACAGCTGTGATCCCTGGTTTCCTGGGAATGTTTGTACAGGACTGGGGCAGTCATCATCATCAGGGGTCAGGCCACTATTTACCGTCCCAGTGAAAATCAGCAGTCCTGAGGAAGTCTGGGTCAGTCCATTATATTGCACCATGGTGTTGTTTTTATCTAGTATATTGTGTCCAGATATATATATATATATAAATATATATATATATATATATATATATATATGTGTGTGTGTGTTTAATTATATAATTGAACTTATTTCTTCCCAGTGAAGTGCAAGGGACCTTAATGTTGAAGTTTGTTGAAGTCTGGGTCAGTCCATTGTCTTACCCCAGAGGTGATGTCTGTTTATTACTTAGTGTCCAGATGTATAATATTCTGATACTATCTCAATCATTGCCACATAATAGGGAGTTGTGATCAAGTGTAGAGAGCTGGACTATCCACTGAGGGGACCAGGGTTCAAATCAGTCTACTGACCAAGATTGTTTAAAAACTTGGAGGGAGGGGCAATTTTGTTCACCTTCATTGCCTGCGTGATTCCGAAGAGACAGTATGTGATTATTTAGCTGTCTACCCCAGGTGAAGTAAAAGATCCCACACAGGGTAAATGTGTACCATGTAGTGGAATCACCAGCTATAGAAAAGCATACTTTGAAATAAACCTTCAGCTCTATATCCTAGTATAACTATGTTGACTACCCTCCGGGGTATTTACAGATGTGTATCTACATCCAGATAATGACTTTCTAAAATTAATGTACCATGCAGCAATTGGTATTTCATATTTGCAAACCATGGGATATGTGTTGAACTAGTGTTCATTACAGACCTGGGGCCAAAGTACTCGGTACTCGTGTACGCGAGTACATTGTTTGAAGTACTTGTACTCATAAAACTTGTGTGTCATGGACTCGTACTCATACTGATTGTACTCAGATTTTACAAGTACATTACGAGTACATCTGAGTACTTTCTCAACTATTTTTTAAATATTTTGTTATTCATGCTGCAATTAATACGCGAAGACTATTCGCACATAAATATCCACTACTGTCTATAGCCAGGTACTCATTCATACAGCTGAGTTAAATGAAGCAGTGTAAAGTAAACGAACTTGCCCAAGGTTGGACACCGCTACACAGGATTTGAACCCGCGTTCTCTAGGTCGAGAGTCCGGAGTCTGCAGTAGTGATTAGTGATTTACTGCATATTACTTAATAATCACAAACACAAATACTGTTTAGTAATTTTGTGAAAATTTAAAATATTTCAGTCTACTTGAATGCATTTAAACAGTGTCGCTACCAAATCATTTAATTAATAAGATTAAACTAGGCATTTGGAGTTATTAAAATATATAAATTGCTAAATATAAAATCTACTCTACAGATCTGTATAACGATATATGCAAACAGTGGAATCCCTTTCTTTACAATTTGGGCTGATGTGTGCTATACTTTTGTTTTACCTCGGATATATATATATATATATATATATAACAAACTCACTTAAATAACCAATTTCCCTTTTACTAACTAAATGAATAGGTTCCATTTTTTAGTCCTTTGGCCGAAGGTCCAATGGACTATTGCCATCACTCTGCGTCTGCCATACGCCATCCGCCGTTAGCTGCCATATCTCAGAAACTGTTCAGCAACTTTTTCTGTAATTTTGCATAGACATTTCTTAGGGCACTGCCACTATGCACAAGAAATCAGTATTTGATTGAATCATTCTAAAGGTGCCCTATGGCCTCCAAGGACCCCAAAACTGGTAAAAAATGTAACATTTTGCCTATTTTTTCAAAAACTCTTAGGCAACTTTTTCTCTAATTTTGCATAGAAATTTCATGTGGTAGTGCCACTGTACACAAGAAATCTGTATTTGATTGAATCATTCTAATGGCACCAAAGGTAACTAATCCCTTTTCCTACAACATCTGTCACAGCTCACTGTGGCTGGCTGGTAGGAACTGTGACTATTTGGTCACTGGCAGAGGCTTGTGTCAATAGGCAGGGCCCACTAGACCCCTGGACAGTTGTGCCTACATTCTAAGGGGTCATCCTGAAACAACCAAATGTCAACCATTAGAAGAGTTGACATAGTTACGCTATACACAAGAAATTTGTATTTCATTGAATTAATCTAGTATCAGCATCCTTGTGGTAACTCTACATCACATGAGAAGAAGGCTGACACAGCCCCCCAAAATGCAAAATGTTTACACTATCTAGTGATGTGGTTTTGAGAAGGGCCCTTGAGGCTATCCCCTAACAGTAGATTTTGTGTATTGTGCCAGAAACAGAACACTATTCCCCTTCCCAAAACCTCTGTCACATGTGGAGTCTGTGTCTTGCATGGATATCTATTTTTATGCAGTTGTTTTATATAAGCAAGAAGTTTATTAAATTAGTTATTTTTAGGCCACAGAAAAGTAATTCCCGGTTTCTCATCAATGCATGTATTTAAAATATGTGCCACAACATTTTATTTTCTAATATAATTATTCCTCTAAATGCAAGACGTGGTGCAATAAGTGAACAGTAAACAGGTCAACATTTTACTTCCATCATAACCCTTAATGATCTGTAACTATGATTCACCAAAAAACATTTGATTAATAATTACCTACAGGGTTGTTTGATTTGTGCCGGGCAGAAACTGTTTCTGCCCGGCAGAAACGGCAACAATAGGACATACATGCTATTGATAGGCAAACGTGTTCTTTTTATAGAAAACGTCAGTTTCTTTCTGTACCTGTCTACGTATGATAACCATTTGTCTGCCCTGCTCACAATAAACAAGAAACATCACATGAATAATAAAAGGAAGATCACTGCCACTTAACTTGTGGATTATTATTATTATAAAACTGATCTGCTACTGCTTGGTGGACAGTTAATTAGTGGCTCAAGTTCAAATACATCAGGACGTTTTTTACACCAGCATGGTAGTTTAGGCTCGGTAGTGTGCTGGCAGCCACTAAACGTGTAGGCTTGTGTGAAAAGGATAGTTGGCAGAAGAACTAACTTCAAAGCACCATTGCATCCATTTAGCCAGGCAGCAGTCACACTGTGCCAGTGTCTGCAGCTATGTTTGTATAGCTAGGCTTAATGATCTCAAAACACCAATCTGTTGGCACAATGTCAGATAATACAACTAGGTTAAACATCTTAACAATAACTATAATTAGTTCTGTGGGGCTGTTTTTAAGTATTCATTTATAACATTATCAATCTGTCCTCTTAGTTTTACACATAAAGACATAATCTGGCATAATGTGATAAGTTTTTGTAGCAGCACATTTGTACTTCCAGTGTATCATTGCAATATAACATACATACTGTGTGCCACATTTGAATGTCATGCATGTAATATTTCCATGCAACCCAGTTGCATATATAATATAAAACTTCAACAGCCGTTTTCTTCACTTTCACTTTTTGACCCCTACCATGTTCAATGCTCCATAACTTCGCCAATTTTGGTAGCAGTCATAATTTTTGAAACCGTGTAAAGCACCCTACCCAACCTTTACAAGAATGTAAGAAAACAATGTTACAATTTTTCCGACTTATCACTCATTTGGTCAGCCGGGGTCACATATCAATGTATTAGTCCAAAGGACTTCAGGGCCTCTTGGCCCATTTTATATATATACCATACCGTAAATTTTAGGTATACCAAATTTTGGATGTAATAAATAAATTGGCCGGTCACGAGCGACGTTATATCCGAGCTTTACTGATATTATATATAATAAAATGTTTAATTATTTGCAAATCTGAGCAGGTTCTGTAAAACGCAAGTTCTCTGTAGGAGAAGTGATACAGGGTGATACTTGTTCTACACAGCTGCTAGTCCAGCCTGTAAGAGTTCAAACATTGTTTCTGGGTAGATTTGGACTTGAGACCCTTAACTATTGACCCAGGAAACTACTTTGGCTCTTGCCCAGACCAAATATTTGGCGCAGTGGACAGTGGAGCACCTGTTTTAGGGTCATGAATACAGGAAAGGGTCATTAACCCTTTCTTTTTGTTACTTCCAGAAAATCTAGAATCAAAAACATATTATGTTAGTGCCTTCAAACAGTTACCTATTAATCTATTTTTACAGGGACGTAGTATGTTCATTTACCTGGAATTAGCGGGCGGAGTAATTTCTAACTGGAAGTCTGCTGTGTTGACCATATGAAAGTGAGCATTGTTGAACATCAAAGGATATAGCAATTAAGTCAGCCAGACCCGGCCGTATTGCCAATAAAGCTTGTTTTGAAGCTGGATGTTTTGTTTACTATTTGAACATGCACCCGTGGTCGTGCCTTCAAATATGACTGTTGCTACGGGCTTACTAAACACAATTTGGCGTGTAGAATACCTTTAGCAAAGTCAGTATAGTCCTAAGAACATTATATTAATTAATACATGAAAAACTAGGAACAGACTTTGAAACTCAACATTTAACAAGTGACATACATCAGATCTCTGGGCTGGTCTGCAAGCTTGGAAGCACATGTGCAATCACACGCAATCAGGCACACACACACACACACACACACATGCAAGCACATGCTCACACACACACTTGCTAATCTTAATCCACATGTTAAATAACCACACTAGTAGTGCTAATGGCAAGCTCCATGGGTTTTCCCATCTAGGTAGAACTTTACTCAAAACAAGATCCAGTTCTTCCAGCATTTTGCACTTTTTTATAGCAATAGTTGTTCAATTTTTATGAACATGTTATATTTCCATATAATAACTCCCCACACCCCCGGGTGTCATCAATCCACGAGTAACACAAACAAATCAATATGTTGAATTAGCCAATATATATATATGTACACTTCGCTACTTTGATGTAGGTTATGGTATTTACTGTGGATTAAGGCAAGTTAATAAAAGATAACAATTGAAAATGTGTTGGTCTAGGCAATCATTGGTGATCCAATATATTTTCAAAGTGAGTGTCCCTTCTGATGTGGTTGGCAGTGTCTAGTAATAGTTACTCCTGTAAAGATTGTGATAAGTTGATAACCCCATTATTGATGGGGTTTACAGGTGGGTGGGGTTCATATTGCCCACTTTGTTTACCCTGACACATTGTTTGGGGGAAGGTTTTCAAAGTGTCAGGAACAGAGTATTAATTACCAGACTTTTACCAGATGTATGGCTACATGTAGAAGTGTTGAATTACCAGAATAAATGTTAGGTGTGATAGCTGTGGTATGGAATTTCCACCCCCTTAAAAGTACCAAGCACAGAAGAAAATTATATGTATATAAATAATTGACAATTTACCTGTGTCCATGGTGGTCTATGTCCAGGTGTTAACTATTTAATAATTAATAATAACAATAATATTTGTGAAGGGTTTTGTCCACGAGAGGTTATATAATATATTATTTTATACGGGGGTTTGTCCATGTCCAGCTAGGGTTTTGTCAATTTCTTGAGTTTTTCCATTCACAAGGGGTTTGTCTGTGATGGGCATTGTGTGTAAGGCATTTCGGTGTTCTGCATAATCACAATGTCACCATACAATTATTCGCACAGTGAGAGGTAATTTGAACACTACATCTAGGGAGAATTGAGGATCCCTTACAGATGATAAGTTGGTAACTGAACATAAATTGTGTCTGAATGGGTTGTGTTAAATTTTTATCGTTTTGTGCAAACTTAATCATCAGTTGTAAACTGTGAACGTTGTCTATTTGAACAAGTTTGATAAAGTCTCTGATAAATCTCAGTTGTGTTTAAATGTTACTAAACAATCCTCTTAATTAGTAAACTTTATTTTGTTGAATTATCAGTTAATAATTGCAAAACTTTATATTTAGTGTTGTCTTTGAATAAAATTATGTTGTAATTTTATTTCCTGTGACTTTTTTTTCTAGGCAAAAGTGTGACTTTATTTATGTGACTTTTTTCCTGTGATTTTATTTTCGCCTACCTGTAAAACAACAACAGTATGACAGTATGATCACTTAATAATTATCTAGAATGAAGGTATATTTGTATTGAAGTGTAACATCACGGAATGACTATTATACAGTATAGTACAGTGGTAGTGGCCAGGATTTTGCCAGTGATTACTCGTACGTGTCAGTGTAAGTCACTGGCCAACACACTGTCACCGTCTTCGTTCGATCGACATTCTGTCTCATAAAACTGTAACTTAATGTACATATTATGCCTTCATATTGTCGCCAGGTTGTATTACATCAATACTTAACAATGCAGGGGCAGTTGCATGCCGAATGCTAGAGAGATTTTACAATGGTTCCGCGGATAACATTGTCATGTGATCTACGTTCATCTTGGCTGTACTAAGAGATCATGGATATATAATCGCAGCCTGACAAGTGGTTCATTTTCATTCTCCCTGACATGTCCACAATGGAGGCAAATGAATGCTGATCATTCCATATGATAGCCAGGGGAAATCAAGTGTAAGCCCAATCAACCAACCTCCTCAGCTGTCATCCCAAACTAGCATTCCCAGGTTGCCTTAGACACTGGACCAAGGCATTCTTCCCTGGATCTGCCCGGAATTTATTGCTTTTCATTCAGGTAGAATGACTAGGATTGATTTCTAGTGTAATAAATCAATGTCAACTGAAGAAAGTATGGATTATTTATAATTCCCTATAATTTGTAGTGTAATTGGCATGGTTATTGTCATATAGAAGGAAGTATAGTTAACCATTACGGAAATGTCTGCTAGGAATTTAGCTTTTCATTCAGGCTGAATTACCACTCAGTCGTATTGGTTGATCACTGTGGATGGATATCTGGGGTGAAAAATTTATGTCTGCTGAAGAAAGAATGGATTAATTAATATAGGATATGATCATTTGTAGTGTAATTGTAGTTTTCGGTATTATTCTATGAGATCTATGGGAAATAGTATGTACCAGTACTACCATTTACACAATGAAACTATTAATTCAGTACCTTGCTGAGGATGACCCTGTAAATTCAACCAAAACAATGAAGACATTATATAATCTCCATACCATCCCACAGAATGATAATCTTGACTGGCCACACCTTTTGTAATTGGCAAATGGGAAAATGGAGTGACATTTATGTTTGAATTACTGAGTAGAGTGTGGCAACATTCTAAAATGTTGCTCAAGAGTCAAGACATTGGCTAAGATGTACTACAATATATATATATATATATACATATATATATTATTTCTAAAGAAAATCTTCTTTCCTTGCGGGGTGGGGTTCACAGCACCTGGTATCCCCCTTCTGCCTTGCATACTAATGATTTAAATAAAATGTATAATTTTATGTTTATTAATTAAATATAGCATCAACCTTCATTTGCATCATTCTGCCTGAGATATACATTGTTACATTCAACAATTTCAATGGATTCTAATAAATTACCAGAAAAATTAAAGATCATCTCACCACAATAGTATGATTATTAAGAAATATATAATTTAAATGTGCAAGCCAAAATGTTCACCTGTTTGCATGTGATTTATGTATGTAACTGTGTATAAACATATTGAGTCTGAATTCAGGCCAGTAGGCTGGGAGTGCCTGATGTATTCAACCACCCCCACATAAACCCCACCCACTGAGTGAAAAGATTATTTTGAGGGAAAAGGAGTTCCACTTGAACAGACCACACACAAGGAGGTTTTGGATGCCTCCAGGGAGGGCTATCAAAGATCTCAAGATGGGGTACAACTGCGGGTTTTTAGAAGTTCTATGGGATGCTGGCAGAGGCTTTTTAGGAGCCTCAAATTGGGTTATGCTAGGTGCGCACCAAGCAACTAACGCCGATTTGGGGTTCTAGTCGGCATTAAAAGTAGAACTTTGGGGCTAAACGGCAATGAATTCCACCGACTAGGGCCGACTGTAACTAGTGTACACCAACCAGCACACACTGACCGATGACCGTCATGTTTTGGGAACACTAAACGGGTTCTGTTTGACGTTTTTTGAGCCAGAAGGTGGTACAGTTGCAGGTACTTAGAGAGCCTCAAGGGGGTACAGAGGTTTTGGGGAGCCTCAAGAGGGATGTAGTAGGATGATTTTGTTTAGCTTCAAGGGGGATACAGTTGGAGGTACTTTCAGAATCTCACTGTGGGTGCAGTTGGAAGTATTTTGAGGGCCTAAAGTTACAAGTCAAAAACACCCTCCCCAAATATAAACCGCACTATGGGCCTGAAATATATAGTTTTTATATATAATTATATATATATACAAAACACACACACTTGCACAAATGCATGCATTGGTGCAAGCATGCTCTCCTGGCAACAATTATAAGTTGTTTATCTCACAGTTGGTGGGTCAGTCATTGGCTCTCTCTGGCCGAAGCACTCACATTTCAGTCAGTTGTCCTGCACATTTCAGTTGACCATACCCTGACTGCTGTGTCCATGAATCAATTATGTTGCCTAAAGATGTAGACCCTGATAGGTTATCAGTGTACAAGTTTACACCTGGTCACCTGTGAGAGATTACTACAAGTTGGTGCCTCTTTGTAGCTACCCTTATCTAGGTAAACTTTCACCACATTCTGGGGTCATGACCCCTAACCTCTGGCCTTAACCCCCAACCTGCATTTTCCGGCTGAATTGCTAAAGAAATGTGTTGAAATATGATGTGTTTTGTGAGGGTGATTCGATGGGTCTATGGTGTTTAAGGTCACTGTGCATAGTGATCAAACAATGACCAAATTGACCACTTTTGCTAAGTACATGTATATCTTTGTAGTTTTTCGATACAGCAGCTAGCAATTTGTCAAGTTTGATAACCTATCTTTCTGGTGAAATGATCTTAATCATTGGTATACATAATATTTGAGAGTGTAATAAATTTACATACATTTGTTTTAAGGTGTCAGGACAACATTTAGCCGTAAATCCACTGAATGTGTCGGCCACTTCACAGTTGTTAAGAAATCACTTGAATTGATTCTGTCTCCGGAATTAAATTCGTTAATAGTTTGACTGGTGATTTTACCAAAAGTACATACACAAACTCCTGCAATTTAAGCGAGTTGCAGTGGATACAGTTTTTTGCTAAATAATTAATTTGAAATAAGGCGAGTGAAAAATTGATGATGCACCTTTAATTATATTTACTTTTGTTGCTTTTGACATGACCCCAATTTGAGAACTTCTCCAAGGGGTCATTTATACCACCAGTAGTCACCCTGTGCATTGTGCAATGACAAGCTTCCTAATCACCCTATCAGTTGTATTGTTTGGGCCATCCACTGTTCCTCATCTACCCCTACCACTGCACCAAGGGATGTTGTGTCCATAGATAATGGCTATGATTATGACAACCCATATTGTTATAGTTCAGCGGGTAATCACCCTGAGGGCATCAAGTGTGCATTCTCCTGACAGCTGCATCAACCTATACTTGTAAAAACCGCACCTCTTTCTTGGTAAAGCATAGTTTGATACCTTAATGATAATTGCCACTATGAAATAAGGCTGCACACTGTATTTCTTACATTTTATTATTAACAATATTTTACTATGATAGTTAGTTATTATTGCTATTTTATCATTAATCCTTTGTGCCGAAGTCCAAGGTACTATTGCCATCACTCTGCATCCGCTGTCCGCCGTTAGCTGTCGTATCTCAGAAACCGTTCAATAACTTTTTCTCAAATTTTGCATAGATTTAACAAGATTGCCATCCAGAGAATTAACTCTAGATGGCAGGTGGACAAGGAAGCCCTTTGGCTTATCGAGAGTCCAACCCTTTTATCTACATATATCCAGCCCTTCTGAGGTATGTGTCGATTTTATTTTAAACATATTCACACTACTAGCACCCACACAATCATCAGATAATCTGTTCCATTCATTCACAGTCCTTTGTGAAAATGAGAACTTTCTTACGTATAATCTACACTGCTCCTTTACTAATGTAACTTCATGTCCTCTAGTCTTTATATCTTTCTTAACTGAAAAAAACATATTTCTATCAATATTTTCATAACCATTCAATATTTTAAACACTTCTATCTGATCTCCTCTCAATCTCCTGGTCTCTAGTGTTGTTAAACCACATTCTTTTAGGCGTTTTTCATAACTAAGATCCCTCAGTTTTGGTATCATTTTAGTCGCTCTCCTCTGTACTCTTTCTAGCATATCTATGTCCTTCTTGCGGTATGGCCTCCACGCTTGTATACAATATTCTAAATGAGGCCTAACTATTGTTTTGTACAGCGGTATTATTAGTTCTTTTTCTTTATATGCTATGTTTCGCCTAATCAATCCAAGGATTTGATTTCCTTTTGAAGCTGCAATTCCACACTGCTCTGAAACCTTCATGTCAGCACTAATTGTCAGCCCTAAGTCTTTTTCTTTTACAGTACCAGTAGTACTTAGTACATTTCCCCCCATTGTATATTCTACATATTCGTTCCCATTTACATTTCCCAAAATTAAACAACAGCTAGCTATATCATCGTTCAAATCGTTTATATATATTAAGAATAATATAGGTACCAGTACTGATCTCTGTGGAACCCCACTCAAAACTGAATTCCAGTTTGAAGCCTCCCCGTCAACAACTACCCGTTGTCTTCTGTCAATCAGCCATTTTTCTATCCAGTTAATTATACCATTTCCTATGCTATGGGCCTTTAGTTTAAGCAGTAATCATTGATGTGGCACTTTGTCGAAAGCTTTTTGAAAATCTAAGTAGATGATATCTACTGGTGATCCATCATCTACTCACTTAGTGATATCTTCCAAAAAAACATAACATATTTGTTAAACATGACCTCGCTTTTAGAAACCCATGTTGAGATGGGTTTATCAAGTTATGTTTAACAAGAAAATCCACCATGTGATCTTTAATTAGTCTTTCTAATAATTTACAAATCACTGATGTTAAACTAACTGGTCTATAATTATTTGACTTGCTTCTCGAACCTTTTTAAAATAACGTTATAATGTTTGCTTCTTTCCATTCTAAAGGAACCACTCCCTCTTCTAATGACAAGTTGAAAACTGTTGCAAGCGGTATGCAAATTTGTTCTACAATTTCCAATAGTAGTTTGGGTGGAATACCATCCACTCCAGGTGATTTATTATCCTTCATAGCCCTAATTTTCTTAGCTACCATTTCTGGGGTTACGATTAACTGTCTCAAATAGTCTGATTCTGCCCCCTTTAACTTAGTCTCTGGTACTGGCAGTGAACTAGTGTCTTCTCTGGTAAACACTGAACTAAAATACTCATTCAGGTCTTCTGCCATTAAGAATCCTTCTGATATTATATTTCCAGCACTATCTTCTAGAGGACCGACCTTATCCTGAACTTTCTGTTTGCTTCGAACATACGCATAAAAACTCTTGCTGTCATGTTTTATATTACAAGCTAATTTATGTTCATAGCTTTTCTTTGAATTTCTAATTTCAGCTGTAGCTTGGTTTAGTGCTTCTTTATAAATGTTGTAGTCTTCGTCATTTCCAGTACGTCTATATGACTCCCACATCATTTGTTTATACTTAATTTGTCTAATGGCTTCTTTCGACAAGTGTTTCTTTTTGGACTGTTTCCCGTGTTTTTTTAAGGGAACAAATTTGACGATGATGCATTCAATTTCACTCGTTAAGATATTCAAGCATTCTGTTGTTGTCTTATTCGTCAGTGTGTTTTTTCAGTCTATCGTTGCTAAATATTTCCTTATGTCCTTATATTTTCCTTTGTGGAAATTTCTCCTGTACTGCTTTTTAATATTCCTTTCTGATTTAGACGTATGTTACGGTACTGCCGCTAAGCACAAGAAATCTGTGTTTGATTGAATCATTCTAAGAACCCCGTAGGGCCCCCAAGGGCCCAAAAAACTGTTAATTTGTCACATTTTGCCTATTTTTTCAGAAACTGTTCGGTAACTTTTTCTGTAATTTTGCACATATGTATCTTAGGGTGCTCCCACTATACACAAGAAATCTGGGGCCCCCAAAGTGCAAAAGTTTTACATTATCTAGTGATGTGGTTTTGAGAAGGGCCCTCGAGACCACCCCCAACAGTAGATTTTGTGTATTGTGTCAGAAACAGTGCCCATCCTCACTCCACTCTGCATTGTTCCATTGAGATGTTGACTAATCTTTTATTGGTCACAATTAGAGCAGACACATTTGACCCCAGTTAAACTGAACAGTTGCCTGCAGCTTTTAAACTGTATCTTCAAAACTATTGATTTTCTATAATTGCAAGTTGTGTTTATTTTGATGTTCATTCAATTATTATTAAAATGGTGTGACTGCGGTGTCTATTGGTTAAAGATGTATTGTCACCTGTAGGTGACAAACATAGAAAATTTATATTCTGGACAACTATAGAGTGAAATATTCTAAACTTTATTGATATCAAATGCATTCTACTGTTCTGTTTACACTTGCCATGCCTTGTGTAGACATGGTACTATGTAAATCAATTGTATCAATATAGACTAATAATTACTGATTCACAATATACTGTAGTTGAAACCTGAAACAACCAAATGTCAACCATCAGAAGAGTTGACACAGTTCCACTATACACAAGAAATCTGTATTTTATTGAATCATTCTAGTGTCATCAGCATATAGTAGAACATACATTTTCAAGAAAATGTCTGCATCATCATCACTAAGGTTGTTGTAAATTTCACCAGCTGCCATGTCAAGTCCCTTATAATTATGACTAACAGTGTTCAAAATTATTCAGGTAAATACAAATAACAAAGGAGACAAGTTTTCTCCTTGCCGTACCTCTACATCACATGAGAACAAGGCTGACATAGCCTGGCCCTGTTTTATAGATGATTTTAGAATTTGTGTACATGTTGTATATACAACTTTCAACACATTGCCAATAGTTCTGCATGAAATTATCTTAGACCACAGTGAGGACTGGGCTACTAATCAAATGCTTTCTTATAATCGATGAAGGCACAATAAAGCCTTTTGCGTTGAGACAAATACAATTCAACCAACAAGTGCAAAAGAAATATATGATCAAGAGTGGAATACCCCTATCTGAACCTTGCCTGTTCTTCACCTATTACATTCCCCTCGTTTAGGTATGTGGTCAGTCTCGCATTAATGGAGGCTGTAAACAACTTGCCTATGTAGCTTAATAATGTAATGCCACCATAGTTGTCTGGGTCATCTATTGACCCCTTCTTTTTGTTTATAGGCTTAATGATCCCAATACACCAATCTGTTGACACAATGCCAGATAACGGAACTAGGTTAAACATCTTAACAAAAATAACTATAATTAGTTTTGTGGGGTTGTTTAGGGCCACCCAAAATGCTAAATTTTCCTAGTATTTCTCTACAGCACTGGGCAGCTGTAAGCTTGTGTATTAGATTTCTATCTGATGTCTATTGATAACTGGATAGTGAACAGCTTTGGCAATTTTAACCCATCCCCGGGTTAAACCCGGGTTGGGTTAAACCTCTATTTTGAGCTAAACTGGGTTAAACCCAGGTTAAACTATTTTTACCATTCAGAACTATGTAACATTTCTGAACAGTCACTAAGGATTAATGAACACTTGTGCACAATGTCACCCACTTGGGACTGAGGGGCAGGTTTAATTGATATATTCAGCAATTGGAGGATACTGCTTAGGCCTCACTCTGGACACTGTCACTCACAGTGTTGTGTATTGTCTTAGTTGGTGAGTTGAGCTAATCAACTTAACAATGACTCAGTGGTGGCTCTGGTAACATTAGAGGATGGAGGGTGGATCCAGTTGTTGGCAGTGAACACTAGTGCTGAGAGGGTAGATTACCACCTACCAGTTTCCAAAGCTCTGTATTTTCAAAAACTGTTCAGTAACTTTTTTTCTAATTTTGTATAGATGTATCTTAGGGTTCTGCCACTATACACAAGAAATCTGTATTTGATTGAATCATTCTAAGGGCACCTCAGGGCCCCCAAAATGCAAAATTGTCCTGCTGTTTCTCTGCTGCTCCCTCCTGCAGCCCCGCTGATCTCTATTTATAACAGACAGACAGAGAGTATTTTTTTTACCATCATAAGTACATAATCTACAATATAATTTTAATTGTAACATCAGGGAGGCTCCCATTAAGACAATTATATGCAGCTATCAAGGGAGCCACTGTACTGATGTAACTGGATAGCAGACTTTGCCCTGATCACTGGGGTGGTTCTGAGTGGAGTGGCCAGCTGTAAATCTGTGTATTGGTCTAGCCTAGGCACTCTGCCTGCCAGTGTCAACCTGAATGCCTTCATGTGGGCTGCAACTATAATGTGTAATGGGAATCCCTGAGGCTCTGGTTAATTGTCTTTAGTCTACATTTTGCTTTCAAATAATCTGTCCTCTTAGTTTTATACATAAAGACATAATCTGGCATAACTTTATACATTTTTGTGGCAGCTCATTTGTACTTCCATTGTATCATTGCAACATAACATACATACTGTGTGCCACATTTGAATGTCATGCATGTAATATTTCCATGCAATCCATTTGCATGTATAATAAATAATAATTCAGAGCTAGTAATATTATGCGTATATACGCATGATTTTTGGAATTTCACGCATTATTTTGGACAACATGGAATTGCGTGAACCTATGCATCTGCAGTGACATGTTTTTACCCTGCCCTGGTGCATGCAGTCGGGGTTCGCCATGCCAGAACATTGCGTCGGCAAAAATTATGATAGCAGGTGAAGTTTTGTGAACACTGGTCTGGTACGTTTTACTAGTGATCCGATTGGTACGTAATACTACAATATTGCGCGCTCCTCGTGAACCAGACGCACGCCGCGAGCCTTGTCCAGGGAGTTTTGTAAGTCATAGACATAGTAATACATCGTCGTAGCAATCGCAAAACGTCGCTGTAACACAAACACATCTTACGTTTTTGTAAATAGTGATCGTTATAACTAAGATAGTAAAGGTATTTTACACGTAATATGTATAAATGTCTACATGTGTCATAGATGTAGATACTGTTGACATGTTGTGAAGAAGTTTGGATGTTCTACGACTAGGACTACTACATGGTTATTATCGTGCCGGGGTTATAATATAGGTCAGAATTACAGAAAGAAAACAATGAATGGGTTTGCTTTTTAAATAAAAAACTTTATTTATTTTTAATTCTCGACAATGTCTGGACTTGCAAGTAATATTATGTATCAATATATATGCGCATGCTTGCAGTCCAACTGGTGCCGCGGACTGCAAAGGCGCATACAATATTTTAAGAGTATGTTTTTCTACGTGGAATGGTTGCATTGTAAACAAGAAATGAGATAAGAATATCGTTTAGCTGCGTAAATAATGTGTTGGACACCGACAGAACATGCACATTCACAGCCGCAGGGCAAGTTGTGTAGAAAGTTAAACGTATTGGACACTCGTTGACAGAACATGGATATTTGCAGGGCAGCAGCTGGAACTTTTAAATAAATAATATTAAAATAAATCTTTTGCATATTTTTCATGACAATCTTAAGGCCAGACACCCCAGGTGAAATTGTGTTTTTTGACAAAAATACTCCAAATGGTGTTCTGTCAGATTATGATAGCTTTTATGTTTGCCATCATTAAAGAGTTTGCTTGTATGACAATTACGTACCTCTCAATTCTATAATTTGGGTAGAATAAATTGGACTATTTGCATAAATTATAAAATATTCCTATCCACCTGTTGTGTCTGGCCTTAATTAT
This sequence comes from Paraescarpia echinospica, assembly GCA_020002185.1. Classification (NCBI taxonomy): domain Eukaryota; kingdom Metazoa; phylum Annelida; class Polychaeta; order Sabellida; family Siboglinidae; genus Paraescarpia; species Paraescarpia echinospica. The sequence continues at coordinate 21,844,020 of CM034544.1, forward strand.
ATAAAAGATCAATTGATACCTGAAGAAAATCTCGTATCTGTATGACACATGCAGACGATGTGCTGAATGTACATTTCTTCTTATAATTCGTCATCCGAGAACTAGTCATGCCAGCTGTTTCAATCACAGGCTATCATTGTTCTGACTAAAAACATACACGCACTCACACGTACAGATGGACACTCTCACATACGCGGTCAAAAACCTGAACAAATTACCCCTTGAATTCATTTTTTACCCCTTGTTTTCAACAGCAAGGGGTACATTACCCATTTCCACAAACCGCGTGGGCTAGGGTTTGTGGAAAGGGGTAATAAAGTAAAACTTCAACAGCCGATTTCTTCATTTTCACTTTTTGACCCTTACCATGTTCAATGCTCCATAACTTACCTTTTGTTCTCAAACAATTTGTCCTCTTAGTTTTACACATAAAGACATAATCTGGCATAACTTAATAAGTCCTTGTAGCAGCACATTTGTACTTCCAGTGTATCATTGCAACATAACATACATACTGTGTGCCACATTTGAATGTTGTGCGTGTAATATTTCCATGCAATCCATTTGCTTATATAATGTAAAATGTCAACACCGGTTTTCTTCATTTTCACTTTTTGACCCCTACCATGTTCAATGCTCCATAACTTCGCAAATTTGTGTAGCAGTCATAATTTTTGAAACCGTGTAAAGCACCCTACCCAACCTTTACAAGTATGTAAGAAAACAATGTTACAATTTTTCCGACTTATCACTCATTTGGTCAGCCGGGATCACATATAGATGTATTAGTCCAAAGTACTTCAGGGCTTCTTTAATATAATTATCACAGAAAAAACACAAAAAGCTTAATGTTCAACTTAAAAGCTTTCAAACCTTGTACGGGGTGTGTATGAAGAAAGCCACTGTGTGTCTTTTGAGTAATTTTTGGTTACTAAATCTACATAATGTCGGAGATCAAAGCACTTGGTGTACATTCACATTGTCCACCAGGCCAGTACACCATGTTTGAAATCCATGTATGGTTGCCAAATACATACCGCCCCCGCATACAATGAGATGACCGTATTAATGGGAATAATATGCTGTGTTTTACTGTCAAGATTATACTTTGAGAAGTACTGTCAGGACAAGGGAGAAAATAACTATAAGAGGTATGTATTAGTTATTACCATGGTGACATAAAGTAGATTCCCTTTGTCTGGTTACTACCCTTACATGCAATGTTTGTATACAGAATACATACTGTGTTTGGTTATAAAATGTAAACTGACTTGTTATCAGTACATTTCCTTTTTAATACAGCAATTTTTAATCAATTTAAATGCAGTGCAATATCATACAACTATATTTTGCGTGTTAATTCAAACTAATAATTTTTTTTAATTTGCATGATTACTAAACGCCATAAAATATTAAATTCAAAAATATATACAATTATCGGCCAACTTATGTTTGACCGGGTTTGACCAGATTTCGAGGTTAAAATTGGGCGGTTAAAACCAACTGCTTATAAAACCAAGTGATTAAAACCAGTCAACCCTGCTCGTTAGTTAAGTATAGTTAAGTTTACTATTGCTACATAGGAAATCGTGATGATTTGGTAGTTTGATGTATTGATACACTCTTACTTGTGATCCATTGGTAGTTTGATGTATTGATACACCCTTATTTGCTACGAAACATACACAGTTGGTCACCAAATACATGTACGTTGGAAGCAGTGGTCGAACTGTAGAGTGCCAGACAGTTGGTCACCAAATACATGTATGTTGGAAGCAGTGGTCGAACAGTAGCGTGCCAGACAGTTGGTCACCAAATACATGTACGTTGGAAGCAGTGGTCGAACTGTAGAGTGCCAGACAGTTGGTCACCAAATACATGTACGTTGGAAGCAGTGGTCGAACTGTAGAGTGCCAGACAGTTGGTCACCAAATACATGTATGTTGGAAGCAGTGGTCGAACTGTAGTGCCAGACAGTTGGTACGAAGCAGTGGTCAAACAGTAGAGTGCCAGACAGTTGGTCACCAAATACATGTACGTTGGAAGCAGTGGTCGAACTGTAGAGTGCCAGACAGTTGGTCACCAAATACATGTATGTTGGAAGCAGTGGTCGAACAGTAGCGTGCCAGACAGTTGGTCACCAAATACATGTACGTTGGAAGCAGTGGTCGAACTGTAGAGTGCCAGACAGTTGGTCACCAAATACATGTACGTTGGAAGCAGTGGTCGAACTGTAGAGTGCCAGACAGTTGGTCACCAAATACATGTATGTTAGAAGCAGTGGTCGAACAGTAGAGTGCCAGACAGTTGGTCACCAAATACATGTATGTTAGAAGCAGTGGTCGAACAGTAGCGTGCCAGACAGTTGGTCACCAAATACATGTACGTTGGAAGCAGTGGTCGAACTGTAGAGTGCCAGACAGTTGGTCACCAAATACATGTACGTTGGAAGCAGTGGTCGAACAGTAGCGTGCCAGACAGTTGGTCACCAAATACATGTATGTTGGAAGCAGTGGTCGAACTGTAGAGTGCCAGACAGTTGGTCACCAAATACATGTATGTTGGAAGCAGTGGTCAAACAGTAGAGTGCCAGACAGTTGGTCACCAAATACATGTACGTTGGAAGCAGTGGTCGAACTGTAGAGTGCCAGACAGTTGGTCACCAAATATGTGTTTGTTGGAAGCAGTGGTCGAACAGTAGAGTGCCAGACAGTTGGTCACCAAATACATGTATGTTGGAAGCAGTGGTCGAACAGTAGCGTGCCAGACAGTTGGTCACCAAATACATGTATGTTGGAAGCAGTGGTCGAACAGTAGAGTGCCAGACAGTTGGTCACCAAATACGTGTATGTTGGAAGCAGTGGTCAAACAATAGAATGCCAGACAGTTGGTCACCAAATACGTGTATGTAAGGAGCAGTGGTCGAACAGTAGAGTGCCAGACAGTTGGTCACCAAATACGTGTATGTAAGGAGCAGTGGTCGAACAGTAGAGTGCCAGACAGTTGGTCACCAAATACATGTATGTAAGGAGCAGTGGTCGAACAGTAGAGTGCCAGACAGTTGGTCACCAAATACGTGTATGTTGGAAGCAGTGGTCGAACAGTAGAGTGCCAGACAGTTGGTCACCAAATACGTGTATGTTGGAAGCAGTGGTCGAACAGTAGAGTGCCAGACAGTTGGTCACCAAATACGTGTATGTTGGAAGCAGTGGTCAAACACTAGAATGCCAGACAGTTGGTCACCAAATACATGTATGTAAGGAGCAGTTGTCAAACAGTAGAGTGCCAGACAGTTGGTCACCAAATACGTGTATGTAAGGAGCAGTGGTCGAACAGTAGAGTGCCAGACAGTTGGTCACCAAATACGTGTATGTAAGGAGCAGTGGTCGAACAGTAGCGTGCCAGACAGTTGGTCACCAAATACGTGTATGTTGAAGCAGTGGTCGAACAGTAGAGTGCCAGACAGTTGGTCACCAAATACATGTATGTTAGAAGCAGTGGTCGAACAGTAGAGTGCCAGACAGTTGGTCACCAAATACATGTATGTTGGAAGCAGTGGTCGAACTGTAGAGTGCCAGACAGTTGGTCACCAAATACATGTACGTTGGAAGCAGTGGTCGAACTGTAGAGTGCCAGACAGTTGGTCACCAAATACATGTACGTTGGAAGCAGTGGTCGAACTGTAGAGTGCCAGACAGTTGGTCACCAAATACATGTACGTTGGAAGCAGTGGTCGAACTGTAGAGTGCCAGACAGTTGGTCACCAAATACATGTATGTTAGAAGCAGTGGTCGAACAGTAGAGTGCCAGACAGTTGGTCACCAAATACATGTAAGTTGGAAGCAGTGGTCGAACTGTAGAGTGCCAGACAGTTGGTCACCAAATACATGTATGTTGGAAGCAGTGGTCGAACTGTAGAGTGCCAGACAGTTGGTCACCAAATACATGTATGTTGGAAGCAGTGGTCAAACAGTAGAGTGCCAGACAGTTGGTCACCAAATACATGTATGTTGGAAGCAGTGGTCGAACAGTAGAGTGCCAGACAGTTGGTCACCAAATACATGTATGTTGGAAGCAGTGGTCGAACAGTAGCGTGCCAGACAGTTGGTCACCAAATACATGTATGTTGGAAGCAGTGGTCGAACAGTAGCGTGCCAGACAGTTGGTCACCAAATACATGTATGTTGGAAGCAGTGGTCGAACAGTAGAGTGCCAGACAGTTGGTCACCAAATACGTGTATGTTGGAAGCAGTGGTCGAACAGTAGCGTGCCAGACAGTTGGTCACCAAATACATGTATGTAAGGAGCAGTGGTCAAACAGTAGAGTGCCAGACAGTTGGTCACCAAATACATGTATGTTGGAAGCAGTGGTCGAACAGTAGCGTGCCAGACAGTTGGTCACCAAATACATGTATGTAAGGAGCAGTGGTCGAACAGTAGAGTGCCAGACAGTTGGTCGAGGAACCTAGGTTCAAATCCCATTCCCGACTGCCATTTTGATACTTGTATGTTGTGTTCATCCCATTTTACATGTTGCCTTTCAGAAGCGACAGTATTTATAAGCCACTGATCCTACTATCTGACCAGTGTCTATGGAAGGGGAAGTAAAATATCCCACACAGGGGGTGAATGTCCAACTTGTACTGAACTCACTAACTGATGCCCATTGAAAATCACAATGTAAACTTTACATGTTCACCATCATCTACCGTTGGCGCAGCGAACTCAGTTTAAACTGGTGACTTCGGTGCATGAAGCTGTGCACGCAAACATTCTAGAGTACCTTGCTGACCATGTACGTGTCTCACTTTTCGGTTGGCTGACTAGTCTCTCATGTATGTTTCTAGAGTCAACCTGGAATGGCCGACATTCATTTTCTTGTGCAGGTCCCACCCTCTGGAACTCTCTTCATCCACTACAGCCAAAGACAATAAATACTAATTAGTATTTATTGTCTTTGCTACAGCTAAGAACACAACGTTACTCTGGATGTTTTTTGGGGACCTGAAAAACGTTCTTTTTAAACAGGATTTTTTGTTATTTCTAAATATATACACATACATTTCAGTATTACATATGGCTTGCATAGGTAATCAAATTGGTGTATTTTTATTGTGTTATGTTACGTACCATATGTATTGTAATATTATAATAAATTACGTAATGTATTCTTACATGACGTTTTAGTTTATAAACATCCCTTGATTTATTTGTACAGGTATGTGGTGTCTAAATAAACTTGTTTGGTCATGAAATAAAGCCTTTATTTACAATGTGGAATGAGTTACAGAATTTACAAAGACGATGCTATATAGAAATGTAACAAGTGTTTTTATATGTTTTTCAGCCATGTGCATTGGGGTGGGGTGCTTGCTTTACCCTCTGGGCTGGGACAGTAACGAGGTGAAACATGCTTGTGGCAGGGGTGTCTACATCTACCATCTAGGTGAGTACGATGGTTTGTCTGGGACCCTGAAACTAAACATGGGTTGTGGACCCTCAACTATTTGCTTACCACTGCTTGCTTGAGATATGTGCTACTGTTTATCCTATTGCCATGTGTGTAATTATGGTCAGATTAAAAATATTTAATGTCTCTAGTTTATGAACTTAGACAATACGATCAATGCCAGGGTGAGAGAAATCGTCCCATTTATCCAGAATCATGCCATCGCAGTACTAGTGTCAGTGTAATATTACGGGAGTGGAGTATGTTTGTTCCTGCAGTTTTTGCAGTTGACACAAATGTTGCGACTTGCTAGTGAACACTAAGAACACACCGACCAGTTTTCTGAGAACAGCAAAAATACAACAGAAACATGAATTTGGCCAATTCTGTTGTAGTACCTGAAATCTGAGGGTGGCATTATGGGTGTGACTATCGTATATGTTATTGCCATTCCTGTTATTGTCATTCATATCATTGCTGCCACTCCTGTTGCTGCCAACCCTGTCCAATATTGCCACCCATGACATTGCCATCCCTGTCTCTGCCACCCATGTCATTACCAACCCATTCATTGTCACCACTATCACTGCCACCCTATCACTGCCACCCCTCCCATTTCCACAACTATCACTACCACCCCTGTCACTGCCACCCCTATCATTGCCACCCCTATCACTGCCAACTCTGCCATTGCCAACCCTCTCATTGCCACCACTATTACTGCCACCCTGTCATTGCCACACATGTCACTGCCACCACTGTCATTGCTACACATCTAATTGCCATCACTTTCACTGCCACCCCTGTCATTGCCATTTCAAAATGTTGAAGGTTGGCCAGAGACTGTCATATATGTCATTGCCACCACTATGACTGCCACCCCATCACTGCCACCTGTAATTGCGAACTATTTCACTGCCACCGTGTCATTGCCAACCCTGTCACTGCCACCCCTGTCACCACCACAACTGCCACTGCCACCCCTGTCACTGCCACACCTGTCATTGACACCCCTGTTGCTGCAGTCCCTGTCACTGCCACCCTTGTCACTGCCATCTTGTCATTGCCATTTCAAAATGTTGAAGGTTGGCGAGAGACTGAATTTAACACCAATTGGAACTTGTGATAGAATAAAAATGTAAATTAATAAAACATTTATGAATTGATCATATTCGTGTTGCCTTCATATTGACCGTTGGGTAGCTGTAATAGAACTACCCTCAGGCCAAAACGAAGACAGTACACACACACGGCAAATCAGTAAGATTGACACATTGTGGTATTGTGTAAGAAGGTATGTAATAATTATTATTGCAATATTTTGTTTATATATGTTGGTAAACCACACAGGCTATGAGTGTGTGAAAGTTATCGATGACCGTGTATATTTACCTTGTCTTTTATTTCCTCAGGGTCTTGTACGGTGATGTGGGCGTATTATGCAACAATAGGGGGAGCCACTGCAGCCACAGTTTGTTCGCTGCTCAGCTGCCATGCAGCCAGACGAAAACCGTTCAATCGCCGTCATGGTTTATAGATGGCAGCATCTGTGTTCCATTGAGCATCACATGACATTGTAATGTGCGATTCAGAAATTGTCATTACTCATCAATAGTTTACACCCAACAACTACAAGAATTTACATTTGTAAATTATGTGCTGGCTGTGATGTGAAATGACTGCGTAAATTATCTTCACCTGCACATTTGAATGGAGTGTCTTGTTCAAGCCACCTCCATTATATTTACAGCACAATTATATATCTATGTGTGTTTTGTAAAGAAAGTATTGTTGCAACATGTGACTTGTTTGTTCTACGTGTAAATAAGATGTATCTCCATGACTTGTTTATTACTGTTGTAAAGATGACATCACAATGACATGCCTGTGTGCAACTTGTTTATGACAATTGTAAAGAATGTAACACCATGACAAATGTTGGGATTGCTTGTTCACAGCTCAGTATTGTTAATGTAAATTAATTTCCATCATTTGTTTAGTAATATAATATGTCCATTTACAATGACGTGTAACAGCAATTACCATAATAGTTGTAATGTTTTATTGTTCAGTTCACATATCGTTTTGACATGTCCACTTGGGATGGTCAGTTTAGAAGTTAGATACTTAATCCACACAGTCTGTGGATGAGTAAATAGTTACAACTTTCAACTGTGTAAATGGTTACATATGTGAATGTCTAGTTAAGATACGCACCAAATGTTGTCAGTGCATTGGTATGAATTGTGTGACAAATACAGCGTGGGAATATAATTACACATTCATAGCAGTAGTTAGTCGTTAATCTGTCAAACTGTGCCTGTTGTTAAATTTGTCTCAAAATTCTAGTTATACAATTGAACATCACTTAATAGCCACATCGGTAAAGCAGCCACCTTGCAACTATGGTCACCCTAGGATAGTCGCAAATTCCTATGACAGTCACACATTATACCTGTAAAAGTGTAATATATACGTAGTTAGTCTTAGTTACACGTGCCCCTTAGACATTCTAAAATTATGAATGATGCCAAAAAATTCAACCCCCCATTCATCCAATCCTGTGTCAAGACAGGACAGCACGATGGCAGAGTGGCAACAGTGGAGCGATGGTGAAGCTCCTACAAAATATCTTCAATAGCATAAACACCCCCACAACCCCCCCCCACTTTCCAATGTCAAGATCCGACAGTACAACAAAGGAATGGTGTTGAAGCTCTCACTCGGCCCACCCAATATGAATTCTGTTCAGCCACGATTTGTTTTTTTAGCAAGTTTCAACTGAGGTGCAAATGGAGGTTTTGAGCCCCACTAGACTACCCCCTCTATAGATCCGCCCTGATTATTGATGATGATGACGTGTTAAATATCTAACAGTCTGATCTGTTTATTGATTAATGGTTTCTCTTTGACAACTCCATTTGTTGTAAGTAATACCTTACAAAACAATATCCAACACAATCTGGTCTGTTTAATGATTAAAGGTTGTGTGTCTGGGTCATCGTGGTGTAAATATGGTCTGGTGTAAAGGTTCGATGTAAGTGGAATCATGTAGGAATGGTGTAGTTGTGTGTAATGAAGGTATTATGTAATTATGCATAACAAAGGCATTGTGGTAATTACATGTTTTGATGTGTTCTCAGGTGTAGGTGGTTATTACGTGGTGACAATGTTAATTACTTGGTTAGGCAAAGCTTCATGGAGGTGACACTTAGTAGGTGGTTATTACGTGGTGACAATGTTAATTACTTGGTTAGGCAAAGCTTCATGGAGGTGACACTTAGTAGGTGGTTATTACGTGGTGACAATGTTAATTACTTGGTTAGGCAAAGCTTCATGGAGGTGACACTTAGTAGGTGGTTATTACGTGGTGACAATGTTAATTACTTGGTTAGGCAAAGCTTCATGGAGGTGACACTTAGTAGGTGGTTATTACGTGGTGACAATGTTAATTACTTGGTTAGGCAAAGCTTCATGGAGGTGACACTTAGTAGGTGGTTATTACGTGGTGACAATGTTAATTACTTGGTTAGGCAAAGCTTCATGGAGGTGACACTTAGTAGGTGGTTATTACGTGGTGACAATGTTAATTACTTGGTTAGGCAAAGCTTCATGGAGGTGACACTTAGTAGGTGGTTATTACGTGGTGACAATGTTAATTACTTGGTTAGGCAAAGCTTCATGGAGGTGACACTTAGTAGGTGGTTATTACGTGGTGACAATGTTAATTACTTGGTTAGGCAAAGCTTCATGGAGGTGACACTTAGTAGGTGGTTATTACGTGGTGACAATGTTAATTACTTGGTTAGGCAAAGCTTCATGGAGGTGACACTTATCAGTTTGACTGTGACATATGGAAACTGGATCTGTCAATTATGCACCGTTCATAGGCAGTTTTTTCAACATGCAATTAATTAATTAATTAATTAGGTATTTTGACGTAGAATTCGAATTGTGCAATTGGTATGGAATTGATATATGTAATTAGACATACTTCTTATCGTGTCATTTTGATGTACACGTTTTAAGAGCAGATCTTTTTACATACAAGTTCGTGACGTTATTATAAATAACACGACTTGCATCATTACGAAAATGTAATGTCCTTGTGTCGGTATTCTACGTGTTAACAACCTAGGTATTCACATTGTAAACGATACACTGGGCTATGCAATGCAGAAGGGCAAAGAATACCTTATGCAAGTCTTGTAATTGTAAACAGCAAACAATGATGCAATGAGCTGTAAAATACATAACATTACGTGTCGTAGCTCAATATAAGCTACATACACTGACATGTGATGCATTGTGGGATACATACTCTACAATTATTGTATTGAATGCTAAATTTGAATTAGTGTATTTGAATAGGTATACATAGACCAGTAGTACTGACTTATTTATTATTACTAGAATGAATCAAAAGTGTACCGATTCTATGCACTCTTTGTATTTATACTGAAGATTTGTACTGATTCCATGGTAGAAATATAACTTGTATATATTCAGCCTGTCTTTAGGATATTGAGAAAGAAATATCCCAGGCTGCTGTAGAACAACAGTTATATGCGCAGCTTGTACAATAAAGCTGTGAAAATGTAATGTACAAGTGACTCGGTGTTCCTCCGTTGGCAACAGGTCTGTGTTGTTTTCATGTTGTACATGAAAGTTACGATTCTGTTTTATTTTTCTCTACACTTTGGTCATTGTCTTGTCTCTCAACTACAGTAGCCTTTTTGTAAAATCCTATCATTTGTTAATAAGTTTCTACTTTTGTATTGCTTTCTTTTCAGTCAGCAACAAATCCTACCATTTTGTTTTTTTGAAAAAATCAACATTGAAAATTATTTCTTCAACAAAGAACACAGACATTATAATATTATTATTATGCTGGAAACAAGCAGTTGTAAATGTGTAAGGATAAGTGTGTAGTATGTAAATGTGACATTTTCTATCTTTAGAGAAGTATAAGAAATATAACTATTAATATAAGAAGATATAATTATGTTAACAATAATGACCCAAGGATTCATGCTAAATGCAGTGAATGACTCATTACAATCGTAGATGTTGGAACGTGGTGATTATTCAAGGGGCTGAATTGCACCAAAGAATTTCCAATTGCATCCCCCCCTTGTGGCGCCCTAAATAGTCGCACCTTGAGGCTGTCCAAAACCCACTTTCAGTGTCTCTAAAAACCCACCTTGAGGCTCTCCAATTGCACCCCTTGAGGCTCCCAAAATCCACTCTTCAAAAACCCACCTTGAGATTCTCCCAAAAATTTAAATTGCACCCAAGATGCACCCCTCCCTAAATACTGGTGTGGCTAATCCTATCTCCAGCGCCCCCACCAAAAATATTGAGGGCTCACCCCCTGATCCCACTAGTTCTGATGCCTATGATAATAGTTTACTATAGCAAACTATGGTAAATAATAAAGGTTGGAGTAAGTCATAGAATTTGAGTTGTGTGTACATGAACGTTGAAAATCAGGGAACCTTGTCAAGATGAAAACATCGAAGAAATCATTAACAATGTTATAATGAAACGAACGATGAAATAAAACACTAGTCTGTCCCATCATATTGCGACAGCTTGTTCAATACAAATGTATATGTACATGAACTGAGTGAACAACTTAAAATGTGTAATGTTGGCTGTAATGTCAATGGACATTTGATTAATCACATAATGTATGCTGATGACTTGATCTTGATATCGCCACCATCAGCTGGACTATGTAAGTTATTACGTGAATATGAGAAATTTGGAACGAGTCATGGTATAAAATACAACGCCAAGAAAAGTGCTGTTATGATAGTCAGATATAAGACCTTCAAATGATGTTATATTCCTAACTTTGAGCTAAAAGGAATCATTTTACATGTTCATATCACGTATAAGTATCTTGGACACTATATTACAGATTATCTTTCTGATGATGATTTTAATAGGCAACGTAGAACTGTATGCGTCCAAGAGAATATTATATTGCGAAAGTTTAGTGTGTGCTCCTTAGAGGGGAAACTAACACTGTTTCATTCATATTGCTCTCCTGTGTACGCGATACAACTCTGGTGGAATACAAGAAATTCTTAATTACAAGAATGTCATAATATTTTAAGATGTTCCTTGGTATGTCCAAATATGAAAGTACCAGCTTCCTATGCACTCCGTTTAATATACAATGCTGCCAATCTGTAATTAGGAGATTTATGTGTAGACTTGATAGTTCTGTTAACTATATTATAAAGGATATACTAGCTATACTATAGTATCAGTTTGAAATATATTTCCAGAATACGTAAACACTGGAAGAATCTATCGTAGTTGAAACAACTGCTGTATAAAATTCAAAAATCATACGGCAGCAGCTAAGAATGTATTCTGTTATAATGTCTGCCTGACACCATCATATGGACCTCAGTTTCATATGTACTATGCTATATGTATGTGTATTGCTGAATCTGGATTAAATCTATTGAACTAAATTTGAATTTAATTTGAACAGCGCGGACCAGAGAGCACGGACATGGGTTATTGCAATTCACGTGCCGCCACCATGTGAACATCATTAGTACTTTGCCAGTGCATGCGCTATTGTGGCGCCTCTATGTGGAATTGTTGTACACTATTATTGCGTCGTTTCCTACTCTCGGGTGTCGTGCCCTTGATCACCGGAGATAGCTTCCTGCTACCGCTCCACGTACAAATGCCCTTTTATTGTTGGTTTGGTGTGCAAAACGTGTTGGTCTGATGTGCAAGCGTGTTTGGTTTATGATTGAAGGTTTTTTTTGCTCTCTTTGTCCCTGTATGTCAGTGGTGAGGCTGGTCTCGATTCCGATTTCCTATTTCCCAACCGTCTGCATTCCCCTCTATCTTTCGTTCTCGTTCTTCAGTCCTCTCCAAATCCTTCCAAATATGTCTTTTCACATTCCTCCTATCGTAGTCTAGGTCTTCCTCACCTCATTGTGCCTTCAGATCTCCGGGCATCTTCTTTCTTTGCCAATCGTTCTACTCCCATTCTCAAGACATGTACAGCCCACTTCATCAGACGACTCCTCTCCAGCATCTTGAAACTTTCTTTTACTCCAGCCTCCTCTCCCAGCTCCTCCATTCTTCACTTATTGATACTCTTTCTTTTATTCCAGCCGCCTCTCTCAGCTCCTCCATTCTTCACTTATTGATACTCTTTCTTTTACTCCAACCTCCCCTCTCTCAGCCCCTCCATTCTTCACTTATTGATACTCTTTCTTTTATTCCAGCCTCCTCTCCCAGCTCCTCCATTCTTCACTTATTGATACTCTTTCTTTTACTCCAACCTCCCCTCTCTCAGCTCATCCATTCTTCACTTATTGATACTCTTTCTTTTACTGTATGCGTGTATGTATATACGTGTGCATACATGTACGTTTGTATGTACGTACGTACGTATGTATGTATGTACGTATGAACGTTTGCACGTATGTACGTGTGCACGTATGCACGAATGCACGTATGTACGTAAGTACGAGTGTACGCGTGTACGCTTGTATGTATGCATGCATGCATGCAAGTACGTATGTATGTATGTATTTTGTGTATGTATGTGTGTATGTTTGTGTATGTGTGTCTGTGTCTGTATATATGTACGTACGTATACACATTTGCATGTATGTATGCATGTTTGTATGTATGTACGTACGTATGGATGTATGTATGTATATATGTACGTACGTATGTATGTACGTATGTACGTAAGTATATATGCACGTATGTCCGTATGTGTGCATGTATGCATGTATGTATGTAAGTAAGTAAGTGTATGTATGTATGCATGCATGTTTGTATGTGTGTATGTAACTACGTACGTACGTATGCACGTATGCACGTATGGACTTATCCACGTATGCATTTATGGGCGTGTGGGCGTTTGCGCGTGTGCGCGTGTGCGCGTATGCGCGTCTGAAGACACATTTCTTTTGTATTTCATATTAGTGTCACTCTAGATGAACACTGCCCTCTATTAAAGCAAAGTTTAATTAGTTATCGTATTCGTATAATGATTATTCATTATTCCTCACGTAAACTATTCTATATCAAATGTTTAATTAAATTATTAATTATTATTAATCATACATATATATATATTTATTTATTAGTATTATTTTTATATAGTTATTGTGCTAGATTGATTGTTATTAATATTATATAATTTTGACGAATAACTGCTAACATATCTATTTATTTACTTCTTTATTTAGAAATTCAACATTATTCGATATGTATGTATTTATTTATTTATTTATTTTATTCTTTACTACTAACGTTTATTTTTAATTAATATACATATACATATTTATTGCAATTTTACAATTTTTATGTATTTTAATATGTTGTGAAGCGCCACGAACAAAACTGGATGTGGCGCTATACCAAATAAAATATATTATTATTCATGTGGTTTGTCAGTGACTTCGGCTTGTACGTGGAAACGCTGACAATTCTGACACCATGGTGTTTCGTCCTGGACCGTGTGCACTACGCCAAGTAACCACCCGTTCACATTTGAGCCATGAGGTCCTTAGCAGACACGCACAGCTTTTCTTGAAGAGTTGGCCGTCAACTCTGACTTCGTTATCACAAAGACATCACGTTTGTTCTCGAAGAAAGCGATCAATCAAATCAAAATAATGCTGTGGTGCGGTGGGTTTGACCGAAGACCCTGCTGTGGTAAGGGGGACAGTGGTGCGGTGGGTCTGACCGAAGACCCTGCTGTGGTAAGGGGGACAGTGGTGCGGTGGGTCTAACCGAAGACCCTGCTGTGGTAAGGGGACAGTGGTGCGGTGGGTCTGACCGAAGACCCTGCTGTGGTAAAGGGGACAGTGATGCAGTGGGTCTGACCGAAGACCCTGCTGTGGTAAGGTGGACAGTGGTGCGGTGGGTCTAACCGAAGACCCTGCTGTGGTAAGGGGACAGTGATGCGGTGGGTCTGACCAAAGACCCTGCTGTGGTAAGGGGGACAGTAGTGTGGTGGATCTGACCGAAGACCCTACTGTGGTAAGGGGGACAGTGGTGCGGTGGGTCTGAACGAAGACCCTGCTGCACTTCGCCGATGGATGATATGCGATCCATAGATGGCGCGCCTCATCGGGGAATTTGAATCTTATCCAGGATCAACTACAGACGGTAGGTACATGGTTACCACGAACAGTCTACAAGCATCCAAACAAACTTGTCTAGAATCTTACCTCTCTGACAGCTACATTTTAAGAATATGGCAATCCGTTTTGTGAAAAAGGAAACGATATGCTGGTTTTAGACACCCTGCCGAGGAGCAGTACAACACGTTTGTTAAAGATTGCACCAAACTTCTAGGTGTCCTGGTCAATACAAACAAACTGCGTCTCTTTCCAACGTCGTCCGAATGAAAGAACTGAACTTGTTGAAGTCGCAAACTTCAGGAACATTCGGTCAATATCGAACAACGGAATTTGGTGCATATGTTACGTCACAGTCTAGCAGTGCACAGTGTGTGTTGACATTGTTTCGGATGTCTACAAATATGGCAGTCTTAAAGACCATGCAAGGCAACGGAGAGAGAAGGGTGCTCGCCGTCGTGTGGAACACAACTCGTCTCTGCCAAGACAGAGTTATAAACTTCTTGAGGTGTTATAAGAACAAGACGGAGATGTTCCCATTCTTCTGTCACATTGTTGCTGGTGTGCGGCTGCACACAAGAAAGTTGGTCATTAGTACGTTCATCTGTGGAACTGTTATATATGCAACATTGTCTCCTATATGAATATCACGCTCACTTGAACCGAAAGTGTGTCAATGTCTTCCGTTGTTAAATGCGTTCACCGGATGCGAC
The DNA here is from genome assembly GCA_020002185.1 of Paraescarpia echinospica. NCBI lineage: Eukaryota > Metazoa > Annelida > Polychaeta > Sabellida > Siboglinidae > Paraescarpia > Paraescarpia echinospica. Next base: position 21,859,322 of record CM034544.1, read on the forward strand.
AATGTCAGCTTTTATAAAGTAAGGGAAAGAAAAGTGCGTGGGACACTTGAAATGCCTACCATGTCAGATGCACGCATCTGGATATAAAGGCTGTAATATCGGCCGTCCAGATGTTCACCATCTTGATGCAATACGGTCGAACTAACTGTCAAATGAATGTGAATGAAGCCAGTGTTCACACAGAAAATAAGACAAATTAACCACAGTCCATAGACACGGGACGCATTGCTTCAGCGCACCAAGCTTGGGGCTCACCAGGGATGTTACAGCTGGGGGGCAATAAACCAACTTCATCCAGTGTTGGACATCCCGTCTTCAGAGGGGCAGAGATGAACGTCTCGAGGAGTGAGTCGAACACCCTTGTGGACAACATTACCGCAAGCCTCGCAAGCTTGTCGGGAACTGTTGAAGTGTGGCTGTCTGTGTTCCTCCTTCCTATAAAAGGCGGAACTTTGCTACATTGAAATGCACAAATGTGGCGGGAAATGTGAGCCATCATGAAAGTGAGTATCAGACATATTTTGTAAATATAAACCTACATTTGTTTACCCTCGCCTTCTTTACAAAATTGTCGGCTATCGATATCGGACGAGATTAAAAGTTAATTGGGTGAAATAATTACCTTCCATAACTGCAGCTTTATATAATAATAATAATAATAAACTTTATTTACACACCATCAAATTCGGGACTAATGACCCGTTCACGGGTGTTTACAAATCAGCAATAATCTAAGAAGCATAAAAACGAATTTAAGAGAAATAAATAAGAAAAATAAATAAAGATAGGAAGCAAAATCCATATATATATATAATATTATATATATATATATATATATATATATATATACATATCATACATATATATACGGATAAATGCAATGATGAAATAAACGATTAGCAAAAGTGCTGAACAGCTGAACATACTGGATAAAAAAATAATAAATAAATAAAAGCCTAAATTACATTAAATAAGTTGATTAGATACAAAAATGTGACGCAATTATTAAGATTTGAAAAACACTCGTTTTAACGGCCACCAATTATTTTTACAAATCGTGGATATGAATGTTTGACAAGGTCACACGTACACTATTTGAAATCGCTACCCTGAAAAACCTACATTTCGACACAAAATAGCAGCTTTATATCATGTGAACATAATGCGGCGTGGTTGCAACTGTACTGCATATGTTAAACAATGCAGTATCGATCCTTAATACGCATGTCCGGAAATAGAAGTTCGTTGTGTAACGAAATAGTTTGTTCAGGTAAAAAACATGGGTAATATATAACTTAAATGGCTCAAATTAGGTTCATCGTACTGACCCTAAGTCGCAAACCTGTGCTTCAACGCAGGAGAGATCCTACCCGGCGGATGCTGCTTATAATTAAGGCCAGTTAAGTAAAATATTGCCAGAATCTTGCTCATCTGAGACATTTGGAAGACGGATATAACTATGTGGAAATATTTATGCTAACCAACTAAGGCGTTGTATTCAGCACAATTATGTACAGACTGCTAACATAGTTGGTGCTACAGTAATTGATATTTCGGAGGTAAACATTTCTTATACAACTTCTATTTCCGGACATGCGCATTAAGGGTCGGCACTGCATCAAATAATAACTGCAGTAGTTTATGCTACGTCACACATGAACAACACCATCATATTTCTGGGTAGTCTACATTGCGCAAAGCGTCTTCCGTTTTGGTGGAGACGTTTCCCTGCTTACTGTTGTAATCGCATTGTAAGGATGTGCCGGCAGTTGCAAACAGCGCTCTATGTTTCACGTTTTAAATAGTCCGCGATATTGTGTGAGGCAAAGCTAATTTCCTGATATTCCGTGATGAATCCTGATATTAGTTAATGATGGTTTCTCCGATTTTGTGCTGATCAATCGTGCTGGGCATGTCTTGGTGACATAAAACGGGTATGGGAGTGCATATATCAACCATTGGCAGCAATGGCATCGTAACACAAACAACGAGCAGAGGACCGTTTTCACAGAAATGCTTTACTACCCCAAACACAGCGGAAAAGAACAAAGGAATTCGTATCGATGTAATTCCTTTTGGACATAGACGACTTAAAGGAAACATCGGCGATAACCAAGCATAACTAATACAGAAGAATTTGTTGCCATGTCGATACAGAAGGAACAAGAGGAACAATCGACTTATTTTATGGAACACTTGCAAGTGTTTGTAAATTGTTATACATTTCTTCATAAATTGTGTCACTGATTGATGGGATAAGCATATGAAGAATGTCGTGATTGAACCTTCTACAAAGAGTGTCAGGCAAAGAAGAAACTACGTGACCGACACGAGTAAGTAACAATCCCACACAAACATATATGGCAACATCGTTCACCTCAGGAAAATATGTCTCACCACCTGAAACACAATTTTTCAAACAACCAAGCAACGACCTAGGAAAACGTCGCAATATTGATATTTTCACATAAAAATTACTGTTTCCACCGTGCCAACATGAATATCACAGATATGGAATTTGACGGGGTCGTCAGACCTATAATCATAAGTATAGTGAGCATATTGAATATCATCGTCAACACATTAACGATCGCAACCGTACACATGCGATATCCTGAACTGCGCGAAGATCGCACGGCGTTGATCATGATATCTCTCCCGTGTCAGACCTCGCCTCCGGCTGCCTAACGATGCCCATCAGCGCCGCCGTGTGCTCCAGAGCTACCCCGAAAGTGCGTCATATCAACAAGTACCTGCTAGAAATGCACATGTTCTTTATGTGGTGTTTCTCGTTCAACTCTCTCCATAGTTTATGCTGGGTGACAGTGAGCAATATGGTCACCTTGTTGAAGCCGCTGTGTCATGAGCAGATCTTCACCCGTCAGCTGTGTTACGGCATCATTGTGTGCAACTGGATCGTCGGAGCAGCGATAGCAGCGAGCAGGTTTGGAATGGGTGCCACGTGGAATATGATCTCTTGCACATTGTTCATATCGAAGGCCAAGGCCACTTCGGAATTAACGTTCATAGTGTACGTTGTTGTGGCTATTGTTCCGGCTGTTGTTCTAGTGTACGCCACATTCAGAATACTGTTCATCGTCTTTCGCGTACACAAATATATCGCCACGCAGGTACGCGTAGTCTTAGCATTAATGTTATTGTTAGAGTTAGTTGTCGTAGCTCTAGTGGAGGAGGTTGTAGTGATGGTGGTGGTGGAGGTCGTTGTTATGTTGTTTGTCGTGATAATGGTGACGTTGATGATGGTGATCATGATTGTTTTTTTGTGGTAGTTGTGGTCGTCGTCGTGACGGTGGTGTTTGTGATGATGATTGTATTGATGGTCCTTGTGGTGATGATCGGGTGGAGGCGGTTGTGGTTGTAGTGGTGTTGTTGTTGTTGGTGATGGTGATGTTGGTTATTGTGTTGTTTATGGTGATAATAGTGATGATGATGGCCATGGCCATCATGATGACGGTGTTTGTTATGGTGATGGTCGTGGTGGTGGTGGTAATGGTGATGGGTATTATCTTGATGGTCCTTGTGGTGATGACAATTTTGGATGTCTTGGTTGTGTTGATGATAATGATAATACCAGTATTGTCGCAGTTTATCATGTTGATGATAATGATAATACCAGTATTGTCGCAGTTTATCATGTTGGTGATAATGATAATACCAGTGTTGTCGCAGTTTATCATGTTGGTGATAATGATAATACCAGTATTGTCGCAGTTTATCATGTTGGTGATAATGATAATACCAGTATTGTCGCAGTTTATCATATTGGTGATAATGATAATAACAGTATTGTCGCAGTATATCATGTTGGTGTTAATGATAATACCAGTGTTGTCGCAGTTTATCATGTTGGTGATAATGATAATACCAGTATTGTCGCAGTTTACCTTTACCAGGTGGTATTGTTGGTTGCGCTGGTGGTGGCGTCGTTTCTGTTGTTGGTGATGGAAATAGTGAGGTTCGTCGTTGTCGTTGAACCTGTGCTGGTAATGGTACAATAAAATGCTGCTCGGTAATCGTGGTTGTTACATGATATCATTGTTAGTTAAATCGTTCATTTTTTAATAGACTTTGTAAATTATACTGTTAAGTCTTGTTCAAACTTCACTGAAATCACGTTGCTTCTCGCGAAAAGGTTCATGCCGTTAATGGAGCCGCGGGAAACGCGGGCCATGTGACCCTGAAGGCGATTCGCTCGGCCAAGAACGTCGTCATCATCTGCGCCTGTCCGTGGCTTTTGACCTGCCTGTTCTGGCAGCGTTTCTTCTGCGTCGTGTCACCACCGACCGTTCTATCCTAATCTCGCATTTGTCCTGTGTCGATCTTCAATTGTAATTCTTTCATGAACAGTCTCCTGTATTTACTCCTTGATCGCGCTGTGAGAAGGAAGGTTAAACTCATGTTCAGAGACGTCTACCAATTCGTGCACAATGACTGATAGAGAATGATCTGTTCATCATTTGAACGTATGCTTTGTATGTGGTTATTGATGTAGAAACGGTTCATAGTGTGGTGTATATCCAGGGGGCCAAGTGGATTGAATAGACCTAGAATTATGCAAAATGTTTGCCGCCACATACACACTCGCACACACACCTCCACACACACACACACACACACACACACACACACACACACACACACACACACACACACACCACACACACACACACACACACACACACACACACACACACACACATACATATATATATATATATATATATATAAATTATAGTTTGAGTGATTGTAGCCACTTTTGTAACACAATGCAATATGTTGTTTACACAAATTCGAAGGAACATTAGATCAATTTATCGCTATCCCAAATCACTTTCAATTATTTCATAACTAGAGCGCAATCAAATTGTTAGACTCTTTGTTTGTACGTAAATATCAAAACAACAACGTTTCGCGAAACGACGCCACTGCACAAATATCCATCGTGCACGTGTGATGGTTTTTTAGTAATAGAAGATGGGATGGGGTAGATTGGAGTCAAGTTGGAATCAATCAGAACATCTCACAAACAGCTTGCGATTCTTTACGGCCAGATGCTGGCATTCTGGAAAATCCATCGAAGGGCACCTAGCCGTTTTATTCTAGTTGAACTTTCTGGTGAGGTCCAGCATAGAGCATCGATCGATTCACCATCAGTGGGACGGTAACTGTGAGCGGAACTGCACAAATCGGCAAGGGTGCATCCCTTTCTTACATCAACATGACAATACAAGTCAGTTCCTGCCTGCGTATTTGTGGATGAATAATTATACTAGAAACTGCCGCAGATGTACACAATGCCCTGACGATTGGAGCAAGTGGTGGACGGAGATATGGTGGTCATCACAGTGGCGTCTCTCCGGTACCTACAATGCAGACGTCAAAGAAGAGAGTGGCGGAGATGGCACCACCCTTTGCATTTTTGTTCAGACCAAATGGGTATACACAAAGTCTGTCAATGCGGCTGTAACAACGAACGTTTCTACAACATATTAACGAGCTGTCAATAGAGTCCTATAGTGTAACACATTTAACTGAAGTGCACATTCTCTTTAAATTGGTACAAAGAATAGTTGAAGTGATAACATTATTGGTAAAATAACGTTAACTATGATGGGTAAGTCAAACTAATGTAGTATGTAATGTTCATCTCGAAATAGGATAACGCGCCGTGCAAAAAGTGGAGGATCACGTGACCAATGTGAAAGACCCGGTGGGCAAGGCCAGCGAAAGCGATATATTTTCATTTGATTAACTCGTCCAAAAATATTACATAATCTAATTTGTAGACGTTTTATTTGAAAGACCACCTATTCTACGTTGTATATTACTAAAACAAATTACTTCAAAGTTGAATATTTGTATTTTTTCTGTTAACTTTAATATGAGTACTTTAAACGCCCACCGATTTACGTTACACAATGACTCTTAGTGAACTACCTGCCCTTATTATTTTAAGAATTTAATTCCACGATTTGACACACATGTATTTTGAGCAACAGGACTTGATAGTATTGGTAGAATATCATTTATATGTTCATCATAATTTAGAGATTGTTTATCTGACCAACTGTCATGCAAGAATGTGCATTCCATCATTTTGAGGAAGTTCAACATATCAGGTTGTTCCGATGTCCACCACACGAAGAAGAATGCAGCAGTGTGGTTACAAACTACTGATTTGCCTTATGTGGAGGTTCCCAATATACCAGACAACATTGTATTGACACATTGGAATGTACTGAACTATAGTGTTCCTTCAAACATGCCACATGTTTTCGTAACGTAAATCGGGAGAAAGTGGAAAATAATAAAAATGTCAAAAACTACATTTGTTTACGAAATTATCAAAGTTACTCTATATATTATTTATTCATTGTGAGATACAATTAAAAGGTGAACAGGTTGCACTGCATGTGCCATATTGCTAACAAGTTATTTAATAACATAACCATGAATATTAGTAATAAAAACGTTATGTTGTAATCGAATGCAAAAACATTGTACAGTTAACCACTGTGGTTACTGTATACGAATTAATTATAAATATGACGTCTATAACTAAATAAAAAACAACTGACTACCTTGTATTGTTGTGTGTTATTTACTAACACGTCGTGTCAGACTTCATAACCAGCGTAACGTAAATCGGTTTTCAATTGAACATGCAACTTTGCGAGCAAACTAGCACACTGTATACGCATTCAGCTCTTCACAATTGAAAATGAATGATTTGGAAGCACGAACGGTGTCTCCAGCTTGCAAAGGGTCCGGGAGGAACATAACGATGTCTTCCTCTGGCACATCGACCACATCAGGCGTTGTAGGGAACGTAAATGTACCGGAGCGTTTGCGGCTTACTCTCAGGAATGCGATGTCATACTCAGATGAGTCTTCGTCATGCTCATTAACCTTCCCGATATAAAAACTGGTTGATTTTGTCGTCTCAAACCTGACAAGGGCAAATCGCGATGCGCGCTTATTAGTTGAACTGATCATTTTCTCCGTATGGCAGATTTCCACCACTGAAGTTTCATCGGTTTGATCGTGGCCTACTTCCTCTTCGCTGACATGTACTGGTGCAACCGACGGATCCCTTGGTATGATGTGCATGTTAAACTTTCTCCAGCCTTCACATTGTAGGCTTGGTCACATGTCAGGGCCTTCGAAGCACATCTCACAGAAGCAACTTGTTTGACGACAAGCGATCTTCCCCTCCCCGACTCTCACAACTGCGTGGTAGAACTTGGTCCCGGTGACCGTCTTGGCTCTCATTTCTTGGACTTCCTCCATCGTATTCATCCCATGATACAATGATGTTCGTCACTTTACTTCGTTGGGAATTTCCCCAGGCAACTATCATCGGAGTGAAGCCAGCATTCCTGATGTCCTAATTTGCTTGCTTTTTCGGACTCGATTCTTCAGCAGTTTTTCCTTCTCTGTCGCTACTATTTTCACCAGCATGTTTGGTGTTCTTTAGTCTCTGGAGAGTTTTCTGTGAAGTTTTAAGCTTCTTTTCCAGCAGCTTGTTTCTTTGCTCGAGTTCATCAAGTTTCACCTCTTGTTGGTGTATTGTCTTGTTTTGCCTAGACACAACAGTGCTAGTGCGCTTCCTCTTCCTTGAATTTTGAAATGGCAATTTCACAGTAAGCGTTGTATCGGGCAAGATTGTTGTTATGCTGTCGCATTGCCCGCCATTTTCTTCTGCCACCTCTCGAACTTTTGGTTGTGTAGCAGCACTTGCTAATACCTTGAGCTTTCGCCGATATGTTTTGTCGTACACGCGTCCCTTTCTTCTCTTTTCCTGCAGTTTTGACATTGACAGGTTGTCTCTTGGCACGTAATATTTCATAATACAATCTGTCTCCTTTCTTCCGTGATGTGGATCTGTAGTCTGTTTTCTATCTCTGTAAGCTTTCTACAAAAAGAAACTAAAAAATGCTTCAAGCATGTACCCATAGCCCTATGTGATCACATTTTGTTTAAAAGTTACATAATATTAATAATAATGTCGTTAATCATGTCGTGCAATATTACATGGTCCTATTAATCTAAAAATAATACGTAATGTAAAGCATTTTACCATTTATCGAAGTCGCACGTCGTGTATACGAATTTCGATTTACGTTACAATTTACGTTACGTATTCTTTACAGGTCCACTGAGCGGCACGTGTTCACATTTCATTCAATTTAATATCGCCCATCGGAGAATAAGTACTCTCACACTAGAAATGCATAATGCATTTGCTATTGCTATGGTTCCTCCGTTAACCTGAGTGAGTTATGATTCAAGTCTCCTATTAGTTTACAGTGGGTAAAAACCCTAAGAGAAATTATGAACGATTTATTCACACTAACGCTACGACTAAACTTACCTAATCACGCAACCATGGAAATGGTAAAATTGCATGGCAGTTTGCTACGCGTTTATACAATTATTTGTAGGCGTTAGCGAAAATGGTGTAACGTTACTCAGGGTAACGTATATTGGGCAAATTCACGACTGAAGCTCTCCACACTCTTTCAAGGAACACAGCAGCGAATGTATACTGTGATATTGGTAGTAACCTCTGTTGAATAACAGTGAAGCATTTCTTTTGGCATGCCCCTACATACTTTCTTCAGTATCGCCGTAACGTAAATCGAATCCTTAAAGTTGAAAACTGAAAATGTTGATACGTTTGTCCTGTGACTGTCGCATTCAGATATCAGCTGCAAATAATTGTAGTAGGTCACATATATATGTTATTAGATTTCAAGTTGGAGAGCAATCAAGGGAAGCATGGTTTCGGCGACAAGCTACTCAAGAGCACATACACATAATTCTGTACTGCTGGTGATTTATTTATACCATAAAATAATCTAAACTTTACATTAGATAAAAGAAACACACATGAAGCACTTTTATAATAAGTAATGTAATCCTTTGAACAGTGGTTGTAGTCAGAATGTTGCCGGCGACATGCGAAAACGCACATTTGTGCCTCATGCATGCGTTCGTAATTCTGCAAATTTCATAGTTAACTACGTACAACTATAGATCATTTTAATCCTTATGATGTATTCTAGCCATTGGAGTCGGACATTTTTATGCATTTTACATAAACTCCATATAACAACCACGAAACGGCCGGCGACAGCACTTTTGAAAAGTGTCTCGTTTTCGCTGGCCTTGCCCTGGTATTAAGTAATTTTCTGATTCTATATCAGGCGACCATCAAAAGACAACCATCGTGGACCAAGGGAAAACATCGACATTGTCGATTTAATTGTAAAGCATGAATGATGCAAGATTCCAAGTCACTGTTCAATGGGAACGGAACTGCGCTATCAGCAGGTGCAAAGGCTTGTTCTGTTAAGACCCTGAAAGAAGAAATCGATGTGTTCAGTGCTCCTGGTCTAGCAAAGCAGATCCAAAAGACGGCAGTGGTGGTGGATGCCATGTATGCTGTTCGCCGTTGTCCATTCCAAAAAGAAGAACAATTTGGAGCCATTGCAACACGCTACAAGAATAGTTTTAATCAATATGTACCTGCTGGCATAGTGTCATACATTCTGCTCTGACCGGAGCAATGTCCAAAGAGTCACGTCATCCACACAGTTACACAGGTATGTCCGGTCTTGACGAGTAAGATGGTCGAGGTCAATAAATCGTATATGGCTCCTAATCCACAGGAGTTTTTCTCTGTTTCGGCCAACAAAACAAAACTGCTTTGAGTTTTCTTTGAGAGACATGAAGCAAGGAAGAATAACTAACACCAGCGATGGGCTAAACACGACTGTGGCTGGGTGTCGGCTTCAATAAAGAAACCAAGAGCATGCTGGTTACTCAGGGTTGAATCACATATGTATCTGGCTTGGAGTCAGGTCATCAGGAGGCTGATACCTGCGAAATCCCTCACACCATATACAACGTCCAGAATGAAGGTGACTATCGAGTGACACGCCGTGCTAACTACACATAATTCATTTTACATGTGCCTGCATGCTATTAACAAATTTGGCAGAAATGTGGGTTCAAACTGCACCGGATAACCATTTGACCATCCGTGAGAATTGAGCTGCACTTGGACGTGCGCGACTTCACTTCCTTCGGAGCCTCTGTGGACGAGAAACAACGAGCAGTGACTATTTCACTGATAAGAAGATCACAAGTGGTATATAGGGGGACGACACTACCGTCCGTAGTATAAAGATCAAAGAACATCAAAGGGTTTTTGGGGCAGTCATTCCAAACGGGGACCTACTTATAAAAAAGAAATGATGGATGACCTGTCATAAAAATCTACTTATAAAAAATATGTTATCTTAATCGCTTGTTGACATCTTACTTATAAAAAAGTATAGAAAAGTTTTGACTAATAGGTTTTTTGAACCCTTTTTTATGATCATCGCGGGTTCATGTAAGTGTAGTTCGTGTGTGTGCTGACCTCTAGTGACTAGGATCTAAAATAAAGTACACAGTAGCGCCTCTAGCGCGAGAATGAGTAATCGGACACTCATGTGTAAGGTTATATAGTGGTGTAGTCATAGCGTCTCTAGATCAGCGGAAATGGAGCTTATGCGTTTCGGAGGGTCGGTGTCGTTTCTGTCGAATTTTCATCCGTGTCGAGTCACGGCGTAGGGTGGGGGCTTCAGATCCGTCGAGCACGCTTATCAGTTTAGAAAAGCGATGTTTAACGAAGACGAAGAAAGCGCGGAGTACATCAAAGAGGCGTGGTCGGCTTATATAGCGAAGTGACGAAGTTACGGAATCAGGAAAACAAGAACGGGAGCCGAATGGGACGCCGTTAGATGAGTAAGTTCGGAGCATCGAAAAAGTTGAAAGACGCCCTATTGGCTACCGAGGACGCTGAATTGGTGGAGTGGGTGCCGTCAAAAGAAGCCTTTTGGGGTATCGCCCACATAAATAAAGAAGGTCAGAACATGCTCGGTAAATTGTTGATGGAGGTGCGTCATGAATACAGAAGAAACGAATAAGAAGTCGTCGCTCGTTCCCCGCGCGCCAGTCGTCGATATGGACACGTCGTTGAAGCATCCTTTTACGTGTATAGTGGCTGGCCCTACGGGGTGTGGTAAGACTACTTTTGTCACTCGTCTACTACAGTTCGCTTCTTCTATGATCGAGCCGCCACCGGAGAAGAACCTGTGGTGTTACGGTAAGTGGCAAACCGCCTACGCCTCTATGACAGCCGATATAGAATTCGTAGACGGTTTGCCGGATCCGAAGATACTAGATGCGAAAACGAGGACGCTTCTAGTACTCGATGACCTTATGGAGGAAACCGGTAGTCGGGTCACGACCTTGTTCACAAAAAAAAGTCATCACTGCAACGCGTCCGTCGTACAGCTTCTGCAGAATCTCTTTGTAAAAGGGAAAGAAAACCGTAAATCAGCCTAAACGCGCAGTACATGGTGCTATTCAAGAGCCCCCGGGACGCGGGACAAGTAGGTCACCTGGCAAGACAGATGTATCCGGGTAGAACCAACTACATGATGGAAGCCTTCAAAGATGCCACGTCATCAGCCTACGGTTATCTCCTGGTGGATCTGAAACAGGAAACATCGGAAAATATGCGCTTGCGTACGGACATTTTTCCCGACGATAACGTTCAGTACGTCTACGCGCCGATGAGAGTATAAAAAGAGGAGCGCGGCGCCGCGGACGTCATTCGTCGGGATGACAGAGCGCATCAAGAGGCACACCCTGGCCCTGCAGCTGTTGCGTAGATACAAGAAGAATACGGATCTGAGAAAAGCCGTACTCGCGCACGCGGATTCCGATCTCATCTTTTGTCTGTGCGACTGCGCGTACAACATTCTGAGAGGGAAAGTGAAATTCTCGGCGAAACAGAAAAAAGTACTGATATAATACAAGACCCATCTGCGCAAGCTAGCAACGAAAAAAGTGCCCGTCAAACAGAACCGGGCCATCCTGCAAACGGGGGCGGGCGGTTTTCTGACGGCGCTGCTGGCACCGTTGGCGAGCACCTTTCTTCTCTTCCTCAGACAGGCTATAGGTTGATGCAGGACGCGAAGAAGATGGCGTTGGTAGACCCCAGGTTGGTGGAGCGTCTACTTCCGTTACTCTCCTAACCGACCACGACCACGTCGCGTGTGATGAATACCCTGGACGACGACATGAGAGCCGTTCTCGAGCGTACGGATTTGTCCGAACGAGAAAAGGTAGCGTCGTACAATCAACTGCTGAGTCGCTACAACGCCATGGAGACGTCTCGTGCGCAGCAACAGATGCGAATGTCCGACGTGAGTCGACGACCGACCAATTAACGCCGCCGCCGCAGCCGCCGCCACAGCCGACTGATCGGAACGATATAGAGAGCGAGATCGTGAAAAACATACCGAAAAATCTGAAAGAAAAGTCACGCCTCCTGGTGGCAAAACTGAAAGCCGACCCGCTAATCCGCTGGAACGCTCGAGGGGAGTTCGTGTACGAAGGAGCGCCTATCGCGGGAAGTAACATGGTAGATCTAGTGAACGATCTCATGCGACAAAGGAAGAAGGTGCCCCGCCGGTCGGCTGGGAAGCGTTCGGCGACCGTATGAGGCGGTTGAACGTCCCTATGGAGCTCGTCGGTAACACCCAGCGCCGAGCGTACATACAACGCGCGCCGAAGCGAACGGCCAAACCCCGCACTCACTCTCTCGAACGCTCGTAGGTCACCTATTAAAGAGGTTCAGAAACACCCGAGCAGCTCGCAAGCTAGTATGTTCCCTCGAAGGTCGGTAGTCATCGTCGGCGTCGCCGTAGTCGCAGCGGTCTTCGCTACATATATCTGTGTATTATTATTTTTCGTAAATCGATTGGACTCGCCGTCGCCATGGTGTACCGGCGGCCTCGTGGTACGCAACGAAAGCGCCGCCCTCGACAAAAACAACGGGACCGCCTGAAGCGCGCCTACTTCCACCCGAAACGGGCAGGCAGTTACGGCGGCGTCGACGCGTTGCACCGGGCGACCGTAGTATCCAAGCTGGTCGTGAAGCAGAGGCTATCGGAGCAGGACGCCTGTACGCATCACAAGCCGGTCAAACGACGTTTCAGACGACGTTGCGTTATCGTAGGCGGTCGAAACCAGCAGTGGCAATCCGATCTCGTCGACGTAGCTAAACTGAAAAAGCACAACGACGGCAAAGCGTTCCTATTGACGGTCATCGACGTCTTTTCGAAGCGGGCGTGGTGCGTCCCTTTGAAGAGTAAAGCCGGTCCAGCGCTCGTCATGGCCTTCGAGGGCCTGCTGTCGCAGCAGGAACGACCGCCGAACGCCCTGCAGTTGCATCCAAGGTATCGACGACATAGAACGCATCCCCGTAGTTCGAAGACGCCATTCAGCGCACAGTTGGTCCCAAGGTATCGACGACATAGTTGCGAATGAGATGATGTGAAGAATGTAACAAACGAGCTAGTATATATATAGGATAGAGCATATGCACGCAGATAGGAAGGCAACTTGTAAGACACACTGTAGCGTGGAAACGTATGACATCATCATCTAGGGATGTCACGTGACCGATGCCTGGTTATGTAGCCAGCCATGTGACGTTATGGAAAATTTCACTGTAGTAAACCGATATCAGTCATAGGACCCTGCGATAAGCGCATGATGTACGAAGTGCGACTAGACGACAATGCGTCTTATCAGAACGCTAACAATACAGATGGGAGAAAAGAACTCTGTGAGTGGTCAGCGATGAAACATATGGAGGTCAAGAGCTTGGATATACAATTCAGGGGTGCTGGTCACTTCCTATCTAATTTCCATACACATATGGGGCGAAGACTTTTCTTGTGCAGAAGCAGCCTATCAGTTTAAAAAAGCCAGACATTTTCACGATGAGAACACAGCGAGAAAGATTCAGACTGCACGCAGCGGAATACAGGCGAAATACTGGAGTAAAAACATTCGGTGGACACCGGATCGAACTGCTACATGGCTATCACAACGTCGAGGCGTGATGCAGGCTATAGTAGCCGTGAAGTTTCGTGCCTCTAAACTACGGCAACGCTTGCTGGCTACAGGTGACGCACGACTTATTGAGAATGTACCCAGTGCGGAAGGGTATTGGGGTAAGAGTTCAAAGCGTAACGAAGCAGGTAAGAATATACTCGGTGTGATTCTTATGCAGGTGAGAGACTTCGTTAGGCAGTGCTAAGGCGTCCATTACAAAAAACAGACAGACACATGACGGATGCTAACACAAGGACGGGAGCTAACACAAGGACGGATGATAACACACAGACGGAAGCTAATACAAGAACGGGCGCTAACACAAGGACGGATGCCAACACAAAGACGGAAGCTAATACAAGAACGGGCGCTAACACAAGGACGGATGCTAACACAAGGACGGATGCTAACACAAGGTAGGGTGCTAACACAAGGACGGATGCTAATACAAGGACAGGAGCTAACACACGGACGGGTGCTAACCAAAGGGTGGGTGCTAACACAAAGACGGATGCTAACAAAAGGACGGATGCTAACAAAAGGACTGGTGCTAATACAAGGACGAATACTAATTCAAGGACGGGAACCAACAAAAGGACGGATTTATTTGAAATAGGTATGATACTTCACTCTCTCAAAAGTGGTTAATTTATTAACAATATTTTAGTAAAACGATTCATCGCAAGGTTGGAACAAAACATAAATAATATTAACTGATGCATCTGAGTGTTCCTGTGATTTTGTGGGAGGTATTAATAGTGCAACACAACAAGTAGTCATTTACGGGATTGACACTACATCAACGCTGTAGATTATTACTAACGAAGAAATTCGACCACATCAAGAGGATTTGCCTCTTGAATCGGTTGATCGCATACACGCATTTGTTCAATGCAACTACTGGTGCGGCACAATACCAGCATTATCTTAAAGCAGAAGCCAACAATTTTAGCCCGTCAACAGAACTATGAGTGGTGTCACGCTTCGACGCACATTCCTTTGTAGTCAAGGTTCTTTTATATTTGTGAATTTTATGCTTGAACAACGGAGCAGTGACATCAATTAGAATTGCCGACATAGGTGTTCCAACATGTAATACAGCCGCTCCCTGCATGTTATATAGGTAGCCTATGTATTACGGACGAATCCCGCTGACTTCGGATTTCTCCGGTGTTGTTCGGATCGAATAATAAACGACGTCCATGTTTCGTTTAGTCTGATAAATGGTGTGTTTCATTTAAAAGCAGCAATCTTAGACAACATAATATTTAAACGGCTTCGTAACGGTCTATAAACACCAGTGATAGCAGTGGCAGTTACCACATCTAGAGGGTCTCTTGGAACCAACTTCCCTGCATGGTGTGCATGTGTGTGTGCCTGTGTGCGTGCGTGTGTGCGCGCGTGTGTGCGCGCGTGTGTGTTTGTTTGTGTGTATGTGTGTGTGATTGTTTGTCTGGGTGAATGTATGTGTGAGCGTGGTGCCTATGTGGATGTGTGTATATAAAAGCGCGCAAAAGTACTATACACATGCACATACGCTCGCACACAAACACGCACGCACACACACACATACACACACTTCTATGTTATGTATATATGTACGTATAATCGTATTAATGTCACATGTCTTTCTCCATCTCACTTATCATATAGAATTTGATTTAATGTCGTTGCTTCCACCTTTGTGTTGTGTTTACGTTGCGCTAGCGGAGTTGTACGGCTTTGCAAGGATGAAGGAAATGACGTTTAGAACAACGGATACCTAAAAATTACGTCTATATATTTTTACCATTCGCACTGAAATTTAATCCCCATATTGTATACAAATGTGTGTGTGTACACACACGCACACGCACACACGCACACACGCACACACATACACACACACACACACACACACACACATATACAGGTGTATATGCAACATGATTTTAGGGAAACAATTTGGACTGGAGGATAGTACCGTTAGTTAAATTAAATAAAATGTTAATTATTGTAGTTCGTGTGTTTCCTTTCAGACTTCAAACATGACGCCTGAAGAAGAAAACTACTGGCGTCTGGTAAACATCCTTTATGAAGACGTGCCCGATAAGCTTTGTGACTTATTTAAAACCAAATTTCATCAAAGGTTCAATTTCGCATGGGGCGACAACCAGACGTTAGGAGAATTGTTCATCGCAAACTCCAATACAAGACATATAGACCAACATATCATCGACGTCATTAAACAGGGTAACACAGCGCTGTTTGATTGTACGGCTCTTTTTACGTGTCTTCTGTACTCTCCAAAAACCAAAATTCTGCGGCCGAAGGCTAGAAGACAAACAGCGAGGACACCACCTATCAGAGATAGTGAACGTGTCGACGAATTGCGTGCGATGAGAAATGAGGTGGCCCATGCCCGTTCGGCAACCCGTTCGGTCATTGATTTCTACCAGAAATTGAGGTCACTTGAAGTCATCTTCGCTCAACTGCACTGTGATGAGACAAATGGCACGAGACCCCGTTGTCACTGCGGAGAGCCAGCGACTCGAACAGCTGCTTGAAGCTGAGAGGCAAAGGTACAGGACGCATGACCTGATGTTGCAGGACCACGAACAAAGACTTCATGCACAGGAAGGTATGTAATTACAATCAACCAACCGTTGTTTCTAAATGGTCGTCACGTGATCCTTCACATTATTGCTTTTCATCATCAGTTGTCATAACTATCTGGCAAGTGTAATTGCTTCGAAAGAAACTAGTAACGTAATCAACGTAACACTACAATATATAGTGTTGTATTGTATTTATTTACAATGGAAACTAAATAATACATACAATAATAAATAATAAAACAATAATAAAACAATAAAACGCTAAGAACAATAAGACATATAAAGATACACAAACCACACAATACCATCATAAAGTTAGTATCAATAGAGTTATTTGCCTTTTGCTCTCCATGCACTCTTTTTTTTGTAATTTAAATACCTCAGTGGATTTGTTAAGTAATTCCACATCAATTCAGGCATATAAAAGACATGCACACAATATCATCATCACGTTACTTTCAATACCTTTTTTGGTCTTTTTCTTTCAACACCCCTATGTTATATTTTTTTATTCAGATGGACGAGCGACAATGCTCATTAACCAGCGTTAAAATATGCATCTTATCTTGCATATGTCGATACCGGTATTTCTGCTTCTTTACAATTTGGCGGTTGGCTCCATTAATGTAACGGAGTCGACAGACGTTTAGCCTTTAGGCACTGATGTAGAATTCGGGCCCACTTCGCTTTCTGCTTCAGGTGTTATATGTTTTCGCTAATTTTAATACTTCTGTGCATTTGGTAAAGGTCCTCAACCAGTTCGTTTGCCCATCGCCAAACCGTTTCTTTTAGGTCCAGATGTGTAACGTGTGATTAGTTTAACTAGTGTGCACAGTCGGTTTAATAAAAAATATGCGTACTTGTTTTTTTAATCATCAAAAAATATTTGTCGTTACACCGGGTATAGCTGGAGAAAGCCAATTGCGCTGTCGTCCTCCTGCGCCATTTCGAGTCCGTGCTTTACACGAGATCGGCGTCTCACGCATTCGAAAACAATAACAACACACACGTGCTTTGGCGTATCAAGATGAATATTCCAAAGTGGTCGTACGAAGGTACGTATTACAGAATCGCAGAACGTCTACACTCGACTCGAGGCTGACTCTAACTTCTAACTCTAACTAAGCCTGTCACCATATCATATGGCACATAACTATCACTAGCCAGAGATTCAGTCTGAGACTGTGACAAACAACGATAATAATATTTGATATGTGTTGTCATTGGTTACGTAGGATCTTGTTAATAAGCTATGTTATTCCGACAATACATATAGAGAGTAGATGACGCGAGGGTGCGAAATGACAAGTAACATTGGTTTGGCAGTAGGCCCCTGTTGATCGTAACTTAGCCAGGGAGCATCCGTAATTTCGTGCAACAGAACGTCAAACACGTATTATATTGGTGATCATAATTATTAAAATAATGTTTTGTGACTCACATTTTGATACTATTACTGCAGAATGTTGTTGATTTGCATTGTATTTTAATGCAACATAATTAAGATTTTTATATGACAACCATGATTGTGATGATGATTTTATTCAATATTAAAAATGTAAACGTGTAAATACATAAAATATAAATACAGCTAGAGTACACCATATTATAAGGATTACACAAGAACATGCTTACCAATATGTGTATATATTCTCACCACAGCAATATATGAATGCATAATATGTAACTTGAATTATAATTTCGCTAGAGGCCACACTGTAACCCAAGAATGGGAATGAGAGGAGGCAGAGGAGGGGCTAAGGCGGTCACCTAGGTCAGGCAGACACAGGGAGAGTACATAGTCTGTGGGAGGCCAACATTTAATAAATCCAGGTAATTTCAAATTTATAACAATCAACTACGTGTAAGTTATCAACAAATTTTAATGTGCACATTTAAATGCACATTTGTTTTCATACACATAAATTTTAATAATAACATCTTGGATATGGAAAACTAGGTTGTATATTATACCCACAGTGTATCAACATAGACATATTAATACACCTTTAAAAAGTATTTAGCATATGGCGATGACTCAGAATTAAGTTTATAAAATAAATTATTCATTTTTGAATAAGGTATATATTGATATCATATTATGAACCTTTGAATACTTGACGAGCAAAATATATATCACATCAGTACCTAATTTTGTCATTTCCAACATTCCCCTTGACCATGCAACCGAACCTTACCGGCAAACCTTAAAATGTCAAACATGAATATGTGTAGTAGTTAGACATGGCAGACACTGACATGAATTTGTATACGGCAAACAAAACCAATAATATAAATCCGCTTTACTGATACTTTGCTGATTAGCAGATTTCAAATCAGTTTATAATATTGGCATCACTGTAATGAAATTGAACAATTCTAAATTCATGTAATGACAGTGAACACCTTGTAAAGAAAAATAGTTCAAATGTATCACAGTTTTGAAAAAGAGCATATTCTAGTATTGTCTGCATGCTGTATCAACCCACCCCGTCCCTCCCCCAGAACAACCCCGGTAAACACGGACTGTTCCTAAGATATCAACATGTATTGATGCAGTAGAACATTTCTTGCTGCCTTTTTTGTGAAATGCTGCAGGTCACACATGAAACATTATTCTATATTTACTGATTATGACAATGATCACTCCATAATTATTTACTCCCAACACTACTATGATACCTGTTTTTGTTTAATGAATATATGCTTTTCTTTACAGGAGATTGGACTAGTATGCTTAGTACCACTAGTTCTCCAAGTTAATTTGGCATACTGGGCAGTTGTATTTGTCCAGGATCTTGGACAAGATTCTACAGCCTTGCAACATGCTGCATATTAACAGTTTATCACGTGAACGTCCACCGATTGATCCAAATTGTGTCGTGTGTTGCATCCGTGACAGATTCCCCAGTGCCGATGGGGTGTACACGGGATTCCAGGTCAGTCAATTAGCTTGACTGACTATAGAAACCAATGTAGAATGCAGGTTGCTCGACATACGAATATGGTGATGCCTGACTAGCTCTGTAGTTGGTGATGGAACGGTGGGTGCCAGGGTCTGGCAGATATAGCATGAGTCTTCGGGCTGGTAGGCTGGTAGACAGGTTCAGTGTCGAGCATTCTTCGGTGAACTACATCGGTTTGGATATCGATGACACCACTGTATATGTTCGCTGTCTTCGATGTTACTGCATACCAGCTTCCTGACATTTAGCTGAACATCCGATTCTACCTATACCGGAGACAAAGTGACAATTAGCATGGCTCTGACATGTATTATATTTTATATGTGATGACACATTTATCAAAAGTCAATAATACACGATGTTTTCATTCAACTCAACTTTAACCTTTAGCAGTGTCCATGAAAAAAATATATAGATTATCCAGCATTGTTACAGTGGTAGGGTTTCATTGTCTTTGTGTTGCTGATAGTCAGTGGCAGCCAGCTGGGTTCTTGCAACATACAGCAGGTATATGTTATGTACAACACAAGTTTGTGACGAAGTAATGGTATTGAAAGCCTTTTCACATTTTTCAACAACAATCTGTTGATACAATGACAGCAGCATTTTACTTGTTTAAAATCTCTATGTATCAAGAAGAGTGTTTAATACTTTTCATGCCACGTTTCATTTTTTGTCAATTATTCTTTTTTATCACTGTTTTATTGTCACAAGTAATTTATATTACATTTTCACTTCATATTGTACTAATTATGGTATAAACAACACTTGAACAAAGTTAGTTCTGATATGGTGTAGTATCCAGTCCTCAGGATTGCTCATTTATGGGCATGTTATATTACAAATTGTTGTTAAATACACATAATTGTTTAGTCACTAATTTTGTGAGTTGTAAACATACAAGGCATGTATAGACTACAGCTATCATTTGACATCACATGTACTAGTGTTTCCTGTAACAAAGAATCTTAGTAAAAATAACTATTTATTTTTTATATGTACCTGACATATTTTCAACCTCTTCCTAAGTTTTGTTTCTATTATCGTTTTGCATTTTATGTGCATGTGATGTATATGTGATATTAAAAATTATTACATTATATATATCAAGTATAGTTGTATAGTGCTTTTCATTATTTTGTAGTCAATCTCATCAAAGAGTTTCAATAAAATATTTTTACTTTACATTGTCTTTACTTTAATCCACATGCATTTCTAACAACAGTATGCAATTTAACGAGGACACCCATTACAGCAAAATCCTAATGCACACAAACAAAACTATCACATACAGGGGCGGATCCAGAAATCGAGTCTGGGGTGCATACAAATTTCCACTGGCAGCCGAACCAAATGGTGTAGTCTAAATGTGTTGCTATCGCGACGTCATAACTTCAGCTGCTCTGCTGTCTCGGCTGGAGGGGTGGTATCGGAAAACGCAATAATTTAAGCTTATTATTATCATCACCTAAACTGGGGCACATTTCAAACATTTTGGGGGACACAGTCGCGTAATATAAATTATAAATGATCTGCAGATACGCCAAATTCCCAATGTTTAGTGGGCACGTGCTCCCAGGACCGCCTGAATTTTGATAAAATGGTTTGGTGACAGAGTAATGTGTACCACATTTGACAATACTTGTTTACCTGAAGGTGAAGAGCTTTGACGCATACATCTGCATGTGGTGTTGACACACCTCGACTTCTGAAAATATGGTACATGTATTAATAGTCAGCACTGATTGTTTCTAACAATAATAATTTTTATGTACTTGCAAAAGCTGCAATGAAATGAACGACCGCCTGCCAATTGCAACCAATGCCAACGGTCAAATGCTATCTATCTATCTATCTATCTATATATATATATATATGCACATGTTATGTGCATTAACAAGACTACGTGCAATTACAATTGAATTCAAATTAAATTGTGAAATGTCCAATAAAAGTAATTTTTAATATAAATGTAACATGTTAATTAAATTACTATTACATTTCTGTTATTAGTAAAGTATGTACATATTGTTTTTGTTCAATCTATTACTATTAGTTCAATAATTATAATCGTTACGGGTCATTTTATAATGCATTTACACTATTACTATTATCCCAAGGCTACTTAGGCTACTAGCCTACTACCATGTACGACATAGGCATAATAATTATAGTCATATTATCATTGGCATAGGTATATGCCATAGCGTCGTACTGTTAGCTGATACTAGTCTATAGTAAATAGGGCCCAGCCAGGCCACTCATACCGTAATTGCCATTGGCTATGACTAAAAGGTAAACAATCAAATAAATTTAGTACGAGCAACATTAATATGTATACTCATACGCCTGAATAATTCGAAATTACTAACCTGTCTGGAAGAACCTTTGCGAACGCTGCATCTGTTGACGTTGTGCCTGACCACACGCGGCCTCTGCCACAGTCCACTGACACTGTCCCCAACTCGTTCTGTTTACTTTGTTTCATTCCATAATCTTTCCCAAATATAAATACACCTTATGCGTGGGTACTGTCTTTGTCTGTCTAATTTAGCCCATTTTGTCGTGTCGTGGCATATGTTCGTGGACGTCCACCCATTGCCTAAACTCGGTATTCCATAACATCAACAGTTTGTTGTGTCTTGTGGCAATTAGAGGCACACATAGCGCCCCAGATTGTGCCAGTCTGCACCCCTGCGGCCGTGTGTTAACACACTGCTCGCTAAACAATCAATAACAGCGTACGTTGATGAAAACCTGGCGCTACTTAGGCATTAAGCGTGCGCAATATATTTTTAATGTAAAAATGCCTTGGATGACGTGGAAAAGTGGAAATGACGATATGACGTATAACATTTAGGCAAACATACATTTATAACGACAACATCGCGGTGGGCTCGGATATCATATTAGTGCCCACGTTTAACCCAAGCCGTTCGTATCTTCGAATTTCTATGACAATAGGCATATCGTAGGTGCAACCTGTCATATTATATTGAAAGAATACAGATTTAAAATAATAAAAAACACAACAAATCATGTGGGGATTACATTTTTTTAGTGTTGGTCAATGAAATGCGTATTTACTTAAGATTCAAACCAATACAGTATTACTTGGAATACGGTTGTTTCTTACTATAGGGAATGGGAACGCTATCTTCATCTCGACGATCTTTGTCATCATCATGGCCGTCGCATTGCCATTGTTGTGGAATCTGACGAATACATATCGTATACGAGGCAAGAATAGTTACTAGATCATTTTAAAAAGTAATAGTCACATAATGTTCAGCTGTAAAAAATAATTTACACAGTGACTCAACGCCCGGTCAGAATTTGTGCACTTTGTGTGTCATTGTATATGCAGTTGATGTGTCGTCATTGTGTGTACACTTCGTGTGTCTTCATTGTTTGTGGTAATAGTTGGTACACTCAAAGTTTTATCATAATTTATGCACTTACCTGATGTGTAACATATGCTTTTGAACTTTCTTGGCGTGTCATGACTGTTTGTGCATTTTGGTTAGTCAGTTCGTCCCACTTGTTACCTTCGCTGGTCTTGATAGTGGGAACCAGGCGACATCAGTAAGCTGTTCCAAGAACATGCGGTTAGGTCATTAGCCCCATCTGCCACGATTACCTACACAACACTACACATTTGTATATTATTATACTGTCTGCTAAACCGCATCCATGAGTATCAACGTCTACTAAAATAACAACGTTGAATGTATAATGTCCACTAAACCGCATTTGAAAAGATATATACCTGTATATATATATACATAAGACATATATATATATATGTGTGTGTATATGTATATATATATATCATATATATATATCTGATATATATATATATATATATAAGAAATATATATATATTTTTTTTCTGATGCGGTTTAGCGGACAGTAAACCTTCAACATTGGTATTTTAGTATACGTTTATACCCATGGACACTTATGCACACACACACACATGCACACCGAAATTAATAATATATATATATATATATGTATATATAGTTATATATATATATATATATATTGTAATTCCATGTTTTTGTGTATTTGGTGTGTCGTCATAGATTGTGCAATTATTTTTTTTATAATACGTAATGATTACTGCTGGTCTGTGCATTTGGATTATCACGATAGTGCATGCTCTTGATATGGAAACATATGTACGTTTGCATCCTTTACCGAAAGCGGGTTCAAAAATCAGAATTTGTTGAACAGACACGCACACGATCCCATGCACATTGCACACACGCACACGTGTTTATATGTTCGTATATATGTCTTGTACAATTGTGTATACTTTGTATTTACGTTAATCGTGTAGTAATTTCAGACGAGTTGCAGCAGTGGAGATTACAGCTGAGAGATGCCCAAATGCGATCTCTTGAACACTATGTACTGGAGAAGAATGAAGACGAAGGCATGGCTTTTCTGAACCTAAGCAACATATATATTGAACTGCTGATTCACAGGAGTATTGATCATTATAAACGACTGGAAACACGAACGCGTTATGGCAACCTGGATTTGATGAGGGAATTAGAGGCATATCCTAATGTCTACGTGAGAGACCTGTTTAAGGCAGAGCGTTCAGATATGACAACACCAGTCAGGAGTTTAGTTTGCACATTGTAGACTTGTGGCTGAAGGGGGAATTGTTACCCAATGACATTCATCATGTATTCCTGATTCGTTTAAGAGATCTCGCAAGCAACAACACTTGTTCCATTGAAGATTTATTTTTTAAATACCAAAGTTGCACTAAGCCAAGTGCTGAAGCTATCAGCGAATTTGTCAAACAACTATTTGCTGAGCCAGAAAAGACTCTCTTAATTTTGGACGGGTGGAACGAGATTAAAGCGGAAACAATGGAGATACGACGTGTATACGAATACAACGAACAAGTTGATATGCCCAAACTGGTAGCCTCTATCATCAAGGGATCACACATACCATCCGTAAGAGTTCTTGTGACGTCTCGTCCAGGTGACGTCACGAACTTTTACACTTATGACAAGAGAGTTGTGATATATGGGTTTACTCAAACAGCAATATCTGAATACATCGTAAAATATAGTGACGAAGACCACAAGTTGCAGATAGCAATCACAAACTACATTGACACACATGCTAAGATCGAAAGCTTGTGCTACATCCCCGTGCAACTTAATATGGTTTGCCGTATCGTAAAAGACAAGATACACGACAAAAACAATCCGGAGTTACCTGAAACACTTACGGAGTTATTCATTGCTGCTGTCCAAAACATTCTAGTTTATTACCATCCCAAATTCAAACATCAGCACGTAAACGAAATAGTGAATGTGATTGCAAAACTCAAAAAGTGTGTTCTTAATCGTGCACTCATCGCCCGGTCTGGAATGAAGGCTAGTCCTATTAAAGTAACGTTTACGAAGAAGGATATTCATAATTTGCAGTTAGACGATATGACAACGAAATGTGGTCTGATGACTGAATCGAGAGAATCAATCACTGTCATGTTCACGCCTATTGTTATATCAGTGTTCTATTTCCAACATCTCACTATTCAAGAATTTCTGGCGCCTGTGGCAATAATAACCGATGTCAGTCAAGTGGCAGATATGATGGACAGTGCTTCCGGAAGACAACTGGATGTCATGCTTGTGTTTCTGGCGGGCCTGCTTGGTAATAAAAGGACTCATGCATTCATCGATTCATTGCATGCTCTCCCTATGCCTAACTCTACTGCACATCTGGATGAGCTCATCAAATTAGTTGTTGACCGGGAACGAAGGTACGAAGCCAGCATCGAAAATGACGAAGACCGATCGACAGCACACAAAACAAGCATACTCTTCCTAGTGGTGATGCTTTATGAATCCCAACAAGTTAAACTATGGCGTCACATGTCAGAATACATACTGAAGGGCAGTGGTGAACTGGATCTAGCCAAATACCGTATCAGCCCTACTGAACTACATGCGCTGGCGTATGTGCTTCCAGAGACTCGGATATCGTCACTGGAGTAAGTATACAATGTATATGTAGTGTTTCGTTGTGTGTGCGTGCGCGTACGCGAGCGCGCGTGGGTACACGTGTCGTGTGCGTGCGTGCGGGCGGGCGTCCGTGTATATATGCGCGTTATTGCTTGTGCGAGCATATACAGTTCTCCAACTATTGCTAAGCCGTTCTTCGTACAGAACTTCATACTGAGACGGAAATCGAAGAACACATCTAGATGTTGTAATTGTCCAGGACACATACATTGAATTGAAGGTGTGACTGAACAGTATAGTTAAAGGTTGTAACATATTCAAATTTAATTCTTTATTTCCAATTGACAGTAATGCAATCAACATAATGTACCTATTATAAATAAAAACTAAATTCAAATGGAGAGTGAGAAAGTTGAAGTGCACTGCTTTTTGGCAATCACACCAGATTAGTGAGGTGCTACGTTGCGTTTATTTAACTGCATTTCAGCGTTGTTGCGGTCACTGGTGTGATTAAGACAAGTAGTCTTGTCTTAATATGTGATCGCTAGATGGCGATACCGCTGTGAACTGTTATATGTGGTCATTGATATTATGTAGTTTTTATCTTAGTATTTGATCGCTAGATGGCGATACCGCTGTGAACATTTACCATGATATGGGCGGGTGGCCCCTCACCATTGATGCATGTAAACAGCAATATTTTTAATGCTGCGTTTAATTCATATACAATGCTGTTATTATAATGCATAGATCCAGTTATATGATTTCTGGTTACCATGAGGTGATCCGGCAATACAATTTGCCCTTTTTCGAACTTTACAACTGTTGATGCGTGTTGGTATTGTTGCATCAAACAAGCTGCGGCCAGACATAGGAAC
This sequence comes from Paraescarpia echinospica, assembly GCA_020002185.1. Taxonomy (NCBI): domain Eukaryota; kingdom Metazoa; phylum Annelida; class Polychaeta; order Sabellida; family Siboglinidae; genus Paraescarpia; species Paraescarpia echinospica. The sequence goes on from CM034544.1 coordinate 21,885,748, forward strand.
ACAGTAAATTCGCTCTCTAGTATGATACATAAAGATCGTTTATGTTTGGTGTATCTGGTACAGTTTTGTGTTGGTTTTCGTCATATATAACTGATATACACCAGAAAGTTAAGGTTGGAAATTATTTTCTTCAGCACGGTCTATTTCATGTGGTGTTCCTCAAGGTTCTGTTCTTGGACCTTTACTTTTCACTCTCTGCTCCACTCTACTGAGTGCAATTAATGACAGTCATAATGTTAGTCACCACCTTTATGCAGATAATACACAAATTAAAATTGTTCTGTCTACTCCTGATATTTATTGCTCCTTACATCAGATTAGATGTCTTGATGGCATTTACCATTGGATGATTGAGTGTACGTAACGTTAAATGCAAATAAAACAAAATGTCTTAGTATTGTCATACAGAGATAGCGTGAACAAATTAAGAACTTTCCCCACATCTCTGCATGTTACGCTTGCAGTTTCAATACGAAACCTAGGAGTTATCCTTGATGACAACTTCAATTTCTGGCAACATATTTATCAAATTTGTCGATGCTATTATTATTATATTCGTGATATACGACGTATTCGCCAGTATTTGCCTGTTGCAAAACCTATTGTAATTTGTTACTAGTAAACTGAACTATAATTAATCCCTTTTCACAATATTAAGGATATCACAAAATTATAACGTGTACTAAATAGCTTGGCAGGAGTTATGAGTCGGCCTCCGCGTTTTTCTCACTCTCTGCCATTTTTACCAATGTTGGATTCCTGTCCAACATAGTATAGTTTTTTTAAGATCAGTACCACTGCATGCCAGGCACTTTCATGTAAGCAAACACCATATCTACATTTAATGGTTACTCCTGTAAGAAAACCTATCCAGCTTCGACCATCTAGTTCTGACTTACATTTTGTTCCTAGATTCAAAACTTACATTGGAACTAGGACCTTTTCTGTTGCTGCACCAACTCTGTATAAGAATATATAGATCACAAAATAGTGTATAGTATGATGTAATGAATCATTATTACAAGTCATTCTAACAACTCTTTTTGTAATATACAAACGTGTTTAATTAACGTTTTATACTTAGTTTTCCAATTTAGCAGCATTGTGATAAATATAGGAGATGTATTGTACATTGCAATATAACAAGAGATTTGGTATCTAGGAAATAGTTTGTCTATTTATGACAATAACTTTTAACAGTTTAGACTTAATCATATTTATATGATAGTTCTAGTTAAGCTTAGCATATATTAAGACTCCTAACACTGTGTAACACATACTGTATTAATGGATGTTTTATCAATTTTTACATAAATATTTTTTTTTTTACAAAGATTGGTAAACAACACGCTGTTTGTCTTAGCTACGTTTAAGGACAATCTATTCACTGAAAACCAAATAGTTAGCTTTTATTATTCACTGCTAACAACTTTGCTTAGCCGATCTGCATCTATCCCATAGCAAATTATATGCATCAAATATTGACATTTTTGTCATAAATCCATACTGACTGCGACATAAAATGTGATACTTTTCTTTAATTTTTATTATAGAAAATTCGTATTTTTGTAGTCTAGCAATAAATAATTTTCTAATTTATTTTAAAATTGCTGAAGGAGAGATACTAGTGTATAGTTATTAAACAAAATTGAGTGTTGTTATCATTTCTTTATAATTTTATTTCTCGTTTTTTAAAACCTTATCACAGTTTACTGCAGAAAGATCATTTTTAGACGGACGTAGTTTAATCGTTTATCAGGAATTAGCGGACAGTGTAATTTGTAACAAAAGTCTGCTGTGTTGAACGTGGAAAGTTGAACATTAAAGGGTATAGCAGTTATATCAGCCCGACTCGGCGGCTGTATTGCCAATAAAGCTTGTTTTGAAACTGGATGTTTTGTTTACCATTTGAACATGCACCCGTGGTCGTGCCTTTAAATTGCGACCGTTGTTACACAAATAGGGGACAGTACACCTTCAACATAGTTAGTACAGTCTTACGAACATTACATTAATAAATAAATGAAAAACTAGGAACTTGCTGCCTCCTTTTAAGGGAGTCCACACAATCATCTATATTTTATATTAGTGATTCTATTGATATCTACCTGAATAATTACAAACATGAAATACATGTAAATAATCACTAATATGATTCATAAGTAACCCGCTGGTAATATTACTATTCAATTCAGTTGTGAAACTATTACCAATTAAAGTTGCACTATAGTCTGTGATACAGCTCGGCCTACCGAGTTTCTGTTGGTATTATATTTTCCAATATCTACATTGAAATCACCACGTAGAAGTTTAGTTGTGTTAGCGTCACGAACTGTTTTGATCATTAATTCAAGTTAATCAGTAAAATATCTACATTAGTTCCTAGTGCTCTCTCTCCGTCTGTCTTTGTGTCTAATAATAATAAACATTCTTTATTCACGATAATCTTATAAAATATTCGTACGTTTTATCTTCCTAAGGGTCGTGAGTTTAAAACATAATTGTACATTTAAAATTATGTAAGACTACTAAACAAATAATTTTTCTAAAATATTATATTGTATGCTGGAGTTGCTATAAATTAACAAAAGTAATAGATGATATGAGAAAGAAATTAAGAAATAAACTAAAAATGCTGTTAAAACGATCATTGTGTTTCGGGTCGCTGTTGTCTAGTAGAAGGCGTTGCGCATATATGTGGCTTTAAAAGCACTTACAGAATTACAGTTTCTTATTTCTGGATTGAGATTGAGTGTATGTCAGTCTCCCTCTCCCTCCCCCTCTCCCTCTCCCTCTCCCTCTCCACTCTGGCTCTGTGTTTCTGTGTCTATCTATATATATATATATATATAATATAAAATATATATATATATATAAGATTGCCCTGATACATTGTTGAATAGCGAGATATATATATATATATAAATATATATATCGGAAACATATATATATATATGTGGATTTATTCAACAATGTATCAGGGCAATCTTCATTATCTAACCATGTTTCCGATATAGCTATAATCTCAAACGGGGATTTTAGTTCATTTACGAAATCACTAATTTTGAATCCAAATTTGACTTGAGACTTCCAGCATGGAAATGAATGTAAGGTAACCCTTCCTGAATGTCTTCACTTTTAACAAAATGTTCAATTATTGTGCCAATGAGTGTTACCTAAATTATAGCATTTCAGCTCCATGCAATAAATATAATATGTGTGTGTGTGTGTGTGTGGTGTGTGTGCGTGTGCGTGTGTGTGCAACGTTGGTTTGTAAATATTTTTTATATTTTTGTAGTAATTATTTATTCGCCACAAAAATGAAAATATGGTCATTATATACAACGATGTTTCTAAATTGTATTTATTCAGACAGATCACAATCTGTTTTCACATATATAATTACAGTATATTACTGTACAATATATTTACAATTAATAAATTATATATCCATTACATTATATTTGTTTGGATAAATAAAATTTAGAAAGATCGTTATATAATGACCATATTTTCATTTTTGTGGCGATTAAATAATTACTACAAAAATAAAAATTATTTACAAATAGTGCATCATAGTATACTAAATGATTTGGTTTATATTACTTCGCGAAAACATAAACAAAACAAGTGTAAAGAAAATCAATAATTTGCATGCTGTCAGGATTGAACCGGCGTCGCCCGATTGTAAAACAAACGACAAGTAACCAACGCGCCTACCCACTGAGCTAGCGGGACCAGCGGAAAGACTTTAACTGATTTAAGTTGTTATGGTAAATGGTACAACTCCTTCATATATCGATATTCTAGTGATATTATGATATTATACACGTTACTTTATGTAGCTGGATACAATATATCTTTGCGATGTATGTTTATTGGTGTAGATTATCTCCCGTGTTGGTTACATTCGATATAATTATTCTGAAAACGAGCCCAAGCTCGGCGAAACCTAGTCGACTTGTAGGCCCATTCGCATACGTTGTTTTGAATAAAATTGGATTCATGTGGAACCGTAAGATAACTGCTTGTTCCTAGTGTTTGTATTATGTCGGAAAATTGCACAATAACTCATTCTGACGCTCGTTTCGACCAAAAAGCTATACTTGTAAACATGCTCTGAATGCATGGAAAGGGTCGGCCTGATGCGAGTTTGAGTCGTAAGTGACGTCACATCTCGGCATCCCGAAAAGCGCGCCAAAAATATGCATATTCGAAAATGTCCGGATGTACAGCATAAAATGTGGAATTTCTAATTCATTGAATTTTTTTGATTTTTTTGCTTGGTGGACGTGGAAATAGATAGCAGGATGTAATATAACATGAATTCAAGCAATATATGTTTTTATTCCCTTTAAATCTTAAGGGGCAAGCATTTCTGCGCGACACCAAATCGGCTCGTTTAAAACAAGTTTTCATTCAGCGTTCAACAAGACACACTCTTTTCATATAATACTGATTTGTTTGAAAGTCGCTTTATTTTTGTTTGTATGCACTCGGTTAATGTATTGTATTCAGCGAAATGCATAACTTTGTATCGCAGTAATTACAGATGTGACATGTGTTTAGGCTCGACAACAACTTCGATCTCCACGGTCCGTCGATGTCTGCTTTCAGCGACTCACTCGTCGGGTTATAACAGTTGGAAGAATTAGTGTATGTCGATTGCACTGAATTGACAATGTCTGGTGTCAGATTAAATACAACCAAGCAGTTGTTATGAATGAACACTGAATATGCGTTCACTCTTTATACCACGCCACTTGGCACTAAGCTCTGTTATCCAAAGTCATAATTATTCTCACGACCGGACAATTCGGGGCAGGTCGAAATTCATGGCATCGAAATATCGTGTTCTAACGCCTTTGGCCTATTTTACTACACTGCGTGGTCTCGCACTGATTCACGTGACACGCAAACACTTTACACAGCGTAGATAGGACCCACGATTTTTGATGCAAGCGTCTTCAACTAGATTTGGATTTCGACGGTATATGTTTTCGTAAGTACTTCACTCAAAACAACTTTTTAACAGTTTCTTTGTTGAAATTGGAAGGAATATGTGTTAGAGATTTAGCAAATAAATAACTTACTGAAGAATTTGACCAGGCCCGGGTTTAATAAAAATGGCAAAACACGATTAGACCCACGATTATTGCCCACATCGGTATACACGATATGCAGATCTATCTGTATTTCTTTGGCTATCCCGGATACAAATGGCTCCTTTAACCAGCTTAGACTTGGTGATTGCCACCAAGTCCCAAAATATATTCCTCTGGATGACTGACAGCAAATTAAAGATAAATGGAAATAGAACAGAAATTCTCATTATTGGCACTCCAACGCTACGTGGTAAACTTGATGATTTTTCCCAACACGTATTTTGAGTCAGCATATCACACCAACAACGTCTGCGCGAAATCTAGGCGTAATCTTTGAAAATAACTTACATTTTAGACAACGTATATCTGGATCGTGTCGCTGCTGTTTGTTTTATCATATCCGTAATCTTCGGCGTGTTCGGCAGTAAGTGTCATTTTCTGTTGCTAAAACTATTGCAACAGCTGTTATTATAAAACGTTTCAGAAACAGTGATACAGTTTTGTGTAAAAACGAATGTTAACGTTGTGACTTCCATCAATGACTACGTGAGTGCCAACTTTTGTTTACTTTCGAGTATCGGAAATTAACTAAATAATTGTGTTTATGTAACAACAGGCTGAACTGGTGTGGACTGACGGACGAGGACATTACTTCACTGGCCCGATCGCTTCCCCACCTGGGACGGCTGAAAGTATTAAAGTGAGACGAACTGAAGTCTACACATTGCAGTACATTAGCACACGCACATGCACACAGACGCACTTACGCACGCGCACACATACACATACAATCATACACACACATCAATCTACTAACACGCACGAGCACAAATTCATGTCATTGCACATACCCACACGCATGTGCATGAGTGCACATTCGTTGACACACGCGCGCACTTAATAGTACACGCACATGCATAAAAACACACAACGGTTAACTGAATAAGTGATACTAATTCTGTCACTTGTCACACGGTTGTACAATAAACAAAGGTCATTCTGTCCTAATCATGATGTTCTGTTCTGGTGACAGGTTGGGCTGGAACAACATCACTGACGCTGGTGCCATCGAAGTCGCAACCATCGTATGATGTTGTCTATAACATAGAGTCCGTGCAGTAACCTCAGGGTAATTACTGTGTCCCAGTCTATATAATGTCAAGCTAATTTCCCACTGCGATGATGCTGTTTTGCAGAAATTATTTATTTGCCACGTTTCATTTCTTTTAATGTAGTAAATTGTATAGTATTGATCTTGTTCAGTCGTGTAACATAGTTTTTACAACGAACTTTCCGCTGCTCATAAACTGGCAACAAAGTTTATCCAAATAAATGACACAATCTGAGAGATACAAAAACAAATTTGAATCCACCCTCTTCCCAGGGTGAACTATCTGTAGTGGGGTGTGTAGACCTGCTGGGGTGACATTCACATCTTGGTTGCAGGCTGCAGTACAACTTTCTGACGGAGGCTGGGACGGACGATGTGAGGCGGACAGCGGGCTCCACACCCCTAGTGCGATTAGCGAGGTGAGTACAACGTCAACGCAGTTAGATGACACTGTCACCGCATGTGACACTTGTACCTTAGCACAACTAGTGAGAAACGACAGTTTGTACAGAACTCTTCTTGTCTCCTGTTGTAGGTTGGACCTCCAGAGACCGCCCGGCCTGGAACTGTACACACTTGACGAAGTCGTGTTCTGGCAACGCATCGTGGACCTGGCACAGTCCGCCCTGAACCGGCTACATGGGCGCCCCCTCGAGGACAGATACATGTACTGGGACAAGGACGTTGCCCGGACACAACGCCTGCTAGACCGGGCCCTGTCTGAACGAGACAGTCAGCAGTGATGTCTCCATAGGCTCGGCCTCAAGTAAGCAACTACGTCATACCTCAACCTCTTGTCACTCCTTGTGACAAGCTTATCTCCTAACGATCACACCCTAGCTGCACTGTCACTGGGGTAGACAAAACATAGTATTATACGTCAGGTGTGTGTCTTGATATAATGTTATACCGGTCACCTACCTGGGTACGTCTATTACTGATTTATTTACTTGTTTTGTGCCTTTTAGGCAAATTTAAAGGGAATAAAAACACATATTGCTTGATTTCATATTATATTACATCCTGCTATCTATTTCCATGTCCACCAAGCCAAACAAATTCAATGAATTAGAAATTCCACATTTTATGCTGTGCAGCCGGACATTTACGAATATGCATATTTTTTCCGCGCTTTTCGCGATGCCGAGATGTGACGTCACATGTGACCCATACTCGCATCTGGCCGACCCTTTCCATGCATTCAGAGCATGTTTACAAGGATAGCTTTTGGGTCGAAACGAGCGTCCAAATTAGTTATTGTGCGATATTCCGATGTAATGCAAACACTAGTCATCATAGAGGAAGAAGCAGTTATCTTATGGTTCCACATGAATCCAGTGTTATTCAAAACAATGAATGCGAATGGGCCTACAAGTCGACTAGGTTTCGCCGAGCATGGGCTCGTTTTCAAAATAATTATATCGAATGCAACCAACACGGGAAATAATCTACACCAATAAACATTCATGTATATGAAACACATATTGTATCCAGCTACAGAAAGTAACGTGTATAATCTCATAATATCACTAGAATATTGATATATGAAAGAGGAATTGTACAATTTATCATAACAACTTAAATCAGTCTGTGAATTTCCGTTGGTGCCGCTAACTTAGTTGGTAGAAACGTTGTATTCTTATCATTTATTTTACAATCAGACGATGCCGGTTCAATCTTGACACCAAACCATTGATTTTCTTTACATTTTGTTGTATATGTTTTCACGAAGTAATATAAACCACATCATTTTCTTTCTATGATGCAATGTTTGTAAATATTTTTGTATATTTTTGTAGTAATTATTCGCCACAAAAATGAAAATGTGGTAATTATATATAACGATGTTTCTAAATTGTAAACTGGTGAGCTTGGTGAAGTAATACCAACATCGGCTGTGCTTTCAGCAACAACTGATGAAACTGATGAAGCAAAACGGGAGAGCGGTTGTTGTCAGGCGTTGATGAAGGCAGACATTTCTTGTACAACCACTGAGAGGAGATCTTCATGTACGCCAGCTAACTTTACCGACATGTCAGACGGACGTCCGCCGGTACACAAGCCCGCGGGGATGGACATACAATTACAGTGATTGATAACCAGTGGACTGAAGCAACAAGAATAGCCATAGTTCGATGGAGTAGTCTCAGAGCGACGTGTTTAAACCACATCTTGCTACCAGTGCCGACTCGGCCCACTAACAAACCAAGGCTCCGAATACAGTTTGAAGTCGTTAATTATTTAGTGGCAATTCAGACCTAAGTGCTGGCAGTGAACATGATGTGCTGGCCGTGTAATGGCCAGACACTAGTGCATCGATGCACCCGCAGCAGAGCAGGCATCACGGCAACATATCACGGTAAGCGCGTGGCCCCAATCCTACATCCCAGTTGTCTGTCGATGGTGCATACATGGGATGAGCCATGGGTAACACGAACTGAACACAGAAGGTGCTGGGAAATTGATGAAACACCATTACACATAAGCACCAGAGGTAATGCGGTAAGTATGAAGTTCTCACGCAGACACGTAAAACTCGCGTCTTCGCTTGTGGAAAGCTCACCACTGATCACTAGGTGGCAGTACAGTCCCACTGTTTTTAAATGACATTGTAAATATGGTGCATTATAATGTCATCCGGTTACGCTAGACATATATGCGTGGCATTGTTATCTTGTCACGCCAGACATACATGCGTGGCTTTGTCATCCGGTCACGCCAGACATACATGCGTGGCTTTGTCATCTGGTCACGCCAGACATACATGCGTGGCTTTGTCATCCGGTCACGCCAGACATATATGCGTGGCATTGTTATCCGGTCACGCTAGACATACATGCGTGGCATTTACAAGGAAAATGCACGTAGCCCTTTGTCACCAAGAAGGAGAGTTCAACGGTGCAGTTGTACGTGGCATGCTTGCGGACATGTCCGCACACAGCCACATGATGTTGGCGACATTTGCAGAATGACCTGTTCTGTTAACGTGGAAAGTATGAATACGTCCACATGACAGCATGACGACTCGTAAAGGAACGTAGTCTTGTGATCTAATCAGCTATGCACATTCGTAGCCGTGCGCCCTGTTACGCTAAATGACGTTGATGGCAGCTACAGGAATGCAATCAAATGAAATGACATTGATTCAATTCGTGTTGGTCAAAGTGACACTAACATGAAATAATGGTATATGCAAATGCTTGTCAATTTAGCCGTGACAAATCACACGAGTATTGACTCTCGTGTCACGAGAAAACGGTCGCTGACGTGACGGTGACACTGACTTGTCATACATTTGAATATGTGGCCATCTGCACACCAATCACAGGGTGTAGGTAGTTGAAATAGTACTTTAATGCAAGTGACGTTGTACGAAGACATCGCATATGGACACTCTTTTGGTGTGGACGTGTTGTACAACATCATGTTAATTATTATTTGATGTATAGGATTGCACCAGATGCATACACACACATACGGACAAACACGCACATACATACACATAAGCACACTCACACACACACACGCACGCACGCGCGCGCACACAGACACACACACACACACACACATAAATCCGCTCAAACACGGACAGAAAGACGCACAAACACACACACACACACAAGCTCGCACACACACGCATACTCGCACGCATATACATATTATATAGTATGTGTGGTATAAAGACGTGTCGTTTCACATATGCAATAAAACCGGTTTTTCATTTGAGGGCGGTTGTGTGCTGTCATTTTTTCATATCCTTTCAAGTTAAACACGTCTAAATTCGGGTTACGGCCGTCATTTAACGTCCTGGAGATAACTAACCATTTAGTCATGGGACAATTGTATGCTTGTAGGTCAATTTAATTGGTTACGACGATTCAACGTAAATATATTATTGTGTGCAACAAACACATTTAACAAGATTTAACAAGATTGCCACCCAGAGAATTAACTCTAGGTGGCAGGTGGACAAGGAAGCCCTTTGGCTTATCGAGAGTCCGACCCTTTTATCTATTCGTATCCAGCCCGTCTGAGGTATGTGTCGATTTTATTTTTAAACATATTCACGCTACTAGCACCCATACAATCAGCAGATAATCTGTTCCATTCATTTACAGTCCTTTGTGAGAATGAGAACTTTCTTATATCTAATCTACACTGCTCCTTTGCTAATGTAAGTTCATGTCCTCTAGTCCTTCTATCTTTCTTAACTGAGAAAAAAATATTTCTGTCAATATTTTCATAACCCTTCAATATTTTAAACACTTCTATCTGATCTCCTCTCAATCTCCTGGTCTCTAGTGTTGTTAAACCGCATTTTTTAGGCGTATTTCGTAACTAAGATCCCTCAGTTTTGGTATCATTTTAGTTGCTCTCCTCTGCACTCTTTCTAGCATATCTATGTCCTTCCTGCGATACGGCCTCCACGCTTGAATACAATATTCTAAATGAGGCCTAACTATTGTTTTGTACAGCGGTATTATTAGCTCTTTTTCCTTATACGTTATGTTTCGCCTAATTAATCCAAGGATTTGATTTCCCTTTGAAGCTGCAATTCCGCACTGCTCTGAAACCTTCATATCAGCACTAATGGTTAACCCTAAGTCCTTTTCTTTTTCAGTAGTACTTAGTACAGTACCCCCCATTGTATATTCTACCTCTTCGTTCCCATGTCCTGTGTGGAGGCATTTACATTTCCCAAAATTGAACAGCATTTGCCACTTTTCAGACCATTTGATCAACCTGTCAAGATCATCTTGTAAATGCTGTCTATCTCCATCACTTTTAATCCTTCTAAACACTTTTGTATCATCCGCAAATTTCAACACCTTGCTTGTTATTTCATCATCCAAATTGTTGATATATATTAAGAATAATATAGGTCCTAATACTGATCCCTGTGGTACCCCACTCAATACCGATTTCCAGTTTGAAGCCACCCGATCAACTACTACACGTTGTCTTCTGTCAATCAGCCATTGTTCTATCCAGTTTATTATACCATTTCCTAAGCCATGGGCCTTTAGTTTAAGCAGTAATCTTTGATGTGGTACTTTGTCGAAAGCTTTTTGAAAATCTAAGTAGACGATATCTACTGGTGATCCCTCATCTACCCAACTAGTGATGTCTTCCAAAAAACATAACATATTTGTTAAGCATGACCTCGCTTTAAAAAAACCATGTTGAGATGGGTTTATCAAGTTTTGTTTAACAAGAAAATCCACCATGTGCTCTTTAATTAGTCTTTCTAATAATTTACAAATCACTGATGTTAAACTCACTGGTCTATAGTTCTCTGACTTGTTTCTCGAACCTTTTTTGAATAACGGTATAATGTTTGCTTCTTTCCATTGTAAACGAACCACTCCCTCTTGTAATGACAAGTTGAAAACTGTTGCAAGCGGTATGCTAATTTGTTCTACAATTTCCAATAGTAGTTTGGGTGGAATACCATCCACTCCAGGTGATTTATTATCCTTCATAGCCCTTATTTTCTTAGCTACCATTTCCGGGGTTACAATTAATTGTCCTAAATAGTCTGAATCTGCCCCCTTGAACTTAGCCTCTGGTACTGGCAGTGAACTAATATCTTTCCTGGTAAACACTGAACTAAAGTACTCATTCAGGTCTTCTGCCATTAAGAATCCCTCTGATATTATATTTCCAGCACTATCTTCTAGAGGACCGACCTTATCTTGAACTTTCTGTTTGCTTCGAACATACGCATAAAAACTCTTGCTGTCATGTTTTATATTACTAGCTAATTGTTGTTCATAGCTTCTCTTTGAATTTCTAATTTCAGCTGTAGCTTGGTTAAGTGCTTCTTTATAACTATTGTAGTCTTCATCATTTCCAGTACATCTATATGACTTCCACATATTTTGTTTATACTTAATTTTTCTAATGGTTTCTTTCGATAAGTGTTTCTTTTTGGACCGTTTTCCTTGTTTTTTTAAGGGTACAAATTTATCAACTATGCACTTAATTTTACTCTTTAATATATTCCAGCATTCTGTTGCCGTCTTATTTTTCAGTGTGTTATTCCAGTCTATCTTTGCTAAATATTTCCTCATGTCCTTATACCTTCCTTTGTGGACATTTCTCCTATACTGCTTTTTACTAATCCTTTCTGATTTTACTTTGATGGTAACGTGTATCTGGTTGTGATCGCTACTCCCCAGTGGCTCACATATCTTGACATTGTCAACTAATTCATTCTGTGAGGACAAAACTATGTCTAACACATTCTCACCCCTGGTTGGTTCTAGCACATGTTGAGAAAGGAATGTATCTTGAACTAAAACTAAAAACGTGTGGTCCTCACTCTTCCCCATACTCTGTAGAGATTTCCATTGTATATTCCCGTGGTTAAAATCCCCCATAATAATACAGTCCCGTTTGCTTACTTCCCTTATAGCGTTTTGTATTTTTTCATTCTCTTCTATGCTTATGTTTGGACTTCGATAAACTAACCCAACTGTTAACGTTGAGTTTCCTGTAACTATGTTACACCAAACAGCTTCTTCGCAATCTGCTTCTCTTTCTAATTTTATTTCATAAGCCTGAATAGATTCTTTAATATATAAAATAACTCCACCTCCCTTTCTTCCTTTTCTATCTTTTCTAAACATTACATATCCTGTCAGTCCCAATTCAGCATCTGATATATCGGTGGTGGTCCATGATTCGGTTATACCTATTATATGAGGGTCAGTATCTTCTACCATAATGTTTAGTTCATTTCTTTTGTTTACTATACTCCTTGCATTTAAACAAACACATTTATATCCAGCTTCAGAAGAGTTTTCCAGACTGTTATTTGCTGATTCATTTGTGCTGTCTTTATCTATGCCTCCATTTTCAGGCTTTTCTGTGAGTCCCCCCTGCGAATCTAGTTTAAATATATGCAACCTGTCCCACTGTCAACAGATCGCAGCAGGTTCTCTGAGAAAACTGCTGCCCCCTTTCCACTAAGATGGAGGCCATCTCTCATGTACATATCTTCCCTCCCAACAAAGTATCCCCATAAATCTGTGAATCCCACCCCCTCTTCTTCACACATCTGCTCAACTAATGCGTTGATCGCCATCCTCTTGCAGTTTTTATACGTTGCCCCCCTTCCTCCCATTACTGGCAAAATTCCTGACAGAATAACCTGTTCACATAGCTTGGATTATTAAAGTGACGGTTTTTGCTACCGCTCCACGTACAAATGCATATGAACACCTGAGGTAAATGGTGTCAAACGTTCCTTCAATCCCCCGCATACCTGGATGGCCTAAAGCAGTGCTTCTAAACCGATGTGCCACGACACACTTGTGTACTGTAAGCAAGTATCTATTGTGCCCCGGATTAAAAGAGAAGTGTCACATTTGTAGGGATAACATTTATTATAATTATTATACAGTGATGGTTTCGAATTATATTAAAATTTCGACTAGACAACCATTTGCATCGGTAGGAGCATTGGTTACTTCAAGCATCGGTTACTTCAAGCATTGGTTACTTCAAGCATCGGTTACTTCAAGCATCGGATACTTCAAGCATCGGTTACTTCAAACATCGGTTACTTCAAGCATCGGTTACTTCAAGCATCGGTTACTTCAAGCATCGGTTACTTCAAGCAGTTACTCGAGTGGAACTTATTCTAGCGCCTTAACCACTTAGTAACGACAATGTTAACGGGTTTATATCAAATGTCCAACATCTAAGCGCAACTGTTCAACCCGCTTCATTAATCGCGAAAATATAATAGCACACGGCCAGCCAGATCAATGTTGAAATCCGTTTTGGTTAAACTTGTGAACATCGCCCAATGCCTCTGAAGTGTTGAATTTTCTCCGTATGTTTTCAGGAAATGGGGGTAGCGTAGAATCGGAATCGGAATCGGAAATGTTTATTTGACCCATAAGTACAAACAAAATCGGTATCATTCTCAAAAACCCATAACTATCTGCAGCTCAATTATGAAAAACTGAATATGTGTTGAGTTAATAAGTACTAAATACATGTATTATAAAGTAGAATATATAACATAAAACAACAATCAATGTATGATATAATCAAGTAGCAACATCCTAATCATGAACTATCAGGTAGCTGTATATAAAAAAAAACAAGGGTCAGGGAGACTGCCACTAAGACCATTATTGGTCGGTCTCGTAGCAGCCACCCCCTTAATTAATTTTCAACATAGTATATTTGGCTTACTTAAACACTTTCGATAAAATGATAACAACACAAGTGCATACTATCAGATGCAGTATCGGTTACACAAGCATTAGAATTAAATTACCAAATAATAGATGTCAAAATCTCAAAAACAAAAATATAAAAAGTTATCTTACTTTTATAACTGGTTACAACTACATCAGACATATTAATAACAGTACATTGTGTACGTAAATTAACAGAAGTAATAAGATTAAAACAAGATATAATTATTTGTTAGTTATTCAGAATGTCCACATATATAACAATTTGGCAAAGAGCACTGTATTCTGTAATTTTGTAGAAAACATATTTAGGCATAACTAATAAATCCTTGAAGGCTATGTGTTAAAATTTTGTTCCTTATGTGAGGTGCAGTATTATTTATTAGTAATGGAATATCAAACCGAATGCATCTTTTGGCAAAGTCATGTTTTGCTCTATTTGTATGGATGTTGTCATGTATCCGTGTATTAATATTGTGAACATTTTTATTTAGCGTAAATGGTAAATTTAGCAAATATGCTGGTAATGTCATATGGACATATTTATAGTATAGTTTCAATTTCTGTAAGTGCAGCATATCTGTTACATTAAGGATGTTTAGTTTCTTGAACAGCGGCTCAATATGTTCATTATATTTTGCTAAACATATTATTCTCATCACTTTTTTTGTAGTTTGATGATTCTGTTACATTTAAAACCCCATATCATTAGGCCATAATTAACGTACGGTAACATTAAAGAGCTATACAAAGTAACTGTTATATTTACTGGTAAAAACCGTTTCAGTTTGTTTAATATGCCTATCAACTTAGAACATTTGATTGAAATAGTTTTAATATGAATATCCCAGCTTAGGTTTTCTTGCAAAGTCACCCCAAGAAGATTAAACTTTTGGACTCTTTCGATTCTGGTTTCATCTATATTAAGCAGGAAATTGTTGACTTGTTTGTTTCTTAGTTTGTGTATTATATATTTGGATTTCTTTGTATTTACAGACAGTTTATTTATTTTCAGCCATTCATTTACCTTGTTTAATTCTGTATTTAAAAGTTGTTCGACGTCTTTTGGACATATGTTTAAAGATTGGATAGTTGTAGATAAAGTTGTATCGTCCGCATACATTACGAATTTAAATATTTCACTTGACTTTGGTAAGTCATTTATGTAAATTAAAAACAAAAGTTGGCCCAGTATAGAATCCTGTGGCACTCCTGTAGTAATAGGCAGGGTTTCAGAAATGGTATCGTTGTAAATAACGTACTGTTTTCTATTTTTCAAATAACTTTCCATTAGCTTTAAGGCAGTTTCGCCTATTCCATACAGATGTAGTTTACTTAATAAAATTGAGTGGTCTAAAGTATCGAAAGCTTTTGATAAGTCTAAAAATGTATTAATGGGTGTTTCATTAGAATCCAGTGCGATTATTGTACGTTCGATAACTTCCATAATGGCATATTCAGTTGAGTGACCAGATTTAAATCCGTACTGATTAGCATTAAAAAGTTGGTGTTCAGTAAAATATGAATATATCTGATTATGCATAACTTTTTCGATAATCTTAGAAATTACTGGTAGCAGAGATATCGCTCTGTAGTTATGAAATAATGTTTCGACATAATTTTTAAAGATAGGAATAACTTTTGCAATTTTCATCTTATCTGGGGAAATTCCAGTTTTTAATATTTGATTAAGAAGTAATGTTAAGGGTTTTATTAAAATAAATTTTAAATATTTTATTTGTTTCAATGTAATTCCATCACAGAAATTATCAATTATACTGAGAATTGACTCTTCGTTTATTTCTTGGAATTGGAAAAGCATTTCAGATCTTCCTGTCAGATAATAACTATGATTTTTATTACTGGTAATTTTTATTTGGTTTGCTAGGTGTTTTCCTATGTTTGTAAAATATACATTAAAGGTATTAGCAATTTCCACATTGTCAGTTATTTTGTGTTCTCCTTCTCTAAAATATTCAGTTAATGATCTTTTTTTGTTGGGTCTTTGCAGAATTTCATTTATAGTTTTCAAAGTTTTCCTTGTGTCATTTTTGTACCTGTTAAACAATTGTTCATAATGTAAAAATTTGGCTATTCTGATGCTTCTTTTTAGGATACCAATATAAGTTTTTTTTTTAATGAAATAATCAATATATGTTGGATTTGACATCTTAAGCTGTTTATATAGATTGTCTCTGTATTTTATGGATTTGAGTATACCATTTGTTATCCATAGGGAGTTTTTATGTTTATATTAATTAAACGTCACTAATTTAAATGGCATGTGATTACTATTTGCCTTTTCGAGTACATCAATGATTATTTTGTAATTGTTATTTGGATCGTGCAATGGGTCGTTATCTAATTTCTCTATAATATTTGAGTTGATTATTTCATAAGCAAAATTTGACATAGCTGTTTCATTCTGTAAATGTATTTTAACTAATTTAGGAGTACATTTTTTAACCGGAGCAGTGTCAATAAATATAAAATATGTTTGGTGGTCTGAGAATTGTTTGATTAAGATACCTGCTATTGATTGTAGCATTAATTGACTAACTTTACAAAACAGATTGTCGATCAATGAGCCATTTAGGGCAGACAATCTGGTTGGGAATGTTATTTTTAGAAAGAAACTGAATCCTGTTAGGGTGTCGTAAAACTCACTACAATATGCTTCGTCATTAATTTTAAGCAAGTTTATATTAAAATCCCCAGCAATACTAACTTCAGATTTTTTGAAATCAAATTGTAATAATAATTATGCAAATTCTTCAATGAATTGTTTGTAATCACAGTTTAAGTCTCGTGGAGGCCTATATATATTACCAACTATCACAGGTTTAATAAGCCCATCCCAGTGATTTCAATTAGCTGTCATTCCCACTTTTCGTTTTTTATACATTGCAATACCTGGTAATCATATTTTGAGTGAACATACATAATTAGGCCTCCTTTGGTACTACTAATCTTACCCATTGAAATGCAAGTATAGTCTAGGATGTTACATAAATCGTCTTGTTCAGTTAACCAACTTTCCTGAATACATATAATGCTGAAGGCATAGTTAAGTAGCTGCAGTTCTTTTATAAAGATCTCGATCTCGTTGAATTTAGCGTTAATAGATTGTATATTTGTACTCAGTATGCCAAAACTATTTGTTTTGGTATTTATCAGTGACTTAAAATTGTCGGTGTCATAATACGGTGAAGACTTCATTATTGGCAAACTGTCGTTTTCAAGGTTTTCATCATCATTAAAATGTAAAATTGTATTTAAGCAATTTTTTTGGGCACCTCCATAATGTTGAAGGAATAATTCGTCTGAATCTGTCATTTAGTCTATTGGTATTTTTACATATCTGCAAATAGCATTACTCCAATAATTCAGTAAGTAGTTGCTGGTAGTGATATCATATATAACATAACAATTTAAGTAAAGATACATCATCATTGTGTTACTGTTTGTAGTTTTGAGATTTAGATATAGTAAACTGTAGCATGAATATGAAAACATGCACTGTGTCAATACAGAACATAATAATAATTGCAATAAAACGACTAGCATCGATTGTAGCTACAGGTGAGAATAAATCGAGGAAACTCAGTTTTCCCAGTGTTAACTGTCATCAATAATAAGCTGCTCATATTTAAATCTCTACTTCGATGGAATGTCAGATGTCGTAGAGACGGCAAAGATCTTGTTTTGCCGATCCTTTATGAGTATTTTTCCGTTAAAAGTCCAAGTGTCATTGATAGTTCCTTGTTTTCGTTGCATCCGTGCTTCGCGGGCAAGCCGAACGCGCCGGGCCGTTAAGTCTTTATTAATGAAGATCTGATTTGCGTCTGAGCTTGACTTCAGCTTGCTTCGCTGGCGGAACACTTCATCTCTCCGACGTTTGTTCTGAAACTTCACAATCACGGGGCAAGGGCGTTGCGTGTCAATTGATTGGTGTTTTTTCCCAATTCTGTGACACCGGACAATATCGCTGATCAGGAGCGGAGGGGAAACGCGCATCGTATTGTTTACAAGGTCGATCACCGACTCTTCGATTTTTTCGTCGCTGATGGTCTCATCGACTCCCAGGAAGCGGAGATTCGATCTGCGCGAGTATTGTTCGTATCCATCAAGCTGGATTTCTAGATATTAGACTTTGGTTTCTAAGCCCGCAATTCGCTCATCTTTTGCTTGTAAAGCTTTGGTGAGTTCGTCGATGTTTGATTTTAAGTAGTCCATCCCGTCATTAAGTTGTTTGGGGTATAGGACCGTTTTCATTTTATTTAGGACGATTTCATCAGTTAGTAGTTCTTGTACAATCAGTTTGAACTGGTTCGCGTCGAATTCCTCGACAACGTTGCTGTCTGATCTGGTAGACTCCGGCCGTGCAACTTGTTTTGATCTACGCATGTTTACAACACTTTGAGTAGGTGCCAGACGATTACGACAGCCGCTCCTGTGAATGGATGCCACAGTTTAGTACAGCTTCAGTCAAATGCACGGTACAAAATCAGTTCAATCCAACAATTCCCGGATGATAATGTCAAACCAACTTTTTCGTACTCGACTCCACACTTTCGTAGGTGTCGTGAACTACTTTTACTTACGTCCTAGTTCGCGTCTATCACTTTATTTCCCTCGATCTCTCTCACCTAACGCAGCTCTCAAACACGTGTCGCCATGTCTCGCCGTACGCCTTAGAGAAAGAAACAGCAGCTTCAGAATTGCAGCAAGTTACACAATAATTACTGGGTGGGATAACTGTAAGATATTATGTTTGAATATATTAACGAATCGGTTCGAAAGGAGTATTCGGTGAGAACGTGAAAGTTGATCAGTTTGAAGTATTGATGAGCCTTGTCATGAAGCATGCGCAAATGTTCTCATTCTACAATCAACAGATGTTTTCAGGATGTGCTACTGATCCGCTTCAGTATATCGTGTGAACCTCGTGTTACTTCCAGCATGTATTCAAACTGACAGTGTGAGTGGGTTTGTAATCCTTTCGCTTGATATACTGAAGCAGTAGTAAATTATATGAAGATGCAATAGAAATGTACAGACTTCTGGAGGGACCGCACTCTCTATTTCTAAGGTATGTAGCAACTGCTGCGTGATTTTCACGGGTGCTGAATCAGAATTGAGGTTAGGAGTTACAAATACCTATATTACTATACTCACGATTTCCTTTTATAATAATTATATAACTTCAAATTAAAGTATGCGATTGCTTGAGATATTTTGTAAGCTGAGTCACATATTGGCATGATTTTATATGCATGCCGTTTGTTAGAATGTATACACTTACGTAGAAAAAGACGTTTATTCTTCCTTCAAATTATAAGTTGGCTACATCGAATATCGCGCAAACTGAAAAGTGTGCCGCGAAATAAAAAAACGTTTGAGAAACTACTGGACTTGAGACTATGCGATTATGGACAGATACTGGACAACAGGGGAGGGAAAATGTTTACGAAAACTACTGGGTCAGAAGAATTGCGGGAATGAAAATAAGTGATTAGCGAAGAATGGAGGAGCTGAGAGAGGAGGGTGGATTAAAATATTTTTTTAAGAAGCTGATGAGGAGTCGGCTGATGAAGTGAGCTGTACATGTCTTGGGAATGGGAGTAGAACAGTTGGCAAAGAAAGAAGATGCCCGGAGATCTGAAGGCACAAGAAGGCGAGGATGTAAGTGATGTAATTTTCTGGTCAAATCCCATGTGTATCAAGGTTTTCCAGAGTTGTTGATGACTAACACTATCAAAAGCTTTTGAATAATCTATGAAACAGATCCTAAGGTCATGGTTGAATTCTCTGCATTTCTTAATTAATATCTTCAGGTTGAAAATGTGATCTCTTGTTCCTCTTCCAGTCCGGAAACCAGAAAAATGGAAATATCGGGAAATATGGACTAGGCGAGAGAAATGGGAGAGGAGATAGACTTGTTGAGTTTATCATAGAGAATGAACTGATGATCACCAATACTTTCTTAAAACAACATCAAAGAAGACTGTACACTTGGACAACACCAGATGGTCGGAACAGAAATCAAATCGACTTTATACTGATACCAAAACGATGGAGGACGTCTGTGTTTAATGCAAAGACATTACCGGGAGCCGATTGTGGCTCTGACCATGAATTGCTAAGCGCCAAGATTGCGATAAAATTAAGAAAGATGAAGAGAGGGAAAGAGATAGTGAGGTATGACGTCAGTGATATAAAAGAAGGATACCGAGTAGAGGTTATGAACCGTTTTGGAGTATTACAGACAGTGGCTGACGAGAAGGAACCAGAAGAGTTGGCAGTAGAAATTAGGAACATCATTATGGAATCAGCTGACAAACACCTCATTAAAAAGAGGAGACAAAAACAACCATGGATAAGCAAAGACACACTGCAGATGATTGACGAAAGGAAAGAGTTAATGTATACATATGTATATATATATATATATATATACATATATATATATATACATATATATATATATATATATATGCATATATATACATATATATATACATATATATATATATATATATATATATATATACATATATATATATATATATGTATATATATATATATACACACACACACTAGTAAGATATCGATATTACATTGCTTTAACGGCATTTTGTGTTGGGGGACCACACTCTTTATTTCTAAGGTATGTAGCAACTGCTGCGTGATTTTCACGGGTGCCGAATCAGAATTCAGGTTAGGAGTTACAAATACCTATATTACTATACTCACGATTTCCTTTCATAATAATTATATAACTTCAAATTAAAGTATGCGATTGCTTGAAATATTTTGTAAGCTGAGTCACATATTGGCATGATTTTATATGCATGCCGTTTGTTAGAATGTGTACACTTACGTGGAAAAAGACGTTTATTCTTCCTTCAAATTATATGTTGGCTACATCGAATATCGCGCAAACTGAAAAGTGTGCCGCGAAATAAAAAACCGTTTGAGAAGCTACTGGATTGAGACTATGCGAGTATGGACAGACACTGGACAACAGGGGAGGGAAAATGTTTACGAAAACCACTGGGTCAGAAGAATTGCGGGAATTAAAATAAATGTTTAGCGAAGAATGGAGGAGTTGAGAGAGGAGGGTGGAATAAAATAATGAAGTGAGCTGTACATGTCTTGGGAATGGGAGTAGAACAGTTGGCAAAGAAAGAAGATGCCCGGATATATGAAGGCAGAAGAAGGCGAGGAAGACGTAGACTACGATGGGAGGAATGTACAAAGACAGATTTGGAAGGATTGGGAGAGGACTGAAGAACGCGAGCGAAAAATAGAGGGGAATGGCGATGGTTGGTGGACAGAAAGTAGTGTGGGACAAGAACACAAGATAACACAGGAAGCTTTCTCCGGTAATCAAGGGCACGACAACCGAGAGTAAAAAACAGCGCAATAATAGTGTACAATCATTCCACAAAGGGGCGCCACAAAAACGACAATTAAATTTATACTGAGTCAATATAGGTCGATTGCTCGCAAAATATGCCGTCTTAGAGTCGGAAAAGGTTTTGTCTGCATGGAGACGTCAGTCTCTGATGCATTGACCATCTTAATTCCTCTGGATCTAGCTTTGCGCGGTGTTTTTCAGTTTTCGTTATGATGACGCTGGGCACGCGATGACGCTGAGCACGCCACCATTTTGGTTTTTCTTCATTTGACCGATAAATATTGTGACTATTGATAGTGCCATCGAGGGAGTTAAAGCCAGGGTAGCTGGTAGGAATAAACAAGTTAAAACGGTGTACATTTTCTAGGTTTTTGTACGTAGCCTTTTCCGACGATGGCGCTGGGCACGCCCTTAAAACGCCACCCTACATGTTTAACTTTACTGTGGAATATTTTCCTCAAATTTTGATTTAGTCCCATAATTTGTTCAGGATCTATTCGTTAACTTTGAAAGAAAAAATTTCATTTCGAAATGCCCTACAATAGTAATGATAAATTAATGTAGTGGACCAATCTAAACCGATGACGCTGGCCAAAAAATGGTCATTATAGAAACCACATCGTGATGTTTTATTTATGATCATGATTTTACGTGCACTCCTAAAACATACCCCATTTGCATTATGAACTCAGAAATAAAAGTATAGCGCTGCATTTGGATGGTAGTTGTTCCAAATTTGGAAAGGTCAATTGGTCGTTTTTGGCTTCTTATGCCTACTTTTTGCCATTTTAATAATTAATAAAGCGGGCAGACTATATATGTCCTTAAAATACTTACCGAGTCGAATCTTTGTTGACATTTCGTAAGCCAGACTTTACAATTCACGGTGTAAGAGACAAAAGACACGCTTTTTATTAATTGTACACTTTTTGGGGACGTTGGCCCATACACATGTGATATTTCTACCATGGAGACAGTACAAATCATCAGTATAAATATAAAAAAGAAAAGGCATAGCATCGGCACAATTCTGATTAATTCTAGTAATAATAAATAAGCCAGTGCTACTGGTCTATGTATACCTATTCATATATTATAATCCAAATTTAGCATTCAAAACAAAACATGTAGTGTATGTATCCCACAAAGAATCGCTTGCCAGAGTATCTAGCTTATATTTAGCTACGACACGTAATGTTATGTATTTTATAGTTCATTACATTGTTTGCCATCACTCATTGCCACCCCTGTCATTGCCACCTCACTCATTGCCACCCCTGTCACTGCCACCTCACTCATTGTCACCTCTGTCAATGTCACCTCTGTCATTGCTACCCCTGTCGCTGACACCCATATTACTGCGACCCCTGTCACTGCCACCCTCTAATTTTCACCCCTGTCTCTGCCACCCTTCTCATTACCACCCCTATCACTTCCACCTATGTATCTGCCACCCCTGTCATTTCCACCCCTCTCATTGCCACCCTTGTCACAACCACCCCCGTTTCTGCCACCCTTGATACTACCACCCCCGAAATTGCCACCCCTGTCATAACCACCCCTATTACTACCACCCTGTCACTGCCACCTGTGTCACAGCCACCCCTATTACTACCACCCTGTCATTGCCACCCCTGTCACTGCCAAACTGTCTGACAGTTGTGTTTATAACATAACTGTACAGCATTGATAAGCAGCAAATATAATAAGGATCATTAATAAATGCATACATAAGTTATCTATCGCGTGTGACGTAAATGGCTGGTTAGTTACTCTTACACATGTATTTCTGAATAGAGGGAGCCACTGCAGCCACAGTTTGTTCCCTGCTCAGCTATCATGTTGCCAGACGAAAACCGTTCAATCGCCGTCACAGTTTATAGATGGCCGCATCTGTGTTCCATTGAGCATCACATGACGTCGTGATGTGGGATTCAAAAAATTGCAATTGCTCATCAATATTTTACACCCAACAACTACAAGAATTTACAGTTGTAAATTATGTGCTGGTTGTAATAACATGTACCGATTGTGAAACTGATCCTCTCCTATTCATTATAATAATGTGCCTTGTTCAATCCATATCTGATATATTTACACACAATTTATGTGTGTGTGTTCACTGTTTTTTAAAAAGGTATTGTCGCAATATGTAATTTGTTTTGTTATATGTGTAAACAAGATATATCCATAACTTGTATATTACTGTTGTAAATATGATATCATAATGACATGTCTGGGTGTGACTTGTTTATGACAATTGTAAAGAAGGTATCACCATGACAAATGTTGGGATTGCTTGTTCAAAGCTCAGTGTTGTTGACTGTAAATAAATTGCCATCATTTGTTCAGTAATTTAATGTGTCCATTTACAATGGTGTGTAGCAGCCATTAATAGAATAGTTGTAATGTTTCTCTGTTCGATTTACATATCGTTTTGATGTGTACACTTGGGATGGTCAGTTTAGAAGTTAGATATTTATCCACATAGCCTGTGGATGTGTAAATAGTTACAACTTTCAACTGTGTAAATGGTTACATATGTAAATGTCTAGTTAATATACGTACCAAATGTTGTCAGTGCATTGGTATGGATGGTGTCAAAATAGTAGTGGTTAGCCGTTAATCTGTCAAAATGTGTCAGTTCTTAAGTTTGTCACAAAGGTCTAGTTATGCAGTTGAACATCGCTTATCGGTCACCTCGTTAATGCAGCCACCTTGCGACTAAGGTCACCCTAGGATAACTGCATGTTATCGGGTATAGCATCGGATGTGCATTCGTGTGTGTGTGTGTGTATGAAAAAAAACGAACAAAACTAGACCGCCTCTTCGTGAGTGCCTGCATGGATTTGCGTGTAAGGGAAGGCGGAGAGGTGGGCGGCTGATGGCCGCCTCTCATCGGGAATATCATCCTATGTGCATGCATGCATGTGTATGAAAAAACGAACAAAAACACTATTGCATACGAGTGCACACGTATTTTATTGACTAAAGATACAAGCGGATAATCACATGATTTGCGGGTGTTTTACCACGGCGTAAATGGTCGTGAGCTCACGGGTGATTACCACCACGCCATTGGCTCGTGCAGGCATGATAGGACTTACGGGTGTCTTAGCACCACGCCAGCGGTCTGAGTTTACGCCATTGGCTCAATCGATGATAATGATGATCATCATACTTTGTCAATGAAACACGGTGCAGATCAATAGCGAAATAAGCAGCACATGTCAAACAGTGGCAAAACTACTCACAAAGCAAACAAAGCAATACTGTATACAATCGACGCCGAAACTAAATATAAAAAAAGAATCAGTGCGAAAACACTGTACAACATTGTACCTTATCTCAACTGTTTAAGCCGATCAAACATACGGCAATAGTGTGTTACAAAATCAGTGCCGAAACCATTCACACACAAAAACTTCATCGAAAAGCCGTGGGAGCGGACGATGAGATAAACGACACAATACTGTCCATAAACATTAGACAGGGGACTCTGAAGTCTCTTGGAATTATGAGTCCATTCTGTGCAATGTTTATTCACGAAGCAGCGGAACCCTACGTGTCGCGGCGTCTGGCTGTACGAGCAGAAGAATTCGCCGTGTCCGTCGCCGTCCAGGTACAGCGCTATCCAATGTTCGCCCGGCGTGTTGCCTTCACGAGAAAGCGTCTGTCGTCGTGGGCAGTTTTTCTTTGGGCACGATAGCGCGAACGATCGACTCTGTGTGCGGGTCCATGGCGAGTAGGCAAGCAATATGCAGGGTTACCATCTCATCAGAAGCGTAGATGATGCTGCGGCTCTTGCCAATCTCCAGCAAGGACTCGAACTCGGCGTAGACGACGACGATCATGGTGGTCGTCAGTGCATCGCGGGTTCCCGCGGGAATGGGGTAGACTTTGCAGTCGACGGGACACATCGGATATTTGGCCGTGCTCTTGGCATTCAGAGCGGCCTTCCTGGCGAACAAGGTGGCGTTGACGATCTTCATCTTGTAGTCGGGGTTGCCTCAACCGGGCATGACACGCGTCGTCCGGTATCGTCTTTTATATCGATCTCTATCGTATCTAACTCTTTGTACAACAGAGACATATATTGGACGTGATCGAAAAATTGCGATATAATGGAACCATGCAGTCTGTAGACGGGAACGCACCGCAACAACGGAGTGTGACTGTCGCCGATGACACGTGACTCCACGACGTCCCTGTATATATACATGATGGTGAATCCTTGATTCATGTCCACCACGGAATTACCCTATATATATATCGAATGTGTAGTCGTCAACTGGTGGTTTATTGTACACGGAGGCCGACGGTTTGATAATTTTGTTGTGTACCATCAGCTGGATGTGAATGCTGACGATCGGCGTCTGTATACCTAGTATGGTTCCCATGGCGGTCTCTGATGATATATGAAACTTGGTTTTGGATGTCATGTGCAAGGTTATCTGCTGATAAATGTCACTGTAGTTCAATTTCGCCTTGATCCTGCCCGTCGACATGGTTGACAGCGCCTTGTTGACAGCATGCATCGATAGGAGAAGAGAGTAGTAATAACTGTGCTCGATCTTGGCAGAGAGAGTGAGTCCCTTGCGATCGGACTCGTAGAGAGAGTTATTCTCCTCACAAACGTTATACCAAGTGTGCGAGTACTGGAACTCTACTATACCGCATTCACAATCGCCACCAGACAGCACTGCACGACGAGGAAAGTCCGTGATGTAATACGCCAAGGTGTTATCGGGATGCGACTTCATGAAGAGTTGCTAGGCAACGTCAGGTAGAATTCACTCGTCGCCATGGTGTTGTCTCAACGTCGAATTGGGTAACAGGTAACCCAACGAACTGCTCAACAGGGCCGTTCACAGATTCGAATTAGCGTGACTGGACGTCACATTGCATATGCTGACCACTATGACCGTATACAAGTCGACGACCTCACATAGAAAGACAAACTCCTCTTTAGAACACCCGGCACGTTGACGAGATCAGCCAGCTAGTGATGTTCCGTCCGCCCACGACAACGGGTCGTCTCACGAAACGAGTTCTTACTGGTTTGTGTAGGGTATAAGCGTTCTGTTCCGACAACCATTGTTCGACCAATTTCCTCGGTACACGCGTGGCACGTCGCAAGAACTAAATTCCTTCGTAACTTCCAACCTTTGCGGGGTCGAATTAGACTCCTTGAATCTTGGAACGGAGGTGAAACATGGCGTCGGTAGACGAATCAGAAAGTCGATGGTAATCCCGGCTACGACGTGAAGTCCGGCTTAAGCGAAAGCGGTGCAGACGCAAAGCCAAATGTCCCGCGGGTCGATGATGGTCATTATTGTCATCGTTTCGTAATATACCTCCGTTAAAACTCTCCCATTCCGTCTTGCGTTCTTCCGGCGGTGGGGTGAGAATCGACCCTTCCATCTGTCGACGAACGAGGGATGTCCAATGTAGAGATCGTCGTGAACTGCCGCCGGTCGATCGAGCTGGTGATCGTCGTCGCGTCGGAGTCTTCTTCGCCTGTTGTATGTAGGATCTCCTGGTAATGTTACTCACCAATTCCATGGGTAGATTGATGTCGCCGAGTTGTTATGTAAACATATGCCACTCCGTCGGGTCGTCGCTGACGCAGCCGCTCTTTCTCTTACGCAACAGATCGTTACTTCCGGCAAACGGTTCGTGGATGAGTTCGCCTTGCGCGGTCCGCGAGATATATTTTTCGTGACGTCACATCAATCGTCTGGCGTTGGGCTGCAATGTCTTGAGGAACGCTCTCGATGACGTCCGGCACAACACTGCCCCTGCCGCCCCCGCCGCCCCTGCAATCCCCGACGCCCCCGACGCTGTTTCGTTGTTCGCCGCGACCAACCGTACTGGTTCTTTAATGCGTTTAACAGCCAAAACGTTGTACCTTTGCAAGACTTGATTATACATGACGACCTTGCCCATGTCGGTTACATCCTTTCTGTTGAGAATGACCGTCATCTCGTCCTCGAGGGCCTGCAACTTCTTTCCTAGGCTATCCGTCGGCGTGGTGGTACGAAGACTGTACAGGAGTCGCGGGTCCACCAAGGCCATTTTCCGTGCTTGTTCCAATGTCTACGTCTTGGGTAACACCTATTTGAATATGGGAAGAAAGACGGCGCTGGCAAAGCTTGACCACTGCTCCCCACCACGCATATAGTCTGCAATTCTTATGAAAAAGGCTATGAAAGACGTACATAGATATACACTTTATTATGTAACAATTTATTGGGTTGGTCGCTAGGTGGCGCCAGGTGGTACTTATTTATTTTGTCACTGCGTGATTCAACATAATTTTTGCAATCTAACGTTAAATTTTGTCTGCGACACTAGTGTAGAATTAGTGGCAACGTATTGTACTGTTTGCATAAACAAACATTTTATAAATTGTCACCACCAACGCTGTTAAATATTGTACTTAAATTATCTGGGTGATACTACAGGTCGATTTTCTTTTCTTTGCTTTAATAGATAGTTACTATCAATCCCCCGGTCTAAGCCAACATTTAAATTGGCAATTATCTTACTACTAGTAGGAGATGTAAGTCTAAATCATGGACCTGCTATCAGGCGCGACATTAGAGTTGCCACCACTAACGTTCGATCTATTCGAGACAAAATAGCCTCGCTTACCGATTTATTAACTTCCAAGACAATAGACATCCTTGCTGTCGCTGAGACCTGGCTCAGACTACATGACAAAGTTGCATGCATTGCTGACATTTATCCTTCCAGTTTCACTTTCTATCATAGCCCACGTTCAGTTGGACGAGATGGTGGTGTTGGATTTCTCATCTCTAAACAGTTCAAAGTTAATTTGTATTAAAACCCTGATTATTCCAGCTTTGAGGCCATTTGTGTCGAAATTTCCAATTAATCTTTCTCTACTTATTTTGTCTGCATTGATCAGCCTCCGGGAAACCCTGCACAATTCTATTTAATGTGTAAGGTAGTGAAGCATTCCTCTCTTGTTCGGACTTCTCCGATGCCAATCACATCCCATACCAACTTGGTTTCCCTAAGTTCTTCCTCCAGTTCTTGTATCTGTTCATCTCTTAGTAATGTTCTTATGTTATATGTTGCTGTCTTCAGTCATTGCGTTAAGCTTGAATAAAGAGTGTTGGAGATTTACTTCGTGTGAACGAAAACGAGTAAATATACAACACCAACGTCTTACCAATTTTTACGACACAAGAACATTAAACGAGTGTTTATGCTTCGAGTACCATTTTCAATTAAATTTAAAGTAAACTATTTAAGAAATAATTAGTTTCAATCATTTCAATGAGTCATTTATTAATTCAATTAGGCATTTATTTAACATAAAACAGTACAGCAATATGTACATAATACTAATAATTGCTTTATTCACAGACTTCATACAACATACAAGTATATTAATATGGACATACTAAACCTGGTGTACTGTAATTCATCCAGGACAATGGCGTATTTCTGAGTGATTCCACTATTTATTAATGCGTACTTATGGAACTAAAGAGTGTGGCTTTAGCACAATTTAACAATCTGTACATATATATATATGTATGTATATTTATATGACAAAACAAAGATGACCTCTGCCCACCAGCTAGATGACAGGAAATGATGTCAGTGGCAAAAGAATAATTATATTGAAAAGCTATACATAGGTTTTTGCTTCTACTAATAAACCTATCTAGATTGTACTAGGCTTTGTAATGTTCAGTTCAATGTTCAGTCGTTGTGTCTAAGTTTTGTTTCGGGACAGTCGCCGGTATAAGTTTAGTTCGTGCAAATAGATTGTCTAAGTTTGGTTCTTAAAACTCACTGGTCTAAGTTTGGTTACTCTAAATAATTTAATTGATGTCCGTTGCGTGGCAATCGAAGTCACCTATGTATATTGACCGCGCCGACTGTTCAATGAACAAACAAGTTACTTATACAAACTGGTCACTTCCAAACTGATACATAAAGTCACTAGGTGGCGCTTCTGGTTAGGCTAATAGTTCAAACTACGACATAAGTGATAGGTAAGACTATGCAATGTATGCATGAGGCATTTAAGTAAATACGTTCAATATGGTATGTATTCTAGTTGAAAGCAGTTTTGGTGCACGGTACACTTGTCTAGTCCAGTACACTTAACTGATGGGTTATTATTCAATTTCGAATGGCAAAGGATACGTTCAGAAGGAAAGTTTTTTATCTTGGTAATGTCCTAAATTACTAAAATACTACCTCTCTAAAGCTATGAAACGTTAGAATTTTGGACCTAATTATCACGCGTACTTATTTAATGACGTCATTGAACGATATTATTTACAAGTTCAGAATGTCGGCTAGCCGAATTACTACAAGATAGACCGAACTACCACGAGTACTTATGTAATGACGTCATTTTCTGACATGTTTTAGCATGTATGGGTTCAATGCCATTAATGTGCATATTCCTAATCTTGATTAAACATACGTCAAACCAGTTGATGTTATCTGTCATTTTAAGAGTAGCATGTTTATACCATATTACCACTGATTCAGTTGCAAAAAGAGAATCATCCACTGTGTCTGTGTAACTGATAAGCTTTCAGCTGTGGCTGTCCTCTTGTGATCCATCTGGTATTTCAATGTCATCACAGTCTTGTGATCCATCTGGTATTTCAATGTCATCACAGTCTTGTGATCCATCTGGTATTTCAATGTCATCACAGTCCTGTGGGAAATACGTCTTTCATGTCAGAAAGAACATAATTTCAGTAGAGCGAACATATAACAACGTATTGTGTATGGCTAACATTAACTTTCATGACAATAGATGTGATCTACTTTAATAGTTTTGTTTCTTGGCTGAAATAAGTTGAACTTCATCTTATATTATGGTTTGTGTATTTTATTTGATCCATATAAGTAAATCTTAAAAACAATTTAACTGCGGGTTAACCACGTCTTACTGTTCTAGCGTACTATCATATTATTCCAGTCTGTTCAGCCGGGGCTGAGGTGATAGATTGTAGAAGTTTGGTTCTCGGTTTAACTGTTAGTCACACGTTCACAAATTAGCCAGTTTATAAAAATGTGCTACCATACTTCTTCAATCGATCCAGTCTGCTCAACCGGGGCTGAGGGCAGGGGTGATAGATTGTAGAAGGGTATTGAGATTAGTTCTCGATTTAACTGTTAGTCACATTGTGGTTATTTAGATGTAGATGCGGGGAGTATGTTAAGCAGTATAGCGCGTTGTGGCGTTAAGATGTACCTGCAGGCAGTATGTTCCGGGATGTAGTGCGAGCATGCAAACAATTGTCCAAGGTGCGGCGAACAGCCGAACGTGTAGCAAACAGTCATTCGACGCTGATGAAATGACTGGACCGCACGGTGCAGACTTACCGCTCGATGTCAATGAACATAAGCTGGGGTACTTAACCTGTTAGTAGACAGCAAATTTATAATTATAATGTTCCAACTATATAAGAAATGTGATACGTATATCGACTGCGTATATTCATGTGTGTATGTAGATCGTCTTGGTGCGCTATGTGGTAATTGTTATTTTAAATGTGTAGCTGTCCAGGTTGCGCTGCAGCGCAAGCAAAGGCACACGCATTGAAGTCGGTTGTGGTGGTGCAAGAAGGGTGCGATATCGGCGAAGTGTCAGCCAGGCAGAGCGTCGGCAAAAGAGGACAATGCCGAGCGGTCGACATGTCGCTGAGTGCGCGGTAGAGTGACAGGCGACAAACTGTGTGTGTCGAACTGTGTATGCCGGGCTGTGGGCCCGTATACGAACTGGTGAGTCTACAGATGAAGTTCCTTGCAGAGCCTTGTGTATAGGGCCTGTAAGTGGCGAGATTTAGTGAGATTCCGCGCCAGTGAAGCCGACTGGCGATAGGAAGCCACATTGCACGTTATTGCTCAGCACCCCGTCGTCGTCAGACCTGCTTTAGATCCAGGTTCGACGGTCAGGCTTCTAACTCACAGTGGCGCAGCAAAACTCCTCGTTCGCATAATGGGACACGGCCAGATTCCCCAAACGGGGACAGGCTAGAATAAACCCGGGAAAAACTAGCCTTTCTCCGAACACTGATCCGGGAAATGAAGTAGACAAACATGTTCCACCTACCGGTAATATTGGTGTACACCCACGATTTTACAGAGTGAAGCCAGTTGATGGCTGGATGATTCGTACATGCATGTATGGCATGGAATGTCCCCTATTTTTGGACACAGGTGCCGCAGTGTCATTAATTGACCGTCAAACTTACTTGGGTATCGCCGCTAGTCATCGCCCTCCGTTGCATCCTATACACACTCAGCTACAAACAGCAGATGGTGGCCAGATGAAATTATTTGGCGAGACAACCCTAGTGTTGGCATTTGATGGATTCCACACATCACAAGATGTCGCAGTAGCTGATCTACGAGAACGTGGTGGAATTCTTGGGTTGGACTTCCTCCGTGAACATGGGTGCGAAATGTCGATGCGGGATGGGTTGCTGAAGATTGGGCCCACAACATTTGCATTGACCAAACAGGGTAAGCAAGACACAGTTGCACGTGTTCGCCTATATGTAGAAATTCCGCCAGCCATGGAACTAGTTGTTACTGGAAGAGCTGAAAATAAGCTGCAGTATGCTGGTGGCAGCACTGCCTTGCTGACACCAAGTGCTAGTCTAATGACTGATACCGGGGTTGTTATGGGAGCATCGTTGGTTTCAAGTGGTACCAAGCACATACCAGTGGTACTCCTAAACCCCACGGATGAGTCGATGTTTCTCCGTAAAGGTGGCACAGTTGGTGTGTTACAGTCGGTGCCATGCATTGAGGTCTTCAATGTATCAGACGAGGACTTGCCTTGTAAAGGATATGCTGAATCAGGACAGACGTATTCCAAATCTACCTCTGAACAACTTCCCCCAGCGCTAGACAAATTGTCTTCTGAACTGTCAGCAGAACTAAATTTGTCTCAGCAAGATGCTGTCCGAGCCGCTCTCCGACTTTATTCGGATGTTTTTGTTGATACTAGTTCCCAGTTGGGTACGACTGGTCTTACAAAGCATAGGATAGATATTGGCCATGCTTACCCAATCCGCCAACGGGTTCGACACCTTCCCGTGGCTCAGCAAGAGATAGAAGCAAGAGAAGTTCAGTCCATGCTGGATAAGGATATCATAGAACCGAGCACTAGTTCATGGAGTAGTCGGGTAGTCCTTGTAAAGAAGAAAGATGGTACAGTCCGGTTTTGCGTAGATTATCGTCGATTAAATGATGTCACCCGAAAGGATGCATACCCCCTGCCGTTGATTTCGGATACATTATATGCTCTGGCTGGCGCTGAGTGGTTTTGTACCCTTGATTTGGTATATGGTTACTGGCAAGTGGAACTGGACGAACGATATAAAGAGAAGACCGCATTCAGTACGCGGCAAGGTCTCTTCCAGTGGAAGGTCATGCCTTTTGGGCTCTGCAATGCCCCGGCAACATTTGAGCGTTTGATGGAGCTCGTTTTGAGAGTTGTGCTGGAAAAGTTGTTGGTTTATCTTGACGATGTTATCGTCTATTGAAAGACCTTCGAAGAGACATTGCACCGCCTCACTACAGTGTGGGACAGATTTCGTGCTGCTGGCTTGACGATGAAAACCAAGAAGTGTAGGCTATTCCAGACTGAGGTTTCCTATCTTGGCCACATAGCCTCCAGACACGGGATTGCTACAGATCCACATAAGGTATCTGCAGTGCGAGACTTGCCTCGGCCTACTACGGTAAAAGAAGTTCGTCGATTTTTAGGCTTAGCATCCTATTATCGTTTGCTCACATTGCCAGCCCTTTGACGGCCATGACGAGGGCAGAGCGTTCTTTTACCTGGTCAGATACCAAAGATAAAGCATTAGGCCCTTTGTGAAACGCCTGTTTTGGCATACCCCACTCGAAATGACGAGTTTGTTTTGTGAACCGATGCGAGTGCAGAGGCCATGGGTAGTGTACTTTCACAACGCCAGGCGGGTGGTGAGAAAGTCATTGCCTATGCATCTAAGACCTTCAGTCGTACGCTCGATACTGCACAACACACAGGGAGTTGTTGGCAGTAGTGACCTTTGTCAAACAATTTCACCACTATCTGTGGGGCCGACCATCCACCATTATCACAGATCATGCGTCACTGACATGGTTACTTAATTTTAACGAACCTGAAGGAATGGTTGCACGGTGGCTCGTCTCCCTTGGTGCCTATGATTTCCAGATTGTTCATCGACCAGGAAGCTCGATGGGTAATGCTGTTGCACTCTCCCGCAAGGTGTCACGACCATGCAAGCGGTCAGAGTGCAAGGATTGTACTCCAAATACGTGCAGTGAGCAACAAGCCTTACAGCAGCCCAATTCAAATCACAATGTTGTCCCTGCACTGTCCAATGACAATCTCTTGTTGGGCGAGATTGCTGAACAAATCGTGGATCCACCCAAAACTTCTTGCAAATCTTGCCAATCTGGTTCCAACAGCCACTTTAATGACTGTTCATCATCTCCGGAGAAAGGCGCGGAAAGCGGAGTATTTGCAGTGCAGTGGGTCCCAGGTGTGACGTTACCGGACATACGTCGCTGGCAAAGCGAAGACGAGAGCGTTGATTGTTTGCTCCGCCACAAGGATATCCGCACCCAGAGACCACCGTTTGCACAAATCAGGGACCAAGATTACATGGCCAAGTGTTTATGGCAACAATGCGACAGGTTGACCATAGTGGATGGCATTCTCTATCGTAAGAAGAAAGCCAGTTACGACACCGAAGAGATAATCCAACTTGTGGTCCCTTCGCCAATGAGACGGCGACTTTTCCAGGTGGTACACTGCGACCCCCTTGGAGGGCACATGGGTCATAGCAAATCACTTGCCTCCCTGCAACGACGTTACTATTGGCCTAGGATGTCAGAGGACGTCAGTCGGTGGCTAACCCTGTGTAGGGACTGTGGACAGCGCAAACCGGCATCGGCTCCACACCGCGCTCCTCTGACTCAGATGGCAGTAGGAGTTCCTTGGGAACGTATAGCTATGGACCTCATAGGTCCAATGCCCAACTCAGTAAGCGGAAACAAATACGTTCTAGTCGTCGAAGATTATTTCACGAAATGGGTTGAAGTCTCCCCCATACCCGACAAAGAAGCCCTCACAGTAGCCGATAAACTAGTCACAGAGGCATTCTTTCGATTTGGCTGTCCAAGACAGCTTCATTCCGATCGGGGAAGGGAATTTGACAATAAAATTCTTCAGGAGGTGTGTCGCATGATGCGAATCGATAAGACGCTAACTACACCTTACCGTCCGCAATCAGACGGATTGGTTGAAAATTGTAACCGTACCCTCCAAGATATGATTTTCACATATGCCAGGCTACACCCACAAGACTGGGAAGACCATCTTCCATATGCCTTGTGCGCATACCGTGCTACGGTACACACCAGTACTAAGGTGTCCCCATACCGGATGTTGTTGGGTCATGAGATTGTCCTTCCACTCGATCTACAAATCGAGGGACCCCCCAGGGCACATGTCCCACAATGTACAACTCAGTATGGCGAATGGCTTCGTGACGCCATGGAGTTAAGCCACAG
>CM034544.1:21922204-21961559 GCA_020002185.1 Paraescarpia echinospica
TTTGTACATTTGAGTAATTATTCTATCTACTAGTTCGAGTGATGCATAATCTGTTGAATGGTTAGGTCTAAACCCGTACTGATTATAAAAAAATAGCTTGGAATCAATAAAATAAGTAGATATCTGATTATGGATTATTTTCTCTAGTACTTTATAAATAGTTGGAAGGAGAGAAATTGGCCTGTAATTTTTTATTAGAGTTGGGTCATCCTTTTTGAAAATTGGAACCACTTTTGCAATTTTTAGTTTATCAGGAAATATGCCAGTATTAATAACTTGGTTAATTACTAGGGTTAGTGATTTAATTATTGTTGGTTCAATTATTTTTAGCAGTTTTAATGTAATTACGTCAAATCCACTGCTGTTTTTAGTTGGGAGATCATTTATTGTTTTCCTTACTGTTTCTTCATCCACATTCTTAAATTTAAAAGTAGATCTAACGTTTGCATTTAAGTAATAGTCATATTTTTTGCTTCCTGTATATTTAATGTCTTCTACAATAGTTTGAGCTATATTTGTAAAATAGTTATTGAATGTGTTTGCTATTTCTGATTTATCTGTTATGGTAGTACCATTCACTTTAAAAGTTGATGAAGATGTCTTCTTTGTTTTATTTTTTAAGAGAATTTCATTTATAGTTTTCCATGTATTTCTGATATTGTTTTTGTATTGGTTAAATCGTGATTCAAAGTACATTTGCTAAGCTGCACGGATATTTCTTTTTAATATAGTATTGTAAGTTTTTAGATTAGTATTAGTAATATCATAGTCTGGTGAGTTAGAGTCAGTCATTTTTAATTGTTTATAAAGTGTGTCCCGATATCTAATAGATTTGAGTAAACCTTGGGTAATCCATGTCGATTTTTTTTTTAATAGGCATATACTTACTTTTAGCGCGCATGATTTCTTCATGCATTATATTGTAATTTAGGTTGGGATCTTCATTTTGTTTTTTATGTAATTTGTTGTATAATTTATGAGAACCAATTTCAACATTAACTTTCTGCATAGCTTCAACACTTTGTATATTAATTTTTACAAATTTAGGAGGGAGTTCAGCGTTAGGAATAGTCTCTATAATTAGAAAATAAGGTTGATGGTCCGAGAAAGTGTTTGTGAAAATCCCAGCAGTACTTTCTAATATAAATTGATTTAGTGAGCAAAAAAAGTTATCTATTAGTGTTCTGTTTGTTGTAGTGAAACGAGTTGGGAACGTAATTTGGGGGTAAAGACTATGAGATGTTAAGGTATCAAAAAAATCACTGTATATTCTGTTTTCATTTATTTTAAGTAAATTTATATTAAAATCCCCTGCTATAATGATATTATTATTATTATCGCTCGTACAAGCAAGAAATATTCTTTTTATAGTTTTAATCACATATAATGTTGCTGTCTTAGGGATTTTCCTGCAAAGCAGCATTGTTATCTTCAAATGATTGCAACAACATCGACAACGTCAGGCTGACCAATAATGGAACTTACAAAAAAGCAGCAAAGCCGGCAAATCGACAACTGAAGGCGGTATTTTGGTTGTCCTGTACACCAACAACCAACGCCCATCTCGGCATGAATTTTCAAAAGCAACAGCCTTATACCGACACTTCCATTGCTTCGTCGAGGTTGCAAATTATGTTTTTCTTCCCTGAAGTGGCATATCAAACGTGTTCAAATGTTTGAAAATGGGTGTCAGAAGGGAAAATTGAATTGACAACTCAAAAAGTATCACATTTCTCGTTAGAACCGCTCCACGGCTCAGCCAACGAACTGACTGATAGAACATGACCATTTTCTGTTGTTCTTTACAATTTCCAATTATTAGGACTAGTCTCACGTGCCAAATTTGGCTGGAGGACCAGAGGCCGGTTTCATGAAGCGTACTGAAAGTTACGCAATTACTTAGCGACACGTGTTTGCCTAAACTCCTATGCTCGCTTATATTTATAAAATCACGTCATTTACTAAGACAATTATATTAGCGTTAAGAACGTTCTTAGCCGGTTCATGAATCCGGCCCCAGGGTTTGTGGAACGTTAATCTACGCCATATATTTGACCTTTTTAGAATTGCTCTTAAAACCAGTTTTTGCTTTCACGGTGACCCCTCTCGAATAACCTTTTGAACCAATGAGATCCCTTTTGACTTGGAAGCGATGTCGTCGGAAATATAAAAATGCATGATGACTTACATGTCTGCTTTTTCTTCTTGTGCGTTGATTCCCGGTTTCTCTTCCCGCCTGTCCATTGCTTCTCTCAGTGCAAAGTCAAGTACAATTAGAAAACGAAAAGGAACGGTGCCAACGTTTCTCCCTGCAGAACTCCGGCCAGGATCCAAACAGTACTACTTTTCCATCTGGTGACTGTACGTTAGAGCGCGTAACGTTTTTGTGTTGACAACACATTTTACCATCTGATCTGATCTCAAAAATATTTATCACGTTGTGAAGATGGATTGTGTTAAATGTTTTTGAACGCCTTCCAATATTATGATCGTTGCGAGACGATTTGATCTAATTCCTTTCATTGGCCTTCTCAGTCTTATGGAAGAGCCGGCTGGAGTCCTCCCTGCACGGAATCCATTCTGATTTGCTCTTAGAAGG
This sequence comes from Paraescarpia echinospica, assembly GCA_020002185.1. Lineage (NCBI taxonomy): Eukaryota > Metazoa > Annelida > Polychaeta > Sabellida > Siboglinidae > Paraescarpia > Paraescarpia echinospica. Next base: position 21,924,804 of record CM034544.1, read on the forward strand.
TGATCAATTTCTCGGAAAGTATTCTGTTCGACAGCATCTAGTTAAAAGCCGCCACAACACTGGAGGTCAGACTATTTTCCTCATACTTCTTTCCCATACATAAATAGGCTGATTTCGGTATCGGAGTGATGTCCGGCCCTTATCATATTAATACTCGTCAATATAAAGTTACTGTGCCACAATTTGTTTTCACTATATGACATTACCGTATTCAACTTATTTATCATGGCCATCATTGTGGGCCCTTAGATTTTAATTATTCTGCAGTAATTAACATCATAGTGATACATTTATTATGCCATTAAACATATAGGATAATGGCAATTATTAATTCATAGTGCCGTCACGTCTAGATTGTTGTTATGCAGACACACACTGAGTGGATTTATGCAAATAAATAATAAATGCCAATCATAACATTTGTTGAAGTCGTAGTTGTCTTAGGCATCCAGAAAATAAATGGAATTTAGAATCACTGAACAAATACAACCATATAATTGGAGATAATGGTTAACATTAAACACTGATATGGTGGCAGCTATATTGGATTTATGCAACTTAAAAGAAATGTCCGATCATAATAATTGTTTCAATCTTTGATGCTATCTACAATTGGGTAGGTGTTGATCAAAACACTGGTATGGAGGTGACCATATTGGATTTATACAAATAAAACAATTTATTTTAAGGGTGCCAGGATAGCACCAGCCGGATTATGTTTCTAGACACTACTGTTGTTATTAATCTATCAAAACCATGATTTCTGGGTTAGTTTCTTGGCTGCGCAAACTGGTCTGGATCATGTCATTCCTGTATTTTGGTCAGCAATATAAACATAGAAACAGAGCCTTAGCTCCAAAATACAAAACACACATTTGATTCCGTCTGAACCAGACAGTCAACGTTCGATATCTGCATCTCCAAGTAATGAATCACGGTCCTTGGACCACAGCCATTTTTCGCAAAATTGGTCTTTGAACATCTGTGTAGATCATTGCGTGGTTGTTGTGTGTTAATGGTGTGGAACCATTTTAAATAAACCTAATAAATGTACAGTCAGTACTTTTTCTCGTTGTCAATGAACATATGTACATAACGTCTTTTTAGATGGTCACACAATCTGCCGCCTTGTGGACGGAGGGAAAACACATATACAAAATTCCCCTGGACTGATCAGTGACGCCTCCAAAGTACAGGAAGGCAGATACGATCAGGGCCACATTCACTCGCCGTAATAGTCCATGTGTCATTTCATCAACCTAGAAATGTTCTATCCTATGAACTTTTTTTTTTTTTTTACTCATATAGGGTCCTAGAATAAATTCAGCTTGGTTGCCCAAACAGCAACTTTGGGCAACTCTGGTAATTTGCATAAATCCAAGATGGCCACTGGTCGATATTTTAAACTTTTCATTCACTTTTCCTAGAATGATGTATAATACCTCTTTTAAGGGGAGTTGGGGTGCGTACAATCCACTTCTGATGTTACGTTTTCAAGTCAAGGTCAACATCAGATGCTAAAGGTCAGGTGAAGTTCAAATTTGTCCTCTCGCTGGACAATGAATGGAAATTTACTAAATTATATTTTAGTTTATTCATGCATATAAATGGATAATCTTATAATATTTGACAAATTTGTTCTTGAAAAAAAACAGTAATCAGTAATCCTTGAAACACGTAGTTACACACGTTACACGTAGTGTATAATGCAAATATTATTATAAACATTGGCATTCATATTTCTTTGTGTGGAAAATTTATGAAATTCGTTAATCATTTAGGAAAGTCATTGCAGGGATGTGACAAGGATTGATATATATATATAACTATAGATAAAAGATAGTTTACACCATGCTATGCTATAAGCAAGGTTTTTAAGTAAGGTTTACGCTATCTTAGTAACTGCAGATATCGCCTAATAATCTTCATTTTTTGCCCACTCCCACTCATTATCCAGGTAATCAGGATCACCAAGACTATCCTCAACATCATCCTGCTGAAGTGAATATGGCTGATTCGATTGTGCATGAAAAAAGATGGAAAGCAAGTACATCGCCAGTCTTCCCGATGGGTTCCACGACCATATCAGTAGTCCATCAAGACGATGGACGTTCTAAGAAGCAGAACAAGGGCAACAAGGGCAGGCCAGTCTTCGATCTTGAGAATATTTTTTCTCCGGCTCTTCTTGATTGATGATTGGTCAGCGGCGGCAGATGGAGCTTGGGCCTCTATTCAACTACGAGCTGTGTGCGGTGTCTCCATCGCTCATCGACGAGCATGGTTGTCTCCGCATAGCCAATAAGTCGGTCTGGTCAGGCGGACTACGTGTTTCAAATATGAATGATTACTTCTCGTGAACAAATGTGTCAAATATTGTAAGATTATACATTTATATGCATGAATAAACTAAAATATAATATAGTAGAAGTTTCCATTCATTGTCCACCGAGAGGACAAATTTGACCTTCATCTGACCTTCAGCATCTGATCTTGACTTTGAACTAAAAAAGTAACATCATAAATTGATTATACGCACCTCAACACCCCTTAAAGAGGTATTATACATCATTTTAGGACATGTGGTTGACAAGTTAAATTGTCAAGATATCGACCAGTGGCCATCTTGGCTAGATGCAAATTACCAGAGGTGCCCAAAGTTGCTGTCTGGGCAACCAAGCTGAATTTGTTCTAGGACCCCATATGAGTACAAATATAAAAAAACAGTTCATAAGATAGAATATTTCAAGTTTGGCTAATGAATACATATGAATGTCACATGGAATATAAGTTGTGACTTAAGGCACACAGTAATTAAAATTAATAAGCATGTCACGTCATACATTTGCTTTGTGTATTTGCGCGCGCGTGTGTACGTGCGAGCGCACGTATGTGTGTGAGTGTTTTTGTTTATGTGTATATGATTATAGATATACTGTATTGTGTGTGCGTGCGTGCGCGCGCGCCCGTGTGTGCGTGCGTGTGGATGTGTGTGAATGTGTGTATGTACGTATGTATGTATGTATGTACGTACATCCGCATGTATGTATAATCATCATCATTGTGTAGCCGTAGTGTCCCGTGGTTGGCCAAAGTCCTCAGTGTGTCGTTTCAAAATCTGCCTGTCTTGCGCCATTCTCTGCTAAATGGTGCCCTTCCAGTACTCGTCTACTTCGTCTCTCCACCGTCTCACCGGTCTTCCTCTTGATCGTTTCTCTTAGTAAGGTGTCCAGGTTGTCATGCGTGTCGCAATATCGGGTGTAAGTATTACAAAATTAATAAATTGGCGGTACCCTATTTGACATGGCAAGTTATAATGTCAGGTGCACTAAGATTAGGAGTGAACGAAAAGCAAAACGTAACACCAGACATGTAGTACGAGAAGCCAACTGGCGTTCCCGTTTAATACAACATAAAATTATATTCGGTTCAGTGATAGTTGGCCAACTGTTACTCTACTATTTCATTATAACACCATAAATTGAGCCCGACAAGTACGCATCCAAATACAGATTTACATGGGAGACAATTAAACAGCTGATCACTTTCATGAAGACGGGTGTACACCGTTGTAAAGTCATTTAGCTGTAACCAATGTCTCGTGATATGCACTTGTCAACGCTCGGCCGCGTTCGGCGAGATGTCTGGACGAAAGTTGCACGGTGATCGGCGAACGAATTCACGTACTCGAAAGCAGGCGACTCGGGCAATAAAGTAGACGGTAGATATGCCTTGTCTATTCCACGCGAAACAACGGGCAACAACACGGAAACGATGTCACGAAGTCGACAATGTCAAGAGCGTCCTGTCATGGAGACCGAGTCACGTCAGATGAGCGATAGCCAGGCGGAATGGCTATGCCTCGTTGGCAATCGCTAGCAGACGAGACGGCTGTGGCTTCGCATTCGAAGTAGGTCACGTCAAACGGAGTCGCAGACGATTATCACTCAGTCTTCTTCAAACGTGCGAAATGCAGCGACTCACATCAAATCAGTACTATTCAAATCGTAGACGTATTTACCTGGGCGGATACACATTTCGGCCCAATTCCTGGAGACTAGTGTTTTATGTGCAACACTTTCTTTCGCACTGCTCAATGTTCGTCTGGCCTCGAATGGCCGTTCTCTCCTTATATAGCTTGATGGCCGAAAGTTAGTCTGACCAATCACGACACTTGATACAAATTAAAGTCGTCCCAGAAATCGGATCCAGAAACCTTTCACACTTCGAACCAATCCATTCTCTGAGTTTAAAATAGATTTTGCTAGCAAAACGGCTGTCTATGTATGTGCTCATATAATCTTTAACTTACGTGAATTACTTATAAAATTAATATAAATGGATTCCCTCTATCAAGCCGGATACCATAATGTTAATCGTACATTCTAGCTCTCAAGAATTAATCCATAATTTAAATAAAACGTACTCTATTCATAAGCTAGGTGTGACCCCGGTGTTTTTCACACCTACTTTTTTCTGTAAACAACTATTATAAGTTCATAATATAATCCTCTTATAACCACAATATAAGTAGTTTGCACGGCACCATATTACCAGTCACGTTAAATAATTTCTACCGATACCAGATTTGGTATATCTAACCGTAAGATTAGCGGTGAACGCTACAAATGAAATTACTTAAATTCTAACTCGTCGGTAATTAAACCGTTACACGCCTTAATCGCCAGAGGGCGCCGGCACATACCTCAGCGACAATACATACCAGATATGGCAGCACCATCCCGTGATATTTTTTTTAAACAGTTCCACTGTTCTAAAGCCTGATTGAATTCTATACAAACCACTTCGTGACAATGCGCAGTGTCCATCGGTTATTTCTTAGTCTGCTGATAGGAATATAAGAATTTAAGAATAAGAATGTGTCCTGCCCATGTCTACGTATGTCTTCTGATTTGATCTATCACGTCTATGACCTTTGTCTTCTCTCTTACCCAGATGTTTGTTTTTGTCTCCCAAATACTTCTTTCCATCTCTGTTTGTGCGGCTGCTAGCTTGTTCATTGCCTGGATGGTGAGTGTCCATGTTTCAGCGCCGGATGTCATCGCTGGAAATGGGCATGAGTTGTAGACTTGTCTGTTCAATCTTTAAACATATGTTCAAAAGACTTCGAAGAACATTTAAATAATTAATTAAACAAGGTATACGAGTCCCTGGAAATGTATAAACTGTTTTTTAAATATAAAGAAATCAAAGTATATAATGCACAAACTAGGAAACAAATAAGTTAACAATTTCCTGCTTAAGATGGATGAAACCAGAATTGAAAGAGTCTAAAACTGTAATCTTCTTGGGGTGACTTTTGCAAGAAAACCTAAGCTGGGACATTCATGTTAAAAATATAAAAATAAAATGTTCTAAGTTGATAGGTATATTAAACAGATTAAGACGATTTTTGTCAGTAAATATAAAAGTTACTTGTATAGCTCTTTAATGTTACCATAATTAATAATGATATGGGGTTTTAAATGTAACATAATCATCAAACTACAAAAAATCGATTATAATAATATGCTTAGCAAAATATAATGCACATACTGTGCCGCTGTTTAAGAAACTAAACATTCGTAATGTAACATATATGCTGCATTTACAGGAATTGAAATTGTATCATAAATATGTTTATATGACATTACCAGCATATTTGCAACAAAACTTACCATTTACGCTAAATAAAAATGTTCATTAATACACGGATACATGACAACTCAATACAAATAGGGCAAAACATGACTTTGCCAAAGGATGCATTAGGTTTGATATTCCATTACTAATAAACAATACTGCACTTCACATAACGAAACAATTTTAACGCATAGCTTACAAGGATTTATTAGTTACGCCAAAATATGTTTTCTATAAAATTACATTTGCGAAATTGTTATAGATGTGGATATTCTTAATAATCAATAAATAATCATAATGATTGTTTTAATTTAATTACCTCTGTAAATTTACGTACACAGTGTAATGTTATTACTATGTATGATGTAGTTATAAACATCTGCTAGTTTTCAAATTAAGATAACGTTTTATATATTTTTTGAGATTTTTACATCAATTATTGGTAACATGATACAAATGTGTGTGTAACCGTTACTTCGTTACAAAGCATGCACCTGTGGTGTTATCATTTTATCGAAAGTGTTTAAGTAAACCAAATATACTTTGTTGAAAATTACTAAATAGGGTGGCTGCTACTAGAGCGACCAACAATGGTCTTAGTGGCAGTCTACCTGACCCCTGTTTTAGTTTTTCTACAGCAACCTGATAGTTCATGGACAGGATGTTGTTAATTGATTGTATCATACATTGACTGTTTCTATTTTTAAGTTATATATTCTACTTAATAATACATGTATGTACTACTTGCTATTTTAACACATATTCAGATAATTGAGCTGTAGATAATTCTGGTTTTTGAAAATTGTACCGTTTTGTTTTTATGTGTGGGTCAAATAAACACTTCTGATTCCGATTCTTCAAGCACGTTCCAAAGTTACCCTTGAAGATGTCGCGGTGTTTGGCGAATGTTGTCCATCCGGTGGCGGTTCTTCTTTGAATCGCCTTGTCTTGGATGGATTTTGTCTCTGATACTGTATCGCTGTCCCAGATATACGTAGCTTTCAAAGTTGTCCCTCTGCGTGGTTGACATATATTGGTGTGTTATTTTTAAGCATCACTTTTATGTTCGAAATGTTCATCTTCATACCTTGTTTTTCACTTTCATCAGCTAGCTCCTACAGCATTTTGTGTAGTTCTTGCGATGTAGTAGCATATATGAGTACGTCGTCGGCGAAGCGAAGATGAAAGAGAAATTCTCCGTATATCCTCAAGTCTTTGGTTTCCCAAGTCAGTATTCAGGATATGCTTTTCGATTGTTGCCGTAAACATATTGGGCGATATGATGTCACCCTGTCGTACTCCTCTCTTGATGTTAATCTTGTTGCTCTTTTTTGTATAGGTGGACTGTCACCGAGCTGTTGGGCTAGAGGTCTTTCAGGAATTCGATGTGCACGTCTTCTATCCTTTGTTCTTGAAGGGAGGTCAGTATTGTTTGAGTTTGCACAGAGTCGAGAGCCTCCTCGTAGTCGACGAAACCGATGCAGAGCGGGATATTATATCCTCGGCATTTCTCTTGGTATTACAAAGACTTTATGGTCCTATGATACAGATGATGATTATATCTATATAAGAAACATTATTTATATACTACTTCCAAACAAAATCATCAGACATGTTTGAAATCATAGAAATGTTGCGACGTTATTTTAGAAATGTTTATTACGACATCCAGTGTCTCCTAAATTATATAGTTCTCATTTTATTTGTCACGAGTACTAGTTAGATTATGGTTAAAGAAGTCAAATAATACAAATTGTCCCGCATCTGTATTTAAATTTATGCCCATTAGCTCACCAATATGACAAAAACACTACAATGTTTATTACCGTTTATTACGACATCCGGACCTTTTTGTGGTAATACGGGATGTTATGCCGTAGATATGTGTCACTTAGAGACACATATTTATCATAGTAGTTGTGTTTGAAAATAATCATTAGTTTAGTGTCCGTGATTTTTAAAGTAAATATATGTGTCTTTTCCAAACAAATATTGTACATATAAATAGTTGATTAATATTTTAAGTAATATGCACGAATGTGGTACACACTATCCTAATAAATCGTCGAATGCATTTAGAATATTGGCACGTGGTCCCGTAGTAACATGCACCAATATACGAATGTTGTAATAAACGTTTTTGTTAATAATATAAATATGCAATGATAATGCGGGCAACAGAAATGGTTGACGTGGTTTTCATGGTAATTTCAGCCTATGTGCTACATCGTTTTGATAAACCAAAAAACTGGAATTTGATGATATATATATTATATATACATTATTTTTCATATTTGCTAAATACGGATTTTGTCCTTCAAAGATTGGAAAAAGTGAACGTATCTCTTGGGAAGGATAGTGGAAAACTATGAATACAATCTTAACTTTTTTAAACAGATAGTCCAACTGTTGAGTTTTGTTAAAGTTTTATTATAAAAATGGAAGAATTTAAAATATGTATGCAGCAGGTTTCAGTGCAGATTTGCGATCTGTCTTTCGGCCGAAGTAAACCTGACAATTGTTTGAAGCAAGACTTGGGAAGGACCACTACCATGTTGTGAAAGGCACTATCCGCACAGCCACCAAGATAGATGCTCATATCGCCATTCAGAGTGTTGCGAACTTGATTCTTCAACATTTTAATTTAATTTAGTGGCCTTTATATTGCGACTTCACAGAAATCTTAATGATGCATTACTGGTGCTAAGCATACCCACCAGAAAGTACCCAGTGTACATGGATGAAGATATTTTGATGGTCTGTTGCCAAATGGAAGGTACAAAACATGATATAGTATGTTGTTGGTACTGTTGAAACAATGACAATATTATATTCTTGCTTATTACGACATCCAAATGGTACACTTACATAGGTTTCCATTGTTTTCACAATTATTCACCAATTAAATTGACATTGTAAATATATGTCTTGTATATACACTGGGCAATCACGTTAATGAACAATAGGTATTTTTCCTTACCCATTAAACATGTATAGATAATAATGTTTGATCTATTTTGAGTAGAGTGTATAGTGCAGAAAATATGCTATCAATAGTGTGAAAGCAAGAACAACCATTTCCCTATGTATTGATTTATTAAATGTAATAGTCCAGGAAGCACACACAAATAGTCCACATATTCCTTTTATGTATTATCATATTCGGAGTAAGAAAAACAACGTACGATGTTACCAAGGGTGGCGGATGTCCTAATAAACATCACCAACAGGTTTTGAAAGAAATCTGATTTTTCGGCGCTCGCTACATAAAAGCAATCCGAGTCTACCCATCAAGAAAGATACATATATTTTGCCATTCAGAGTGTCGAATGTTTTTCTCCAACATTTCACGTTATCATGTAACCTGCAAATGCAGACTTTGGAAATATCGTTAACTTGCACACACTTAACAAGATTTAACAAGATTGCCATCCAGAAAATTAACTCTAGATGGAAGGTGGACAAGGAAGCCTTTTGGCTTATCGAAAGTCCAATACTTTTTATCTACGTGTATCCCGCCCTTTTAAGATATGTGTCGATTTTATTTGTAAACATACTCACGCTACTAGCACCAACACAATCTGGAGATAATCTGTTCCAATCATTTATAGTCCTTTGTGAGAATGAGAACTTTCTTATATCTAATCTACACTGCTCCTTTACTAATGTAACTTTATGTCCTCTTGTCCTTCTATCTTTCTTAACTGAGAAAAAAATATTCCTATCAATAGTTTCATAACCATTCAATATGTTAAACACTTCTATCTGATCTCCTCTCAATCTCCTGGTCTCTAATGTTGTTAAACCACATTTTTAGGGGTATTTCGTAACTAAGATCCCTGAGTTTTGGTATAATTTTAGATGCTCTCCTCTGCATTCTTTCTAGCATATCTATGTCCTTCTCCACGCATGAATACAATATTCTAAATGAGGCCTAACTATTGTTTTGTACAGCGGTATTATTAGCTCTTTTTCCTTATACGTTATGTTTCGCCTAATTAATCCAAGGATTTGATTTCCCTTTGAAGCTGCAATTTCGCACTGCTCCGAAACCGTCATATCAGCACTAATGGTTAACCCTAAGTCCTTTTCTTTTATAGTAGTATTTAGTACAGATCCTTCCATTGTATATGGTACATCTTCGTTCCCATGTCCTGTGTGGAGGCATTTACATTTCCCAAAATTGAACAACATTTGCCATTTTTCAGACCATTTGATCAACTTGTCAAGATCATCTTGTAAATGCTGTATATCTTCGTCACGTTTAATCCTTCTAAACAATTGTGTATCATCTGCACATTTCAACACCTTGCTTGTTATATCATCGTCCAAATCGTTGATATATATCAAGAATTATATAGGTCCCAGTACTGATCCCTGTGGTACCCCACTCAAAACTGATTTCCAGTTTGATGCCTCCCCTTCAACTACTACACGTTGTCTTCTGTCAATCAGCCATTTTTCTATCCAGTTTATTATACCATTTCCAATGCCATGGGCCTTTAGTTTAAGCAGTAATCTTTGATGTGGCAGTTTGTAGAAAGCTTTCTAAAAATCTAAGTAGATGATATCAACTGGTGATCCCTCGTCTACCCACTTAGTGATGTCTTCCAAAAAACGTAACATATTTGTTAAGCATGACCTCGCTTTTAGAAACCCATGTTGAGATGAGTTTATCAAGTTATGTTTAACAAGAAAATCCACCATGTGATCTTTAATTAGTCTTTCTAATAATTTGCAAATCACCGACGTTAAACTCATTGGTCTGTAGTTCTCTGACTTGTTTCTGGAACCTTTTTTTAAATAACGGTATAATGTTTGCTTCTTTCCATTCTAAAGGAACCACTCCCTTTTATAATGACAAGTTGAAAACTGTTGCAAGTGGTACGCTAATTTATTCTACAATTTCCAATAGTAGTTTGGGCGGAATTCCATCCACTCCAGTTGATTTGTTATCCTTCATAGCCCTTATTTTCTTAGCTACCAATTCCGGGGTTACAATTAACTGTCCTAAATAGTCTGATTCTGCCCCTTTGAACGTAACCTCTGGTACTGGTAGTGAACTAATATCTTCTCCCATAAACACTGAACTAAAATACTCATTCAGGTATTCTGCCATTAAGAATCCCTCTGATATTATATTTCCAGCACTATCTTCTAGACGACTGACTTTATCCTGAACTTTCTGTTTGCTCCGAACATATGCATAAAAACTCTTGCTATCTTGTTTGATATTACAAGCTAATTTTTGTTGATAGCTTCTCTTCGAATTTCAGTTGTAGCTTGGTTTGGTGCTTCTTTATAAATGTTGTAGTCTTCGTTATTTCCAGTACGTCTATGTGACTTCCACATCGTTTGTTTGTACTTAATTTTTCTAATGGCTTCTTTCGATAAGTATTTCTTTCTGGACCGTTTCCCTTGTTTTTTTATAGGAACAAATTTATCGACGATGCACTCAGTTTCACTCTTTAAGATATCCCAGCATTTTGTTGCTGACTTATTCTTCAGTGTGTTGTTCCAATCTATCTTTGCTAAATATTTCCTCATTACCTTATATCTTCCTTTGTGAAAATTTATCCTGAACTGCTTTTTATTATTTCTTTCTGATATTACTTTGATGGTGAAATTTATCTGGTTGTGATCACTACTTCCCAGTGGCTCGCATAATTTGACAATGTCAACTAATTTATTTTGTGAGGACAAAACTATGTATAACACCTTCTCACCCCTGGTTGGCTCTAACACATGTTGAGAAAGGAAACTGTCTTGTACTAAAACTAAAATCTTGTGGTCCTCACTCCCCGTATTCTGTTGATATTTCCATTGTATATGACCATGGTTAAAATCTCCCATAATAATACAGTCCCTTTTGCTAACTTCCCTTGTAGCGTTTTGTACTTCTACACTTAAGTTTGGACTTCGATAAACTAACCCCACCGTTAACGTTGAGTTTCGTGTAACTATGTTACACCAAACAGCTTCTTCGCAATCTGCTTCTCTTTCTAATTTTATTTCATAAGAGTGGATAGATTCCTTAACACATATATAAAATACCTCCACCTCCCCTTCTTCATATTCTATCTTTCCTGAACATTACGTAGCCTGTTAGTCCCAATTCGGCATCTGATATATATGTGGTGGCCCATGATTCGGTTATACCTATTGTGTGAGGGTCAATATCTTCTACCATAATGTTTAGGTCACTTCTTTTGTTTACTATGCTCCTTGCACTTAAATACACGCATTTATATCCTGATTCAGAACGGTTTTCTAGGCTGTTCTTTGCTGATTTATTTCTGCTGTTTTTATCTATACCTCCAGTTTCAGGCTTCTCCGTGAATCCCCCCTGCGAATATAGTTTAAATAGATGCAGCCTGTCCCTCTGTCAACAGATTGCAGCAAGTTCTCTGACAAAACTGCTGCCCCCTTTCCACTTAGATGGAGGCCATCCCTCATGTACATATATTATTTTCGTTGTCTTATATGTGACAGCATCATATGACATGGACGAACGTACGAAACATAAATAAAAAAAACGTCCGCCAATAGCAATATTTTAATGAAGATTTTAAACTCTGTACTTCTTCAAATAGGTCACACTTGTTTGCCATTTGTCAGTTCCAGAAGAAGAGAACACCTGAATGTAGCAAGTAAAACAAAAAAACAAATACTGTTAAAACGTAATGGCCATCAGTACACTGGACATTAGCAGAAATAATTGGTTACATTTGGGACATTATATTAAATGCTGCACGGTCATCAAACAAAATACCGTTATATATGCCGGTTTATATAGAATATAATTTATATATATATATACATATATATATATGTATGTATATATATATACACGAACAATTTCTTACTACAAACGCGCTCATTCTTGTTCTGTAACGGTATTTTGTATATAACTTATATATATATATATATATATATATATATATTTATGTATATACATATGTTCTTAGTTAGTACGATCACTAAACATTACCGGTTTCAATAGTTGTGTTCGTTCCAAGTTCCACACGTCTTGACGGAGTGTTATCTAGGCTTATTTGTTTCATTTTAATTTCTAAACTAAACGTACAATTCACTGATACACAACATAATCATATTGTCATTACCCTAACGTTGGAATATCTATTAATAATCGAGGTAGTGTATGTATGCGGCGGGTAGGTTAACCTTTTCCTCTTAGACTGCATGAACATGGAGAGCCATCTTTCTGGGATTAATGTACCACTCCTAGAATATGACGTAAGGCCTATATATATATATATATTTCCAAAATGCCCCATATGTGTCAGGATTATCACCGTTTATGGGGTGTATAATTTGTTCGGAACATAAAACCCATTGCGCGCGTTATATGAAAAACGTAGTCTAGCAATTAGTCGCAGCAACGAAGTGATCGCGGTCCATAGAGATTGGACACAAATGTTAACAAAGCTTTCTCACCTGACATGGGTTCGTTGGTGGTATGTCTTACCACAAAAAAAACTCACCCGAATCCATCCATGGCAAAACTTTTTTTCGGCTCAAATCCAAGATGGCCGACATTATTCAGGGTCTAATATTCAAATGGGCCTAATTTTGGAACTAAGCAACATAACGATAAGAAAACGTGCACCTGCCGTAAGAATGGACTTCAATGCACACCAGCAAGTGGCCAGTGCAAGGGCATCACATGCATGAATGTGACACAAGTGGAGAGCCAGGATGATGATGACCGGGATGTTGATCAGGATCATACAGGATTGTAAACAAACAATATGCATATATTGACATTGAAACATGACTTTGAACTATAATCACCTATAAAATGTGCTTTAAATGATTAGGCATAGTAAACTTGATTGCAATGACATCTATATGTATGCTTATAACTTCAATTCGTTGCAAAGTCATGCCACTTTGGTACGAATCCAGCTTATTTCCAAATTATTTTATCCAACCAAACGAATGGACATCCTAAAGTTATTTGGAAATTACACATCAAACGTGTTTATATGTTGCTAAATCGTTCGTTGCTGAGACTAAATCGCAGTAACCTCGCGCGCGCAGCAAATGTTTTGGGGCAACGGATCTGCGTCATAGAATTGGTAACGTTTTGCCGGAAGGTGAACCGGTTTTGTTTAGTCCCGTTCCGACCTTTCGGGGACTAAGAAATAAATATTGATAATCAGAGTACGCGATACCTCCAAGAAGAAAATTTGTGCCAGTTTAACAGTATATCTCGCGTCTATGTTGGACCGTTTTGTTTCGTTCGCGAGGAGTAAGTTTGGAATCTGGACCAATCCCAGGGCTCGGTTGCGTCATCTGACGTAAACATGGCTGTCCCCATGGCCATTACCAGAAATACTGAGACAAACCAATTACGCATGCGTCACCGCTGCACCCTTTCCGCGCGCGGCGGCGATATTAATTTGCATTACGCGCCCAAGACAAACGCGCATGGCACGCGGGGAAAGCACCCCACAACATTTGCCGACCCCACATCTGATCCGTGGATATCTTCTGCATATGCTGTGGAAAAAAAAAAAAATTTGTGTCAATGTTTTGTTAACATCCTATGCGTGAATGAATTGCCTATGTTTGCAATGTAAAATGGCAACAAAAGTCGAATATCTTATTTTTTTATTTATTGACCCAGCTTACTGAAATTTGAACACAGTGTTTATACCTTACAAAAAAGGATTTTACAAAGTTGTTATGATTTTTTGTGTCCACCAGGTGGCGATGAAAGTGGCGTCCATCTTGATTTTCAACACAATCACCGGAATATATATATCAGGATAATGGCTTGGCTAAATTTACTGTAACTTTACACATGCATTGTCTATACATAGACACACGACTTGATAGTTTCACATTTTTTGTGGAGTAAGAAAAAGACATGATTTTTTGAAATTAGGAGACAAAAACACAAAAACAGATTTGCCAAAACAACTTCACACTATATAATCTACATGATTATCCTGAAATGTGAAACTATCAAGTCGTGTGTATGTATAGACAATGTATCCTGAAAATGTCATAAGATTCTGGCGATAAATAGCCGGTCCAGATAAAACAAGAGAAGTCAAGTTGATAAAAAATGTCTTATTCAGAAAATCGATGTCAATGTTCCTGCAACACGTTTTACATACAATAAAGACAGTTACAGTTCTGAAATTACACATGTATGTCCCCTGGCTATTACTCTTTCTGGTGATATATTATGTACAAATATTATGTACAAATATTGACTGTAAAAATATAAGAGTAACATACAAAGTGAGAAATACTATATATCCGTCCACCATTATAGTGATTTAGTTTCAGCAATGATTTATACATGCACAAAATATAGTCACAGTCTTGAAATTACACAAGTAAGGCTACTATTCTTTCATAAGGTATAATATATAACCATTGATTGAGTAATAAGATGTAAACATAAATACAGACTCACATAAACTAACAATGAATGTGTAAATCGTTGAAATGACTCGTAATATAAACACTATAGCTACAGTGTTCTTCTGCATCCAGCAGCATTGTCTATCTCAGTGGCAGCCACCACCATAGTCCGCAGTTAACTGGACCCCGGCTGCCTGAGCAACTCGCCGAGCACGTCGTGATTCCTGTGTTGCAGCTTGCATTTGCGGCTCGGCTTGTCGAAGTCGCCTTGCGTCAGTTCTCTCTGCTGATGCCAACAGCTGGTCCCCATAAACCATTAGCTGTCACTCCAACGTTGAATTCTGCCACAGCAGCACATGTGGCAGACAGAACTCTGTGGACACACACAAAACCCGTCTCTGGGCACTTGGCCCAAACCTTCGAGTGGAGGCTTTCGTTTGGGTTTTGTGTCTGTCCACGCAGGCACCGGGTGAGAAGGTCATCGTGCGACAGTCGTTCGTACACCTCCTTGACTGGCTTTGCAACATCCACCGAGAGAGGTGTCCCCACATTTGTTCGATGAGGTCCCGCTGTCTGCCCGGTGGCGAGTGCCTTCTGGTAGAAGCACCAGCTGTCAGCTCCCACCGGGCAGCGGTCATGCTGGGGCCTCTCATCTGTTGATGTTGCGTGGTAGAAGGTGGCCCACACAGCGTCTCGCATGGCATCCAGGTCGTTGGGGTGTGCCCGCACTGCCTTGCCATAGTAGGCTGTCAGTTTCACTATAGTTGCCTGTGTGAGTTTGCCATGGCCACGACCTCCTAGGACAACCCCAGCCTTCTTTCCAGAGGACGCCAGCTTCCTGAGTGCTGTGCCAAGGCGTTTGGCGACGTGGTTGATACACTCCTCTTTTTTTAACTCCACGTCGCCATACACTCGTCGGTCACACAAGTGTTTGTATGTTTTTGCGTCACCGTCCGACAAGATCGTTGTATATCGGAACCTGTGACGCTCGATGGATCGCTCCCACAGCATTTCTGCGGCAGCTGCCTCCATGCCACCGGAAGTGCCGTTGAAGTTCCGATTGCACTAATTCCGATGAGTTTCAAACCAGTCTTCGAAATCTTGTGTCTCTCTTCCCCCGAATCTCCTTCGTGCGTATGAGCAGCGCTGGCAGTATAGCGGAAATACTGCCAGGTCAACACACAGTCCTGTCACAGTATCGATGACGCAGCCGATCCCGCAGGCAGACTTGTGCCCGCGCGTCATCCACGAGCCAGCGA
The DNA here is from genome assembly GCA_020002185.1 of Paraescarpia echinospica. NCBI lineage: Eukaryota > Metazoa > Annelida > Polychaeta > Sabellida > Siboglinidae > Paraescarpia > Paraescarpia echinospica. The sequence goes on from CM034544.1 coordinate 21,941,105, forward strand.
AGCTCACTACCAGGTCGATAACTGCATCTTCCTGTGGTAACGGGTCGATCTCGTGGTAGACGCGACGGACGGTGGTGGCTGCGTCATCCAACACACGTGTTACCACACACTTGTTGGCGTCAGTCACTGTTAGCATGTGCTTGAAGTATGTCGCCTGTGACATCGGCACCATGTCTAAGAAACGGCAAAGTTTCATCAGACCTGCATGCCCCACACCCATATCCATCGCGTCGAACCACGACAAATGGAGCATTCCCTGCAGTTAATCCATCGAGTCGATCGGATGACAACGTCGAGTTGATGACAGCGTTACACACCGTGCACCATGTTTCGTACGCTGACACCACACCAAGTCGATGGCTGACGGCACGAATCTTCAGTGACGGCGACGTGCACTCATGTCGCAGCATGTGATGCAGGTCTCGATCACTTGACTGTGGTCACTGCTGTCACGTTCAACGGCAAGTTCAAATGGTGAACGGTACTCGAACTTCCTTTGTGTTGCCGATATGCTGGTTGCAGAGGTGGTGGCTCCCGTTGAAGTACTCGGCTCCTGAGAGTCTGGTTCAGTGTCAACCTGCACGAAAATATGTATTGTTTAGTTTGTTGTATTCACAATAGATTACATTGATAATTAGTTAGTTCTTCAAATAATGACATCAGAAGTATGTTATGTTCAAGCCTCGATTCAAGGCTGTGGTTATTTACTGGCTATACATAACTCTAGGCTGTGTTTATTTTCTGGCAAAATAAATTGTAATTATATATATTATAAAAATGTTCATAGGCCTGGAAGTCAGTTAGTAAAACAAAACAAAACAAAGGCTAGCAAGGCCAAGCCCAGGCCAAACATCGCATAAGCCTCAGGCTTATATAGATAACAATGAATAGGACTTCTACTGAATATATACTCGTTGACATCCATATTGAAAATCAGGTAATAGTAATTTATGTCTGTCAGATAAAATAACACACCGTAAAAAGCGCTCCGTAAAATAATACACGATGACTTACAGCTACGCCTACGGTAGGCTCCGTTGTTGACAATGTTGTCGTCGATGACGGCGGTGCCTCGACAGCTTCATCCCCACTTTTCTGCTTTTTCGTGATGGCCGCGCGTGCTAAACTGAGGTGTCGGCGTCGACTCTGTGGTTTCCGTCCAAACCCCTTCTTTTGTTTCACTTGTTTCTCGGACATTGTGCGAAAAATGGATGAAATAATAACAGTGCGAAGCGTAAACAAAGAGTTCTTTGTGTAGCTGAAGTATCCAATGAGCGGACGACCTGCGGTCACGTGCTTCGCTTAGGACAATGACAACAGCGGAAATTCATTTAGGGGGGTCTCTTCTATTCGAAAATGAACGGATACTACCGAAGCGATATTTATAGCATGACAACCACCATGCAGTGCGAAAGTGAAGCTCTCCAGCTCCGTATGTCAACAAACATGGCGGCTCCATCGGCCGGCGAACTCGCTGTTATTTTTCAATCACACTTGCGTAACTATAATAAATCAATCATTCTAAGACACAGGGGGGCTATAAAAGTTAGTTTTTATTGCATTTGTGGCATGTATTTATAAATATAATGAACATAGATCGATAGTTAGATACCTAAGGTACACATATACGATAAAACCTGAAAAGGGCCGGAAAAAAATAAATAGCAAAAAAATGTAATTTTCACCATAGTGTGTCCCCTTAAGGAAATTATGACGAATGATGAATGATGAATGAATGTTTATTTCCACAATCAACTGGTACATGTGTTTATAACAATATTTTACAATTGTGGAAATGGAGAAGGTTGAAGTGTTATACTTATTAGACACTGTCCCCATCCCTTTTATAACATGCGATACATTAATAACTACCAAGTTATAACAATATAAAAAATAGGAAGAATAACAATATTTGTACAACGCTGTTAGTAGATTTAACGATTTCACTAAATTTGTGTCAGTAATTATTACACACTTAAGAAATACACAAATGTCATGATATAATTACAACATTACAGTAATAATGTGTACTACTTTTCATAGATTGTATTTCTATATAACTTCTTAAAGGTAGTAATACTGTTAGAGGTCTTTATTTTATCATCTAACATGTTCCACAGTTTCACACCATGTATTGTTACACAATTTGCTTTTTTTTTTGTTCTTGCAAAAACGTGCCTTATATTTTTACTTTGGCGAGTGATATAGACTGAGCCCAAGCTTATCTTGAACATATTTTGTAGATTTATAGGTAATATATCATTTATATTAGTCTTATATTTGCTACCCCACACTTCACAACAGTACGTCATATATGGAAGAACTAGTGAGTTGTACAATATCATGCATGGGGTTCTATCTAGCACATGTCTTGCGTTGTGCATATTTCCAATACTTTTAGATAACTTGGCTTTTATCATGGCAACATGATATTTCCAGTTGAGCTTGTTATATATTAATACACCTAGAAACTTAGTTTTATACACCATGTCATTTTTAGTTTTATTAATGCTTATTTCTACATTAATGTTTTTCTTGCAATTGCTAAACAACATCAAAATTAGTTTTGGATAGATTTAGGGATAGTTTATTAACTGCAAACCATGTGTTTAATTTATCCAGTTCACTACTTATGTTTTTGTTTAGTTGAACAGGATCACTTCTAGAACAGAAAATATTTGTGTCATCTGCAAAAAGGATACATTTCAATAATGTTGAAGTTTTGCAAATATCATTGATATACAGTATCAAGTGAGTTGTACACGTTTAAAAGCCTATATATGAAATGCTTACGCAGACCGGTCACTTGCCGACCGTACATTTGATCCGTAGGTATCTTCAGCATATACAGTGAAACTATAATAGAAATCGGAGATAAAATGTGTGTTAACACGCTATACTTGAATGATTAGTCCTCCTACGTTTGCAATGTAAATGGCACCAACAGATCGGGTAGCTATGAAATGTCACGTTCAAAAGCCTCTAGATGATATGCCACCGCAGACTGGTAATTTGCCGACCCGGCATTCAATCTGTAGGTATCTGTGGCATATATACTGTAAAAATATAGTATAAATTGGAAAATTGGTTTGGTTAACCTGTTTGAATTATAAGTCCTATGTTGATAGTGTAGGCTCTAAATAACAGTAACCGATTAGATAACTTCAGAAGTTCAGACACATTGTATTCCAGAAATTCAATTAGATACCCTTTAAGGTGTAGGACAATTTATTTTAGAAACTGTACACATGATACAAATTACACAAAACCAGTATTTGTCTTATAACATAAGATAATTGTTTTAGGTGATCTCACAAATACAGCATAAGAAGCATTTACGTAAACTTTATTACGAAGGATTCGCATTTATGTTGAGAAGTAGGTACATGTATGTGAAATGCTAGAGCAGACCGGTCATTTGTAGACCCGGCATTCGATCCGAAAGTATCTTCTACATCTTCGGCATCTTCGGCATAAAATGTGAAAATATCATCGTAATCGGAGAACATTTTGTGTTAACATCCTATGATTGAAGGATTAGTCTTATGTTGGTAGTGTTGACCCTAAATAGATTAGATAACTTCAGTAACCAGCATTTTCCAACGCCTATATGAAATATATATCGGTCAGTTGCCGACATGTATACTAGTTGTCAGCACAACGTAGCACCAACACATGAAGTTTCAAGGCAATTGGAAGTAAAATGTTGGTTTCATGGTGGTCTGGAAGGTAGGTTGAAATTATTGTAAAGGTACGATACTGTTACTTATTCATACATTCCATAGGAGTCGGAAGGGGATATGGGGGCTAAACCCATCAATATTTCGAGTGGATGGTTAAGCACCAACTCCAGTATTTTGTGAATTTGAAAATATCTCCACGCTTCGGAAGTAATGCCCAACAGCAGCGGGTGCTGAAGTTCCGGCTCAGATATACAACTCGTTCCGACGTTTATGCATTTACTTGCTGCTCTTCTACTAGAATAAATACGTTGACGGTTTGCTGTCCTTCAACTGTCGTTTAATAGTCCGAAACATTGCACGCAATTTGTAGTTCACCCCACGAAATATTCGAAATATCTGTCAACAGTCAGATAGATATAGTAAAATGATACTCGCTGTTGCCTCTCATTATCATTTATTGCAGAGCCAGACGTCCCTACCGTTGATGTGTTTAGTTCCTACGGTCTTTACACACGCTACAAGACAAGTTTTGCAGAGCCAGACGTCAAACTGTTGATGTGTTTGGTTCATACGGTCTTTACATACACGACATGACATGTATTGCAAAGCCAGACGTCCCTACCGTTGATGTGTTTGGTTCCCACGGTCTTTACATACACAAAATGACAGGTCTTGCAGAGCCAGACGTTCTACCGTTGATGTGTTTGGTACCCATGGTCTTTACACACGCGACATGACATGTCTTGCAGAGCCAGACGTCCCTACCGTTGATGTGTTTGGTTCCTACGGTCTTTACACACACGACATGACAGGTCTTGCAGAGCCAGACGTCCTACCGTTGATATGTTTGATTCCTTCAGTCTTTACACACACGGAATGACAAGTCTTGCTAATAAGTATGTATTATAATCACTATTAACCGGTAATTGATCCTGGATAACATATATACGACTTTCTTTTAAATGTCCGAGTGCTTCAAAGACTGAGTTAATACATATTTCTCCTCTCACTTATGTTACAACATTGGAGCTTAAATTTGCTCTACAGAATGTCTACTATTCAGCATCACGTTCATCATAATTGTAATTAATTTAAAATATATAAGTAGTTTTAATTGTTGAAATTATAAATGTAGAATATTAATAACAGCAAATTTGTAAAACATATATTCATATTCAAATTACATTGATGTTCATAATATACATTATGTTTTTGTCCACTTTTAATTACGACATTTATTAGTAATCTTAAACAAAACGAAATGTGTCCTCTTCAAAGCACAACTAAAAAAATCCTAAATTAAGAAAAGTAAATACCTTTATTGGTGTTACTATGTAATTTACTCTGCTATTTTCACTAGAGATTTATAGAAAAAATGGAGAGTTCAATTCAATTCTTTATTTCCATTTGAGAATACAACATACGACATATACACATATTACAGTTAGCAAAGTTCAAAATGGAAAGGGAGAAAGTAGACGCTCAATGTTTATAATGCACATTCCCCATCATCAATATAACATGGTCACAATCTTAAACACAGCATTAGTAACATAAAGAATACGTTGTTGCTAAAGTGAGACCACTACTACATCCGTGCTTCCAAATACTTTCTGAACAATAACCAAATTAATTACATAATTTCTACTCTTCAATGAAGTAATTTTAGATAGTTTTTTTAGATATACATACGTATAGTACATAGCTGTGAAATAGAAAGTTTTACTATATTATCAAATAATTCATTTTGGATTCATGAAAAAATCTATATACCATAAATAGGTGTAAAAAAAAAAATATATATATTATATCATCATTTAAATGGTGCTACATGATGGATAATGATATGTAGTTTACTATCCTTTTTGATTTTTTTTATATCTTCAATATTTGCGGCGCTATTCAACTTTTAAATCTTAAAATGGTGGCATTTTTTGTCTATTGGTTTTCAGTCCATTTCTTGTGCACAGTCTGCATCAGGACTGCATTTATTTGATTGGAAAATAGTAATAAAATTGGAACCTTTTAACTTACGTATGTGAAATCAAAAATGGTGCAACCCTTAAGGAAATGTCAATTTTGGTGACCTTGACTTGACCTTCACAGTTGACCTACATTCAATTTTTGACCTAGATTTGGTCCACAGCATGGGATTAATTCTTATTAATGACATCATTTAGCTGAAAATTAATTAGGTAATGAGCACTGTTAACGTTTGAAGTATGAATATTGCCAATATAATTAATTTAATACTATGCAACCTTTAAACGGCTATTAGAACTTGACCTATTTATTTGACTTATATTTCACATTTGACCTATATACCTGAATTTATGGCATAATTAATTCATAAATGCACCCACCGGATGAATCATGATACAACCCTTTAGGAAATGTCAAGTTTGGTGACCTTGCCTTGACCTTCACACTTGACCTACATTCCATTTTGACCTAGATTTGACCTACATACTGGGATTAATTCCATATAAATGACATAATTTAGGTGAAAATGAATTAAGAAATTGGCAATTATCATTTGGGTGCAAAATTGCTAACATAATTACTTTAATGCTATGTAAACTTGTAAATGGCTATTAGAACTTGACCTATTTATTTGACCTATATTTCACATTTGACGTATGTACTGAAATTAATGGAGTAATTAATTAATAAACGTCCACACTGGACGTTTGAGGGATTACAAATGTCAAAGACAATAATACACAAACTTTAATGAACTGTGACCTTGTAAGTACCAATTTTTAATACAACCTACTAGTAGTACAAATTAATTCGAAAGCGGCGCAATCAACGTTTGAGGGATGGAAGTTGTTAATATATAGTTTCATGTTATGTAACCTTGTACATGCCTCTTAACATGGCCTACTTATTTAAACTAGTGCTCACAGTTGACCTATGAACAGGGATTAGTACAATAATATTTACCGGACCATTTTGTGTACTAGAGGACCTTTTACTGAAATTTTTACTGAATTCAAAATGAGTTCACCACGGAAATAAAAAGAACACATTTTATAGGTCAATCAAGTAGTGGTGTGGGAGGTTAAAGTTAACTTGGCTCCTATAACCGAGTGTGACAATTTTTACAAAACATGATATCATTTAAAAAACCATCAAGGCAATTTATTATAAACAGTGCAGCACCATTCATAATATTTTACAAAGGTCAATGTCAAAAACACCAGGTTATTATATAAATGTTCATAATTTCACGATAGGTAACGTGCATAAGTCCGTGCAACATGTACTGAAGTTCATAACTTCACGATAGGTAACATATATTTTCACTGCACATAACTTCCAGTTGAGCAACGAATGTGAGGTAAGCATAACTAGCCGCACTACCCATTTATGCTGATATAACAGCTCTGCCAGTTGTTGAAGAACGGAAACATCCTAGTAGCGACGTCTACATTTCTCAGTCATGTAGCAATGTTCTTCAAGTGTGCACATTGTTATTCCACGTAAATTTGAGTTGAGCAATGGATATGAAGCGACTATGATGTCAGCCACTTCTGCAGAGATCAAAGAGCTTTGTCAGTTCCTGAAGAGTTGACCCATGCGAGCACTTGCCATTACTGACGTTGGTGCAGGCCCACAGCTGTTTCCTGTTAGGAACAGTCTCGTGCGTAGGTAAATAAGTAATTTGACAATTTACTTTACAAATACAATAGCAATTTCTAAATAAATATTCTTAGAATATTTTAACAATGATGATTTCAAATTGAATCATTTAATTTTTAAAGGTAAAGAAAAACAATTGCAAATTTTGAGCTGTATATATATATGAATGAAAGGTTGTCTGCCAAGGAGGATTAAGACTTAACACGGATGGCTTATTGCATGCAGTTGAAGTTGTGTATACAGTGACATCAAAGCCAAAGGTGTTCATCATCAACACAGAAACAAATGATCTAGACAAAGTTGATGCAAGTGAAGTACTGATATGCCAAATTCTGTTTTGCAGTTGTTCTGAAAAGTAATTTTGATTCATAATGGTTGTTTTGGTTGAACTGATTTTTGATGTAACAATTTTGAAGATTAAAAAATGTATTAGAAAAAATAGTGATATAGTGCACATGTTGTAGCATGAAGAAAGCAGCTAAACCTGATGTTGGCATCGCTTGAAAGCTATAATAGCTGCTCTCCTCATCATACTGACATATCTCTTCATGCCAATGGTACTCATGTGTACTCTACGATGTGCCCAGAAATTTATTTTATTTGAATCAGTGATCAGCTGGACTATTCGTGTACTAACAATGTGCCGGGCTTGGTCGAAATCATTAGGAACAACATAGTGGCTGCCGGACTTAGGAATTCGTGTTAGAATATGGCATATCACTACCTGTAATACAGAAGGTATTGAAGTCAGTTTCTGAGCAAATGACACAATACCTTCTGCCAATTCTTCAGGTGCACAGCCATTGCATAGATCATTCGTTCATATGTCGATTAAAACAACATTTGGCGCCTCTACACACACAGCTCCAAATTCACGGAACAAACCACCCAAGGTAAGCCCCCACTTTCCTAGAAAGACAACCTTGTCAAACATACAATACAGGAGAAGGTCGGGACAGAAATAGCGGTACTCAGCATTGCTGGTACACGCTTCTAACATGCGACGCACAAAACTGTGCCCAACGATTAGCACCTTGGCCTTGCGTGCTTCGGAATCCATTCTGAAAATAAAATAAAAAACAGTACATTTCAGCATTTTCGTAATACCACACTTTTCTTAATGCACATAACATCGATATCATTTCGGTTTTGTGATTCACGACAGAAGCCACGTGGAGGCGACAGTGTGAACATTCTGTCCTTGTATGTGAGTATGCAAGATTGTTTGATATATCGTAACTTATCTTTATCTTCACCACCAGAATTCCTGAGTATTTGTGACATGAAATACAAATCACAACAAGATATTATGATTCACATAAAAACACCACAAACAAAACAGTAAATATTAACATCAACAAAATAGATAGTCAACATGACTATAGACTGAATTATAAAATGTGAATTACAATAATATATGATTACAGAATACAGGTGAAGGTGATGCAAATTAAAGTGGAAATATTAACTGTTCGTAATTTCTATCATAAAAATACTGATACAGACACAATAATAATATACACGTATTACATTTTATTAACACAACTTAGCTAACTAAAAAATTACATTTTTTAACTAAAAAATTACATTTTATTAACACAACTTAGCTAACTAACCATTCCTAGCCATATATTTGGCGGAGATAGATCGTTGAAATTGGTGGTATATCAAAGTTCATAAGCAAGTGGAATTACTGATTGATAAGTATTATTCTTGCCTTAATATCATTCATAAAGTAGCAGTAAACATATATTGAGTAGCAGTTGTGCTTAAAGTTAGTTAGATAAAGTATTTTAGGACACTTTAGTCTAGTGAGTGATAATAGGGTACGTTAGCTTACGGCTACGATAAGTTTGTAAACAAGATTTAACAAACCTCGTTATGTGGTAGAATATATAGGTGATAAAGTAACAACCATAAACTACCTACATAAGATAATATCTGTGTAAGTCAGTACCTGCTAGACATTTTGATAAGGTAGCTTTGTTGTTAAAATTAAGCATTTGCGATAATCGGGCGAACTAAGTTTATGTAGCTAGTGTCTCTCTTATTCGCTAGGGCGCTGTATAACCTAAATAAATAAGGCAGTCTAGCGTACGCAATCTTACGTAAAGTGTAACATTTGTGCACAGAAAACAGTCTTCTTAAAGACTACATAGACAGTGAATAGTGTAAACACAGTTGACAAAACTATTTTAAATAGCTAATTAGATTATTATTATTAAATAAATTCTGATATGGCGCCTTGCAAGCGGCAAGTCAAGGCAAAGAGACACTTGGTGTGCGACGACTGCCACAGTTGGGTAGATTTTGCCTTATCCGGCTGTACGAAGTCATGGACAGAAACCAAGGAAGAGGGATTCACCTTTAAGTGCGTGGGGTGTTGGAAGGTGAAATGTCTGGAGAAAGAGGTAGCTAGGTTGGTAGATATTGTGAAGGGGATGGAGATGAGAATCAGCAAGGAGACAGATGGAATGGAGAGAGACGGCAGGGATAACGTTGGGAATACTGTGAAACTGAAGGAGCAGAGTAGTGGCAACAAGACCGAGGAAAGGAGACTGAGAGGAGGGAAGGTGATCGGAGGGGAAGAAAGTGGAGGATCGACGGCAGGAAATGTGACAGGTGTGAAGGTGGCAGGAGAAAGTGACCGTAGAGAAAGAGGTAGGAGGGAAAAAGAGACGGGAGAGGAGAGAAGGAAATGCAATGGGAGGAAAGATGACGGGAAGAAAGGAAGTGAGAGTACATGTGACAGAAGAGAAGTCGGGAGGGACGATGACAGGAAGAAAGGTGACAAGAGAAACAGCGTCAGGAAAGAATGGAACGGACGAGATTGTGACGGGAGAGCAGAAGACAGGGGAACAAGATTACAACCAGACAGATGCAAACCGTAGAAAGAGCTACACTGAGGCAGTGATTGAGGGGGCAATGAGGAAAGAGAGGGTGTTTATGGGCGATTCGATTATGAGAAAGACAGATAAGACTCTAAGCGAGGGGGAGGACGTCGTTGTTTGTCTACCGGGGGCTAGGATAGAACATGTAACTGAAAGGGTAGAGAAGGTACTGGGGCATGGCAAGGGAGGGTCTATACTAGTACATGTAGGGACAAATAACGCAGAGGGAGGGAACAACTGGGATAGTTCAGAAGTACAGACAGTTAGTGAAGAAGTTAAAGAAGACAAGAGTAGAACAGATTATCCTCTCAGGAATTTTGCCAGTAATGGGAGGAAGGGGGCCGACATATAGAAACTGCAAGAGGATGGCGATCAACGCACTAGTTGAGCAGATGTGTAAAGAAGAGGGGGTGGGATTCGTAGATTTATGGGGATACTTTGTTGGGAGGGAAGATATGTACATGAGAGATGGCCTACATCTAAGTGGAAAGGGGGCAGCAGTTTTCTCAGAGAACTTGCTGCAATCTGTTGACAGTGGGACAGGCTGCATCTATTTAAACTAGATTCGCAGGGGGGATTCACAGAGAAGCCTGAAACTGGAGGCATAGATAAAGACAGCAGAAATAAATCGGCAAAGAACAGCCTGGAAAACTGTTCTGAATCAGGATATAAATGCATTTGTTTAAATACAAGGAGCATAGTAAACAAAAGAAGTGAACTAAACATTATGGTAGAAGATATTGACCCTCACATAATAGGTATAACCGAATCGTGGGCCACCACTGATATATCAGATGCCGAATTGGGACTAACAGGATATGTAATGTTTAGGAAAGATAGAATAGGAAGAGAGGGAGGTGGAGTTATTTTATATATTAAAGAATCTATCCAGGCTTATGAAATAAAATTAGAAAGAGAAGCAGATTGCGAAGAAGCTGTTTGGTGTAACATAGTTACATGAAACTCAACGTTAACGGTTGGATTAGTTTATCGAAGTCCAAACATAAGCATAGAAGAGAATGAAAAATACAAAACGCTATAAGGGAAGTGAGCAAACGGGACTGTGTTATTATGGGGGATTTTAACCATGGGCATATAAAATGGAAATCTCTACAGAGTATGGGTAGTGAGGACCACAAGTTTTTAGTTTTAGTACAAGATAGTTTCCTTTCTCAACATGTGCTAGAACCAACCAGGGGAGAGAATGTGTTAGACTTAGTTTTGTCCTCACAGAAAGAATTAGTTGACAATGTCAAGATATGTGAGCCACTGGGGAGTAGTGATCACAACCAGATACATTTACCATCAAAGTAAAATCAGAAAGGAATAGTAAAAAGCAGTATAGGAGAAATTTCCACAAAGGAAGGTATAAGGACATGAGGAAATATTTAGCAAAGATAGACTGGAATAACACACTGAAGAATAAGACAGCAACCGAATGCTGGAATATCTTAAAAAGTGAAATTAAGTGCATAGTCGATAAATTTGTACCTTTCAAAAAACAAGGGAAACGGTCTAAAAAGAAACACTTATCGAAAGAAGCCATTAGAAAAATTAAGTATAAACAAATGATGTGGAAGTCATATAGATGTACTGGAAATTATGAAGACTACAACATTTATAAAGAAGCACTTAATCAAGCTACAGCTGAAATTAGAAATTCAAAGAGAAGCTATGAAAAAAAATTAGCTAGTAATATAAAACATGACAGTAAGAGTTTTTATGCGTATATTCGAAACAAACAGAAAGTTCAGGATAAGGTCGGTCCTCTAGAAGATAGTGCTGGAAATACAATATCAGAGGGATTCTTAATGGCAGAAGACCTGAATGAGTATTTTAGTTCAGTGTTTACCAGGGAAGATATTAATTCACTGCCAGTACCAGAGGCTAAGTTCAAAGGGGCAGATTCAGACTATTTAGGACAGTTAGTTGTAACCTCGGAAATGGTAGCTAAGAAAATAAGGGCTATGAAGGATAATAAATCACCTGGAGTGGACGGGATTCCGCCCAAACTACTATTGGAAATTGTAGAACAAATTAGCGTACCACTTGCAACAGTTTTCAATTTGTTATTAGAAGAGGGAGTGGTTCCTTTAGAATGGAAAGAGGCAAACATTATACTGTTATTTAAAAAAGGTTTGAGAAACAAGTCAGAGAACTATAGACCAGTGAATTTAACATCAATGATTTGCAAATTATTAGAAAGACTAATTAAAGATCACATGGTGGATTTTCTTGTTAAACATAACTTGATAAACCCATCTCAACATGGGTTTTTAAAAGCGAGGTCATGCTTAACAAATATGTTATGTTTTTGGAAGACATCACTAGGTGGGTAGATGAGGGATCACCAGTAGATATCATCTATTTAGATTTTCAAAAAGCTTTCGACAAATTACCACATCAAAGATTACTCCTTAAGCTAAAGGCCCATGGCATAGGAAATGGTATAATAAACTGGATAGAAAAATGGCTGAATGACAGAAGACAACGTGTAGTAGTTGATGGGGAGGCTTCAAACTGGAAATCAGTATTGAGTGGGGTACCACAGGGATCAGTACTAGGACCTATATTATTCTTAATATATATCAACGATTTGGACGATGATATAACAAGCAAGATGTTAAAATTTGCGGATGATACAAAAGTGTTTAGAAGGATTAAAAGTGATGGAGACAGACAGCATTTACAAGATGATCTTGATAGATTGATCAAATGGTCTGAAAAGTGGCAAATGCTGTTCAATTTTGGGAAATGTAAATGCCTCCACACAGGTCATGGGAATGAAGAGGTAAAATATAAAATGGGGGGTACTGTTCTAAGTACTACTGTAAAAGAAAGGACTTGGGGTTAACCATTAGTGCTGATATGAAGGTTTCAGAGCAGTGCGGAATTGCAGCGTCAAAGGGAAATCAAATCCTTGGATTAATTAGGCGAAATATAACGTATAAGAAAAAAGAATTAATAGTACCGCTGTACAAAACAATAGTGAGGCCTCATTTAGAATATTGTATACAAGCATGGAAGCCATATCGCAAGAAGGACATAGATATGCTAGAAAGAGTACAGAGGAGAGCGACTAAAATGATACCAAATCTTAGGGATCTTAGTTACGAAATACGCCTAAAAGAATGTGGTTTAACAACATTAGAGACCAGGAGATTGAGAGGAGATCACATAGAAGTGTTTAAAATATTGAATGGTTATGAAAATATTGATAGAAACATTTTTTTCTCAGTTAAGAAAAATAGAAGGACCAGAGGACATGAAGCTACATTAGTAAAGGAGCAGTGTAGATTAGATATAAGAAAGTTCTCATTCTCACAAAGGACTGTAAATGAATGGAACAGATTATCTCCTGATTGTGTTGGTGCTAGTAGCGTGAATATGTTTAAAAATAAAATCGACACACACCTTAAAAAGGCGGGATACATGTAGATAAAAAGTATTGGACTCTCGATAAGCCAAAAGGCTTCCTTGTCCACCTGCCATCCAGAGTAATTTTCTGGATGGCAATCTTGTTAAATCTTGTTAAAACTTACTAAAATTGAACTGTTAAAAATGTGGATTGTTCAGATTAAGAACGTATTCCTATATTTATTGAAAAGGAAGTGCAGCGCACAGCCACAGACTCAGTCACAGATGTGACATCAATACAATAGACATCGCCGTAAATGTCAGTTTTCGAAATTTCGTAACTTGTCCTAAAAATAGTGATTACTAGAAAACAGTATTGCATATATAACAAATATCCAATCACAAGTTTCTAACATTTAGCTGATAAAAGTGGGATGGCACAGATTACAATATCGATCGCGCATACGTTAGAATGGCGCCATGCCTCAGCGCATACATTATAAACAGCCGCTAATGCACCGAGCGACATACAAAACGCATCAAACTGGCACGCTACCGGTCATCTAAGATTAGTCTTCCTTGCGCTCCGGATGGATATACAAGATTCATAGTTATACCATATGAAAGCTAGGATTCTAGTTTCACAAAGACACCTAAGCATTGTTAAGATACACGCTAAATTATATTAATATTTTTATAAGTAAACCCAACGCAAAGTTCACCAACCTTAATATTGCCCGGCCGAATACAATGTAACATATTTTACCCGCTGAGCATCTTCTGATGGCATTCATTGGTCGATATAAATGTCAACAGTAAACAAAATTAGTATGCATATCGAGATCCATGACGTTTTCCGAGACCATGTGATCCAGCAGATCGACTGCGCGGCAAAAAACCTGCGCCATTTCTGGAACGCGTTAAACCGACGCTGAGCGGTGCTGCCGCCCAGCGGATGTTGACATGGCATAAACATATTCCACTAATGATATAGTAAATTCTGATAAAAACTTATTGTAAGCGCGTGTGATGAATATATGACTTATATGTGTCTTTTACGCGTGTACTGATCGTACGATGTGCAGACGATGCTTTAAATGGCTGCGTGTTGCGACAAGAAAAAACAATAAATGCGTTGCGCTGCGACAACAATAATTAGATCTGTCATTTAAGGCTAATGTCAACGAAAGCCCAGTATTTCTGGTAATGCGAAAATGTATTGTTATCACGCCCTAAGAAAAGCTTTCTACGTTTCGAACACGTCGCACTACCCGGCCGATTGCACCTCATACATGGAGTAGATGTCATGAATGCTAACGTAAGTGATTGAATTTGGACGGTGAGGATCATGATCAGATTCTTTTTCCTGCAATTTGAAATCAGCGACACGGCCATGCTCATACAAGCACCACACTGGCGTCTGATCAAACGATATTTCATAACGTACATTTCACAAATAATCATGCAAAGCACTTTTGCAATTAACTTTACTCTTTTGAATTTTACGTGTTAGTAAAACTGCTGAATTGGACTATGTTGTTATTGTGAATTAAGCACCTGGCACGAGTCGTCATTGACACTGAACGGTTGCGAACGTGCACAGTTTGTGCGTCGTCAGATTCGGTGTTACCTTGCTTGGTATTTTGTCGCGTTTTCTCTACTATTTCAATGATTCGGTGAAATTTATGTTGAACTGGCAGCTACAGTTGGCACTGAATCTAGTTGGCATGTCACCATTTAAATTTAATGTAAAGTGTTTAGGTTTGAGAAAACGAGACATTACGGCATTTCCACGGAATTTGGCGATGCACGAACTTGACACACTAGTATTATAGCATTTACTGGGATATGCAGATTTTACATAAGAATCATTATGCTACATTAATAACATTTGATTGATAAATCAACAAAAGAAACTCGCCACAGGCACTGCCCAAAATCGCTCTGCATGTATGAAAATCTTACTGAGGGATGTTGTTAACAACCTTTCTTGTTATAAATTGTTAAATACTCTTTTATTCAATAACGATAACCATGCCATAATATTTACACCACCAATTACCGATAATGTACTAACTATTATGTTGCTTGGTAAATATATTTTGCATACTGGTTTCAGTATTTGCCTAATTTTCCTCTCACGAAGACAGTCATTTGTTTATATGTTGGCTTTCTTATTTCAGTGACACCCTCGTACATCCATATCAAGCTGGCCTGTGCATCAACTTGGAATTCTGAATTCAGCCCACCAGATTCATCGATCAACGGGTCGAAATAGTTGTTTGTATGAGTTATGGACATGCAACATCGAGTGAAGTTAATACTGTGAGATGCAGTGTTCCGCCGAGTTTCACCGTCACTATGACACCGTGTGAACAAAACCTGCACCCATTGCAGAATGCGGCTTTTTCAATAAGTGCTGTCTCATTCAGGCGTACTTGTTTTGGCTTCTGCCAAACTACACTTTACGTATGCTCAACTGCATTGATCTTCCCTGATGGTTATTGATGACTTTGTTAAACGACAATCCATAATAATCATTCAGTGTAACCAGTGTTCGGATCATTCAGTGTAACCAGTGTTCGGATCATTCAGTGTAACCAGTGTTCGGATCATTCAGTGTAACCAGTGTTCGGATCATTCAGTGTAACCAGTGTTCGGATCATTCAGTGTAACCAGTGTTCGGATCAGTACGAGTATCAATCTACACTTTGACTTCGATCCTCATTCACGTTCAGGAAAACGTCTTGTATTAAACAAAACCATGTCAAGCAACACTTTTCACCAGCGCGTATGTTATGTGTTGCCCATTGGCACTGTCGTTGTTGGTGCCATAGTGGTCTGGAAGAAACACATTTTCGGCAATGCGAAGCTTAGTTTTTGGAAAAAAATACAGGCCATAAATACTTCTTCACTGTCCAAATGCCGTTGCAGCTGTGCCTCTTGGTGAACGTCTGGCGTTGTATTTAATCTCTTCAAGAAGTCATAGCACTGATCATACAATTTTTACGGTACGTTGCCGTTGCCGTTGGGCTTGCTTGACTTGTCTTGACAGTTGAAACTAAGTCTAAAGTACTTGCATTTTTGTGATCATCTAACCTGCTAGGTCAATAATCCGATGGATGCCACCTTGGCACTCTTGAGCGTTTTTTGTAGAAACCCAATAATATGCAAATTAGGTATTGCCATTAACATAGGTACTACTTTTCTGTATACCTCGAATTGCAAACATCCAAACAATCAAAATGATGTGTCCAGACGCGGGTATCTGGTTATGATTACGTCAGTGAACAAATCATGGCATGCAAATTTGTCACATGAATGTGCAAATTAGCTCTGACCAATATAACATCAGGTTTTCCGTGTGTATCTCCTCAATAGACGAGCGGTAGGCACTAACCCACCAATTTATATGCCCCCTTCCCCGTACGTGCAAAACGCCCATATCGTATATCATTTGAAAGCCCAATATTCCAATCACAACCAGACATGTCTCAGAACTGCCAAGTAATGCAGTAATAATAATAACATAATAAGAACACTTAGATAGCGCCATAAATCTACATACATCCATTCGGAGGCGCTTAGAATAGATCATTATATATATATATATATATGTATATATATATATATATATATATATTAAGTTACAGCGAAAGGTGATCGTTAAAATTTAATTATATTGATAATAAATAAGTAAAGATTGGATAAAATTAGTTTAAAAACATGTACAAGATAATAAATAATTAAACAAATTTATAAACTGACTAAACTGACTGGTGGTGCCTATGTTGTGTAAGCAACCCGGAAAAGATGGGTTTTCAAGAATCTTTTGAAAGTACAAGGCAACAGGTTGTCTTCATCTAGCTTGGAAGTGAATTCCACAGTCGTGGAGCAGATACCGAGAAAGTTATGTTGCTGTATCGGCTGCGAGATAGTGACAAGCACGTCATTGTTTGTAGTTGAACGCAACGTTCGAGTAGGTCTTTGTTCGTGGAGTAGGTCGGTGATGTAAGCTGGTGCCACTCCGTGTTGAGCACGAAACGTCAGTAGCAGAATTGCGTAATGAATGCGTTGCTTCACGGGAAGCCAGTGCAGTTTCTTGAGCACCGGTGTGATATGATCTCATCTGTGGCAGAGGACCACCAGCCGAGCAGCGGCATTTTGCACTCTTTGCAGCGTGTTGATTAGGCAGTCGGGGATGTCATATAGCAGACAGTTCGCGTAGTTAATTCTCGATATAACAAGAGAGTACATAAGACGGACTGCGGCTTTCTGTATTAGGCACGATCGGATCGACGCAATGTTCCTCAGGTGATAGTAGGCTACGCAGCACAAGTGCTTTACATGACTGACCATCGACATTTCCGAGTCGAATACAACGCCGATGTTTCTGGCAATAGGCCAGTTTTGATCACGGTGATGTTGAGTTTCGCTTGATTGTTTCGTGATGCTAACACAAGTGCGACCGTTTTGTTATCATTCATCTTTAGTTGATTATCGACCATCCACACGCGGACGTCGTTGATGCAGTGCTCAATTCGGCGTAGAAACAACATTTTGTTGGTTTCGGACATCTCGAATTTGATGTATAGCTGGGTATCGTCCGCGTAGAGGTGGAAGCCCAGGTTGTGTCTTTTGATGATATCACCGATAGGTGCTGTGTACGCAGAAAACAACAGAGGCCCCAGCACCGATTCTTGAGGGACGCCTCAAGCGACGCTGGTTTTGCTGGAAGGGTCACCTGGTATATTTACTGACTGCGACCTGTTGGTTAGATATGATCGCATCCATGCCAGCACGGAACCAGCCAATCCGAAGCGTTGTTCTAATCGGCTGAGCAGAATGCCATGGTCAACTCTGTCGAAGGCGGTCGACATGTCAAGTAGAACCAGGATGACTCCATACCGCCGGTCTAGCCCCTCGAGGATGTCAATCTGTACCAGAACTAGCGCAGTTTCCGTGGAGTGATGCGATTTGTAGGCTGATTGATATCGTTCAAGAAGATTGTTATCAGTCATGTGGTCGATCAGACATCGAGTATCTTACCTTTCGAGTAGCTTTGACACAAAAGGCAGGTTTGATATTGGTCCATATTGTCCTGATCGAGATTTGCCTTCTTAAGCACAGGGGTGACGTTGGCATGTTTCAGGCAGCATGGAACAACACCAGATGCTATAGATGAGTTGACGTGTTGTGTCAGGAATGGTACTAAGTTGTCACTGACTTCTTTCAGCAGCTATGTTGATAGGGGATCGAGCGTGCACGATGTTGTTGGTGACTTGTTGAGCAGACTGCGGATGTCTGATATAGTCGCAATCGGAAGTGAGTGAAGTTGTGACACGCAGGGTGCTGGATGGCGGTTTGTGGTCGTGGTGGACTTGAGTGTAGACTGGGTATGTAGCGACACACGAATCGTCTCGATTTTCGCAGAGAAGAAGTTCGAGAAACTTGTTGCGAGATCTTGGATGTTGTCGTTAGCTGGTAGATATTGGGACTTTCTTCGCTGCAGCAGTCCATTTAGCAGACGATTCAGTCGCCTGTTGTCACCCCCGCACTGTTCTATCTCAGAAGCATAGTAGTCAGACTAGGCTTGTTTGATTGTCCTCTTCTTTGCCTGTGCGCACTGTGTCTTATACATTTCGCGACGCACTTTGAAGTGATGTGTGGCGCCATTTCCGTTCACGCTGTCGTCGAATTTGCTTGGCTTTGATCACCTTCTCATTGTATCAAGGTACGAGTGGACGATTAGCGATACGACACATCTGTAGTGGTGCGTCCTTCTCGATAAGTTTTTGGTCAACACCACATTGTAGTGATATGCAAGTTCAGTCGTTGTTTGTATGACAGACGGAATTGTGGCCAGAAGCGACGATGCGATGTCATTGCGAAACACAGCCTTGTCAATGTTTTTATACTTTCGGTATGCGATCGTTTTCCGTAGAACGACCGGTTTCTCCATATCAACGACGCATTCCACCCACAGGTGATCAGACAGCAGCAACGTTGTTTTTGTTGAAGTTATTTCCGGATGGAGTGAGGATCAGATCAATGATGTGACCGTCGATGTGTGTTGGAACTTGAACATGTTGAATGGTGTTGAGTGACTCAAGCAGGTCGGCGAAACGGTTCACACTGTTGTCAGATGGCTCGTCCCAGTGGATGTTGAAATCACCAACAATCGCAAAACGGGAGGTCATTGGGGCGTAGTGTTCGACGAAACCAGCAAATTCAACGAGAAAGTCAGCGTACGAATGTTTATTCGTTTTCGACGGAGGTGGACGGTAAATTATTACAAGTTTCATGGAGTTTTCCGATGATGAAACATCAACATCCATGAACTCGAAAGATTTCATATCATCACGTCGGATAACAACCACTTTGAAACTCGATCGGTAAACAAGGCCGATACCTCCACGGCGGCGATTTTTCCGAGGAAGATGCAAAAACTTATATCCGGCGGGCGTCAGGTCTTTCATAGTTTTATTATCTTTTTCTCCAGTGCTTAGCCACGTCTCTATGATGGCTACAAGATCCATATTCTCCTCGGTCACGTAATCCGTGAATGCGTCAGTCTTGTTGCGAATTGAACGAGCGTTAACAATGCCCAATGTGACCGGTACCGCGACACGGCTGACCGCACCCGTGTTACTGGAAGGCGACATGGCGGATACGGCAATTCTGGTAACCGGATGAGTCTTGTCTAATGGAATAGGAATGACAGTCTTAATATCCTGTCTAGTAAATGTCCCATGCCTGGTGTCAGTAGGCTTGGCTGGTATAGTTAGCCGCACTGAAAGACGTACACGTATGGGTCGTTGTTTGTGGGTGTCCCCCCTGCAACCACGATGGTTGGATCGATGGAGTGCCACCCCCGCA
>CM034544.1:21962559-22079387 GCA_020002185.1 Paraescarpia echinospica
GATAAAATTAAGAAAGATGAAGAGAGGGAAAGAGATAGTGAGGTATGACGTCAGTGATATAAAAGAAGGATACCGAGTAGAGGTTATGAACCGTTTTGGAGTATTACAGACAGTGGCTGACGAGAAGGAACCAGAAGAGTTGGCAGTAGAAATTAGGAACATAATTATGGAATTAGCTGACAAACACCTCACTAAAAAGAGGAGACAAAAACAACCATGGATAAGCAAAGACACACTGCAGATGATTGACGAAAGGAAAGAGTTAATGTATACATATGTATATATATATATATACATATATATATATATATATATGTATATATATGCATATATATACATATATATATATATATACATATATATATATATACATATATATATATACATATATATATATATACACACACACACTAGTAAGATATCGATATTACATTGCTTTAATGGCATTTTGTGTTGGGGGTCCACACTCTTTATTTCTAAGGTATGTAGCAACTGCTGCGTGATTTTCACGGGTGCCGAATCAGAATTGAGGTTAGGAGTTACAAATACCTATATTACTATACTCACGATTTCCTTTCATAATAATTATATAACTTCAAATTAAAGTATGCGATTGTTTGAGATATTTTGTAAGCTGAGTCACATATTGGCATGATTTTATATGCATGCCGTTTGTTAGAATGTGTACACTTACGTGGAAAAAGACGTTTATTCTTCCTTCAAATTATATGTTGGCTACATCGAATATCGCGCAAACTGAAAAGTGTGCCGCGAAATAAAAAAACCGTTTGAGAAGCTACTGGATTGAGACTATGCGAGTATGGACAGACACTGGACAACAGGGGAGGGAAAATGTTTACGAAAACCACTGGGTCAGAAGAATTGCGGGAATTAAAATAAGTGATTAGCGAAGAATGGAGGAGTTGAGAGAGGAGGGTGGAATAAAATAATGAAGTGAGCTGTACATGTCTTGGGAATGGGAGTAGAACAGTTGGCAAAGAAAGAAGATGCCCGGATATCTGAAGGCAGAAGAAGGCGAGGAAGACGTAGACTACGATGGGAGGAATGTACAAAGACAGATTTGGAAGGATTGGGAGAGGACTGAAGAACGCGAGCGAAAAATAGAGGGGAATGGCGATGGTTGGTGGACAGAGAGTAGTGTGGGACAAGAACACAAGATAACACAGGAAGCTTTCTCCGGTAATCAAGGGCACGACAACCGAACGTAAAAAACAGCGCAATAATAGTGTACAATAATTCCACAAAGGGGCGCCACAAAAATGACAATTAAATTTATACTGAGTCAATATAGGTCGATTGCTCGCAAAATATGCCGTCTTAGAGTCGGAAAAGGTTTTGTCTGCATGGAGACGTCAGTCTCTGATGCAGTGACCATCTTAATTCCTCTGGATCTAGCTTTGCGCGGTGTTTTTCAGTTTTCGTTATGATGACGCTGGGCACGCGATGACGCTGAGCACGCCACCATTTTGGTTTTTCTTCATTTGACCGATAAATATTGTGACTATTGATAGTGCCATCGAGGGAGTTAAAGCCAGGGTAGCTGGTAGGAATAAACAAGTTAAAACGGTGTACATTTTCTAGGTTTTTGTACGTAGCCTTTTCCGACGATGGCGCTGGGCACGCCCTTAAAACGCCACCCTACATGTTTAACTTTACTGTGGAATATTTTCCTCAAATTTTGATTTAGTCCCATAATTTGTTCAGGATCTATTCGTTAACTTTGAAAGAAAAAATTTCATTTCGAAATGCCCTACAATAGTAATGATAAATTAATGTAGTGGACCAATCTAAACCGATGACGCTGGCCAAAAAATGGTCATTATAGAAACCACATCGTGATGTTTTATTTATGATCATGATTTTACGTGCACTCCTAAAACATACCCCATTTGCATTATGAACTCAGAAATAAAAGTATAGCGCTGCATTTGGATGGTAGTTGTTCCAAATTTGGAAAGGTCAATTGGTCGTTTTTGGCTTCTTATGCCTACTTTTTGCCATTTTAATAATTAATAAAGCGGGCAGACTATATATGTCCTTAAAATACTTACCGAGTCGAATCTTTGTTGACATTTCGTAAGCCAGACTTTACAATTCACGGTGTAAGAGACAAAAGACACGCTTTTTATTAATTGTACACTTTTTGGGGACGTTGGCCCATACACATGTGATATTTCTACCATGGAGACAGTACAAATCATCAGTATAAATATAAAAAAGAAAAGGCATAGCATCGGCACAATTCTGATTAATTCTAGTAATAATAAATAAGCCAGTGCTACTGGTCTATGTATACCTATTCATATATTATAATCCAAATTTAGCATTCAAAACAAAACATGTAGTGTATGTATCCCACAAAGAATCGCTTGCCAGAGTATCTAGCTTATATTTAGCTACGACACGTAATGTTATGTATTTTATAGTTCATTACATTGTTTGCCATCACTCATTGCCACCCCTGTCATTGCCACCTCACTCATTGCCACCCCTGTCACTGCCACCTCACTCATTGTCACCTCTGTCAATGTCACCTCTGTCATTGCTACCCCTGTCGCTGACACCCATATTACTGCGACCCCTGTCACTGCCACCCTCTAATTTTCACCCCTGTCTCTGCCACCCTTCTCATTACCACCCCTATCACTTCCACCTATGTATCTGCCACCCCTGTCATTTCCACCCCTCTCATTGCCACCCTTGTCACAACCACCCCCGTTTCTGCCACCCTTGATACTACCACCCCCCAAATTGCCACCCCTGTCATAACCACCCCTATTACTACCACCCTGTCACTGCCACCTGTGTCACAGCCACCCCTATTACTACCACCCTGTCATTGCCACCCCTGTCACTGCCAAACTGTCTGACAGTTGTGTTTATAACATAACTGTACAGCATTGATAAGCAGCAAATATAATAAGGATCATTAATAAATGCATACATAAGTTATCTATCGCGTGTGACGTAAATGGCTGGTTAGTTACTCTTACACATGTATTTCTGAATAGAGGGAGCCACTGCAGCCACAGTTTGTTCCCTGCTCAGCTATCATGTTGCCAGACGAAAACCGTTCAATCGCCGTCACAGTTTATAGATGGCCGCATGTGTGTTCCATTGAGCATCACATGACGTCGTGATGTGGGATTCAAAAAATTGCAATTGCTCATCAATATTTTACACCCAACAACTACAAGAATTTACAGTTGTAAATTATGTGCTGGTTGTAATAACATGTACCGATTGTGAAACTGATCCTCTCCTATTCATTATAATAATGTGCCTTGTTCAATCCATATCTGATATATTTACACACAATTTATGTGTGTGTGTTCACTGTTTTTTAAAAAGGTATTGTCGCAATATGTAATTTGTTTTGTTATATGTGTAAACAAGATATATCCATAACTTGTATATTACTGTTGTAAATATGATATCATAATGACATGTCTGGGTGTGACTTGTTTATGACAATTGTAAAGAAGGTATCACCATGACAAATGTTGGGATTGCTTGTTCAAAGCTCAGTGTTGTTGACTGTAAATAAATTGCCATCATTTGTTCAGTAATTTAATGTGTCCATTTACAATGGTGTGTAGCAGCCATTAATAGAATAGTTGTAATGTTTCTCTGTTCGATTTACATATCGTTTTGATGTGTACACTTGGGATGGTCAGTTTAGAAGTTAGATATTTATCCACATAGCCTGTGGATGTGTAAATAGTTACAACTTTCAACTGTGTAAATGGTTACATATGTAAATGTCTAGTTAATATACGTACCAAATGTTGTCAGTGCATTGGTATGGATGGTGTCAAAATAGTAGTGGTTAGCCGTTAATCTGTCAAAATGTGTCAGTTCTTAAGTTTGTCACAAAGGTCTAGTTATGCAGTTGAACATCGCTTATCGGTCACCTCGTTAATGCAGCCACCTTGCGACTAAGGTCACCCTAGGATAACTGCATGTTATCGGGTATAGCATCGGATGTGCATTCGTGTGTGTGTGTGTGTATGAAAAAAAACGAACAAAACTAGACCGCCTCTTCGTGAGTGCCTGCATGGATTTGCGTGTAAGGGAAGGCGGAGAGGTGGGCGGCTGATGGCCGCCTCTCATCGGGAATATCATCCTATGTGCATGCATGCATGTGTATGAAAAAACGAACAAAAACACTATTGCATACGAGTGCACACGTATTTTATTGACTAAAGATACAAGCGGATAATCACATGATTTGCGGGTGTTTTACCACGGCGTAAATGGTCGTGAGCTCACGGGTGATTACCACCACGCCATTGGCTCGTGCAGGCATGATAGGACTTACGGGTGTCTTAGCACCACGCCAGCGGTCTGAGTTTACGCCATTGGCTCAATCGATGATAATGATGATCATCATACTTTGTCAATGAAACACGGTGCAGATCAATAGCGAAATAAGCAGCACATGTCAAACAGTGGCAAAACTACTCACAAAGCAAACAAAGCAATACTGTATACAATCGACGCCGAAACTAAATATAAAAAAAGAATCAGTGCGAAAACACTGTACAACATTGTACCTTATCTCAACTGTTTAAGCCGATCAAACATACGGCAATAGTGTGTTACAAAATCAGTGCCGAAACCATTCACACACAAAAACTTCATCGAAAAGCCGTGGGAGCGGACGATGAGATAAACGACACAATACTGTCCATAAACATTAGACAGGGGACTCTGAAGTCTCTTGGAATTATGAGTCCATTCTGTGCAATGTTTATTCACGAAGCAGCGGAACCCTACGTGTCGCGGCGTCTGGCTGTACGAGCAGAAGAATTCGCCGTGTCCGTCGCCGTCCAGGTACAGCGCTATCCAATGTTCGCCCGGCGTGTTGCCTTCACGAGAAAGCGTCTGTCGTCGTGGGCAGTTTTTCTTTGGGCACGATAGCGCGAACGATCGACTCTGTGTGCGGGTCCATGGCGAGTAGGCAAGCAATATGCAGGGTTACCATCTCATCAGAAGCGTAGATGATGCTGCGGCTCTTGCCAATCTCCAGCAAGGACTCGAACTCGGCGTAGACGACGACGATCATGGTGGTCGTCAGTGCATCGCGGGTTCCCGCGGGAATGGGGTAGACTTTGCAGTCGACGGGACACATCGGATATTTGGCCGTGCTCTTGGCATTCAGAGCGGCCTTCCTGGCGAACAAGGTGGCGTTGACGATCTTCATCTTGTAGTCGGGGTTGCCTCAACCGGGCATGACACGCGTCGTCCGGTATCGTCTTTTATATCGATCTCTATCGTATCTAACTCTTTGTACAACAGAGACATATATTGGACGTGATCGAAAAATTGCGATATAATGGAACCATGCAGTCTGTAGACGGGAACGCACCGCAACAACGGAGTGTGACTGTCGCCGATGACACGTGACTCCACGACGTCCCTGTATATATACATGATGGTGAATCCTTGATTCATGTCCACCACGGAATTACCCTATATATATATCGAATGTGTAGTCGTCAACTGGTGGTTTATTGTACACGGAGGCCGACGGTTTGATAATTTTGTTGTGTACCATCAGCTGGATGTGAATGCTGACGATCGGCGTCTGTATACCTAGTATGGTTCCCATGGCGGTCTCTGATGATATATGAAACTTGGTTTTGGATGTCATGTGCAAGGTTATCTGCTGATAAATGTCACTGTAGTTCAATTTCGCCTTGATCCTGCCCGTCGACATGGTTGACAGCGCCTTGTTGACAGCATGCATCGATAGGAGAAGAGAGTAGTAATAACTGTGCTCGATCTTGGCAGAGAGAGTGAGTCCCTTGCGATCGGACTCGTAGAGAGAGTTATTCTCCTCACAAACGTTATACCAAGTGTGCGAGTACTGGAACTCTACTATACCGCATTCACAATCGCCACCAGACAGCACTGCACGACGAGGAAAGTCCGTGATGTAATACGCCAAGGTGTTATCGGGATGCGACTTCATGAAGAGTTGCTAGGCAACGTCAGGTAGAATTCACTCGTCGCCATGGTGTTGTCTCAACGTCGAATTGGGTAACAGGTAACCCAACGAACTGCTCAACAGGGCCGTTCACAGATTCGAATTAGCGTGACTGGACGTCACATTGCATATGCTGACCACTATGACCGTATACAAGTCGACGACCTCACATAGAAAGACAAACTCCTCTTTAGAACACCCGGCACGTTGACGAGATCAGCCAGCTAGTGATGTTCCGTCCGCCCACGACAACGGGTCGTCTCACGAAACGAGTTCTTACTGGTTTGTGTAGGGTATAAGCGTTCTGTTCCGACAACCATTGTTCGACCAATTTCCTCGGTACACGCGTGGCACGTCGCAAGAACTAAATTCCTTCGTAACTTCCAACCTTTGCGGGGTCGAATTAGACTCCTTGAATCTTGGAACGGAGGTGAAACATGGCGTCGGTAGACGAATCAGAAAGTCGATGGTAATCCCGGCTACGACGTGAAGTCCGGCGTAAGCGAAAGCGGTGCAGACGCAAAGCCAAATGTCCCGCGGGTCGATGATGGTCATTATTGTCATCGTTTCGTAATGTACCTCCGTTAAAACTCTCCCATTCCGTCTTGCGTTCTTCCGGCGGTGGGGTGAGAATCGACCCTTCCATCTGTCGACGAACGAGGGATGTCCAATGTAGAGATCGTCGTGAACTGCCGCCGGTCGATCGAGCTGGTGATCGTCGTCGCGTCGGAGTCTTCTTCGCCTGTTGTATGTAGGATCTCCTGGTAATGTTACTCACCAATTCCATGGGTAGATTGATGTCGCCGAGTTGTTATGTAAACATATGCCACTCCGTCGGGTCGTCGCTGACGCAGCCGCTCTTTCTCTTACGCAACAGATCGTTACTTCCGGCAAACGGTTCGTGGATGAGTTCGCCTTGCGCGGTCCGCGAGATATATTTTTCGTGACGTCACATCAATCGTCTGGCGTTGGGCTGCAATGTCTTGAGGAACGCTCTCGATGACGTCCGGCACAACACTGCCCCTGCCGCCCCCGCCGCCCCTGCAATCCCCGACGCCCCCGACGCTGTTTCGTTGTTCGCCGCGACCAACCGTACTGGTTCTTTAATGCGTTTAACAGCCAAAACGTTGTACCTTTGCAAGACTTGATTATACATGACGACCTTGCCCATGTCGGTTACATCCTTTCTGTTGAGAATGACCGTCATCTCGTCCTCGAGGGCCTGCAACTTCTTTCCTAGGCTATCCGTCGGCGTGGTGGTACGAAGACTGTACAGGAGTCGCGGGTCCACCAAGGCCATTTTCCGTGCTTGTTCCAATGTCTACGTCTTGGGTAACACCTATTTGAATATGGGAAGAAAGACGGCGCTGGCAAAGCTTGACCACTGCTCCCCACCACGCATATAGTCTGCAATTCTTATGAAAAAGGCTATGAAAGACGTACATAGATATACACTTTATTATGTAACAATTTATTGGGTTGGTCGCTAGGTGGCGCCAGGTGGTACTTATTTATTTTGTCACTGCGTGATTCAACATAATTTTTGCAATCTAACGTTAAATTTTGTCTGCGACACTAGTGTAGAATTAGTGGCAACGTATTGTACTGTTTGCATAAACAAACATTTTATAAATTGTCACCACCAACGCTGTTAAATATTGTACTTAAATTATCTGGGTGATACTACAGGTCGATTTTCTTTTCTTTGCTTTAATAGATAGTTACTATCAATCCCCCGGTCTAAGCCAACATTTAAATTGGCAATTATCTTACTACTAGTAGGAGATGTAAGTCTAAATCATGGACCTGCTATCAGGCGCGACATTAGAGTTGCCACCACTAACGTTCGATCTATTCGAGACAAAATAGCCTCGCTTACCGATTTATTAACTTCCAAGACAATAGACATCCTTGCTGTCGCTGAGACCTGGCTCAGACTACATGACAAAGTTGCATGCATTGCTGACATTTATCCTTCCAGTTTCACTTTCTATCATAGCCCACGTTCAGTTGGACGAGATGGTGGTGTTGGATTTCTCATCTCTAAACAGTTCAAAGTTAATTTGTATTAAAACCCTGATTATTCCAGCTTTGAGGCCATTTGTGTCGAAATTTCCAATTAATCTTTCTCTACTTATTTTGTCTGCATTGATCAGCCTCCGGGAAACCCTGCACAATTCTATTTAATGTGTAAGGTAGTGAAGCATTCCTCTCTTGTTCGGACTTCTCCGATGCCAATCACATCCCATACCAACTTGGTTTCCCTAAGTTCTTCCTCCAGTTCTTGTATCTGTTCATCTCTTAGTAATGTTCTTATGTTATATGTTGCTGTCTTCAGTCATTGCGTTAAGCTTGAATAAAGAGTGTTGGAGATTTACTTCGTGTGAACGAAAACGAGTAAATATACAACACCAACGTCTTACCAATTTTTACGACACAAGAACATTAAACGAGTGTTTATGCTTCGAGTACCATTTTCAATTAAATTTAAAGTAAACTATTTAAGAAATAATTAGTTTCAATCATTTCAATGAGTCATTTATTAATTCAATTAGGCATTTATTTAACATAAAACAGTACAGCAATATGTACATAATACTAATAATTGCTTTATTCACAGACTTCATACAACATACAAGTATATTAATATGGACATACTAAACCTGGTGTACTGTAATTCATCCAGGACAATGGCGTATTTCTGAGTGATTCCACTATTTATTAATGCGTACTTATGGAACTAAAGAGTGTGGCTTTAGCACAATTTAACAATCTGTACATATATATATATGTATGTATATTTATATGACAAAACAAAGATGACCTCTGCCCACCAGCTAGATGACAGGAAATGATGTCAGTGGCAAAAGAATAATTATATTGAAAAGCTATACATAGGTTTTTGCTTCTACTAATAAACCTATCTAGATTGTACTAGGCTTTGTAATGTTCAGTTCAATGTTCAGTCGTTGTGTCTAAGTTTTGTTTCGGGACAGTCGCCGGTATAAGTTTAGTTCGTGCAAATAGATTGTCTAAGTTTGGTTCTTAAAACTCACTGGTCTAAGTTTGGTTACTCTAAATAATTTAATTGATGTCCGTTGCGTGGCAATCGAAGTCACCTATGTATATTGACCGCGCCGACTGTTCAATGAACAAACAAGTTACTTATACAAACTGGTCACTTCCAAACTGATACATAAAGTCACTAGGTGGCGCTTCTGGTTAGGCTAATAGTTCAAACTACGACATAAGTGATAGGTAAGACTATGCAATGTATGCATGAGGCATTTAAGTAAATACGTTCAATATGGTATGTATTCTAGTTGAAAGCAGTTTTGGTGCACGGTACACTTGTCTAGTCCAGTACACTTAACTGATGGGTTATTATTCAATTTCGAATGGCAAAGGATACGTTCAGAAGGAAAGTTTTTTATCTTGGTAATGTCCTAAATTACTAAAATACTACCTCTCTAAAGCTATGAAACGTTAGAATTTTGGACCTAATTATCACGCGTACTTATTTAATGACGTCATTGAACGATATTATTTACAAGTTCAGAATGTCGGCTAGCCGAATTACTACAAGATAGACCGAACTACCACGAGTACTTATGTAATGACGTCATTTTCTGACATGTTTTAGCATGTATGGGTTCAATGCCATTAATGTGCATATTCCTAATCTTGATTAAACATACGTCAAACCAGTTGATGTTATCTGTCATTTTAAGAGTAGCATGTTTATACCATATTACCACTGATTCAGTTGCAAAAAGAGAATCATCCACTGTGTCTGTGTAACTGATAAGCTTTCAGCTGTGGCTGTCCTCTTGTGATCCATCTGGTATTTCAATGTCATCACAGTCTTGTGATCCATCTGGTATTTCAATGTCATCACAGTCTTGTGATCCATCTGGTATTTCAATGTCATCACAGTCCTGTGGGAAATACGTCTTTCATGTCAGAAAGAACATAATTTCAGTAGAGCGAACATATAACAACGTATTGTGTATGGCTAACATTAACTTTCATGACAATAGATGTGATCTACTTTAATAGTTTTGTTTCTTGGCTGAAATAAGTTGAACTTCATGTTATATTATGGTTTGTGTATTTTATTTGATCCATATAAGTAAATCTTAAAAACAATTTAACTGCGGGTTAACCACGTCTTACTGTTCTAGCGTACTATCATATTATTCCAGTCTGTTCAGCCGGGGCTGAGGTGATAGATTGTAGAAGTTTGGTTTTCGGTTTAACTGTTAGTCACACGTTCACAAATTAGCCAGTTTATAAAAATGTGCTACCATACTTCTTCAATCGATCCAGTCTGCTCAACCGGGGCTGAGGGCAGGGGTGATAGATTGTAGAAGGGTATTGAGATTAGTTCTCGATTTAACTGTTAGTCACATTGTGTTTATTTAGATGTAGATGCGGGGAGTATGTTAAGCAGTATAGCGCGTTGTGGCGTTAAGATGTACCTGCAGGCAGTATGTTCCGGGATGTAGTGCGAGCATGCAAACAATTGTCCAAGGTGCGGCGAACAGCCGAACGTGTAGCAAACAGTCGTTCGACGCTGATGAAATGACTGGACCGCACGGTGCAGACTTACCGCTCGATGTCAATGAACATAAGCTGGGGTACTTAACCTGTTAGTAGACAGCAAATTTATAATTATAATGTTCCAACTATATAAGAAATGTGATACGTATATCGACTGCGTATATTCATGTGTGTATGTAGATCGTCTTGGTGCGCTATGTGGTAATTGTTATTTTAAATGTGTAGCTGTCCAGGTTGCGCTGCAGCGCAAGCAAAGGCACACGCATTGAAGTCGGTTGTGGTGGTGCAAGAAGGGTGCGATATCGGCGAAGTGTCAGCCAGGCAGAGCGTCGGCAAAAGAGGACAATGCCGAGCGGTCGACATGTCGCTGAGTGCGCGGTAGAGTGACAGGCGACAAACTGTGTGTGTCGAACTGTGTATGCCGGGCTGTGGGCCCGTATACGAACTGGTGAGTCTACAGATGAAGTTCCTTGCAGAGCCTTGTGTATAGGGCCTGTAAGTGGCGAGATTTAGTGAGATTCCGCGCCAGTGAAGCCGACTGGCGATAGGAAGCCACATTGCACGTTATTGCTCAGCACCCCGTCGTCGTCAGACCTGCTTTAGATCCAGGTTCGACGGTCAGGCTTCTAACTCACAGTGGCGCAGCAAAACTCCTCGTTCGCATAATGGGACACGGCCAGATTCCCCAAACGGGGACAGGCTAGAATAAACCCGGGAAAAACTAGCCTTTCTCCGAACACTGATCCGGGAAATGAAGTAGACAAACATGTTCCACCTACCGGTAATATTGGTGTACACCCACGATTTTACAGAGTGAAGCCAGTTGATGGCTGGATGATTCGTACATGCATGTATGGCATGGAATGTCCCCTATTTTTGGACACAGGTGCCGCAGTGTCATTAATTGACCGTCAAACTTACTTGGGTATCGCCGCTAGTCATCGCCCTCCGTTGCATCCTATACACACTCAGCTACAAACAGCAGATGGTGGCCAGATGAAATTATTTGGCGAGACAACCCTAGTGTTGGCATTTGATGGATTCCACACATCACAAGATGTCGCAGTAGCTGATCTACGAGAACGTGGTGGAATTCTTGGGTTGGACTTCCTCCGTGAACATGGGTGCGAAATGTCGATGCGGGATGGGTTGCTGAAGATTGGGCCCACAACATTTGCATTGACCAAACAGGGTAAGCAAGACACAGTTGCACGTGTTCGCCTATATGTAGAAATTCCGCCAGCCATGGAACTAGTTGTTACTGGAAGAGCTGAAAATAAGCTGCAGTATGCTGGTGGCAGCACTGCCTTGCTGACACCAAGTGCTAGTCTAATGACTGATACCGGGGTTGTTATGGGAGCATCGTTGGTTTCAAGTGGTACCAAGCACATACCAGTGGTACTCCTAAACCCCACGGATGAGTCGATGTTTCTCCGTAAAGGTGGCACAGTTGGTGTGCTACAGTCGGTGCCATGCATTGAGGTCTTCAATGTATCAGACGAGGACTTGCCTTGTAAAGGATATGCTGAATCAGGACAGACGTATTCCAAATCTACCTCTGAACAACTTCCCCCAGCGCTAGACAAATTGTCTTCTGAACTGTCAGCAGAACTAAATTTGTCTCAGCAAGATGCTGTCCGAGCCGCTCTCCGACGTTATTCGGATGTTTTTGTTGATACTAGTTCCCAGTTGGGTACGACTGGTCTTACAAAGCATAGGATAGATATTGGCCATGCTTACCCAATCCGCCAACGGGTTCGACACATTCCCGTGGCTCAGCAAGAGATAGAAGCAAGAGAAGTTCAGTCCATGCTGGATAAGGATATCATAGAACCGAGCACTAGTTCATGGAGTAGTCGGGTAGTCCTTGTAAAGAAGAAAGATGGTACAGTCCGGTTTTGCGTAGATTATCGTCGATTAAATGATGTCACCCGAAAGGATGCATACCCCCTGCCGCTGATTTCGGATACATTATATGCTCTGGCTGGCGCTGAGTGGTTTTGTACCCTTGATTTGGTATATGGTTACTGGCAAGTGGAACTGGACGAACGATATAAAGAGAAGACCGCATTCAGTACGCGGCAAGGTCTCTTCCAGTGGAAGGTCATGCCTTTTGGGCTCTGCAATGCCCCGGCAACATTTGAGCGTTTGATGGAGCTCGTTTTGAGAGAGTTGTGCTGGAAAAGTTGTTGGTTTATCTTGACGATGTTATCGTCTATTGAAAGACCTTCGAAGAGACATTGCACCGCCTCACTACAGTGTGGGACATATTTCGTGCTGCTGGCTTGACGATGAAAACCAAGAAGTGTAGGCTATTCCAGACTGAGGTTTCCTATCTTGGCCACATAGCCTCCAGACACGGGATTGCTACAGATCCACATAAGGTATCTGCAGTGCGAGACTTGCCTCGGCCTACTACGGTAAAAGAAGTTCGTCGATTTTTAGGCTTAGCATCCTATTATCGTTTGCTCACATTGCCAGCCCTTTGACGGCCATGACGAGGGCAGAGCGTTCTTTTACCTGGTCAGATACCAAAGAGAAAGCGTTAGGCCCTTTGTGAAACGCCTGTTTTGGCATACCCCACTCGAAATGACGAGTTTGTTTTGTGTACCGATGCGAGTGCAGAGGCCATGGGTAGTGTACTTTCACAACGCCAGGCGGGTGGTGAGAAAGTCATTGCCTATGCATCTAAGACCTTCAGTCGTACGCTCGATACTGCACAACACACAGGGAGTTGTTGGCAGTAGTGACCTTTGTCAAACAATTTCACCACTATCTGTGGGGCCGACCATCCACCATTATCACAGATCATGCGTCACTGACATGGTTACTTAATTTTAACGAACCTGAAGGAATGGTTGCACGGTGGCTCGTCTCCCTTGGTGCCTATGATTTCCAGATTGTTCATCGACCAGGAAGCTCGATGGGTAATGCTGTTGCACTCTCCCGCAAGGTGTCACGACCATGCAAGCGGTCAGTGTGCAAGGATTGTACTCCAAATACGTGCAGTGAGCAACAAGCCTTACAGCAGCCCAATTCAAATCACAATGTTGTCCCTGCACTGTCCAATGACAATCTCTTGTTGGGCGAGATTGCTGAACAAATCGTGGATCCACCCAAAACTTCTTGCAAATCTTGCCAATCTGGTTCCAACAGCCACTTTAATGACTGTTCATCATCTCCGGAGAAAGGCGCGGAAAGCGGAGTATTTGCAGTAATCCAACTTGTGGTCCCTTCGCCAATGAGACGGCGACTTTTCCAGGTGGTACACTGCGACCCCCTTGGAGGGCACATGGGTCATAGCATATCACTTGCCTCCCTGCAACGACGTTACTATTGGCCTAGGATGTCAGAGGACGTCAGTCGGTGGCTAACCCTGTGTAGGGACTGTGGACAGCGCAAACCGGCATCGGCTCCACACCGCGCTCCTCTGACTCAGATGGCAGTAGGAGTTCCTTGGGAACGTATAGCTATGGACCTCATAGGTCCAATGCCCAACTCAGTAAGCGGAAACAAATACGTTCTAGTCGTCGAAGATTATTTCACGAAATGGTTTGAAGTCTCCCCCATACCCGACAAAGAAGCACTCACAGTAGCCGATAAACTAGTCACAGAGGCATTCTTTCGATTTGGCTGTCCAAGACAGCTTCATTCCGATCGGGGAAGGGAATTTGACAATAAAATTCTTCAGGAGGTGTGTCGCATGATGCGAATCGATAAGACGCTAACTACACCTTACCGTCCGCAATCAGACGGATTGGTTGAAAATTGTAACCGTACCCTCCAAGATATGATTTTCACATATGCCAGGCTACACCCACAAGACTGGGAAGACCATCTTCCATATGCCTTGTGCGCATACCGTGCTACGGTACACACCAGTACTAAGGTGTCCCCATACCGGATGTTGTTGGGTCATGAGATTGTCCTTCCACTCGATCTACAAATCGAGGGACCCCCCAGGGCACATGTCCTACAATGTACAACTCAGTATGGCGAATGGCTTCGTGACGCCATGGAGTTAAGCCACAGCATAGCTCGACGGGAAAGTCGCAGGGCATCCCTTCGTCAGAAGACCGCATATGACATAAAGGTGACTCCAGTAAATTTTCCGAAAGGGAGCTGGGTATGGCGTTACAGCACAGCCACAGCTAAGATGAAAGGTGGAGTCAGATGGTCTGGTCCATACCTAGTTGTGGGTCGTTCTTCTGGAGTGACTGTTGCGATACAACGCTCTGCAGGGGACCGAACAATAGTCGACCACATCGACCATCTAAAAGAATATGTGGAGGACAATGATGATCCACTAACCAGTTGGTTGACCAATGACCTACTAATGGACACCGAGGTATGCTCTCCAGACCCAGGACGCTGGACACAGACTCCAGAGCTTCTTGCTGCCCAACCTCGTGTACAGGCTCCAGATGATCGTACTGTTGGTGACGATAGCGAGGTAGTCAGCCCCCCAGAGGCGGCTACCGATAATAATATAAACCTTCGGCGTGGCCTACGTACACGTCGCCCACCCACTCTGCTTGACCTATAGGTCAACACATCGCTGAGTACATGCTCGTAATCTTGGGCGAAACTAAGTAAATGTGTTAGTCTTTAAATGAGTGCTAGGACAGATGTATGGCTTTCTCCAGCGATGTCTCAGAAACTGTGGGTGACATGATGGATATGCAGATTTCTGTTAGCAGTTGCACGCAGTTTGACATCACTCGCCAACAGTGAAGAAAGCTACTCACGCCATAGTTTGGTCGCCTCAGTGTTTTGAAAGAACCTATTGCACTCAACATGGTAGAATGATAATGCAGTAACCGTGCTCTGCTTCGTCAGTTCCACATTTGAAACACATTCGCCTGCGGAATACCGTGTTATTGGTTTCCAGGCAGACAGTAACCTATGTATCAATTTTGTTTGGTACATTACTGTCGTGTGTAAGTTTGGTTGACAGTGCCATGCCAAATATGGTGTGGATGTGCTTGTTGAATTTTGTTGTTGTTGGGAAAACATTGTTCTATGCCATGTATTTTAGATTGTTTTAGTGTCACGGCCATATCTAGTACGGTTGCCTACTTGCACTAGCAACTGTTGATAGAGCACGAGGCAGTCATCTGGAGGAAGAATCCGCCCTGCTTGACACTAAATTGTTGACGACACATCTGGCGATCAACTTGTCCCTACGCCGTGGGAAAAAGGAAGTTCAAACTTGTTACACATGGCGAGATGTCTCCATACTGAATATATCCCAGCACCAGAAAATGTACTGCCATGGTGGTACACATTCGGCGTATCACTTGCGTCGTCACAGTTTGGGAGGGTGCAGCTACAGTCAAGAATATGACATTGGACGTTGCTTATATCGCCACCATCACCCCAGACCATTCGCTATATATGGTGCAGTTACTTTCATCAACGATGCTTGATATGTGTTAGTTAACGGACACTTAATCTACGTATGCGAACATTCTCCGGACAATGATGAACATTTACATTTCATGAAGGACGTTGTATAATCAATTTTCTTTCCTTCTTTCTTTCTCGAATTGTTCTGCATAATTGTGTATACTTGATATATATCGTGATCTTGAAAGGATCCCTGAGTTTCGTTCGGGGGCGAACGTGTTAAAGGAAGGGGGAATGTGACATGGATCCCCCTGTCTGCACAAATTGTGACACCCCTGCGGGGCTCTGGCACGGGAGAGCGGTGTGCACGAGCGCAGACGAGGAGAGGTGTGACGCGGGTTGCCTGCTTTGTATTCGGTGTTGGCTTTGTGATTAAACCTGTTTCCATTATTAAATCGTGTCGTTACGAGAATGTCACACATGCACACTCACAGCCGCAGGGCAAGTTGTGTAGAAAGTTAAACGTATTGGACACTCGTTGACAGAACATGGACATTCACACTCACAGCCGCAGGGCAAGTTGTGTAGAAAGTTTTAATTACAATTTTGGGTAAACTACACCCCACGGAATGTTAAACAAACTAGACATGATTCAACGCCGTGCAGCACGATATGTCTTATATCGCCACCACAATACCTCCAGTGTAACACACATGCTCCCGACATTAGGATGGAGATCCCTATCAGACAGAAGAAACGATGCAAAATTATCTATAATGTACAAGTTAACAAATGGCCTAGTGGGTATACCAGCAAACAAATACCCAATTCCTGTTAATAGAGTCACTAGAAAACAACATTCCTTATGTTACATTTTTCCTCACTCCAGATGCAACTACCTCTTGTATTCTTTTTTACCTAATACCATTCGACTTTGGAATTCCATCCTTTGATATATTGTTAATCAGTACACCCTGGATGCGTTTTAAAAGAACATCCATACTTTGCACTACCCCATATTTTAGACGTTAACTATTTCTTCTGCACGTATTTCTGTTTATTTATACGATAATTGTGTTCTTATATATTATACTCTAAAAACTAAAGCACTTTTCCTATTCGCCTGCCTTGCCACGCACCGCGTATATATCCTCAGCATGTCGAGGCTAGGCGTGTATTGGAAGAAGACATTTCAAGTAAAATCAACAGGTTCGGTAGACAGTAGCCGGGTGCCGAGTTTGTTATACAACGAAGTGCGCAAGCGACGAGGGACGATACAAGTTACAAGTTAATGATGTATCGCCTGTGAAATTGTATACACGCACGGCCGGCCTCCGCACACTCGATCGGTTGTCACGTAGCACTCGTCAGTAAAGAGTGAAGATCGCATGTTGTAAATTGTAATCGTCATTGTTTTTATTTTCACTCTGATTTATAAATTACCATCATGACATTTTCTTTACAATACTATGTTAACTATACACAAGGAAATGTTAATTGACGACGTAGGTCAGAATCAGTTTGCAGACGATACAAGAGTTCAGAACAGTTAAAACAAATGCAGATAAACACACTGTACAGGATGATCTAGCCAAATATGTGAAATGGTCTAAAAAAATGGCAAATGTTATCCAAATTTGGGAAATGTAAATGCATCCTCGTTGGACATGGAAATGTGAACAAATAATACATAATGGGGGATACTATATTATATTAAAGGAATAACTGTTAGTGCTGACATGAAAGTTTCGGAGCAATGTAGAATTGGTGCTTTAAAGGGTAACCTCATATTAGGGCTAATTAGGAGAAATATCATATATAAGGAGAAACAGCTATTTTTGCCATTTTACAAAGCAATAGTTAGGCCACATTTGAAATATTGTATACAAGCATGGAGGCCATATCAAATGAATGACATTGGTAAGCCTGAACTGAAAGATCCTGGTTATGAAAGACGACTATTATAACTTGAGTTGACAACACTAGAGACTAGATGACTAAGAGGAGACCAACTATAAGTGCTTGTGATATTGAATGGTTATGAGGATATTGAACTAAATACTTCCTTCAAACTGAAAGAAGGCAGTATAACCAGAAGGCACAATGCAGCATTAGTCAAGGAACAGTGTAGGTTGGATATGAGAAAGTACTCATTCTCAGAGGAAAACTAATGACTGGAACAAATTATCTGATGATTGTGTTAATGCTAGCAGAGTGAATATGTTCAAAACAAATTGACAGCTATCTGGCGAGCACGGGTTATACGTAGGTAGACCATTGTTGGACGCTCTATAAGCCAAATAAAAGGTTTATTTGTCCGCATGCCTTCTGAGCTCATAGCTCTGAACGGCAATCTGGCTGCGACAGGGTTCTTTCTTTTACTTACGACAACTAGCTGCTGGTTGTAAACGCAAATGTGCAGACGTCCGTGAGATATAAAAGCTACAAGCTTTTGGCAAGTTTATGTACATTTTGTAAATCTAACTTGGGTTTGATATTCATGACTTTGATATCATTATTGCTAAGCGTTAGGCACCAAAGTTTCAATCGTGAAGATCACCTTTATAATATCGCCAGTACTGATTATTGATTTAACATTCAGTTTGGTTTATAACGCAACAAAACAGTTTTACAGTGCTTTAGATCGACCATTTAATCAATCGGACCGGGATTTCATGTACGGAAAGTTGACAGAACTTGGGCGATTTACAGGTTTGTTAGCAAACATAGGTAATGACATGTTAGTTGATCACTCACATTGTTGTTATATTTGTTTAGTTTGTTGTTAATCACAAATATTTGTCCAGTTTCTGTTAAGTTGCATTATTTCTCTGCATATTACATACTATAATTTATGTTGAATTTGTATTGGCTTTGGGTGCTGGAACTAATATGAAGGTAACAAAATTATGTTACACCGCAAATAGTTGTTTTATACAAAATATTAACAATTCATTGATTAATCTTGATATTCTTTATAGTTATTTTCCTATATCTACTAACTTTAAAATAAGTGAATATTTGTTAAATTAATCTACTTGCCACATTCATCTTGCATTGACTTCCGTTGCTGTAAGCAACACATAAAATCATTGCATGTCTAAACCATTTCAATCGCATGTTACTTATGGTGTATGTTTTGGTAAGAATTTATATATATATATATATATATATATATATGTGTGTGTGTGTGTGTGTGTGTGTGTGTGTTTGTGTGTGTATGTGTGATACTGGTGTATGAGTTATACAGTAGTTCGACACTAGTCCCCCGTGGCCACTTTTGAGTAAACCCCTTGCCAAAAGACACTCTCCAAAAGTGCCACCGTGACAAAATTTTCAGTGTAATAATTGTTTTGTTATTTAATGAGAAAAAAACATTTAGGGTTCCATGCCATTTCACCGCTCTGCAATGGCTACGGTTTCTGCTATGTTATATCACAAGGCATATATTTTCTGAATGGCTTGCATGTGTATGGTCAAATCCAACGAACGGGGTACACGGCATGTTTAGACATGTATCTTGATTTATTATGTGACTAAAAGTGTGGAAATATGCTGTGTTTATTCGGCTCGATGATACCTTTCGAGAGATATATAGTTTGTTTTTTAGTTTGAAAAACGTTGGAACTAAAGCTGATAAACTGGTCGTTTTTGTCCATTTTTTTAAATGTTGACCTCTATACTTTTTTTAATCAGTTAATAATTATCGTAAATCATGAATATACACCGTGTTTATTACTTTATTAGAACACCACATGTGTCTATGTTGTTACTGCCTTGTGATTAATGATATTTGCAAATAACCTGATTTTTCTAAAATATATTGGTCATGGGGAATATTGGTGTTAACGTCCGAGGACCATTTTTCTTAATGGCATATTCATGTAAATTATTAATCAGTAACATCCATATTTAGCTGTACATACATACTAACATGTGTAGTACAAAAATGCACTGCTCTTTTTCAGATGTACCTTTCGGTATTTTGTTTTCTTTTCATTTTTCTCCGCCGACACAGGTTTGGGGAAGTTTTTCGAGTTATCATTCGGGGCCCTTGTTTCTTTCGTTTTAATACAAACTTGTGAAGAATAGTAGGAGATTGTTATTCCTACTAAAGAACATCTCACTGGCTATCAGAGCAGTCGTTTGGACTCAACCAAAATATTTTCTCTGTATGATATGGCCCGGGAAAAGCATCAAGTTACCGTCCGATTATAGTTATCGTCCGATCCGCGAGACGGTGGTAGTGTTTTGAGTTCTTTTGTGTAGCCTCTATCGGCTTCTAGCGAAACTACGCGACCGTTCACCATCTTGTTAATGTGCGCTACAAAAGATCGCACTAAGTAAGTATATTTCCTCATTTATTACTGTTTTGCTGCATCTATATTGTTTTTGCTAGACTATTCTGATCTACGGTAACAGTCATACACATGTTATTTATACGTGGTAGTGCTCGAACTTAATGTTATATGTGCCTCTCGATGACGACCACATGTCATAACGCATGAGCTATAATACTGCGGGATACAATGTTTCATGAGTGTTTTTTTAAAAGGGGGCCACGGTCGATAACGATGACCCACGGATGATACCGCAATATGTTGTTAATAGTAATACTTCATTATGAAAGGCATTGTGTGAAATAGAGTCTTAATATGCCACTGTGTGTGTGTAATATGATAGCCAATATATCTTCCTGTCCAATTTAACTCATTAAGTGCATTAATTACCATTATGCTTGTCGTTAGATCGGTTTCGGTAGAATGTGTACATTATTTCCTGATTTATTAGGATTTGGAAAAAGCTGTCATACCAAATTGTCTGCAAAATAGTAAAGGTTAGCATTTTATCGTAAGCCTTTGTATGTTACGCACACTGTGGAGAGGTTATTTTTTGCCAAATTAAAATATAATTGTGCTTTCTAGAGGGAGCCACGGTCGATAACCGTGATCCATGGACGATAACATAATACGCTTTTAATAGTAATACTCCATTGTGCTGACTTCTTTTGTCTTGTCTTTTTAACAGGCCAACACGGGGCTACAAAAAACAAGGCTGAAATATCATCAAGAGTGGAAAGATCATCACCAACAGCGGTTAATTCTGCAACAGGCTCAGAAAAGCGAAGACCACAATGAGGTTCAGCGATGCAAGGGTATGCTAGAGTCTTGGGAGGTGACGGCAGTACCGGGTATCATAAATGCACATACGATCGTGCCAGTGGGTCCATGCATGATTATTCGAGAGACATCATGCTTCCAAGATTGCTGCTATGAACAAGGGGGTGTTTTCCACCCTACGTGTGTAGGATGGACGAAAACACTTCTGCAGATCGAGAGGAAGAAGAGAGCAGTGGCAGACAAGGAAACAGAGGTGCATGAGAAAAAGGTGAATGTGAGGGAGATAGAGGTGCAGGAGACAGAGGTCACGGAGAATGCAGCAAAGGAAAAGGAGGTGCAGGAGAAAGAGGTTGATGTGAAGGGGATAGAAGTGAATGAAAATGAAGAGAATCACGGTGCAGTTAAAGAAAGGGAATCGGAAATAGGAGTAGAGCAAATGGTGGTAGACAGTTGGTTGGCTGTTCGATTTAACAAGAAATGGTACATGGCCCGGGTGCTGGGTATCACGACCGATGGCATGTTTGAAGTAGCTTATATGACCCTGGAAACTGGAAATGGGGGAGGCTTGAGGTTGGGATTGTGGAAGCCTCAGACATCATCAAGGTGGTATCACCTCCTACGGCGGTTCACCTTCAAGCCTCATGAAATAGAAGTTATAAAGAAATGCCTGCTATGGAGGAAAAGGACGATGATGATGAGTAGACGGTGTGGTGGACATTGGTCACTGAGTAGACAGTGTGGTGGACATTGGACA
Source organism: Paraescarpia echinospica (assembly GCA_020002185.1). Lineage (NCBI taxonomy): Eukaryota > Metazoa > Annelida > Polychaeta > Sabellida > Siboglinidae > Paraescarpia > Paraescarpia echinospica. The sequence continues at coordinate 21,984,359 of CM034544.1, forward strand.
CTGAGTAGACGGTGTGGTGGACATTGGACACTGAGTAGACAATGTGATGGACACTGAGTAGACAATATGATGGACACTGAGTTGACAATGTAGTAGACATTGAGTAGACAACGTTATAGATACTGAGTAGACAATGTGATGGACAGTTAAAAACGTTATCATGCCACCAAAGTGTTGCCGATTTATGATGTTTTATTTATATGTAAGTACATCAATTATATTTGTTAACATTTTAAAATACAATTGGTTTAATGTTCGAATAATGCCGAGTTATAGCCCAAACAATGACATTTTTTATTTGCAGACATTGCCCGTTGTAGTAAATAATGTAGAGACAGTTTAAAATGCACTAATATATCACAGTAATTAAATATGGCGACTACAGTGAAGAAAATGTGAAAAACAGATTATTCCGCAACTCTAGCACTCGGAATACAACGAAGAGGACAGAAGAGAACAAGGTATACATGCATAAGGGATACACACGTGGCTAACAGTGCAATATAAACAACATATACTAACGCACTCTTTCAATTTACTGTTAATCATGATTTTCAAAATTGTGTTATCGTCCGAGTACCATTTTTTCTGCGTTTCCTGTGCTATAAACGTGCAGGTTGTGATCATAACATAAATACCAATGGATAACATACATTCTCCCCATAAACATGAACAGTGTCCCCATATCTACTACGTGTTTGTCTTGTTGTACAAGTAATGACAACAATGCAGAAGTAGAAAACATACGATTATTCAACAACTTTAGCACTCGGAATACAAAGAAGAGGACAGCAGAGAACAGGGTATACATACGTAAGGGATACAGGTGTGACTAATATTGCAACATAAACAATATGTACTAAGGCACTTTCATAATTTACTACTAATCATTAATATTCCAGATTCTATACTGATTTTTAAAATTGTGTTATCGTCCGAGTACCATATTGTCTGAGTGTCTTCTGCTACAAATTTGCAGGTTACGTCCATAACATTAATATAAATGGATAAAACACATCGTCCGCTTATATATAAACAGTATGCACATATATATATAACGTGTTTGTCTTGTTGTACAAGTAATGACAACACATTCGGAAAATAAAGTGGGTCAATATTGAAGTGCGAAAAAAATGCACCGCACTCCGACAACTATAAATAAGTACCCCTCCCAAAGTCACGCCGTTATAACATATGTCCACATCTTATCCAGTGACAAAAAGTTAAATATCCTACACAACACCTTTGTACTGTGGGTTACGTCCTGCCAACGGTTTTGGTGAAGTCGACTCAATATTATTCACATTTAATACCACAACTGAACAAAAGATCCAGGCAATTATATTTTCGACCTTGTGTGGAGCCCCAAGACCCCCGTTCGTTGGATTTCACCGTATATATCTATATAAGCCAATGTATGTCGTGTGTAATGTGATATGTTGTATGAGTTTGACTAGGTTTCCTCTTCCAGAGCAGGGGGACACCGCCACTTTTGCATGGCTAACAGAACTGGTGGATAACATTATTACCTAATATATGTTCCATGCATTACATGTGAAATTTGTTTGTTCTAGTTTATATTATTGTTATTATGTGTGCAATACATGTTATTTATATTCTAAACAACCGAATATTAATTGACGCATTTAAATGTGCCATGTTCAATATGTCATCAAACTGAATGGAATACGAAATATGTTAAATAAAGTAGCACTTTTTGTAGTGGAATAGACATTTTTATTAAATATTTAAAAATACGACGCAAATTATATAAATGGATATGAAACATCACAAGTCTAGAATCAATACCATTGCATAATTCATTACTACAGAAAAAGCAAGTGTGGCACATAAACATGGCAACCATATAAACCCGTGTTGCAGCTGCATAGTTTTACAGCATGAGCTATATTATATTTTGCAGCCATGCAATGGGTATTATCACCCGAACCACCGACACAAATGCATGTGACTTCCGTAAAAGAACTACTGTCATCCGATGAATACATTGCTGCCATTTCGCCAAAAACATGATTGAGAGATCATCTGTCAATCACACCTGAACATGTTGTGGAGGCATGTGGTAAAGAAATAGTGTCACACTTACAGTTTGTTGTTTTATATCATTTATTTTAATTAAAAAAAGGAGAAGTATTTCTAAATACATAATATTAAATCATAAATATGTGTATATATAACATGACTGAAAAAACATAAATACTCTTTGTTATACTTCATACTTATAACATGGTATTTTAGTATTACATTCTGTAACAGTATTATATATATTTTTTCATTCTAGCTGCCTGTTATATCCATCCATCTGTTGACAACTTGAACAATGCTTACCAATTTTGAGGTTGACTACCCCTTTTTACGCTCCTCTGAGCTCTGTTTCCAAGGATTTAGGCACAACAGAAGTTACCTTATTATATTATATAACTTGGCAGATCTTCTTGTTCTTCTTCCCCTTGCTCCCTTGCGGGGTGGGATACACGTCACTTGGTAGCTTCTTCTACTTTTCTTATCAGTTCTTCCAACCTCTCTCTCTCGTCCGCAATGGCCATCCATTCATGACTGTTCACGCCAGCCCTCCCCAGGTCTCGTTATATGATGTAGTTCCATCTCAGCCATGGTCTTCCTCTCCTTCGTCTGCCACCCTCTTCTACTTTCGATGCTCTTTTCGCAAGTCTGTCATCACCCATTCTATGTACATGTCCCGCCCGGCTACTTTCTTCTTTAGGTGTTTTATCATTCCAATCTCCTCTCTCAATTCCTTAATCTTCCTTCTATCCCCTCGCGTTACTCTATATGTTCTTCTGACCCAGTTGTTTTCTGCTACCTGTAGTTTCTCCTCCTGTCTCTCTGTCAGTGGCAGTGTTCCAAACCCATATATACAGGCTGATACAACGCAGGCTTCCAATACTTTTCCTTTCAGTGGTTTCTTCAGTTTTCTGTCCCACATAATGCCTTCTACCCTTTTCCATGTTGTTCCTCCTGCTGGCACCCTCCTCTGTATTTCTTTACTACTCCTTCCTTCCTCACACACACTGTACCGCCCAGGTATACAACACTGTCCACTTGTTTAATGGTCTTTCCGTCAACAACGACATGCAGATCTACCTCCTGTTCACCAATCCACATTACTTCAGTCTTCTCCAGATTCATTCGGAGGCCGTGTTTTCTGAGGTTTGCAATGCTTTCTGTAGTTCCTATTTGTTATCAGCCACCACAGCTAGATCGTCTGCATACAGTATCGTCTTAAGCTCTTCCTGCTCCGATATATTTCCACTGATCAGGTTCATCACCATAATGAAAAGCAGGAGAGTCAAGACAGTTCCCTGTCTGGGTCCTACTTCCACTGCAAATTGTTTCGATGTTTCTCCCTCGACTCTCACTATCGCTGTTGTCTCCTTGTACATTTCAACCACCATTCTGACTTCTGTTTCTCCAACATCGATCCATCTCATAATAATAATAAATAACTTCTTACGCGCCAATATCCTCAGACAATCCGAGCTCAGTGGCGAACCCAAACCAAAGGATTAAGCATTCTCGTACACGTGTGATAGGCGAAAGTCGTCAACAAATGGATGGATGTGCTAGGAAGCTAGGGAGGATAGGCGATATTGAAAAGATAGGTTTTGAGGTGACGACGAAATGTAACAATATTTTCTGCTGATTTAACATTAACGGGAAGCGAATTCCATATAGTTGGCGCGTCAACTGAAAAAGCTCGAGTTCCAGCCTTTGTCTTAACTCTAGGAACGGATAGGAACTTCGAACTAGACGACCGAAGTTGTCTGGCTTGTCTAGCTGGTGTGAGCATTGAATGTAAATAACTAGGTTGTTTGGATGAAAGGGCTTGGTAGGTGATTGTGCAGATCTTAAACATAATTCGATATCGCACGGGGAGCCAATTCAGTTATTTTAGAAGTGGCACTGAGCGGGAGAATCGAGGAGATTGTGTAACTACCCTTGCTAAACAATTTTGGACGCGTTGTAGTTTTGCAATATCCTTGATAGCAATATTATGAAGGAGGGAATTGCAATAATCTAATCTGCGGCTAAAAAGAGCTGTTGAGATAGTCTTAGCGACAGAAAACGACATATGTCGGCGAGTGCGGCGAAGATCACGGATATAATAAAAACGGCACGTTTGGGATGTGTTGTCTGAAATTGAAGTCGCAATCAAAGGTCACTCCTAGATTCCGTACCGATGCTGCTGGTGTGATATTTTGACTCAGGATGCATGTTGGAAAAAAGTCATTAAGTTTACCTCGCGGCATTGGAGTACCAATGATGAGGAATTCAGTTTTGTCTGCGTTTAACTTTAATTTGCTATCGGTCATCCATGACAAAACATCTTGGAGACAATCGTTGAGTCGGTTTAGAGAGTGACTTGTATCGGGCGTGGCCAAGGAAATGTAGATATGTGTGTCATCTGCATAAAGGTGATGATCCAAGTTATGACTTTGGATTACAGAGCTGAGTGGCGTAGTGTAGAGAGTGAAAAGCAAAGGCCCAAGAACGGAACCATGGGGAATGCCACATGAAGTGGGGAGTGAGGTTGAAAAGTAATTATCTATCTTTATACATTGATGTATATTGGTTAGATATGAAGAAAACCAGGTCAGAGTTGTGTCATATATGCCATACCACATTGATAAACGTTTGACAAGAGTGTTGTGATCAATGGTATCAAAGGCGGCATACAGATCAAGCAAGGAAAGTGCAGTTACTTTGCCTTTATCAATGTTTAATATAACATCATTGTGAACTTTTAGGAGAGCAGTCTCTGTAGAATGAAATTGTTTGTATGCTGATTGGAGTACACTGATTAAACAAGTTGAGTGGTATGACACCATAGACGGCTTGCTACGAATTTCTCAAGTATCTTAGAAATAAAACTAATATTAGAAATTGGCCTATAATTTTTGAAATCATCTTTTGGCAGAGAAGTCTTCTTGAGAACAGGATTTACATGTGCGTGTTTAAAATCATCTGGGAATTTACACGAACTAAGTGATACATTTATGATATTCGTTATTGTACCAAGTAAAGAGTCAAAATATGCTTTTAGTAGTATGGTTGGTAATGGATCGAGATCGCATGACTTATTTGGGGAGGACATTATTATTTTTCTCACTTCATCAACTGTGGCTGGCTCAAAAAATACAAGTGGATAATTTACTTGTGGGGAGTCCACATTTACAGTACTTAAAGTGTGACATGGAAAAGCAGAACGTATAAGACATATTTTATCTTTGAAATGACTAGAAAACGAGTCACACAGATATTTGACTGATACATGACTAGGTTTAACAAGATTTAACAAGATTGCCATCCAGATAATTAATTCTAGATGGCAGGTGGACAAGGAAGCCCTTTGGCTTATCGAGAATCCAACCCTTTTATCTACATATATCCTGCCCTTCTGAGGTATGTGTCGATTTTATTTTTAAACAGATTCACACTGCTAGCACCCACACAATCATCAGATAATCAGTTCCATTCATTCACAGTCCTTTGTGAAAATGAGAACTTTCTTACGTCTAATCTACACTGTTCCTTTACTAATGTAACTTCATGTCCTCTAGTCTTTCTATCTTTCTTAACTGAAAAAAAAACATATTTCTATCAATATTTTCATAGCGATTCAATATTTTAAACACTTCTATCTGATCTTCTCTCAATCTCCTGGTCTCTAGTGTTGTTAAACCACATTCTTTTAGGCGTTTTTCGTAACTAAGATCTCTCAGTTTTGGTATCATTTTAGTCGTTCTCCTCTGTACTCTTTCTAGCATGTCTATGACCTTCTTGCGGTATGGCCTCCACGCTTGTGTACAATATTCTATATGAGGCCTAACTATTGTTTTGTACAGCGGTATTATTAGTTCTTTTTCTTTATATGCTATATTTCGCCTAATCAATCCAAGGATTTGATTTCCTTTTGAAGCTGCAATTCCACATTGCTCTGAAACCTTCATGTCAGCACTAATTGTCAGCCCTAAGTCTTTTTCTTTTACAGTAGCATTTAGTACAGTTCCCCCCATTGTATATTCTACATATTCGTTCCCATGACCTGTGTGAAGGCATTTACATTTCCCAAAATTGAACAACATTTGCCACTTTTCAGACCATTTGATCAACCTGTCAAGATCATCTTGTAAATGCTGTCTATCTCCATAACTTTTAATCCTTCTAAACACTTTTGTATCATCTGCAAATTTCAACACCTTGCTAGCTGTATCATCGTGCAAATGGTTTATATATATTAAGAATAATATAGGTTCCAGTACTGATCCCTGTGGAACACTATTCAAAACTGATTTCCAGTTTGAAGCCTCCCCATCAACAACTACCCGCTATCTTCTGTCAATCAGCCATTTTTCTATCCAGTTAATTATACCATTTCTTATGCCATGGGCCTTTAGTTTAAGCAGTAATCTCTGATGTGGCACTTTGTGGAAAGCTTTTTGAAAATCTAAGTAGATGATATCTACTGGTGATCCATCATCTACCCACTTAGTGATATCTTCAAAAAAACATAACATATTTGTTAAGCATGACCTCGCTTTTAGAAACCCATGTTGAGATGGGTTTATCAAGCTATGTTTAACAAGAGAGTCCACCATGTGATCTTTAATTAGTCTTTCTAATAATTTACAAATCACCGATGTTAAACTAACTGGTCTATAATTATTTGACTTGTTTCTCGAACCTTTTTTGAATAACGGTATAATGTTTGCTTCTTTCCATTCTAAAAGAACCACTCCCTCTTCTAACGACAAGTTGAAAACTGTTGCAAGCGGAATGATAATTTGTTCTACAGTTTCCAATAGTAGTTTGGGTGGAATACCATCTACTCCAGGTGATTTATTATCCTTCTTAGCCCTGATTTTCTTAGCTACCATTTCTGGGGTTACAATTAGAGTTGGAGGCGGCCGTCTGTGTAAAATACGATATATGCAGTTCCATAGCTGACGTGGGTTATCAGAGTTACTCGAGACCATGTTTGTGTAATATTTGATTTAGCTTTGGCCATTTGTCTGTTGCAGTAGTGACACTGTTTAGAATATCGTGATCTGTCGAAAGGCGAGCGTGATTTGCGCCATACACGTACAAGATAGCGCCGGCGCTTTTTAGATTGTAGAATTTTAGGAAACATCCAAGGAGTATGTGGCTTTTGGGACACATATTTAGATCTCAGGGGTGCATGTTTATTAAGTAAATCTTTGAGTACTCGACAGTACTGTCGACACAGATCTGACAGATGTTCTTTGGGGTTATTGATGAGGTCGGATTTAAGGAAGTCTGTCATTAATGCAGCAATATCAATCTTATGGATCGGTCGGTAAAACACATTGTGTTTGGACTCTACGGGAATTCTAGTAACCGTGAGATCGGCAATGACAGTGTGGTGGTCTGATAAACCATCTGAAGTAGTAGGTGTCTGAATATTGTTACAATCTGAACCGGTGATTAAGAAATCGAGCCAGTTGCCACGTATGTGTGTTGAGAAGGTACCACGTTGTTTCATGTCATAGGATGCCAGAATGTCATTAAATGTACTTGTTGTTGATGAAGGTGTATCCAGATGAAGATTAAAATCACTGAGTATATAAAATTCTGAATAAATAGTTGCCAGATTTTCACGTAGATCATGGAATTCTTCAAAGAAATGGGCAGGGTGTCCTGGAGGGCGATAAATGCACATAAAATAAGCAGAGAAAGATGAATCGGAAATTTCGGCACAGGTGGCCTCAAAGCTGGAGTAATCAGGGTTTGAATGCAAATTAACTTTGAACTGTTTTGAGACGAGAAATCCAACACCACCACCTCGCCCAACTGTTTTGTCTCGAATAGATCGAACGTTAGTGGTGGCTACTCGAATATTGCGCCTGATAGCAGGTCCAGGATTGATACTTACATCTCCTGCTAGTAGTAAAATAATTGCCAATTTAAACGTTGGCTTAGAGCGGGGCATTGACAGTAAGTTTCTATTAAAGCAAATATTAAAACATGTCAAACTGTGAAGATGTGACAAGGAATTTTGTGTTCTCATGTACTGAGAAACTGTTAAAATGATAGCCGACCGTTGGGGTCAAAGTGGCTTGGACAGCCTAAAATCGTGACCCCTCGAAGCAGCAGAACAGGATTAAAATAAACCACACAATACAAATGCTGGTGACATTGTCTTGGTGGCAGTGTACTTTCCTCAAAATGGTGAAGAATAAAATGATAATGTCTCATAAAAATAATAAATAATTGAAAATAATAAAATATTCTAAAATGGTATAATTGTACTAAAAATAATGTAACTTTCTAGGTTATTAAAGAGTGGGTTGGCGATAAGCAATGGCAATATTACAGGTCGTATGATTGTTCGCGCTCAGCAAGCCTGTGCAAAGTAACAAGACGTTTAGTGCCCGTGCAAAGAAAAGTCAGAGGTCTTCACCCCAGAACGATTCTGGGTATAAAAGTACGTCTTGTTGAAAAGGCCTGTTAGTATATAGTTTGTAAGGGGACTGCCCCTGCCTTAATATGTTGTGTACGTAAGCCTGTTATCGCGAAAATCAAAACGACCTATATTATCGCTCAAATAATTTAAGTACAGGATTTAATAGCTTTGGTGGTGACAATTTATAAAATGTTTGTTTAAGCAAACAGTGCAATACGTTGACACTAATTCTACACTAGTGTCACAGACAAAATTAAATGTTAAATTGCAAAAATGATTTTGAATCACGCAGTGCCAAAATAAACAAGTACCACCTTACGGCACCTAGCGACCAACCCCCAAATTACATGACTGCAAATTCTCTCGGCACGGTGTCAAATGCCTTTTTGTAGATCTAAAAAACCGAATGCTACATCCTTTGTAAATTCTCTCTTTTTCTCGATAATTTGTCTGATGGCAAACAAGCCATCATCTGTTCATCTCCCTTCCCTAAATCCCAGCTGATTCTCTCCGATTTTGCTCTCCACTGTAAGTCTCACCGTGCCGGTATCTTTCCAACAATTTCAGGGCTTGACTCAGTAATGTGATGCCTCTGTATATCCCTGGGTCATGGATGTCCCCTTTCCCCTTCCATATCTGCACAATCACTCCTCTTCGCCACTCTGCTGGTATCTTTCCTGCTGTGACGCACACATTAAACAGCTTCGTCAGCCACTTGATTCCAACTAGTCTGTTTGCTTTCACCATTTCCACTGAGTGTTCATCCTCTCTTACAGCCTTTCCTGTTTTAATCTTCTTTAGTGCTTTCTCCACCTCTTCTTCTGTTATTGTCCTCACATCCAGCTCTCTCCTTACAGTATGAGGTATCTCTACTTCATATTCTTCCTCCGGATTTAGTAGTTTCTTGAAGTACTCCTCCCAAACATCCAGCACTTGTTTTGCCCAAATAACCATTGTCCCGTCGCTTCTCTACATTGGTGATGTTCGTATAGTATCTTTGCTGTCTGTGTGTCTACCCTTGGCAAGTTTGAAGATAAGTTTTTTCCTCCTACTTCTTCAATCCTATCACATACGTCATGCTGTTTTTCATATCTTGCTTTAACAACTGCCTTATTTGCTGCCTTCTTCTTCTCACGGTACTTCTGCTTCAGCCTTGCCTTTTCTTCATCACTCGCTTCTTCCACACACTTCAGTGCCTCCTTTTTATCACCATCTACCAAGAGGTAGATGATGACAACATATTTAATGTTATGAACCGCCATTCAGCTTTGTGTTCAAAAAAGGATAACTAAACCATATTTTATTATGACATGCCGAAACGATGTATCTCATAAACCATTAACACTTGAAGAATAATTAATATATACATTCTATACATGTGTATGTCAACTATTGAATGCTACAACGTGATAAATCATTATAATTAAGCTGTAGTAGGCCCTATACTCATAATACTGTTTGGAGGCTGAGCACAATAGACGTGCATCCTAAATGTTTAAGCTGTTTTTCGAAAACGCTAATCAAATTCTTCCGTACGATATCTATGTCCTAAATCTTTAACACCAATTCTGTAAAATATGTGCAAACAGACTGTTAGATGAGTTGTTTTGAATAAGGTACTTACGTAAAAAGACCGGCGGAAAAGGAATAAAAGTCGTGGACTATTGATGTAGTGGATGTCCGCAAAGTTACAATATTTTGATTGCCATTAATTTCCAGGATGAATATTTCATTTATAAAATGCCCTGATGGCGTTTCTTCATGTATACAGCATTGTAATGTTGCAAACCTGTGTCTGCAAGGAATTCATCCATTTTTGTCACAAGGTCCATGATGGTGATTTGTTTCTCTTGATCGAGTTCATCTATCTAATCCACAACTACACGGAATACCGTGTTTCGTGTTTCTTCCTGGGGACGCCCACATTACTTTCTTGAAGGTGGCTCACACCGTAACCTTCCGTTTTTCCCTGATATTTTGCTGACTATTCAGAAAATAAATCATGTTCTTTGTAAGTAAGTTGCTTTTGTTTTCTGTTACGTTTACTTGCGCCGAGTTAATTCTCCGCGGATTGCAGTGTTTTCTACGACAATCTTGACGCACTGTCTGATCGGTAAGGGCGCGGATGCAGACCCCACGTTTTCGCTAGCCTCATTGACACAATCACACTCTTTCTGTCGCCAACTTACTGTTAGACGCCCGTCATTTAAGGACTGATCACACAAAATACACAAGTCCATCGTCAAATATTGGCGCGTCGAAATGAAACAATAAAAATAATACCCTTGAAGTGAACATCGAAAGGTATGCATCTATAAGGCCCTCATGCAGTGCGGAAAAAATATTAAATAATGACAACAGACATAAATGCAGTTGATTGTTTATATTAATTTATCAATTATTTCGCTTACATTTACTACTAACACATATTAAAACTAGTATCGAGTGTGGGTGTATGAACTAGTCCACTCCAGATCGCAACCCTACGCCGCGTGAAAGCTACAAATCAGAGTTCACTGTATTTATAATGTGACATTCACCTTAGTAATTAATGAAGTTTCACTTCTGATATATCGTTGGATAGATTGATCCATTACTTTTCAAACGGTATGCAACAAGTATACGAAATGCACAAAAAATACACAACATATCCTAACTGATGTGTACCCCTAAATTTAAATATGCTAAAAAATGACCGGCAGCGACTTTCGACCACTTGTCATTATCATAAAACGACAATGTTCCACCATGTGGATTTCGGTGGACTTTTTTCTGGTAATGTAGACATGTAGTACTAACTAAAAACACTATCATAATTACTATTTAAATTTGTTTTGGGCGTAAATTGGCTGGACTACTACGCACTCGCGAAGCCTAGAGAGACACCGATGACAGATGCAACAGAAATACACTACGTAAACAGAGGCAGTTGTCGGAAGATGTTTGCTGGCAACAATCCGTCGCAATTTATTTGTAAATAACCTCGTTTTGTTGCCTGTGTGATTTATAGTTTTATGACGACCGACTCCATCTCTTACAGGTTACGACCCCTCACGTGCATCGATAGCTTCCCTTGTAAATTATTCCTTTTTTGTATCCAAGACAGACACCCGAGTAACCGACGTCCCTCGATGCTACGTCCATTATCAATTCGGCTTTCCCCGTGTTAACCAGCGCGTCTCTCAAATCATTCGTCGATGTGAATTTTTGATTCAGTAACTGCGACATGCTGCCAGCACGGATGTCTCGCCATCCATGGTTGGTTTCCACGAACCGCTTACTCATCAATTTTGTAAAACGCCCGCTCTTCGCTTCTTTTATACGTTCCGCGTCACCATGGAACATATTCCACCGAATGGAATATTTGTCGAAATGTCTCGATACGACACGGGTAAAAATTTAGAGAGGGGATCGACATCTTGCAAATTTCACACGTCCCACATATCCAACGCTTTCCGGTAGTATCGTTTGTTCGACGCCATTCACAATTTTCTCGACCCCATTCAACGTGCCACTCTCGGCTTCCATATCAACGAACTATGTAGTATACACAACGCTCCCTACGCGGCGCTCCAACTATGCATCATTCTCCACGAGGGGGCGCTCCTTTTAATAGTTTTCACCATATTGCCTAGACGGCGCGTAAGTAACGGCGATGTTAGTGTTAACTGTACACATGTGGAGTGACCTCTTAGGGGTCAGGACACTGTTGGACTTCCTGCTTGGTTGCAGACGAAAAAGTGCAATTTATTTTTTAGAAATTATTTTTTTACAAAATTTATCTGCTCTGACATAAGTGCATTTGAGTAGTCAGATTTCCTGGTGTGATTGTAGAAGCTGTTGGCAGTAAAATGGTGCATTGGTAGCTGATTTTACTGAGCGGAAGGGTATTTAGCATCAATTTGGCTAGTTTACCCTTTAGTCGGATTACTGCCTGCATCCATTCGTAAATATTGACGGGTGTCGCACATACAGGCATTTTATGAGAGCTAGAAATATGAGATTTTGACTAAACTCGACCAGCATGTCAACGAGATAATAATAACAGCAAATTAGAAGTTTAAGAAACTTTACCGGTCAGGTTTTCTTATAATTACACAAAACGTTAACATGGTCGCAAATAGGAAAACTAACAGTGTGCTGAGCCAAGTTTGTCCATCATTCATCGGAAACACACCTGTGCGGGTGCGCCATGACACAATTATAGCTTGCGCTCCTGTACCCTTCCATAGGGAGCCCCCAAAAGACATTTTGTACTACTGCTGAGGCTGCGCGTATCAGAAATGAGTGAACGGACCCAACGAGACTAGGAACCGCGCATGACGAGAGCGTACGAAACGAAAGGCCCAACGTGAGCACACTTCGGCATTCGTCAAGAACTGTCATAATCGAACGATTAATTCGGCAAATGCTACCCTTGGAGCCAAATAGATTAGACGATGATGTAAATCGCAGGATCATTATTTTGTGCTCTGGTGGTTGTTTTATTCTTTATGCAGTAAATTGTTTATTTCGTTACAGAGAACGTCATTGTCATGTTTGCTAGAGCAGCCGTTATTCGGACGCGTACAATTATTACGAAATATGCACCTCCCCAGCTGTACTGGAGTTCTATAAGCCGTAGTTGTTTCTTGCGCGTATTTTAGCGATGCGGAACACTTGGAAGTACGCGCCATGTGATGGGTGATCGAGTGTATGGAAAGTTGATCTAATTATATTTATTATTATTTGATTGTCTATTTATTTATTATTTTTAAGTTTTATTAATTACCCACAATATCATACCGTATTTGTTGTTTGTAATGTGTATTGAATTATAGCTTTATATTATGATTGTTTAGCACAATTCTATTTTAGAAACTTTATAACCGATGTGTGATCGCGTGTATGGAAAGGAGATCTAATTCTATTAATCAAAATTTTATTGTATATTTATTTATTATTGTTAATGTTATTTAATAGTGCACAATATCATACCATACTTGCTGTATGCAGTGTGTATTGAATTATAGCTTTAGATCATGATTGTTTAGCGCAGTTGTATTTTAGTAAACGTCATAGACATTTTATTTTATTACTCACATTTTAGTATCTCTATTAATCATTACATAAGTATTAGTATTTTATAAATATTGTTAACACCATTGAACAGAGTTGTAGTTTGGAAATGAGTGTCTAAATAAAGTTATTACAATTATTATTATAAATGTGTATGCATGGGACTTGTATGAAATACGAAAAATCACAATAAAACGACATAATTTATATGATCAATATATGTAGAACACGAAACTGCATAACACATTAACATAACGATACATATAAGAGATGGAAACATGACATTTCATGATGACATTCACACGTTGAACATATACAAAACAAACACAAACATCAAACAAAACAACAAAGTCCACATGTTCAACAACATAACATTTATTTTATTTCCCATCACAAAATTAGTAATATTCGACTTGACGTTCAACCAGAAAACAGGGAAGAAAGAAGAAAAATCGCGAAAAAAACAAAAACATTGACCCAGCACCCAACACCCAAAAAAAACAATCAACATAATTACAAAGTTCACATATTCTGTGTATATAGAACATAACATTTCACCACAAAATACGAAATTAATTCGTTCAACAAGCACACGTCTTGAGAAATCAAACGTTCAGCAGGCATGCACTCTAAAAATCAACACGAAACAACAAAGTAACAATATTTAAATGACACGCATCTAAAACGGAAACGCCCAGTGCACACGATACACGAACATTCATTACAAAAGCAACACTTTCTGAAAACATTTAGGAGACATATTTACAAGAATAATAAGAAACAACATAACAATAGCAAGGTCAGCAATGCCATCAATAAAGCATCAGTGTTACTGTTGTGTCGCAATCGTTGTGTAGGTGATGTCTCAATCCAGCTAGGTTTCAACAATAACGTTAAGTGATATCACGACGCCCACCCTTTTTTGGAAGGCGATCATGTGAACGCGACCACCCTTGATCATCAGCCGGCCGTGGTTTCCCACGGCCTCGTGCAGCAGGTGGTTTTGTCTTCTTTTGTATAGAGGCCACTCCTTTGCGGACATTGTTGACAAGCGAAGACTTTTGTGCACGCTGGCGAGTCTGTTCGTGTTTTCGCACTTCTTTCCATACGTTTTGCTTAGATTCATTGGTGGTCTCAGTGATGAGTATCACTTCGTCGAGGCCTTCGCTGGCCATCACCACTAAGTGGATGCGAGTGCGCAAATTACAGCTGTAACTGACAACGAACACGATGATGACTAGGGCGGTCCACGAAATTGCATACCATGTGATGGTTTTGTCTTGCGCGATCTCGTATATAGCCCCTATAGAAAGGAAAGGGTAGCAAATAGTCTACATAACAGCATTGTGTGAATCAGCTAGCGTAAGCATTGACCTACTAGTATAACTTAAAGTACTGCCTAGACCTAGCTTAGTTATAGGTAACTTTAGAAAGTCGAGCACATTTCGACGGTTCGACATCTGCTTGAATGGATTTCTTTCAGCAACGTCGAACAAACGAATTCTATTTTGTTGAACGTTGACTTTACACGGTTCATTTCTACAGGACGGAAGATCGTTTTCCACAGACCTTACCTTCCAGAGATATAGATACCAAAGATTGAAAACAATATAGAAAACCTTTGTGTCGTTGTCCGTCACACGCACCATCTTGCTTTTCTTGACTGATGTGTCGGTTATATC
Organism: Paraescarpia echinospica; assembly: GCA_020002185.1. Taxonomy (NCBI): domain Eukaryota; kingdom Metazoa; phylum Annelida; class Polychaeta; order Sabellida; family Siboglinidae; genus Paraescarpia; species Paraescarpia echinospica. The sequence continues at coordinate 21,999,563 of CM034544.1, forward strand.
ACATGGTCCATTGTCAACGACACAAAAACAACATTGGAGTGTTTTTTGAGCGATGCGAATATTATTTGAAATATTTACCTATGTAAGGCTGTACCTATGTCGAGGTTGTGCAGCTATCGACTATTTGTGATAGATTGAACATGTATATAACAATGTATTAAATTTTGTATTTTTGCGTGGTGCTAATAAAATGACAAGTATTAAATTTGCGTATTGGATTGAAAGTGTATGAGTCGTGCACATGAAGACTTTTTATTCTATGAGCGAAACATGTACAATCCAAAACACGGTCCAAAACACTCAATTGAACTGTTGCTAGCACCAGTACGGCTCTTCCGATCCTAACTGTCTTGATATCGTTTAAAAGCCTACGTTTTCTGCTATTTAAACATGTACATGGTTTCACATAATGTTTCCTAAAATAACCTATCAACGGACTCACAACCGGAAATGGCACAACCGTGCCGTTTACGGTGTCTTAGACTTTGCGAACGATGATGATTTGCCTACACATTTCACCAATCTACCGACTTAGGCGCCATTTTCTTATTTTCATGTTATAAACTCCACCCACTTGTAAACAGCGGCAGCGTCGCAATCGGAAGTTTAATGTACTGAGTATCCGAAGCCAACATCGTTCGGAATCGCACAGAACACCGAAAACAGCATGATTGTATGTTCGTTTATTGGTGTTCTGTAAATGGGTACCGGGGAATCTAGATGAATGCTAAATTTACATAAACTGCATCCTTTCAAATGATACCAAGACTGTCGGTATTACACGAGCCCTTATGATGCTAGCAGCAGTTGAATTGAATGTAGTTGAACTTGCCTTGAGTTGTATAATTTTGCTCGCTTATTTATTTTATGTCATACATATGTTTCCGTAATATGTGTAATTGTGGTGTGGCTAGAGCATTGAATGTTCAATCGAGAGAACCCGGGTTCGAATTCTGTGTTACCTTGTGCAAGTTAGTTCACTGTACGTTGCTCCAGTTCACTTAGCTGTATGAAAGAGTACCTTGCTAAACACAGTGGTGGATATTTGTGTAAGAATAGTCTTCGCGCATTAAATCGAGATGGTATTAGATTGAACAGGTCTGTCAGGGAGTAAAGTGTACAACGCCTTGATCTCTGCTGAGGACTTTACACTGCACTTGATAAGAACTTAGCTATATACAGATTATTATTGAATGCCCCGCTCTACAACAATCGCCGACTTCTACAACATCCCAGTAGTCAGTGTTGGCGCTCTTAATTGTTGGGTCGAAATCCAAATACATTAAGAATCTCACAGCATATATATATATATAAATGTATTTGGATTTTCACCCGTGAGAACGTCGACAAAAGTGAAAAATCCAAGATGGCAGTAAATTGTTCTGATTTAAATTTAATTAGTTTCATGTTGTCGAAACCCGATAAGATAAAAATATGACGGGAATTTATTTTTGTATGTTGTCGCATATGGTGTATCCGACCCCACCATACTTTTTTACATGTACATTTTACAAGATATCGCCATTTCACTGCAACCAAGGTAGCCACCATGAAAAGGTTGAAATGCAGGTAATCTCATATCTTCGTTATAGTCCAAACATGGCTAAACTAGAACAATTTGTAATGTCCCACTAAAATAATTTCTTTGCTTTTGTATTAGTCCACGTCATCTAGTAACACAATCCACTATGTGTGGTCTTCACACAGGATCGCCTTTTTTCAAAAACAAAGGCCGACAAGATGGCCGCCGAAATGCTAGAAATGGCATAAAGTCTGAACATATTGTCTTAGGACGGCGTTCTTGGGGGTCTTTTATTACAGGAAAATCCAATATGGCTGCCAAAATAACTGCCCAACTGCTAAACATTCTTTAAAATCCTTAAAAAACAAATTATTTCAGCTAGGTGACGTATTTGTTTTCGAGATCAGGAATTCCGATTCTGGCGTGTTCGTGACGATTTGGGGAATGCCTATGCTGCCAAGGGATTATATGTCCTCCAAAATGGATGTCTGAATGCGAAATATCTGAAGCCAACAATAATATAACTATTGTTGCTATTTGTTTGTTGATAAAACAAAATCAAATTGAAACTGTCATATGAAATGAACAGGTTATTTATTAATTACAATTCATTATGAACTTCTCAACTTATTGCCAGTAATCAATTAATCAGTGACTTATGACTGTTTCAGAAAAAAAATTACATATCCATAATGAATTTCAAATTAGTGATGCAGACATGGACAGATTATTTCAACTTCATGATAGAGCGCATCAGGTAACTGTAACTAACACTATCCAAGTACAATACAACTATTAGATGGACACAATTATGCCGAACATTATACTAAAACGCCTTGTGTATGTGCCTCAATAACACCAATACTCTTGATCCTCGTTAGACTCATCAATGTCATGCTGACTCTAATTTCACATATACTCGTTATCTCCATGCGCAGTATGCGCCTTCCTATTGAATAGGTTGTTGCATTTAAGTCCTCCCCCACAGGCATAAAAGATGGTGCCTGCGACTTGGTGTCCAGTACATCCGCAGTTGTTGCATCTACAGGCTCGCTGCTCACAACAGCATGAGATTCAGTAGTCTCATTAGCTAGGGCTACTCCACAAACAAAGTGCGATGAGATAGGGTTTTGTTGGAATGGTCTGTCACCCATCCGAACTCTATTTGGTTGAGGGTAGAGTCCGATTGAAGGGCCTCATACCACTGTGTAGCCTGATAATCGCATCTGAACATATTCTGGACAAATGTTTGTAGTTGGTGGGAGAGAGCGTAGTTTGGGGACAGAGTGAGTACTCGTTCCAATTTTAAGCGCCCATATGCGCTGGCGGCACTCTGTCGTGAAATCACTCTTAAGCTTGCTACAGTAGCATGCAACCATCAATGCAGTTGCGTCCGTCTTGTCCTGCTCCATATCACTACCAACTTTACCGATAGTGTCAAGTTTCAATACCTACTTTGCTGTTGAAATGGCAGTTAACATTCTAACTCCGTAAGTGGCCGCCACTGTACACTTCCACTTATGGCATGCCAAGAACCTCCGAGATGATATCGAAGTGCTTCTTCACTGTTGTTAGGATGGCAACATATGTTCAGCCATGGATGGGAGACTGCATGGTCCTGGGACAGGTTTTGGGCTTCATAATGATGGAGAAGTAACACAAAAATATCCGTGTCATCAGCAACAATGCAGACTCTTGCCTCTGGATCATGGGCAATGAAAATGCTTGCTGTGTCTCGATGTTGTGTGTCTCCTTTCCTGTATACATTTGAGCACTGAATTACGGGCTAGAAACTGTTGACTTCAGGTTGACTTTGAGGACCCTTGAAAACGCCGTGGCTCGCACTGCTCGGTTGCTGCTCTTGTTTGAGTAAACCAGGTATCTGTCAAACGCCAGGTAAATGTCATATTCAAAGAGTTTGAAGGCCTACCAGATTATGACAACTTGAACATACGTCTGGACTGAGCCATAGCGTGCCAATCAATTGATCAGAGAACAACGGAGAGATCAATAACCACACCAGTCGGATAGCCCCAAATCCTCAATGCCATTCCACAGCAAAGTTTTTCTTGAGCGTTGACTGGCCGGTCGCCACTCTCATGTTCCCATCTGGGTGGAACATGGAGGGTGGGTAGGCTGCTAGCTCAGTTGAGAGTACTTGTGGTAAGTCGATATCTCTATCGCTGAGTTGAAGACTGATGACTATGGCGTAGATGGCCTCCTTGTTCAAAACTTTGTGCTCTCCGACAAGAGTGTTTTTTCTGGAACGCGAAAGTCACCGCGCGCTTGGAGCGTGCCATAAAATCCCTCTTGCCAGGAGCTCTCAAACTGCTTAATTTGTCCCTTGCCGATTTCAATTCAGTGATAATATTGTGACAAGTGCAACGTATTGTAGAGATAGAGAACGCTCAGATTGACCTACTAATGGCCTAGCTTTGAAATTATCAAGACTCTAACACCACAAATGACCACGACTTTGCCTTATCATGCGACTTTGACCTGCAGGTGTACAGAAGATGTAAGTCTTTGTATTCGTCATCAAAGCAAATCAAACGCTTTTTCATGTGTTTTTTTACCACATGAAAAAGCGTTTGATTTGCTTTGCTATATCTTCAACTCTCAAATTCTAACGTATTTTTTGGTTTTTGGGACGTAAAATTTCCTTGATATTGACCTATTTTGCATGATCTTTCCTTCTATCATCTCCAACTATACCCCAGTGAAATCGACATCCTAAAACATGATTTTGACACCAACATCATTGCACTATATCATCTGTTTCGTAAGTTATGATAATGTTTTGGATTTTTGGCATTTCGGTGGCCATTTTACATTTGTATGCACAGGACTACGTTGAAATATCAACGTCTCGGCAGGTTCCGATTCCCTGACCAACAAAAACCTATGTTTAAACTTCAAGATCAGCTTCCTCGGTCATGTCGTTCAGAAAAGATTTTGTTTCTAGACGACATGTACTAATCAACAAATTAAAAGAAATGAATTAAGGGTTGCATTGCAAGGTTTTGGGAAAATATGGTGTTCTGCCACTGGATTATACCGAAATGACGTAGGGAAAAATTGTGACCCATGCTCATAGAAGGGCTACGAGCCGCTCCCTGTGATTTTGTTAATACTTATCATGTGTTTAATTGTTTGAGTTATCTACAAAACAGATCATGTTACATTACTACGTCACGGTCATTTTACTAATTACATTAAGTTTACTAATACGACCTACGTCTTCAAAATTACAGTTATATGTGTTTTAACCTATCAAATATTATTGAGTACATATTTTGTGTTTTGCTATTTTCTTGATACAACTACCATAGAAATGCAATGTTGTTGATAACGCCATACTGACAATAAAGGATACATGTTCTTCCAACATATGGAACAGTTCGTGGACAGCTAAACATGGATTGCGCCAACATCATGTAGGAATATTAAAGTACCAATAAACAATAAAGAAACTGTAAGGTAACTAACAATAAAACTTAGCCTACATTAAGTTCTCCCCAGAACACCAAACCTGTTCACAAAGTTGCCAAAGACATTTTCAACGACTTTCTTTGCTCTGAATAGGCAATAATTAAAGATCCTCTGTGTCTCATTCAAGTTCCTGTGTGGGAAAGGCCTCATAAAGTGATCTTTCAGGCCAAAAGCTTCATCACCCACCACAACGTATGGCACTTATTTCTGTCTCACTGGCTGTGATTTGGCTGGTGGAATATTTAACGCATTCATTTCCAAAGCATGTGACAGAGATGATGCAGCAAGACGCCCGCGTCACTCGCTCGGCCATTAGCACCAACATCCAGCATCATATATATGTAACTGGCATCGACACAGCCATCAGAACTATACTGAAAAAGTTCTTATAATTGTAATACACAGATCCGCTAGTAGTGTTTGTAGTCCTTTCGCAGAAGGTGTAAACAGAAGTAGATCATCGGCATATATAAGGTTATTAACAACCATATTACCAAGACTACAACCAATTTGTTTTTTGTGCAGTTGTATACTCAGATTATCCACATAAATGTTAAAAAGTAAAGAGGATAACTTTCCACCTTGCTTAGCACCATTGCCTAAGTATTTCACCAACAACAACTTTTCAAACAATCTTTTTGTTAAAAATGTAATTAAATATATGGCACAAATTCAGAAAATGAATATATTACGCAAGAGTTTGTCCAGGTTTTTGTGAAACTATTTTTTTTATTGCATACGGCGAAGTGTAGGACCACGGATATTTACATACCATTTGCGAGGAAACGTAGGGTGATAGCAAGTCTTTCTCCTGGTTGAAATCTCTCAGTTATAGTGGTGTCATTCCTCTGAATATGCGGGGAAACCAGCTCTACAAGGCGATTACAACGGTTCTCGTCCTTCCGGATGAAACTTTTCCATACCCACGGATCCTCCGTCCGCAGCTCGGCCAGCAGCGCATTATAGGTTCCACGAACAGGTCTCCGCAGAAGCCAAGGCCGAACCCAAACGCTTCTCTTTTTTCGTCTTTTTTTGTGTGAAAGATTCGCAATGTAAACGGCACCTAAAGTTAAAAACAACAGCTCTTCGTCAGACGTCATGGCGGCAACCATATTGCCAGTGACGTCGTGCGTGTGATCAGGTCGCACTGTGTTAACACACCATTTGCAAACGAGTTGCAGCACAAGCGAAGCTGCAGCCTAGCTGCAACCATTGCAAGCAATGGTTGCAGCGACTTAGTTGCATCGTGTGACAACACCTTTATTGCTGACATGAAAGTTTCGGAGCAATTTGGAATTGCTGCTTTAAAGGGTAACCAAATATTAGGGCTAATTAGGTGAAATATCACATATAAGGAGAAGCAGCTAATATTACCATTGTACAAAGCAATAGTTAGGCCACATTTGAAATATTGTATACAAGCATGGAGGCCATATCGTAAGAAGGACATAGGTAAGCTAGAAAGAGTGCAACGAACAGCAACTAAGCTTATTCCTAAACTGAAAGATCTTGGTTGTGAAAGACGCCTATTAAAATGTGGGTTGACAACACTAGAGACTAGAAGACTAAAAGGATACCAAATATAAGGTTTAAGATATTGAATGGTTATGAGGATATTGATAGAAATATTGTCTTCAAACTGAAAGGAGGCAGTATAGCCAGAGGGCACAATGCAGCATTAGTCAAGGAACAGTGTAGGTTGGATATGAGAAAGTACTCATTCTCTCAGAGGAACATTAATGACTGCAACACAGTATCTGATGATTGTATTAAGGCTATCAGTGTGAATATATTCAAAAATAAAATTGACAGCTATCTAGCAAGGGCGGGTTACACGTAGGTGGACAATTGACAGCTATCTGGCGAGGGCGGGTTACACGTGGGTGGACAATTGTTGGATTCTCGATAAGCCAAAGGCTTCCTTGTCCGCATGCTGTCTGGAGCTTATAGCTCTGAAAGGTAATCTTGATCAATCTTGTTAACAATCTTATTGTGGCAAGGTTCTTTCTTTTACTTACAACAACGAGTTGCTGGTTGTAAACACAAATGTGCAGGCGTCCATGAGAGATGAAAGCTACAGGCTTTTGGTAGTTTATGTACATTTTGTACTTTCTAGCTTGAGTTTGATATTAATGATTTTGATATCGTTGTTGCTAAGCATTAGGCACCAAAGTGTCAATCGTGAAGATCACCTTTATAATATTGCCAGTATTGGGCGGTGTTGAAAAAACACCTGCACCAGTATCAACGCCTAGGGCTAGGGGTAGTGTTTTACTTCACTAAAGCTAAAGTCTAAATTAGTCTGATTCTGCCCCTTGAACTTAGCTTCTGATACTGGCAAAGAACTAATATCTTTTCTAGTAAACACCGAACTAAAATACTAATTTAGGTCTTCTACCATTAAGAATCCCTGTGATATTATATTTCCAGCATAATCTTCTATAGGACCGATCTTATCCTGAATTGTTTGTTTACTTCGAACATACGCATAAACACTTTTGCTGTTATGTTTTATATTACAAGCTAATTTTTGTCTCATTGAATTTCTAATTTCAGCTGCAGTTTGGTTTAGTGCTTCTTTATAAATAGTGTAATCTTCATCATTTCCAGTACGTTTATATAATTTACTCATAATTTGTTTGTACTTAATTTTTCTAATGGCTTCTTTCGATAAGGGTTTCTTTGTGGACCGTTTTCCTTGTTTTTTAAATGGATCAAAATTGATCGATGATGCACTCAATTCCACTTTTTAATATATTCCAGCATTCTGTTGCTGTCTTATTTTTCAGTGTGTTATTCCAGTCTATCTTAGCTAAATATTTCCTCATGTCCTTATATCTTCCTTCGTGGAAATTTCCCCTGTACTGCTTTTTACTATTCCTTTCTGATTTTACTTTGATGGTAAAATGTATCTGGTTGTCATCACTACTCCCCAGTGACTGACATATCTTGACATTGTCAACTAATTCATTGTGTGACGACAAAACTATGTATAACACATTCTCACGCCTGGTTGGTTCTAGCACATGTTGAGAAAGGAAACTATATTGTACTAAAAAAACAGTGTTGTTCTCACTCCCCATACACTGTAAAGACTTCCATGGTTAAACTCCCCTATAATAACACAGACACGTTTGGTCACTTCCCTTATAGCGTTTTTCATTATTTTTGATGCTTATGTTTGGACTTCGATAATCTAACCGAACCGTTAAAGTTGAGTTTCTTGTAACTATGTTACACCAAACAGCTTCTTTGCAATCTGCTTCTCTTTCTAATTTTATTTTATAAGTCTGGATATATTCTTTAATATATAAAATAACCCCACCTCCCCTTCTTTCTATTATATCTTTCCTAAACATATCTTATCCTGTCAGTCCCTATTGGCATCTGATATATCGATGGTGGCCAATGATACGGTTATACCTATTATGTGAGGGTCATTATCTTCTACCATAACATTTAGTTCATTTCTTTTGTTTACTATACTCTTTGCATTTAAACAAACACATTTATATCCAGCTTCAGAACATTTTTCCAGACGTTCTTTGCTGATTTATTTTATGCTGTCTTTATCTATGCCTCCAGTTTCAGGCTTCTCTGTGAGTCCCCCTACGAATCTAGTTTAAATGTCCAACTGTCAAAATATCGCAGCAGGTTCTCTGAGAATACTACTGCCCCCTTTTCACTTAGACGGAGGCCATCTATCATGTACATATCTTCCCTCCCAACAAAGTATCCCCATGATTCTGTGAATCCCACCCCCTCTTCTTCACACATCTGCTCGACTAGTGCGTTGATCGCCATACTCTAGCAGTGTCTATTTGTTGACCCCCCCCGCATACTCCCATTACAGACAAAATTCCTGAGAGAATAATCTGTTCAACTCTTGTCTTCTTTATCTTCCTCACTAACTGTCTGTACGTCTGTACTACCCCAGCTGTTTCCTCCCTGTCTGCATTATTTATCCCTACGTGTAATAGTGTAGACCCTCTCTTGCCATGCCCCAATACCTTCCCTACCCTTTCAGTCACATGCTCTATCGTAGCCCCGTGAGACAAACAACGACTCCCCCTCGTTTAGTGTTTTATCTGTCTTTCTCAGAATAGAGTAGCCCATGGACTCCCTCTCTTTTCTCATTGTCCCCTCAATCACTGCATCAGAGTAGCTCCTTCTCCGGTGTGCATCCGTCTGGTTGTTGTCTTTGCCTGCAGTTTTATCTCCCATCTTCCGTTCCATTCTTTCCTGTCGCTTTTTCTCTTGTCCCCTTTCTTCCCGTCATCTTTTCTTCTAGCATATTTACTCTCACTTCCTTTCGTCCCTTCATATTTCCTCCCATCACATTTTCTTATCTCCTATCCCGTCCCCTTTTCCCTCCTACACCCTTCTCTACGGTCACTTTCTCCCTTGTCACCCACGCGCCTGTCAAGTTTTTTGTCTTTTGTTGAACACTAAGTCTTCTCCCAACTGTCTTCCTCTCAGTCTTTTGTTTGACCGTCTTACTTACATTTTATATTCTAGGGATAATATAATTGTATGTATATCCAGTTGTATTTAATGTAGATCATTTGCTAATGTCGTCTACTAGTGTGTTTTTATGGAATAACTGGAACAAAAATGTTATTTCCACAATATTAGTTATGTTTAAAAATATTTGCAACAGTTAGCACAAATGACACAACATTCACGTTGAACATTACACATTCTGTCCTGTTTCTAATTACACCACTGAGTCTGTGTATGTAACATTGTCCCAGTCGTCTCTCTTGTTGTCTTCTTCTTCCATTAATGTCCATCTCTCATATGGGTCAACAATTACTTATATTTTTGGGAAAAAGGATCTGCGCAGATTGAGATTTAGAGAAAGTAGAAACTAAGTATAAATAAAATATAAGGTTGCCTAATTCTGAGCACAGCTGCATGCGGGCTGTCCACAAGCCGCAAGCTATCCCACAAGGCAAGCCAGGGGTACGTCGTCCACAGAGCACCCTACTGAAGCACAACGCCAGCTGACCCTTAATTAGATGTGTCTTGACTCCCTCAGAATGAAAGTGCCAATGTGGGAGACTGGACGGTTTCTTTGGGCAGAGCGTTCCTGTCACGGATGGTGCGGAGAAAGAAGGCATTACTTCTGTAGTCCGTGCGACAGGTGATACGCTGTGATCGCTTCCTCTATTCCTCTATCAGACCTAAGAGCTGACAGTGAACATGATGTGCCGCCCGTGTATGGCCAGACACTAGATATGATATAGAGCCGCGCGTATACGCAGTGCATCGATGCACCAAAAGCAGAGCAGACATCACGGCAACATATCACGGTAAGCGTGTGGCCCCAATCCTACATCCTTGTTGTCTGTCGATGGTGCATACACGGGACCATACATGGATACGGCCTAGTAACACGAACTGAACACAGAAGTTGCTGGGAAAATGATAAAACACCATTGGACCTAAGCATCAGCGGTGATGCTGTAAGTCTCACGATGTCACGAGGACACGTAAAACTTGCGTCTTCGCTAGTGGCAAACTCACTACTGATCAAACTAGGTGGCAGCACAGTCCCAATGTAATTAAACGACGTTGTAAAGAAGGTATTGTCACCCGTCACGCCAGACATACAGGCATGGCTTTTAATAGGAAAAGGCACGGAGCCCTTTGACACCAAGACGGTGCAGTTGTACATTGCATGCTTGTTGACATGTCCGCACACTGCCACCTGGGTAAATTTTGAGACATTTGCAGAGTCACGTGTCCTGATAACCAATACATTGTTATTTGAATACGGTCACGTGATTTGTACTTGTGCTCATATTCTGTCGGTCAAACAGAATGACGACACAATGTAGTCATGTGATCTAATCATCTGTGTATATTCATCGCTGTGTGTCCTTTTACACTAAATGACGTTGATGGCAGCTACACGAACGTAATCAAATTAAACGACGTGGATCCAAGTCTCGTGTTGGCAAAGTGACCCCAACGTGAACGAATTTAGCTGTGACTGTCACCAGTGTGACAGTGATACTGATTTGTTATACATTTGAATACATGGAAATTTGGACTCCAATCACAATGTGTAGGCTGTTGATATAGTAAATTGGTGCAAATGTTTCTTTTGCTATAAATTTGTTGTACAATATCATGTTCATTACTATTTGTTGCATAGGAATTGCACCAGATGCATACACACGCATACAAACAAACATTCATATACGTTCATACATACAAACCCATATGCATATACATTGACACCCCACACGCACCCACACACGCATGACACACACCCCACCCCCACACAATGACATTAACATATACACATGCAAACCTATACACACACCCATACATCCACTCACACACACTCTCACGCACAGACACACACCGTTCACTCTTTACTCTCTCGCACGACTGTTGATGCACGGACGCCATGGTGTCTAATCGCCGACTATGTCACCGTGCGTATTCCAGCGTCGATATTTCTTTGAAGAACTGGTTACCGTTGCCGGAGGCTTCCGTTTTATACCTTTTCCTCAAGTCATTGTTGACGAGATCCACGATGTTGCTTCCAGGCACGACCGTATTTCTAAACACCAACTCGCCCCGCTCGTTCCATTCGACGCTAGACTCCCTTCTAGTTTTGTCCAGCAATCTCTGCGCTTTCTTTCTCATGATATTTGGGACGCTATTGACAATATTTGTTCTATTAAGACCTCTTTTACGACACCGCCTCTTTGTCGCTCAGCTTTTCTAACGCGGCTTCCATTTCGTCGCCGCATTCTTGCCTACTTTTTTGTCGTTTAGGTCGTTGTATCGACTCAATACTTGGTTGTATGCAATGTCACTTTTCCCTTAACATCAAAGTCGACTCGATCTAGAATGTCTCGCATTCCATCATGGAGGTGGCGTAAGACGCCTGCGATCGTTGTGGTAGGGGATACCTTTTGGGCGAGCGTTCTCTAACAGGCGTGGATCTACGAGAGGCATTTTCTTCGCGTACCCCATTTACGCTTGCAGTAAACTCTTTATCAAAGGAAATATGACCGACGTAGCTAAAGGGACTAGCAACGCCGACACAAAACCGCCCGGGTTGTAGAATATTTCTTTTATTCACCACAGCTTTCCGTTTCACTAGACTACTACGATACCGCCTCAGCTTCGCTTTTTGTGGGGCATTTAGTATGATGTATTCTTTTAAGATTTTATGCGGCATTCGCACATGACGTCGATGAGGTATCGCTTGCCGTTGGCAATCACTGCTTTTATAAATTTTACGTCCGCTTTCGTCAGCAGCTGAAGACATAGCGCGTTCCTCTTCACTCGCGCTGACACAGTGAATGACGCGCTTTTCGGTCAGATGCCAGTTTTATGTCTTTGGAACATAGGTATACTGTAACTCATCTGGAAATATGTTAGTGCGCAGTCGGAGGTATTTGGGAGTGTCCTGTCTCAAGTCGACGAACTGATAACCATACGGACCCGACGTGGCATCGCCAAACGCTTGTCGCATGTACTTCACACGACCCGGGTACATCTGTTTTGCGAGATGTACTACATAGGTTGCGTCACATGGGTTTTTGAACAACACCATGTATTGAGCTTCCAAACTTATAGTGCGGTTTTCTTTCGCTTTAGGGAATAGGTTTTGTACTAGGTATATGACAAAGGTGTTGCAGTGGTGACTCTTCTTAATAAATAGTTTTGTTACCCGGTCATCACATTCGGCCATCAGGCATCAATCACCACTAAATTGCGCACCTTCAAGTCGAACAACGTTGTTTCCGTTAACCCTTCCACGAAATGTATTTTCTTGTTCCCTACTGCCAGATTGATATACAAAGACTGCCATTCGCCGTAACACCATGCCTCGCTGGGGAGGTAAGCTAATCAATGATGGTGCGTGAGACATTAAACGTTCGAGAATGTCGTTGTTCCACAGCCCGACCGACCAGCTACGATGCAAGTGAACGGATGCACTAACATCGGGTTCATTATGATGACAACTGACTACGGAATATGCATAGCTCGACTTTTTATGTTTCGTTACAGAACAAAACAACATACACACAGAGTTGACACACATATGTTTTATTGTGGATGCGCAACGATTCACTTTAAAGTCACATCAGAGTGACCAATCATACGGAAACACAACGTGTCCTTCCACAAGCTGCGACACAGTCTGTTGTTTTATGTCGTCGATCCAGGCGGAATATGTCCAATCATCATACACAACGTCCGTGAAAGGTACGTCGACACGTACCTCTACAGGTACGTCGATACTCACACGTTTTAGAATGGCTTACCAGTCACTCATTATGTCCACATATTTTATTCGTGCGATAGCTGCGCGTTCAATTTTCCCAGTCGTTGCACGTACAGGTCTTTCATACGGGCGTCCGCCTCTGCCAAGCTACACTATCGGGACGTTTCTTTATCAGGCGGTGAAACGGCGTTGTCGTTCTGCGTACATAGAAGTCTGTATGTATATGGGTTCATCGACGTCACATCGTAGTCAGCATACGATCCACGCTTACTCTTATTGACAGTGAACAGGACCAACGCGCCGATAATTTCTTTCAACTGGTTTTCTAGATCGGAATCGCTCACTCACTCGAATGCGCCGATTCGAACGAACTTTGCCATGGTATCATTGGACAAGCTCAGCCACAAAACGGCCATCGTATCGGTCTCCAACAGATTTAGGCGAATACGGTAGTAATAGGTAGATGCTTCTTGTGCGCCCACAATAGGGCATACCAGGTCGTTGTCTGTATCATGATACACACGTCGATTACAGCACGGAATACTGATGTGTATTACGCCAAAGGCACCATAGAGTAAGTTCCGAACCCACTAACCGTTTGTCGGTGTTGTCCGTAACGAATGACTTCTTGTAACACCCACCTCCTCCTCCTCTTCGTCCATGCGTTTTCGCTTTGTGCCGATCATACCATTCGACATCGCACCTGACTTCTGATGCTGGTACCACCTCCAGCTTCGTACTGCGGTTCGAGACCTACTAGCGCGTGGTTATAACGCCACACACTTCCCTCCTCATGTCATATATATATATTTCTATATATATGTATACACACACACACACATATATATATATATATATATATAGAGAGAGAGAGAGAGAGAGAGAGAGAGAGAGAGAGAGAGAAAGAGAGAGAGAGCTATGGTTGTGGTCATTTTGTTATGACATGCCCGCACCGTTCCGTTGTACTTATTAGGCTGGTCAATCGCCCGTACTCTCGATGCAGTTTACCGCATGCATCTATCCTTGGACTCGACTGTCATGCTAAGTGACGCCTCCCGTCTTATTACCATGTTTACGGCTACGCGGTGAACCAACTTTGCATCCTTATTCATGAGGGGGCGCTCCTTTTAATAGTTTCCACCACATTCCCTTTTCAGCGCTTAAGTAACGGCGACATCAGTGATAACCGAGGTTAACATTGTACGCAACTTTACGCATGCGGAGTGACCTCTTACAGCCAACCAGAATCCACCATTCACCGGAAACACACATACACGGGTGCGCAATGACACAATTAACACAATTACAGCCTTCGCTCCTGTAGGTTTCCGTAGGGAGTCCCCCCAAAGGCATGCTGTACTACTGCGAAGGCTGCGCGTATCAGTGTTTAGTGATCTGACCCAGCGAGACTAGGAACCGCGTACGAACCGAAAGGCCAAGCGAGAACACACTTCGGCATTCGTGAAGAACTGTCACAAATCTGGACTATGTGGCTCGTTGATATGAATGCATTTAATGGTCATTGTTATATTAAGTTGTTTAAGTGTCATCCTAACTGTGATAATCGAACACTAGATTCGACAAACGCTACCTTTGGAGCCGAATAGATTAGACAACATCCACACGTTGAACATATACAAAACAATAAAGCAAACAGAACAACTAAACCCACATGTTCAACAACATAACATTTCTTTTATTTCACATCACAAAATGAGTAATATTTGACATCGCGTTCAAACAGAAAACAGAGATGCAAGAAGAAAAATCACGAAAACACATTGACCCAGCACCCAACACAAACATAATCAACAGAATTACAAAATTCACACATTCTGTGTATACATAACATTTCATCACAAAACGCAAAATTAGTTCGTTCAACAAGCACAAATCTTGAAAAATCCAACGTTCAGCAGGCATGCACTAAAAAAACCCACAAAACAACAAAGTACCAACATTTAACAGACACGCATCTAAAACGGAAACGCTCAGTGCACACGATACAAGAACATTCACTACAAAAGAAACACTTACTGAAAACATTCAGGAGACATATTTGTAAGAATAACAAGAAACAACGTAAAAATGGCGAGGTCAGCAATGCCATCAATAAAGCATGGTTAACCACGGTATGTCATGCATCAGTGTTACTGATGTGTAGGTGGTGTCTCACTCCAGCTCGGTTATAACGATAACGTTAAGCGACATCACGACTTCTTCTCGTTTTTGGAAGGCGATGAATTGTTTGATATGAACGCGTCCGCCCCTGATCATCGGCCGGCCGTGGTTTACCACGGCCTCGTGATGTAGGTGCGTTTTGTTTATTTTTCATACTGGCCACTCCTTTTTGGATATTGTGGACAAGCGTAACCTTTTCCGAGAACTTGTGTCCACGCTGGCGGGTCGTGTCGCGTTTTGACAGTGATTTCAATATGTCTTTTCGAGATTCTATTGTGGTCTCAGTTATGAGTATCTCTTCGGCGAGGCCTTCGCTGGCCATCACCACTAAGTGGATGCGAGTGAGCAATTTACAGTTGTAGCTGACAACGAACACGACAATGACTAGGACGGCCCACGAAATTGCATACCATGTGACGGTCTTGTCTTGCGCGATCTCGTATGTATCCCCTATAGAAAGGAAAGGGTAGCAAATAGTCTAAATAACAGCATTGTGTGAATCAGCTAACGTAAGCATTGACCTACTAGTATAACTTAAAATACTGCTTAAACCTAGCGTAGCTAGAGGTAACTTTATGAAGTCGAGCAGATTTCGAGCACTGGAAACAGTCTAGAAAATCTTTGTTTCGTGGTCCGTCACATGCAGCATCTTGATTTTCTTGACTGATGTGTCAGTCATATCACATGGTCCAATGTCAACGACACAAAAACAACATTGGAGTGATTTTTGAGCGATGCCACTATTATTGCGATGGGAATATTATTTGAAACATTTATTTGAGCTCGTTGATTTATTCAGAGGTAGGGCCGACGACAACTGGACTGGTTTTCGTCATAAGAAACGATAAATTTATTGTTCAGTTTTGATATCGAGTGTTTACACCTGTTTGACACTGGTACTGGGCCCCATGCTGTACCTCTGTCGTGGTTGTGCAGCAATCGATTATTTGTGAAAGAATGACAATGTATTAAATAGTATTTTTGCATGGTGCTAATAAGATAACAAGTATTACATTTGCGTATTGGATTGAACGTGTATGAGTTGTGTACATGTATACTTTTTATTCTATGAGCGAAAAATGTACAACTCAAAACACGTTCCAAAACACTCTTTTGAAGTGTTGCTAGCACCACTACGGTTCGCCCGATCCCAACGATCTTGATATCGTTTGAAAGCTTACGTTTTCTGTTATTCAACCTTGTACATATTTCCCATAATATTTCCTAAAATAACCTTTAAACGGGCTCACAACCGTGCCGTTTCCGATGTCTTAGACTCGGCGAACGATGATGGTTCGCCAACACATTTCATCAATCTACCGACTGAGGCGCCATTTTCTTATTTCATGTTATAAAATCCACCCACTTGTAAAAAGCGGCGGCGTCGCATTCGGAAGATTAGTGTACTGAGTACCCGAAGCCAACATCGTTCGGAACCGTACAGAACACCGAAAACGGCATGATTGTAGGTCCGTTTATTGGTGTTCTATAAATGGGTACCGGGAAATCTAGATGAATGCAAAAAAATTACATAAATTGAATACTTTCAAATGACACCAAGATTGTTGGTATCGCACGAGTTGAATTGATTGTATTTGAACGTGTTTTGAGTTGTACTTTTTAGCTCGCTTATCTATATTAGGTGATACATATGTGATATGTTTTTGCAATATGTGTAATTGTGACGCGCAGTGGCGCTTTGGCTAGAGCATTGAATGCTCAATCGAGAGGACCCGGGTTCGAATCCTGTGTTACCTTGTGCAAGTTCGTTCACTCTACGTTGCTCCAGTTCACTTAGCAGTATGAATGAGTACCTTGCTATACACAGTGGTGGATATTTGTGTAATAATAGTCTTCGCGTATTAATTGCAGCGTGGCTGAATGCTTCTCATATAAGTCGAGATGATATTAGATTGAACAGGTCTGTCAGGGAGTAAAGTGTAAAGCGCCTTGATCGCTCCTAATGACTTTATACTGCGCTATATAAGAACTTAGCAATATAGAGATTATTATCGAATGCCCGCTCAAACTTCTACAACAATTCTATAACATCCCAGTTGTCAGTGTCGGCGATCTTAATTGTTGGGTCCAACAGCTATGGTGGCTGTTGTAGCAAACTCAATGTCATACACAGTTGGCTGTATGAGCGTATATAATTGTTCAGCACGACTGTACTGTTACTCGGTCAGAAATTAGCCGGATACATGCTCAATTTCATTAACATATATACATATATATTTTATATTATATTATACATATGCATATTATATATATATATGCTATGAAATTCTAAATATATATGGATTTCTACACGTGAAAACGTTGACATAAGTGTAAAGATCGCAGTAAAAATGTTCTAATTTAAAATCAATCATTTTCATATTGTCGCAACCCGATAAGATACAAACATGCCGGAAATGTATTTTTGTATGTTGTCGTATATTGTATATCCGACCCCACCATTTTTTTTTTAATTTACATTTTACAAGATATCGGCCATTTGATTACAACCAAGGTAGCCACCATGGAAATGTTAAAATGAAGGTAATCTCATATATTCGTACTAGTCCAGTCTAGTCTAAAATAGAACAACTTGCAATGTCCCCCTAAAATAATTTCCTTGCATTTTTATTAGTCCATGTCATCTAGTAACACAATCCACAGGGTGTGGTCTTTACAACCGCTCGCCTTTTTTTCAAAAACAAAGACCGACATGATAGCCGCCGAAATGCTAGAAATGGCACAAAGTCTGAACATATTGTTTTAGGAAGGCGATCTTGGGGGTCTAAACATAGGTGTTTTGGGGCAAGGAATGTATCTCTGAGGTCATCAATATTCAATGAGTTTTTATTTCAGAAAAATCCAACATGGCTGCCAAAATGGCTGCCCAAATGCTAAAAATCCTTAAGAAACCTTAAAAATGCCATAATGTGTGTGCTAGGTGACGTATTAATTTTCGGTGATCAAGAATTCCGATTCTGGCGCGTTCACGACGATTTGAGGGATGCCTATGCTGCCAAATGATTATATGTCCTCCAAGATGGATGCCTGAAGGCTAAATATGTGAAGCCAATAACTGTTGTTAGTATTTGTTTGTTGATAAGACTAAATCAAATTGAAAATGTCATATGAAATTAACAGGTTATTTATTAATTAAAATTCATTGTGAACTTCTCAACTTATTGCCAATAAGCACTTAATCAGTGACAGTGACTTATGACCGTTTCAGAAAAAACTACATATCCATAATAAATTTCAAACTACTGATGCAGACATTGACACATTATTTCAACTTCATGATAAAGCGCATCACGTAGCTGTAACCAACACTATCCACGTACAGTACAACTATTGGATGATCAACTGGACACAATTAGGCCAAACATTATACCAAAACGCCTTGTGTATGTGCCTCAATACAATCAATACTCTTGATCCTCGTTAGACTCATCAATGTCATGCTGACTCTAATCTCACATATACTCGTTATCTCCATGCGCAGTAGACGCCTTCCTATTGAATGGGTTGTTGCATTCAAGTCCTCCCC
This sequence comes from Paraescarpia echinospica, assembly GCA_020002185.1. NCBI lineage: Eukaryota > Metazoa > Annelida > Polychaeta > Sabellida > Siboglinidae > Paraescarpia > Paraescarpia echinospica. Next base: position 22,018,562 of record CM034544.1, read on the forward strand.
CACAGGCATAACAGATGGTGCACGCAACTTGGCGTCCAGTACATCCGCAGTTGTAGCATCTACAGGCTCACTCTGACTCACGACCGCATCGTTTGATATTGAGTACAGTCTCATGAGCTCGGGATACTCCACCAACAAAGTGCGATGAGATAGGGTTTTGTTGGAATGGTCTGTCACCCATCCGAACTCTATTTGGTTGAGGGTAGGGTCCGATTGTAGGTCCGCATACCACTGTATAGCCTGATAATCGCATCTGAATACATTCTGGACGAATACTTGTTAGCAGAGTGAGTACTCGTTTCAATTTTAAGCGCCCACATGCGCTGGCGGCACTCTGTCATGAAGTCACACTTCAGCTTGCTACAGTAGCATGAAGCCATCAATGCAGTTGCGTCCGTCTTGTCCTGCTCCACATTACTACCAACTTTACAAGTTTCAATCCCTTCTTTGCTGTTGATATGGCAGTGAACATTCCAACTCCATAAGTGGCCGTCACTGTTTCACTTCCGCTTATGGCATGCCAAGAACCTCTGGGATGACATCGAAGTGCTTCTTCACTGTTGTTGGGATGTCAACATATGTTAAGCCATTGATGGGAGACAGCAACGATGGAGACTCTTGCCTCTGGTTCTTGGCCAATGAAAATGGCTTGCTGTGTCTTGATGTTGCCTGCCTCCTTTCCTGTGTACATTTGAGCACTGAATCACGGGCTGCAAAGTGGTGAGTTCAGGTTGACTTTATGGACCCTTGAAGAAGAGCTGCTGGCGCTGCTCGGTTCTGCTCTTGGTTGAGTAAACCTGGTATCTGTTAAACGCCAGGTGAACGTCATTTTCAAAAGAGTTTGAAGGCCTACCAGATTATGAAACCTTGAACATACGTCTGGACTGAGCCTTAGCGGGCCAATCAATTGGTCAGAGAGCAGCGGAGAGATCAGTAACCACAACAGTCGGATAGCCCCAAGTCCTCAATGCTATTCCACAGCAAGGTTTTTCTTGAGCGTTGATTTGCCGGTCGCCACTCTCATGTTCCCATCTGAATGGAACATGGAGGGTAGGTTGACTTCCATCTCGGTTGAGAATACTTGTGGTAAGTCGATCGCTATTTCTGAGTAGAAGACGTATGGCTCTGGCGTAGATGGCCTCCTGGTTCAAAACTTTGTGCTGTCCGACTTTTGTTGGGGGGAAGCGAAGGTCACCATGCGCTTGGGACCTACCGTAAAATCCCTTTTGTCAGGAGCTCTCAAACTGCTTAAGTTGTTCCTTGCTGATTTCATTTCAGTGATAACATTGTGACAAGTGCATCATATTGTAGAGTTAGAGTACACACAGTTTGACATACCAATGGTCTAGCTTTGACATCACCAAGACTCTAGCACCACAAATGACCACGAACCTTTGCCTTAGCATGCAACTTTGACCTTCAGAATATGTTGGTATTTGTATTTGTCATCAACAAAAACCTTTCTAACGTATTTTATTGTTTTTTGGGACGTCAACTTACTTTGACATTGAACTATTTGACATGGTCTTTCTTTCTATCATTTCCAAATATACCACAGTGAAATCAACATCATAAAAAACATGATTTTGACACCAACATCTTTACACTATCTCATCTGTTTCACAAGTTATCAGAATTTAAAGGATTTTTTGCGTTTCGGTGGCCATTTTAGATTTGTATGCGTAGGACTACGTTGAAACATCAACATCACGGCAGGATCCGATTCCCTGACCAAAAAAAACTATCTTTAGACTCCAAGACCAGCTTCCTCGGTCATGTCTTTCAGAAAAGATTTTGTTTCTACACGACATGTACTAATAGAAAATGAAAATAAATAAACTAAGGGGGGCATTGCAAACTTGGAAAATATGGGGTTCTGCCACTGGACTATCCCGAAATGACGTAGGGGAAGATTGTGACCCATGCTCATAGAACGTCACGGCCATTTTACTAGTTACACTAATTTTATTAATACGACCAACGTCGCGCAAAATCACATTTGTATGTGCTTTAACCTATAACATGTCTTTGAATACATATTTTGTGATTTTTGTGTTTTTGTTTTTTTATTAAACATTAACTGTGCCAACATCATGTAGGAATATTAAACTAACAATAAACAAATTGTAATGTTACTAACAATAAAATAAACGGGTTTCAGCCGAATGTTGGCTTTCGGTGCGATAGCAGTAGTGCCATACCTGAGTTTAAGCCCGGGTGCCCCATCATACCAAAGAAGCACTTGTTGTATATTACGCAAATCGGACTTTCGAGATCCTCGCCTTCCGGGGAGACGACGCACCATTGGCAATGGGCTAACTTACTGCATGAGCTGCAATAGCACATCAAAGTCATCAGTTCCGACGTCGCAGTAAAGTATAATACTACTAATACTACTGCTGCTATTACTACTGCTGCGGCTATTACTCCTCTACTACTACACGATTATATCGGGGTTGTCATTTATAGCATGTGGCAGGCTGTATTTGACACATTTAATTGCAAATTCATGGTTAGTTCTAAAAGTATGTATGTTATCTTATGCTCGAGTATTATAATTATGTATGTTTACGCTTGGGATAATTTGCCAGTTATGTAAATATAGAGGTAATAGTTTATGAATGTATTAATTTGTTTATTCTTGTAACTTTAACATGTCTTCTACTTTCAGTATTTTAAGGGTGTTTTTTAAATGTTTCCATGTGAATTGCATTTATTTAAAGTTATTATTCGCACGACATTTTTTATTATCGTAACTCCATTTCTTTGATATCCCCAAACCATGTTACAATAATTTATATGTGATAATATTAATGTGTTATATAACAACACCTTGATATATAAATATATAAAGGTAATACATGCTTTAATCTGTTTTATATGCCAATTGTTTTAAAGCACTTATTTGAGATTTTCTCAGTGTGTTTTTTCCAGTTTAAGTTAATGTCTAAGGTCAATCATAGAAAGATAAATTCGTCTACTGTTTCAATATTTATATAATCTGTTGTAAGCGTAAGAATCTGGTACGTTTATTAGGCATATAAAAATTAATGGTATTTTGATTTGTTTTTATTTAACGATAAGTTTAGCCTTTCATTGACTAACAAATTTCTTAATTTACTAATGACTCTGTACTTTTATTGTGTGTGTTGTTGCTAAGAGATTTAAAAAGCTAGGTAATGTGTCATCATTTATGTAAATAATAAATAATAGTTGTCCAAAATTTCTGAATTTATTTGTTCTATTTTATTACATTGTTTTAAGTTGTGTAAATAACTTTTGAATAATTGCAAGGTTAAGCGAGTTAGGCCATAGTATGTTAATTTGCTAAGTAAAACGTTATGGTCAATAGTATCAAAAGCGTTAGAAAGGTCGATAAATACATTAATTGGTTCATAATTATTATTCATTTGAATTATAATTCTATCTATTCTATCTATCAAGCGCAGCAAATTCCGTTGAATATTTAGCTCTAAAACCATATTGATTATGATATACAAGCTTCATATGATTGAAGTATAAATATAATTGAATAACATTATTTATATATCCAGTACTTTAGAAATTGTAGGAAGAAGGAAATTGGTATGTAGTTTTCAAATAAAGATGGATAATCTTTCTTAAATATAGGAATAACTTTTGTAATTTGTAATTTATCTGGTAATATACCGGAGTTTAACACTTTTGTTTATTAACAGCGTTAATGATGTTATAATTGGAGGTTCAATTATTTTGAGCAATTTTGAAATAATGCCATGAAATCCACAATTGTTTTTGTGGGAAGATTATTAATAGTTATCTTAACAGTTTCTTCATCAACACTTTCAAAAGCAAGTCCTTAATTTACATTTTTATTTAAATAATAAATACAATCGCTGTTACCTTTATATTTAATATACTGATTTATATTTGTAAAATACAATTTATTTGCAATATCATTTTGATCAGTTATTTGTGTACAGTTTAATACAAAAAAATAATGGTAGTGTTTGGTTTGTTCGATTTTTGAAAGAATTTAGTTAATAATTTTCTATTTTTTTATATAATATTTAAATCGATTAAATCTTTGTTTAAAATACATTTGTTTCGTTGGACGAATAGTTTTCTTTAATATCGTGTTAGGTTAACATTAATAATTTCGTAGTTCGACGAATTTTTGTGTGTCAATTATAATTGTTTATAAAGTTTGTATCGATATTGAATATATTTTAGCAATCTTTGAGTAATCCACGTCGATCTTTTATGTTGATATTTATATATTCATTAATTTCACTAGCTTAGTTTGCAAGTGCTTGTTTTTTGTCCGTCATAAATTATATTGTAAATTAAATTTGTGTCTGCATTCTGATTTCTGAGTTTATTGTAAGTCTCACACGATTTAATTTCGTGTTTAACTGCATGAATTGCCTCTTCATTTAATATATTTATTTTAACATATTTAGGTGGAGTTTCTGTCTTCAGTGATATGTTAATAAATATAAAATACGGCTGGTGATCTATATTTTTTTAATTAAAATCACTGCAGTACTTTCCAATATATATTTACTAAGTGTACAAAATTAATTATCTATTAAGCTACCATTTGTTCTAGCAAATCTGGTAGGAAAAGTAATTTGCGGGTAAAGGCTATGATATATTAAGGTGTCAAAATAGATAGTATATGTATCATTTTAATTTAATTTGAGCAAATTGAATAAAGAACTTCAAGTAATAGCTGCATGGTTTCATGCTAATAAGCTCCATTTAAATGTATCCAAATCAAAACATATGTTGTTTTCTAGGTCACGACATCCATTTAGTGAACAAATCACGTTGCAGATGTCAGATCACATAATTAAGCCTACCCATGGTGTAAACATTCTAGGCCTTCTTATTGATAATAAACTTGATTGGCATGAACACATAAATGTATCCAGAAAAAACGTTCAAGTGTTGTATGCTATAAATTCCTGTAGAATCGTTAAAGATAATTCACTATGCATTAGTATATCCATATTTGACATATGGAATAATTCTTTGGGGAGCTACACATAAAAGCTACACAAAGAAATTATTCATTACGCAGAACAAAATTGTTCGTAGTATTCTTCGAACTGGTTTCCATGAGCGTACTCATCCCCTGTTCACATGGTTATATGCACTAAAATTGAAAGGTATTTATAAAATATAAATTGCGAAATTTATGTATAATTATTGTCACAACAATCTGCCAGTGTCGTTATGTAATATTATTTTTACACTACCCTGTGATATTCACAATCATGACACAAGGCAACGTAGACATATTCGTCCAATCAACAGTTCTACCCTACGATCATCAAATAGTTTATTATGCAATGGGCGAATAGTATGGAATAACATGTCGCCATATTCAAAATAATCCTAATATTACCAGCTTCGTATCTTCTCTAGGTAGGCGAGCGGCAAATCCAAAATACGAGATTTATTTTACGAGTTTATATGTCCCCCTCTAAACACACATAAATGCTATATAATTTGAAAATTATATATCTCCCCGTCCCAACGACGTCTTGTCATAGAGCTGCCAAGTGGTGCAGTAAGCGTGAATTCAAGGTCAAACAAGGTTACCGTCAAATGATGAATTTTCGAAATTGTGCTCTTCCGCAATCGTCTTAAAATTACAATAGTTTCACATCTACTTTACTTACTAACCAGATGGCCAAGTCGTATATTTCAAGAAAGTTTATTGTCTCCCCGTCAAACACAGGGATGATATGGAGGTATTACCCGATATGGTACGAATGGAGCTAAGGTCAAACAATGTCACCGTGAAATTATGAACAATCGATTTGTTCGCAATTCCGCGAAAGTCATAAAGTTACAATGACCCTGCAACTACTTCATTTATAAGTACGTATCATAAATTATTTGAAAAAGCGAAAATTCGTAAAAACGAGGTATGACATGGAGCTGCCAGTTGATGGAGTACGTGTGGAGCGACGTTCAAACAGAGTCACCGTCAAGTGATAAATGTTCGAAATTGTTTCATCTCGCAAACGTCATACAAAATAAACGGTTGCGTATATCTACGTTACCTATGTATTCGTGTCAATCTCGTATACCGTTGGAAAGCCAACTGCCTTCTCGTAAATATTCATTAGTTACTGTTCTGAAATATCGAGAAATATGTAGCGCCGTGGTTCAATGGCTAGAGCTTCGGACACTCGACTGAGAGAACCCAGGTTCGAATCCTGTGCGGCGGGGTCGAACCTTTGGCAAGTATGTTAACTATACGGCGCTCCAGTTCACTCAGCTGAGTGAATGAGTACCTGGCTATAGACATTGGTGGATATTTGTGTACGAATTGTGTTCGCGCATTAATTGCAGCGTGGCTGGATGCTTGCCAGATAAGTCGAGATGGTGTTCGATTGAACAGGTCTGGCAGGGAGTAAAGTGTAAAGCACTTTGAGCAGTCATGAGGACTAGATACTGCGCTATATAAGAACTAACCTTTACATTTACTTTATCCTACCAATATATATAGTATTGTCATACTTCAAAAGAGAGCAATGAGACTTGTATTGTGTAGGTCATCTCTGCCACACAACCACTCCATCCTACATGTCGCAGACATTTTAACTGTTAGATCTTGTAAACTTCAGAACATGTTACAACGTCAGCATTCTGTATGTGACCTGCTAATATATAACCTTTTATGAGAAGACATGTTCCCGTAATTACATGTCTTAAAAATCAACTTATAGCTTGTTATGTTACCTAAAATGCTAGAGCCATGTATCTTTCTGTATATGGCAAGGGTATTGGATTCTTTAGATATTGAACTCACCAATACTATAACTGCAAAGTAATCCAAACACGTATACACGAAAACAATCCTTTAGGGAGCGCGTCATGTGTAGTGGTTAGCACATATACCTGGCATGCCAGCGCTCTGTGTTCGAAACCCGGACCGGGAGGGCATGATATTCGATTTAAAACCCTGGTTCTCAACATTGGGGACTATGTATCCCTCGAGACTCGGAGATCACGTTAATGTCGATCCCGTCCCAATTCGGGACGTAAAAAGAACCACTGAGGACGACAAGCACCCTGGCAGTGACCACCCTCAGCGCCAGCACATAAAGGTAGGTTTGGCGATAATGTTCACCAAAAAAGCTGACTAGTTTAATAAGACCTCATAAAACCATTACATTGTAACCACAATAATACACACTGGTCAGTTAATAGAACGTTGCCGAGCGCTGGAAACAACTAGAACAAGTAGAACAATCATAAATTAACAATATGTATAATGTGTATTAATTATTATGTATCATAGTCCAAACCTTGCCGTGGTGAGAGGGCTTGTGTGTTTGAGTGACCCGGAGACCTAAGGTTTGGCTCCAAACAGGGTTACCCAAGCTGGACAGGTCGAAGGGTAGACACCTGACAAATAGGGACCACCCCCTCCTCGAGGTAAAGAGGTTTTCTTGGAGCCAATAACCCCAACTGTAAAAGAAAATGTGGCTTGAGACCTACTGAAAACCAAGCAAACCACGAAGATGGCTACCTGCGACGTCAAAACACTGTATGAAGCAGGGAAAGCAGCACAGGTATGTGAAGAACTACAAGATAGAACTGCTTGGGCTGTGCGAATCCAGATGGCTACAGTCTGGCCAGGTCAGACATACAACAGAAGATATGATGCTGTAAGCGGGACATAACGCCGATGATGCCCCGCACACTGAAGGTGTTGGTTTAATGCTGTCTGGAGAGGCTCAGAGAGCACATAGAGCATGCATTAGCAAACAGTTCCAGAATGATTACTGCCAAATTCACCACGAAAAAGAATATAAAGAATGACGTGGTACAGTGATATGCTCCAAAAAACTATCCGGACGAGGAAAGAAAAGACGACTACAAGCTCTACAAGGTACTTGGAGAACAAAGGCCGAAGGACATCGCCATTCTCATGGGCGACTTCAACGCAAAGATAAGAGGTAACAACACAGGTTATGAGCCAGTCATAGGCAAGCATAAATTAGGACAGATGAATGAAAGTAGAGAACGGTTCGCAGAACAGCTTTTCTATGGGAGGAAGCGTATTCCCACCTGAAGACATTCACAAGGCTACCTGGAGATCATCTACCCATATTACAGAAAACCAAATTGATCGCGTGTGTGTTGGACAGAAGTTCAGACGCTCGCAGTGATAACCTCTGTAATATGGTTAGTTGTGAAAGTAAAGAGTGGGGCTGATGCTACCTCTGATCACCATATGGTGGTGGCAACACTGAAGCTCCATACTAAGAGGCACACAGCACAGGGCTGCAGCACAAGAACACGTTACAGCACATATCTACTGAAGGACAAGTCAATGTCAGACAAGTATCGTGTTTGCCTCTCGAACAAATACCAGATGCTGCAAAAATTATACGAACTAAACTAGAGCAACGAAAACAGAAGCTCAAGCACTGTACACATTTGCTCAGGAGGCAACGAAGAGCACCAGATGTGGCAAGAGAAGCTTGGTGGACAACCCGGCAACACAGGCTGAGGAGGCAGCAGCAAAAACAAATATGAAAGATCTATATAACATAACAAAGAAGCTGGTAGGCAAATATCAACACAGGGACAAACCAATTAAATACAAGCAATGAAAAGCTCTACCTCACCACGGTAAATGACCAACTAAAGAGATGGTTAAAGCACTTCACAGAACTATTAAACCGACACACTGCAGAAGATCCCCCAGTCATACCCCCAGCAGAAACAGTTCTACCCTTGAATTGTGATAAACCAAGCAGAACAGAAGTCAAGAACGGTATCACGAAACCGAAGAACGGAAAATCAGAAATTATGATGAAATACCAAAGGCAGATATTAACAGACCCACATCAGTTTTGAACGGCCTCTTCGAGAAAGTCTGTGAAGACGAGAGTTCCAGAGTAAAGGAGAAAGGAGATCGTAATCAAGCTCTCCAAGAAAGGAGATCTCAGAGAATGCAAGAACTAGAGAGCAATAATTTAACTATCAGCCCCGGGAAAAGTGCTGAATAGAGTTAAAATAGAGATGTTGAAAGAAGCAGTGGACTCAAAGCTCCGAGATCACTAAGCAGGTTTCCGACAGGACAGATCTTGCACCGACCATATCGCTACTCTGCGCAACATATTGGAACAGTCGTTGGAATGGAACGCACCACTGTATGTAAATTTCATTGACTATGAGTAAGCATTTTACACTGTGGGCATATAGACACTCTGTCATCTCATGAGACACTATGACATTCCAGAAAGTTTAATGGCATTTGATATGGGTGAACTTACAGCTAAATGACCTTCCCAAAATGGGTTAAATTTTAATGAATTAATCCTCTAAAAGAGATTATGTTTACCTCGAAAATTAAATTATTATAATAAATTAAATTGCATCTTTTGGAAATCGAAGCTGGATGTGGGAATTTCCGATTTATTATTTTAGTCAGAAACGAAACAGAAAGTAATATTAAAGAATTTATCCAGGCTTATGAAATAAAATTATAAAGAGAAGCAGATTGCGAATAAGCTGTTTGGTGTAACATAGTTACAGGAAACTCAACGTTAATGGTGGGGTTAGTTTATCAAAGTCCAAATATAAGTCTATAAGAGAATGAAAAAGTACAAAACGCTATAAAGGAAGTTAGCAAACAGGACTGTATTATTATGGAAGATTTTAACCATGGTCATATACAATGAAAATCCCTACAGAGTACGGGGACTGAGAACCACACGTTTTTAGTTTTAGTACGAGACAGTTTCCTTTCTCAATATGTGCTAGAGCCAACCTGGGGTGAGAATATGTTAGACGTAGTTTTGTCTTCACATAATTAATTAGTTCACAATGTCAAATTATGTGAGCCACTGGGAAGTAGTGATCACAACCAGATGCATTTTACCTTCAAAGTAAAATCAGAAAGAAATAATAAAAAGCAGTTCAGGAGAAATTTCCACAAAGGAATATTTAAGGAAATTAGTAAATATTTAGCAAAGATAGACTGGAACAACATACTGAAGAATAAGACAGGAACATAATGCTGGAATATATTAAACACAGAAATTGAGTGCATCGTCGATAAATGTGTTCTCTCGAAAAATAAGGAAAACGGTCCAGAAAGAAATACTTATCGAAAGAAGCCTTAAGAACAATTAAGTACAAACAAATGATGTGGAAGTCATATAGAGGTACTGGTAATGATGAAGACTACAACATTTATAAAGAAGCACTAAACCAAGCTACAACTGATATTATAAATTCGAAAGGGAGTTACGAAGAAAAGATAACTCGTAATATAAAGACAGCAAGACTTTTTATACATATATTCGGAGCAAAGAGAAAGTTCAGGATAAGGTCGGTCCTCTAGAAGATAGTGCCAGAGGGATTCTTAATGACGGAAGACCTGATTGAGTATTTTAATTCGGTGTTTACCAGGGAGATATTAGTTCACTGCCAGTACCAGAGGCTAAGTTCAAGGGGGCGAAATCAGACTATTTGGACAGTTAATTGTAACCCCGAAATGGTAGCTAAGAAAAAAAGGGCAATGAAGGATAATAAATCACCTGGAGTGGATGGGACTCCGCTTAAACTTCTACTGGAAATTGTAGAACAAATTAGCATACCTCGTGCAACAGTTTTCAACTTGTCTTTAGAAGAAGGAGTGGTTTCATTAGAATGGAAAGAAGCAAACAGTATACCGTTATTTAAAAAACGTTCCAGAAACAAGTCAGAGAACTACAGACCAGTGAGTTTAACATCAGTGATTTGCAAATTATTAGACAGACTAATTAAAGATCACATAGTGGATTTTCTTTTCTTTCATTACTTGATCAATCCATCTCAACATGGGTTTCTAAAAGAGAGGTCATGCTTAACAAATATGTTATGTTTTTTGGAAGATATCACTAAGTGGGTAGACGATGGATCACCAGTAGATATCTTCTACTTAGATTTTCGGAAAGTTTTCAAGTGCCACATCAACGAATACTGCTTAAAATAAAGGCCCATGTCATAGGAAATGGTTTAATTAACTGGATAAAAAATGGCTAATTGGCAGAAGATAATGGGTAGTAGTTGATGGGGAGGTTTCAACCAGAAAATCAGTTTTGAGTGGGGTACCACAGGAATCAGTACTAGGACCTATATTATTCTTAATATATATCAACGATTTGGACGATTATATAACAAGGAAGGTGTTGTAATTTGGGGATGATACAAAATTGTTTTGAAGGATAAAACATGATGGAGATAGACAGTATTCTCAAATTTATCTTGACAAGTTGATAAAATGGTCTAAAAAACTGCAAATGTTGTTCAATTTTGGGAAACGTAAATGCATCCACCCATGACATGGGACGAAGGTGTAGAATATACAATGGGAAGGGGGGGTACTATACTACTATAAAAGAAAAGGACATAAGGTTAACCATTAGTGCTGATTTGAATGTTTCACAGCAATGCAGTATTGCCGCTTTAAAGGGAAATCAAATTCTTTGAGTAATTAGGCGAAATATAACGTGTAAGGAAAATAACTAATAATACCCTGTACAAAACAATAGTTAGGCCTCATTTAGAATATCGTATTTATGCGTGGAGGTCATATCGTAGGAAGGACATAGATATGCTAGAAAGAGTACGGAGGAGAGCAACTAAAATGATACAAAAACTGAGGGATCTTAGTTAAGAAATACGCCTAAAAGAATGTAGTTTGAAAACACTAGAGACCAGGAGATTGAGAGTAAATCAGATAGAAGTGTCTAAAATATTGAATGGTTATGAAAATATTGATATAAATATTTTTCTCAGTTAAGAAAGATAGAAAGACTAGAAGACATAAGGTTACATTAGTAAAAGAGAAATGTAGATTATATATAAGAAAGTTATCATTATCACAAAGGACTGTAACTGAATGGAACATATTATCTCCTGATTGTGTTGGTGCTAGTAGCGTGAATGTGTTTAAAAATAAAGCAGACACATACCTTAAAAGGGCGGGATACACGTAGATAAAAAGTATTGGACTCTTGATAAGCCAAAAGGCTTCCTTGTCCACCTGCCATCTAGAGTTAATTTTCTGGATGACAATCTTGTTAAATCTTATTAAATCTTGTAATTTAACACGCACTTTCGTGTTAAACCCAACCAAATGAAATGCTCAGTTGGAAACAGTGTAGCCGGTTATGTGGCAACGTGACGTAATTTCGGTACTATTTCTCTCTATATATATGTCTTCCTTTATTATTTATTTCATGTCTTTTCATAATTGCAATAACGTGAAAACTATGGAAAAGGTGTGCAACTTACTTATAAAAAACATTACTACATTTATGATAGCATCAAACAAAACCTATCTTGAAACCGCAAAGATCCCAATCCTACCGGGGCGAGTGAACTTTAACAAAAATATATTTACGAGCCACCAGATCAGATCCGCTAGAACACCGCGAAGATACGTTGGACGAAAACATACAAACAAAGAAACAAACACGATGAGATCCACATTCTATGTTGTACTATTTAAATCATTGGTGAAGCTAAGATAATTGTTTTGATTGAGTTAAGCCATTTTTGTTGGCCTGAAAATATACAATTACTGGATAGTGATTCCTATGCAGCGTAGCTCCAGAAAGTCATAAAATACAAATACAACAATGCCAGAATAAACATTTCGACAAATCCCATAGAGTGACCATCGACGGAATACAACTTACAAGTGGGTAGTTGCTTCTTCACACACGTCAGGGAAACACGATGCCAATGAATCCCGTATTTGTTCGTACTTCTTGGACACTATCGTTTGCTCGTGGTCACTACGCACTGATGTTACTCCAGTTGCGCAAGTCCGCCACTTATCCCTGTTAACAAACAATGCTAATAGTTGTTATTCTTTACTTGAAACATAGCCATAAATATAACCAATACTAGGAAAGGCACAAAATGCTGTGATATACATAATCGGTGGAGATGGATTACTTACCCGACGACGTTATCTGTACAATGATTATATTCCCCAAAGCGAATACAAGGACACTCACATTCCGACTTCGGCCGTTCAACACACGCTGGCGGTGAAGATGAATCCTAAATACACACACACACATAAATATATATATATATATATCCATGCAAATATATATTTAATACTTTATATATATATATATATATGGTTAAACGTTTACATATATATTTAAGAATATTATACATATTGATATAATATATATATATATGTATATATATGGGCATTAATATATATAAACAAATATACACGTAAATGCAAAAGAATGTATGTAACGTTAATTCGCTTATGTTACTTGCGTTACATATAAGTAGTATGTTAAAATAAATATTGTGTATATGTGTGTGTGTGTGTGTGTGTATGTTTGTGTGTGTGTGTGTGTGTGTGTGTGTGTGTGTGTGTGTGTGTATGTGTGTGTATCAATAGTGTATAGGAAGTTGTCATGCAGCATGATTAAACATTAATTAGACGGGCGGCCAAGGACGATAAAAAAAAGCTTCGTGGGCATTTTATGTTACCAGCAACCAACCATTTTATATGTTCTCTATATACGTTACTGATTACGATATGAGTTATTGGACTTTTTGGTTTTTGATTTTTAGGTCAGAAACGCTATAATATACCTCAATAAGACATAATGACAATGCTACACATCATGAAATTATTTTTATTATTATGTTTCTCTACGTAGGCTACAAGTTATAGAATCGAAGTTTTTGCCGGTCAGATTTGGGATTTTTTTGCCAGGTATGCGTGATTTTTTGTATCGAAAATGGCAAAGGTTATCCAAAACGTTGTTAAGCAATTGTGTTAACCATTATGTTTCAGGATGTAATAAGTGGGTTCCAACCATTTTATGTTGTGTTCGCAAATATATCATCGGTTACAGTAGGAGACTTTAGCAAGACACGAATTGGTCTTGTGGTTAATCATGGCTTATTTGTTGCTTAACATCAAATTTGACCCACAATTCGCTAAAAAGCTCTTTTGCCTACATGAGGCCTACTATTTATGTTACAAGTCGACAGGTTCTGGTTCTGTACGTAGGCCACTGGTTTCACAGTAGGTAGTTTTTAGGTCAGTTTGTTTGATGTTTTGGTTAAATACGGATTATTCAACCAAATGGACAACATTTTATTAAATAACTATTTATTCCATATATTTCAGGATGAAATCGGTTTGATTCAACTTGCCAACCGTATCATATGTTTGGTCACATGTCTTAATGTTTTTACTGCAAAATTGTCTAAGCTGCAGCAGATTATACTGCACTTGGACTCGCATACTCATGTTACAAGCATAGTGAAGTTAATTTTGTCTTGAAATATGTTGTATATCACGTGGACGGGGAAATCAAATGTATTCATTTACTTTAGTTGGTTAACTACATTTTGGTCAAATTTGGCATTTCTCGGGACACGAATGACCCATATCTCGCCAAATATCTGAATTCTAACAGGCAAAAATTCCGACTCTGTAACGTGTGGCCAAAGTAGATAAATAATAGACTGATTTAAAAATATTTAACATTGTTATTTTACCTTGCAGAGCCATAATGCGGTTTTAAAATTTGTATCAAATTTTACATAAAAATCCGTTTTCTGACCTAAAAATCAAAACGTCCATACAACCCATACCATAATCAGTAACGTATATACAGTATATACATGTATAACAGGATTGGCTGCTTGTAACAATAAATGCCCACGAACGTCACAGTTCATCGCCGCGGCCGCCCGCCTAAATGTTAATAGCGACCATTATTACTGTCATAATTTCATTGTACGATACATGTCATCTCCTAAAGCTTAGCAGTAATGCTACCCAGAATGAGCATTCGCAAGGATGCGGGTTTCCCTCTTTAATGTCTTTCTTCTTCCATAACATGTAGACATTCGTACTCCGCACTGTTTGCATTTTATAGCCTATTTGTGCTGCTGTTACGTCTAAGTTGTCGATGTATATTTCATCCGCTAGCTGCGACAGATCGGAAGGTAAAACGAATATTTATGATTTAATATCAACTGGTTATCAATTTAGAAGAAGCGAAACTAAATAATTAAAACAACGTTATCGTACGATACGTAGTGAGAATAATTATGTGGGGAAAGAGATTCATATACAGAGTGTAGTGGCAGGAAAATAAGTAAGTTAATTAGTACCACTGATTTTATGTAAGCACAACGGTAAGGGTTTACACGTTCGTGACCATGCCACGGTAATTTTATACGAAACTCTGTAATATTGACAATACTCTCTGTGCAAAAGTAACTTTGTGGAAGAACAAAACATCGAAACGATCATTTACGTTGTATTTGGATATCCGCATGAGGGTCATCGGATCATAGCAATAAGTCTTGTTCATAAAACCGCGTTCTACGAGATCGGCTGCCACTGTTCGATACTGCAAAACATCACAACATTGCGTTCGTCAGGCTCTCGTTCAAAAATAATCACGAGTTAGTTGACCAACCACAATACCCCGCACATTACATTTAAAAAGGATACCAATGTGCGTGTGTGTATGCAGGAATGCATGCATTGCAGGCCCTTCATTTTCAAATTTTCCTGTTCTTATTTTTATTTCCCCGTTATGCTCACGAAAAACCTGTTACACATGCGTTCACCAGTATTACCAGATTGTGGTGAATATTCAGGGGCTGAGTTTCTAGGAATTCCTCCAAATGTACCCCCTTGAGGCTTACAAAATATTGAGACTTCAAACTATCTTGCTGCACTCGCTTTCACACTTAGTACGAAGTCCATTTTGCAACAATGCACACACAATTTGAACTTGTTATTGGGATTATAAAACCAATTTATGATCCAACACAAGACAATGGTATCTGAAAAATAAAATTTCCTTTATCCGTTACTTGAAAAAGAAAACCCGTTCCGATAACGGGACAAGGAGTATCGGGTAAGGGCCTGTAATGTGTGTGTGTGTGTGTGTGTGTGTGTGTGTGTGTGTGTGTGTGTGTGTGTATGTGTGTGTGTGTGTGTGTGTGTGTGTGTATATATACATATATATGTGTGTATATACATATGTATGTGCGTGTATACACACACACGATTTACTTCGATTTAATATTATTGTTCAAAGGAAAAATTGTCTCACACGAGTTTTATTAGTTATTCCCAACAACTAATACTAAGTGAAATACAACTTTCTTATGTTTTATTAACTGCAAAGGCGATTATAACTATATTGAATAAACTTAATGTAGCTGTAACTCTCGGTAAGTCAGTTGACAACATTGTATTTGTAAACAAATAATAAATGTGAATGTGTTAGTTGCTCTTGTTTATTTTAAAAACACATTTTGCACGAAATACAGATTAAACCACATTCGTCATCATCATCGATGCCACTGTTTGTACTGTGGACCCACTGACTGTTGGTGTAATATTGTTTGGTCAGTGCATGAGTGAACACGCCGGAGAACGCTTCTTCGACATTTTTTATATTACATATATTTTGATATATTATGTTAATGTTAGAATACGGCCGTTTTACCCAAATGAGGTTTGTTGACTTGTAAAGCCTGCTGTGGGTTATGTACACGTATCGTACATGCACACCTATACAATTATTTTAGAAAGTTCAAAAATCAAGCAAGCCAAACTTTGGTGTATGTGGTAAAAGTTCACAATTATTAAAATATGGTTACCATGGTAATGGAATTATTGACAGTTGATGAAAAAATAACACGCCGTTGCAAATGTGTATTTGTTTGTGTAAACTATCAAACATTAAGCGACGTATGATGATTATATTATAAATAATATATTGGGGTCTTTTAATGAAAAAAATACTTTGTATTTTCTTTACTTTCCGGTATCTTCGAGTAACACTGAATATTTCTTTAAATGTTTTTTTTTAACAGAAAACCCATTAGTTTGAAGACACCATTGATGGAAAGACATGTGGCAGATTGCATTGCATTATTTTTATCCTGTATTAAAATGTTAGCGTTTATGGTGAGGAACGTAAGAGAATATGGCTCATAAAGGTGGCCGAGAAATCGACATTGCATTAACATAGAGCTACATATTCATGAACGCATGCAAATTAATTCATAAACAACAAAATATCACAAGCCAAACTCATTGATATATATACATATATATATATATATATATATATTATATGTACTGGTTGATGGCAAATTGTTTGCAATGTTTGTATTGTATAATATTACACTTATATATATATATATGTATATATATATATATATATACATATATATATATATATATCAGTATATCTTCTATCCGTAAGGTGCCATCTCTGTGTGAAAAGAATCACTGCGACTTACTATTCGAGTAATGTGCGTACTCCTTTCCAATCTAACGTGTCTTCTACTCCTCACAGGCACAACAAAACTGTCGTGTGTTATGACATAGCCAGCATTATCTACGATACTGCATCTGCAACATAATAACTATAAGAAAATAAGCTGTTTGGCCAATGTGACCTGAAAGTCTAGTGACTTTTAGCTGGAGTAATTATATATGCTTTACCGTTATAGAAGTAACTTGGACTGTCCTAGGGACGACCTTAATTGCGAGGTGGCTGTATTACTAGGTTGACCGTAAAGCTATGTTATGTTGTACTAATTACTTGGACTAGGTTCGATGAAGTCATGATAAGTTGTAATAAAACCTTTCAATTTGCCTTATTAGCTTGTCAACTTTAGAAGATTTCATGCGCTTCCAATCTATGAAATTAAATTGTCCAAACGTTATAATGATTGCCTTCCAAGTGCTTGCCGACTTGGCTCTACGGATATTTATTATGAGCAGCCATTCTAAAAACTCCCATCTCCGTTTTGTAGGGGAGCCGGGGTATACCTAGAAGTCGAGGTATTGGTGGATTTTTTGGTGGATTATTGACAAAAGGGTGTCTAAACAGATCCAACTGCCACCACCCTGGCACCCTCGAGCAATTTGTTTAATTTCAATAAAGCCAATATGGCCGCCTACATATTAGTATTTTGATCATAATTATTATATCCAATTATAACATGAGTTGGTATATTTTTAGGGACGAATGCTCTTTATGAATTTTGGCTAGGACTTCATTCCTTGAGATGGACAATGTGTGATCGCATTGCAGCACTCACAGCTTTCTGCGGTAAATCACTCTTTTTAACATTATCCACATGTCAGTAATAAAAAGTTTTCTATGAAATTGCTAAAGAGGTGGCCAAATATAAATAATTATAAATTATTTATTATACATCACAAAATTGGACACAGTGTGGTTGAAGTATCATGCTGTTACAGTTATTTTAATAGCTTGAAAATTGATTGTGGATTTGATGGCATTTTACTACTGCAACTCAAATTGCAATTCACCCCATTCATGTTTTCAACCAGACAACTACTTAAAGGTCTGGCCAATGACCTCATTCAAGTGCCTGAATTTACCAGAAACTTGGCCTACATCCATAAAAATTGAAAATAGATGATGGCACTGCATTACGCACATCCTTCTGTGTGAAATCATTCTTTTTAACCCTTTCCTACTTCAGCACTGCTCATTACAAGATGGCCCTAGGCGGCAAGCGTGGCCAGATGACACCCCCTGAATGAAACACTACATGGTGATATTGAGGCTTTGAGGACGATGACATCATTCGTGAGTGCGACAGTTCCTGTCTAAGCGAACGACGAATAAGACGAGCACTTTCCTAATTTCAGCGACAATAGCGTTTTTCATGAAATTGCTAAAGGGGTGGTTATACTTAAATCGTCATAGATTAGTTGTGTTATATCCCAATAAGGCTGATGTTTCTTGATTCACAGTCATATTAAAGGTATTTAAATATCTTGAGAATTGTTGATGTAATGGCATATTATATATCGCATATCAAAATGCAATCCACGCCATTCCGAGTTTTGCTTCAATAAAATCAACAATCACTTAAATTTCTGGCTAATGACCTAATGCATCTTCATTCAAGGTTCTAATTATCCAAGAATGTTGGCCCACATACCTTGAGATGACAAAATAGGTGGTAGCATTACAGCACGCACATATTTATGTGTGAAATCACTATTTTTAAACCTTTCTCCATAACATTTCCGCGATAAAAAGTTTTCTATGAAATTACTAAAGGAGTGGCTATAAACAAACCATTATAAAATGGTTAATATACATCTCATGGGAATGACAAAAAACTGGAAACAAAGCCGTTGAAATCTCATGATTCACATATATATCAATTGGATACAACGTTGCTGAAGTATATTGCTTCACAGGCATATGATAATATTTTAACTTGTTGACAACTGTGGGTGTTATGGCATTTATTTACCTCTTGTCAAAAGGCAATCCAAACCATTCAGGCTTTAAACGAGACAATTCGCTGAACACTGAAAATTCTGGCTCTGGCTTTCGTGAAATATAAACAAGTTCTTAACATCGGCTCTAAAATTGTATTCGAAATTCAAAATTACGCTCTAGATCAAATACTACAGACTCAAGCATACGACACTAAAGTCTCACTAAATCTAAATAGGCATACATTACCAACGTAAAGTATATGTTAGATTCAAAATTAACAACTTTAAACAACTGATCACCTCCGCAGACTTCCCGCCAAAACACGCCATCTTGGATTACAAATCAACACCGAAGAAGCCGTGAACCGATCTACCAAACAGCTAAATGCTACTAAATCCCACCAAGCACGCTCAAGATAGTCACTTTCAAACCATATTTTAAACTAAACATCAATCCTAACCAATAAATATAACCAAGTCGCCCACAGTCGGCCAACAAGCACTACGTATGTAATCTCATCCCCTAGCAATGGTAACGCTACGCCTACGGCCTACGCCTACGGGCCCACCACGCCACCACGACTATTTCCCATATCAACCAAACGTAAACCGTAACTCGTTCCATCGCACGCAATTGTAGAGACCTACTTTGATAATAGGCTGCCATTATATAAAAAAAAGGAAAACGGTGCCCACAACAATAAACTTTCTTCTAACTGGCCCTTCGTCAAGACGTTTTCCCATAATCGCCCTGGGGCCCAGCTAGGGCGAAGACCTACATTTTCATTCGCACCGCACCAAAGTCTTGATACTCTTTCACTCGTATAATTACTTGCAATTTTCAAACAGCGCCGCAGCCTATTCAACTTGGATCTTTAGCGTACCACATCAATCTTATTTCCAATTATTAACAGTCACTACTGACACAGGTTATACCATTCTTTTGCCACCCACCTACGCGCCAATCACAACAGTGTTCCAAAGGTCCCTGTTCGTACTTGTATTCATATTAGCCACAATTCGATTCCTTACACAATCCTTCGATGCTTCTGAAACTGACTCAATAAACGGAATATATGCCTTCTCACGCCATTCCTTCAACTCATCCCATCAGATGTGGCCCAAACCAAAAAGTAACAGGACGCTGGCAATACTCGCCCTCTTCCTCTCAGGCGACATACAAACAAACACTGCGATGAATGCAGCATATGGTACCACCGGCCATGCCTAGAAATGTGCATTAAAGACTACAGCCTGTTGCAACGCTTAAACATACAGTGGTTATGCTTTAAGTGCCAAACACTTAATGTATCAAGCTTCACCTTCAGAAGCTTCGAAATTTCCCCAAGTTTCTATGAACCCATAGAATGAGAATATTACCCATGAATCGCTCTCCCCAACTTTCAACCCCTCTTCACCAGCAGCCCCAAGTCGAACCAACAAATATCAAACAACCCATCAAGAAGACCCAATAGCTCCCCAAACTCCTCAAAGATAGCAAAATCTACAAATTCCAGAGGAAGTTCATCAGTATTTGATCTTCCGCATAAAAAACCTACATGTCATGACCATAAACTCTCGCAGCGTAATGAACAAAAGAGCCGACCTGGAAGCGTACATAAACTACATAACACCAGACGTTATCTGTGGCTGTGAGTCCTGGCTTTGTAACAACATAAAGTACAATGAAGTGTTCCCATCTACAGGAAAGTAGGAGGCGGTGTCTTTGTGCTAGTACGGACATACCTCATATCCTCTATTGAACTAGACTTGCATAGCGACTGCGAAATTATGTGGGTCAAAGTACAACTTTAAAAAAAGAACCTACTTATAGGCTCATTCCACATGCCGCATCGCTGCGACAGAACCATACGAGAACTAAATAAATCCCTCACAAAGATCACAACAAACTCGAAACAAAAACAAATAATCCTCTGTGGAGACTTCAACTGTCCCGATATACTATGGGACACAAGCACTGTGAAAACGTGCGCCCCAGACCGATCCGTTCAACAAGCCCTCATTGACACAACATAAAATGCGCAGCTTACACACATCCACATTAGCTCCACTAGAGAGGGCAAGCTACTA
This sequence comes from Paraescarpia echinospica, assembly GCA_020002185.1. NCBI lineage: Eukaryota > Metazoa > Annelida > Polychaeta > Sabellida > Siboglinidae > Paraescarpia > Paraescarpia echinospica. The sequence continues at coordinate 22,039,953 of CM034544.1, forward strand.
GACCTAATCTTTACAACAAATCCCACTGTAGTGACAAACTCTGCTTCTGTGCCAGGGATATCAGACCATGACATCATCGTCACGGATTTTTATATAAGAGTCCAACACCAAAACAAACAACGCACGAAAATTTACCAATTTGCTCGCGCTGACTGGGATAATCTAAATACCGATTTCATCCCTGTCTAATGAAATAAAGACTCAATATTCATTAGGTGCGTGCACATAAACTATTTGGACAATCTTCAAAAACGCACCAGAAATCCATCAACAAACATATCCCATCAAAGCTCAGCTGCAGTCGGTGCAATCTCCTATGGCTAAACAGAAAGCTACAAAGACTACTAAAGCGAAAGAGAAGACGGTACAATAAAGCTAAGAAAACAAACAAATTACAAATTCATACAGAACACATGTAGACGAAGTTTGCGTAAAGCAGAATGGGACTTTATTAATAACACCATTACCACAGGTCTCCAAACAAAAACTCAAAGTCATTCTGGCGCTATACCAAAAGTAGAAAACACGACAACATCGGAGTAGCTCCCTTAAATAAGAATGGATCACTGGTGTGTAACAGTAAGGCTGAGATCCTCTTGGACCAGTTCTAGTTCCAGAGTGTCTTCAAGAAAGAAGACAGAATCCATCCCCAACACCTTGATCCCCCACAACACCCCAATATATGTAACATTAAAATTGACACTACCGGAGTATGTAAATTACTCATGTCCATCAAACCGCATAAAGCATGTGGCCCTGACCAGATCCCAATGCTGTCCTTAAGAACTGTGCCGATACTATATCCCCTGCACTCCGAGACATCTTCCAGAGATCCATGGACACAGCCAACCTACCATCAGACTGGCGCACATCACATACATCGGCTGTCTTTAAAAAGAAGATAAGCACCTACCAGAAAACTACCGCCCCATCTCTCTGACATCGATCCCATGCAAAATTCTCGAACACATAATCTACCGCCATAGCATGACCTACCTAGAAGAGCACACCATCCTAACACACCTCAACCATGGCTTCAGAGCAGGTTTCTCCTGCGAAACACAACTCCTAACCACCACGCAAGACCTATTCTCTTCTTTCGACTCTGGAACTCAAGTAGGCATGGCAATATTATACTTTAACAAGGCTTTTGACACATTCCCCCACACAAAATTCCTCCAGAAACTATCCAACTATGACATAACCGGAACCACGCTTAAGTGGCTAGAAAATGTCCTCACTGACAGATCTATGAAAGTTGTACTAGACGGCGAAACTTCGAGAGAAGTACCCGCCAAATCCGGCGTCCCGCAAGGCATTGCACTTGCCCCCTACTATTCCTCTGTCATATAAACGACCTACCAACATGAGTAAAATCTAAAGTCCGCCTATTTGCAGACGACTGCCTACTATACAGAGAAATCAAAACATTCAACGATTACATTGCACTACAACACGACCTAAAACAACTCCAAAAATGGGCAAAGGACTGGGGTATGAAATTCAATACAAACAAATGCTACATCCTCAATGTAAAACATGAAACTGACTATTTCTACACCCTAAATAATTCCACCCTAGAACGTGTAAACTGCAACCCCTATATTGGTATGTCTATCTCCGGCGACCTTAAATGGCACTCGCACATTGCAACAGTAACTAAAAAAGCAAACTCCACACTTGGTTTCCTAAGGCGTAACATACGACACTCTCCTATAAACAGCAAACGGAGCGCATATATTGCCCTTGTGCGCGCTGCCTTAGAGTACGGAGCCATAGTGTGGGACCCTTACCATCAGGAGGACATAGATAAACTAGAGCGTATCCAACACAGGGCTGTTTATTTCACTACCGGCGACTACCATTCCATACATGAAGGATCGATCACAAACATAAACTTATTAATATACCTAAAACTCAATACCCTACAAAGCAGACGTCGGGACCTACGACTTAAATTCATGTACAAAATAGCAGACGGATCTATCCCAGCCATCCACGCAGAAACATACTTTCGGCCCCAAAGAATAAATAAAAGACCCATCCAACCCAAACAGTTCCCAGATCACGTATCCTCAAACTTTGTACAACACCTAACAACCAATAACACCAGGTGCTATACAGTACCTGCATCCCACACCGACCAATTCAAAAACTCATACTTTATAAAGACAATAGTAGACTGGAATAAACTAAACGAGTCGCAGGTCCAGGCTGAGACCATAAACGATTTCAATCGCCTGTCATGCTGCTCAAACACTCAATAAAAGCATATGCACCCACACCGTCGTGAACCATAGCCAACAGTGGCTCCTTACGACGTAAATATTTAGAATTAGAATAATGTCATGTATCCACATTCAAGGTTCTTGTTGCACCAGAATGTTAACTGGACTTCAGTTAGTATTATTTAGCCAAAATATGTACGCTATATTACAACTATAATATTTATATGATAATAATTTAGAATGAGCATTTTGTCATTGAGAACATCATTATTATATTATAATAATAAGACAGCCATCAAATATCCCAGTTATACTACGTCTTTCAGACGATGGATTTGAGAGCATTGCAGGGTACGTATTTCATATTGTCATAACATTATGTGATTAGGTAGACTTTAACAGTTCATATATCATAATAAAGGGTGCTCTTAGAAGTCTACCTCAATCAGTTGATATAACTATCTTCACATTTCCCAATTATTCGTACTGTCAGCGCCATTAAGGTTTTTTTTCGTTTTGTTAGAGGTGAATTAGTGGTGGTGACAGAACTGTACAGTATACCAGAATACCGGGGAAGAAGTAGAATTACGGTGACCCTCCCATTCACAATGCAACATGCAACATGTCCAACAGTCCGAATCAGTAGTTTACTAGACACCATAAAATGAAGAATTGATAATTTAATCAGTTCCCAAAACTATGAATCCTGGCTAATGATGCTAGAAGCTGCCCAAGGAACCAATCTCCAATTATAGAAACTGCCAAACACGTCAGACAGAAGGAAATTCCCCAAATCTTCTATCATAGAAAATTCAAACAAGTGTCCAAGTCAAGTTGTTGATACAGTCTTTCAGTCTGAATATAATTTATGCTTAAGCATGGACATGCAACAAACATAAACAACTAAGCACCAGTTGCTTCCCTATGCTGAGAAAACATTTACTGGCATTGTTGACATAATCCAGACACTGACTTGGACATTGGGTGTCATACTCACAGCTGGGGGGAAACGATACTGTTTCCAGAAAATAGCAGCTACCGTGAATCAGCAGGAGAACGAGTGGGTGAACAAATGTTGATAGCCAGAGCTGGTGACGCACAAGAAACCAAAGAGTCAGCACAAGTTGCCCGATACAAGAACATGACATAGGTACTAGCTAGACAGGCAAGATCTAAACAGATAATCAGGTAATCCAAAACTAGAATGGGTCCAACGTTCAACGAGAGATTGGTAAACATCTCAGACAACATACCTACCATCAATGCACGAGCAATTTAGTTGACAACTTTAGTTAATTATGGATCAAGCTGTCTAGGCAAAACTGTAGCTTGGTCTGAGACAAGAAAACGATATGACTGACGCAGCATCATTAGGCCAACAGAACTTAGACATCGTGTTGCACAGATCACCGTCAGCGGAGTGGAAGGTCCTTTGGAACGACTTCTTGGAACACCGTCGCGATGGTCGTTGAGACTAGTTGTCAACATTCTGAATGTCTTATGTGGACATAGTAGAAGATGAGTGCTTGGCTTTCTGCGTGCTTCTCGCGAGAGGACATGTTACATTGTGAAGGAGAGGGTTGCATTAATTCTACTTCTACCCAGTCTACTCTACTCGACTGTACAGTTCTATCACCACCACTGTATCACCTGAAAGAAGACAAAAAGTTAAAATGTTAATATTGCTGGTAATATAAACAATGGGTAAATGTGAAGACATTGATATTAATCGGCGTACGTAGGTTCCTCAGAGCATCCTGAATCCTGAAATGAAATTAAGTGAAATGAAATGATAAATGTGTTTGAAACGTCGTATACGTAAACTTAATACTCTTGTAATGTGTCATATATGAAGCCTGTTCAAAGCAAATTCACGTTAATAATTCCGCTCAAACGAGATCATTTGCGTGTCACAGATAGTGCCCGTGAGCACGCCCTGTCCTCTAGAACGGCAAGCCTGTTGTTTCAGATTGGTCATGAAATTGTAATCACGGAATGTAATATTGGTTTGATTTCACCGTAAAGAACTTATCCACAACTTTGTCGCTGGATGTACTCAGGAATTGTGTATAACTTGTTGAGTTATTGCCGTTTGCACTTTGGTAATGCTCAATCTTGCATTACATCCGCTGCTGGTATGGATTAAGCATTCGCGATGCTCAAGTGGCCATAACTCAAAAACTAAAACCAAGTCATGGGTACATCCAGCGGCATACGTAGATATGGTTATTATATTTACTGTGTTATCAAAAATAGTAAATCCCATTGCAAGTTTGAGTATTCGCAAAGTTCAAACGACAATAACTCAAAACTAAAAACAATTCCTGCGTGCACCCAGCGACACATTTGTAGGTAAGATTATTATTTTACGGTGATATAAAATGTTAATAAATTCCTCGATTGCAATTTTAGGTACGGCTTGAAACACCAAACCGCAAACCGCGCCATGCTAAATCCTAGCCGTGCTATCTGCAATGACGTCTCCTCGGCCGCTAGGTGTCGCAACAAACTTTGCATAAAAGCGCGACAAAAAGTGGCTTTGATCAAGGTGACGGAGGAGATTAAAAAGTAGTTGAATATCGGGACACTATTGTAGAATATATTTAATTCCGATTGGGAATAAAAAGGGACATTTTGCTTAGTTTTAATACATACAGTGTGTATATAGTGTTGTTTTGTCAAACACGTTCCGTTGGCTGTTGCCTTTAATAAAATACGTTATTTTTGTTAAAGCTATGTGAGTGTGTGTGTATGTGTGTGTGTGTGTGTGTGTGTGTGTGTGTGTGTGTGTGTGTGTGTGTGGCTTATATATTTATATAACTGACTGCGACGTTTAGTTCGGACAACATTCAAATGTACTTATAACTTCATGAAAATTGAGTCCTTAGAATGTTGATCTGATCCGGTGAAAACTAATTTAATTGTTTGTTCCAAAAATTCACATAAAACTATTAGATAGGTTCAGATTTTTTTTAATGAGCTTGAAACGAGCAGCGGGAAAAGCTCGAAACGAGAAGGAACCTTCGAGCCGTCATCGACTACTTGTATCGACCGTCCATTCCTTCACTGATATAGATAAAGCAATTCTCACAAACCGCCTGCAAGTGGCCTTACTCGAATTGATGGGCACAAGCCGGGTATTCCTTCATTACTGTTTCTTGCAAATGCTCTAAATGCATGTCGACACCCATAACGCCTAATGCTACCTTGTGTTGTACGTTGCTGTTGCTGAAAGAAAACAATCAGATGTAGTTTACTTATCAAACGTTCAGTATTCTGTTACAGCCATCGTATCAGAGGAGAGGAGTTATGCATTTTCTTAAAACGAAGCATCCACAATGGATAACGAAATACTAAACAAATACAGAGACAATCTGGCGGCACAATGTTTTAAATTGAAAGCATAATATAAAACAATCAATAGATAATGTGTCATAGTCACCGGAACTCGGTGGCTTTGAGGGTTCAAACTTCAATATTTTTGGTGGGGGGCTGAAGGTAGGATTATCTCCCTAGTATTTAGGGAAATGGGGTGCAAATGTTTTTTGGAGAGTGTTAGTGTGTTTTGAGAGCCTTGCCGGGAGTGCATTGGGAGGTTTTGTGGATAGCCTGAAAGTGTTATGTTTGAGTGGGGGCCTCAAGGGGAGTTGCTGTTGACAGTTTTCGGTGAGCTTCAAAATATTTAAACGTCCCCAGTATTCAACAACAACCCTCCGTCTTCCGATGTCATAATCCGACAGCGGAGTGGTGCTGAAGTTCCGGCTCAGACACTCAATATTAATTTTGTTCTGATGTCAGTGTATAGTCTATTCAAGATTCGTCCTCAGTTAGAATAACTATGATAATAAATCTGCATTGTTCCTTCACTAACTACTTTTGTGTTGTCTGATTCTTCTACATACGAGGAGCTTACACGACTACCAATATTTTTCTAACTGTTCAATATCGATAACACTGTAATTTGATATTCTCTTAACATCTTGTCCCTAGGTAAACCATATTACTTAGGTGATTTTCAAAAATAAAAACTATTTCATTTTTGGGATTAGCTTAGTAGACCTCTCTCCTGTGGTATGTGTGTAGATCTATAGCATGCATATGTTCTGCTCACAATTTTGCCTCCAATATTCTAAATGATGTCAAACTAGTGCTTTAGGTATACATAGTAAGCTCTGCGCGTATTTTGCTTTTAAGGGAAAGCACCGATGTGTTACAGTCATGATATTCCGTATACGTACATTTGTGCATTCAGCATGACAGCTTGAGCAAAACCAATAATAACGCCAGAATCGAAAACGTCGAAAGTCGGCCTCGTTATTACGATGTTTCCTTTGAATGCCATAGCCTTCTTGAACCTACGGGTGTTGAGCATTCACGTGTAGTCGCATTGGTTACAGACTACTCAGCAGTCATGTTTCTCACGATACACATAGCAGACACGAGTTACGCAAGTGCACGCACACGTAGACCAGACACACGCACATGGGCCGCACACACATTGAACTACAAAGGAAACGCAAAGGTTTTCTATAAGTTTTTGGTCACGAAACTGTAAAGCCGCCGGTCTGCACGAGACGGCTATATTTGCAATGCTGATTATGTTGAATAAATTAGTTCCGAGTATGTTTTAACCCTCTCGTGGTCAGAACGCCCGAATCAACCCGTCTCCCACTCACGGCCAGAACGCCTGAATACGCCCGAATACAGGGGCACATTTAAACTGGTACCGCGAAACAGTGTCATCCAATAACGGCAATTTATTTCGGCAGTTAGCATATCATAATATTGAAGTTTCACTGGGAAGCGTCAACAGTGAGAAATGATGGCGATTTCCGTGGCTAAATAGCGCCAATCACCACGCGGTTTTGTAGTCGAACACAATTTCCGGTCCCTCTTTTACGCCACGCAGTGAATATTTTAATGGCGATTTTCAGCCAATCAGATTAAAGTTTAACATTTGCTGCGGGCATAAACATTATTCAAAAACATGCGTCCGCAGGCGATTTCTACAATTAAATGCTAACTTTGGAAAGGTCGATTTTGTTGTAAAGAAGTATTAATGCGCCGCGCAACGAAGCGGGTGGTGTTTTTTAGCTTTGGTGTAATTCTCGACATTGTCGAACTCCAGTAATTCGGACTTTTATGGGATTTTCGAATCGAGTTTATAACGAACGCTGCCAACGAAGGGGAATATTTTGCACTATGATTACCCATTTTAAATATAACACCAACTTAATAGTTCAGACGGGATGACAACTATGATCACAAAGAACGCCATTTTGTATAAAATCTTGAAAATACATGCACTCTGAAAAACTTATTTTCTGCTATGCTGTTGTGGTCACGATTGTAACGTTATTGGCAATGATCGCTCCATATTGTAAGAACGGCTCTGTTATATTATAGCCAGGAGTCATATGTATATGTTAAGACTGTAACCTTGCATTGTTTTGGTCTCGACATTGGCAACAACTACGCTACTTATGTTAGCCTCCAAATACGTGCGAGAACATTATCTTGAAATAAATAAATAAATAAATATACTTATAATATAGTACAAGTCCAGTTAGAAGCTTCATGCCAAGTCTAAAAGTCATTACAGCAGTTAAAATAATGATTAAAACAGAATATCTAAAAGTGCTCTTGAACGTTTCACTGTTCATTAAATGCATTGAAAATAAGTGGATCACTCAGGAGATCCGGGACTGCTCCGGTTACTGGAGTAAAAGTATCGATTAAAATAGGTTAAGATAGAGCGTTTTATGCGCTCTTAAACGCGTCTTCACTATTTAGTTCAAGCATTGATAGGGGTAAATCGAGAGATTAGATGTGCTGCCATAAAACTCGCGTCTCCGGCTTTGCATGTTGTTCGCGGTCTCACAAATTGACGATTTCCCTCTGACCGAAAAGTCCTGATGGGCAAGTACATGCAAACAAGCTCGCTCACGTACACGGGCCCACACTTGTTGACGCTCTGTGCACGAGAACCAGAACATTAAAAGGAACGCGTTCCCGTCCCAGCAGACAATATTGGTCTCTGGTGTGATGCTTGCGTATTTGGGCACCCGCACAATCATTCAGGCTGCAGCGTTTTTGACACGCTGTAACCGTACAAAGTTCTTCTCAATGGTGCCGTACAGGAGGGTGTTGCAGTAGTCGAGCCTTGATGTAACTAATGCGTTGACTACTCTCTCCCTGGTATGCCTTCGCAGGAAGTTGTTGATTTGGCTGATGTGATGTAGGTGGAAGTAGCATGACCGGATGGTCGTTGATGTATTGGCAGACATGTCCATCCGACAGTCTAAGACGGCACCAAAGTATATAATCTGATGAGAGAACCACCAATATTCATATGCAATCTGGACAATCACAACACGCTGCTTGCGATCTTGCAGATTTGACTCCATCCACTGGAGGGCGTAACCATGAATACCATTGCGCTTGCTGAGCCGATTGAGTAGATAGTGTGGTTAATCGTGCCAAAGGCTGAACTCAGTTGATGATGCGCGAGCTGAGTGCCTCTTTGCGATCCAAGGCCACCCGGATATCATTGCCGACTCTCAACAGTGCGGTTTCTGTAGACTGAAGCTTTCTGTATGAAGACTGTAACTGTTCACTCATATCTTGTAAGTCAAGATGATCACACAATCGCTGTGCTACTATCTTTTCAATAACCCTGGACAGGTGAGACAGACCGCTGACAGGTCTGTAGCTATGTAGCACGTCACGGTCCAGAGATGGCTTCTTTAATAATGGACGAACACGAGTCTCTTTTAAAGACGCTAGCACTGGCAGAGGATCGAGTTGACAGCTCTTTGTTAATCCACACACAATCTTGTGTATCGCCTCTTCCGATGTTGGCACGAGCAAAACGAGTGGTTGATTGAAACATGCCATCTGTCTCACTGGTGCGTTTGAGGAGTGCATCGTTTCTAACTATGCCCGAAACTGTTGCACTTTCTAAGTGAAGTGTTAGGCGAACTTGATGCAACCAGTTAATTAAAATTCCGGATAGATGTTCTTCTGTTCAACACCCGACTTGGGACCTGACAAACCGGAACATCGATTTGTTGTCAGCTCTCTGCAGAGTGTCTTGACAGTAGTTAGCCTTAGCCTTAGTTATACAAACTGTCGAAGCATTGCGGGCGTCGACATAGCGCTGCCGGTGAACTTCGAGTTTGGTCGTCCACCAGCGTTGTTCCACTGGCGTCTCTTCTCTCTAGCCTCCTTATCTTTCTGTTGTACCATGAACACGGCTTAGTTCCTCTCCTTACTCTGTTCGTGGTTGTAGCGTGTTTATCGAAAACCATACGCAAGATTGTAACGTAGATGTTAACCATGTACTGCGTGCTTTCAGTGTGTCAATGTAGAATTTGTTCGCAGTGGTAGGCGATATCTTCCCAAAAAAGATCAATTTGGAAGTGGTGAAAGTCATGTAAAAGGATGGCAGTGGGGGTAGTGAATGGCATGATCACCGCGAGCACACAGTCAGTACAGTGATGATAAACCATTGACAAAGGCTTGACCGTCACTGGTCAACAGCGCGACTAATCACTAGGTCCACAATAAGACCGTCCCTAACATGTTGAATTAGTTCAAATGTGTCCAACAGATCTACCAGTTTGTCAGCTTTTGGTGGATCGTCAAAGTGTATGTTGAAGTCACCAAATATGAATACAGGCACAACGTGGAGGGTAATGTCACTGAGCAATATTTATATCACGTCAGTGAAATGTGAGGTTGTGTCAGAGGTTGTGTCAATAATAGTGTCTTGGAGAATATTGTGAACTTGCAACTTACCAGGATCTTATTTTCGCTACATAACTTTTCCCCCACGCTCCTCCTGGAAAAAGTCGAACGACTTTGTCTGGGATGGCGAAATAGTACCAAACGAACATTGGATTGACGTTAGATTTCCATACCAGGGAGAGAATTGATGTGACCCCAACGGCTGTCTTCACTCCAGGCTGAAAGTGATTCACATTTCTACATTTACTGCATCATACAAATACTTTTTCTGGGGAGATATTTAACAGGATGTAGTGCATTTGGTTTGCTGTAGAAGTCCTAGACAAATTTAATAGGTAGCATCAGCAGCCGCAGCCGCAGCAGCAGCAATAACAACAACAGCAGTAATAATTATAATTATATTAATAATATTAGCAGTATTAGTATTAAAATAACAAGATAACTTATTTAGCCCTTAAATCCTTGGAAACAAAGCTGAGAGGCGCATAAAGAAAACAGGGTTGGTTAATTAATAAGCACTATATTAATTGCCAACAGATGTATGGATACGACGTAGAGCTAACGTGGATAAGCACAGTAATTATTATCCATAATTTTATATTACAAGATGGATAAGCATAGTTATTAGGCAATGTTTTGTAATGACCGCGGAATTTTGTAATATTTCCAGCTAAGAGAGCCAATTCTAAAGAGTCGGCACTGTCGTGTATCAGCGTACACACTAGCACCTGAAGGAATGCCTTGGTAGAAAACAGTCGTGAACGTAATGTTAAAAATGTTAGAAAACACACAGCATCGTTACAACCATACACCATAACGCGCACGCAGACACTCGTTGTTTGTTAACAATGACGAAGGTCGGAGAAAATGTGAAGTTCACGTCCATCGACAGGCAGACGTCGGACGTGATAGTGTAGAATTATTTATTACTATTCGTACTGCTATCCTACTGATATCAGGGTAGATATACATAAGCATTATTGTGTTATCGTGTACTCCAAGTTGTCAAGTTTTATGCCGCGAGCGATTGTTAGGTTACGTTTTACGTATTACGCGCACATTTGGCGGCCATTGAAAAAGTAACCGCCAAAACTAATACTCTTCATATCTTGAGAACTGCACCACACACAGCTATCGTCTTGGGCTCAAAATAGAGGTTTTCCGAGGCACCTATTTCAAATATTTCACCTATGGCCTTGTCCGACATTCACATCTGCCATTTTGAAAGATGGAGGCCATATACATTATTGTATCTATATCTCATGAACTGCGTCACCTAGAGCCTAATAAAGACGGGTGGACAGCGATTTCAGTTTATTCAATTATGTTTTGCATTTGACTTTTGTTGACATTCATATCCGCCATTATAAAATACTGGCGGCAGTCAAAACCAATTATTTCCATACCTCAGGAACTACAGCATACATTAACTATACAGCTGTTATTTCTGTGTCCAAATATAGATTTTCCGGGGTAACAACTCCACACATGTTACTTATATAAATTATCGACACACATGTCAGCCATTTTTACAGATGGCGGATGTGAAAACGAATTTCCCCATATTTAAAGAACTACGCCACGTAGAGCAGTTATGTTGGAGTCAAAACATTTTATTAAACAGGTTTCATTATATCTTTTTCTGACATTAGAATCCTCTATTTAAAATATGACCCCCTTCAAAACGAATGTTTCCATACCTTAAAAAATACGTCACATAGAGCCATAACGGCGATGTAAAAATGCAGGGTTGGGGATAGTCATTTAAAATATAATTTTTTTTACCTTTTTTGATATTCGTCTCCACCATGTGTAAAAATGGCATTATCCGATAAAAACAGGGATCAGACTGCACCTCAGATAGCACTAAACAGGTTTTAAAGCCATCTATCAATAGGAAACATCATACATATTCACCATTTTGTATGCCTGTTTGTAGTTCTAGTTGTTTTCAGCGCTCGGCAACGGTCTATTAACTGACTAATCTGTATTATTGTGGTTACAATGTAATGGTCTTATAAGGTCTCATTCAACTTTAGTGAACTTGTACAATCGAACACGAAAGGCCAAACATTCATAAAAATCAGAAAACTTGTTGGATGTCATCCGAGGACGTGCTTTTGCCGAACTAATTTCTTTGATTGACGAGCACATATCAGAATGTGAACATGCACGTGTAGCTCCAGTTTTTAAATTGTCCATGCTTGTTAACTTGTACAGGAATCTTCTACAGCAACTAGGTGACGTGACTGGTATTGTTCCTTGTACAAGACTGAAACAACGAATTCTGTGTAACTTCCATGAGCTGTGTGCGTCACTGAGCGGTCGCGACGTTGTCCTTTTCACGAACAGTGATGTTAGAAGCGCCTTCAGGAAAGCGTGTGACACATATGCAGAAGATGAAACTTTCATCCTCACTCACAATATTGTTAGAAAGCAAATACTACAAAGAAACTGCAAATTAGGTGGTTCGTTTGTTGGAGTGGATTCGGTACCTGGATTGCTACTCACCTTCATAAACATGGTGCTCTATGAACCAAACATAAGAGTCCAAGCTAACGTTGTCTGCATCGTACCTCCAGGGATCTGTCACCATTGGACAGAATCTCGTGTACAAATGCATGTCTCGTCCGTTGGCCGAACGCAGTTCGTCCAGACACAGCCCACTGCGCGAGCCGCCACTGCCAGTGTATATGGGAGTAGTCATCCACACGCAAACTAGGAAGCGATATCTCGTTGACACAATGTTCCACCTGTGAATGTGTGTGTCATACGACCGTATGCTCCAAATCTTACTATTTCAGCACATAACAGGTAGGGGTCGACTGCCGCGTGGTGAAGGAGCGGTCTTCACCATTGTCGATTGCTGCTTGGAACAAATCAATTGTTGCTGAGTTGCCATCGCCTTATGCAAACGTCCCACCATTGTCAACAGGACGAATGTCAACGTCAGTGCCAAAACTTGACACCACAAAGGCCATTGACACCAACCCAAGGGAGACCGGATTACCTAAAACGGAACGGGGATGGTTAGAACAAATGGAACGAGTCCACACCAGTCAAGAGAGTACACAGAAGTCGGTGGCATGGGCATACCACGCTAGTAAACTGAATGTGCGGGTGAAAGATGTGAAGACCTGCGTGTCCGCCTTGTTGCCGCTGTTCTACGATGAAGCTACTTCTGTGCCAAAGATTCGTTGCGCCATGGATATCATCAAGACAGCCGTCAGTATTCTGAACTCTGACCAGGTACCGGTTATCGCCATGGACCAGCCGCTGTATGATCTGAAGAAGCAGATACAGTGGCCTTGGCCAGACACTCACTGAGAGAGCAAGTTCGTGACAATGCTGGGCGGGATGCACATTGAGATGGCGATTCTAAGCATGATCGGTGTTCTCCTGAAGGGAAATGGATGGACTGCCCTGCTGGTGCAGGCTTGTGTTACGACATCAGGAACGGCTGATTAATTCCTGAAAGTTGTTCACCTCACTCACACGCGCCGTGCCCACCAAGAAACAACGTGTGCACGTTATCGCTGTTTGCGTCACGTTTACACGGAGTATACCTAGAGAGGGGCATTGAAAGAACTAAGTATCTGCTTTCCCAGCTCCATGTCAAGCTTGTCAAGTAAGAAAGAGTGATGTTGTAGAGTTCTTCTCAAATGAGAACCAAGCATGTCCATCATCGCTGTAACGTGATGGGAAATTGCGCACTGGAACGAAAGCATATGTTACATCATGCTTGGAGACAGTTGTTCCTGCTCAACCAGATATTTGTTCAACGACTCCGTGCGTTCATGCTGTTGTCATTGATGGTGCAGCAGCCGTCAACATGTTGAAGCCGCGAACTTCAGCAACATTCGGCCAATATCGAACAAATGTATTTGCTGCACATGTTATGTCACAGCTCTGCAGTACACAGCGGAGTTGTTCCCACTTCTGAGCCACGTTGTTGGTGATCCACTGTCCTGATGTAAGACCGAACAAGGTGTCAAGTGAATGTGGATGAAAGTAGAAGGCAACTGTTCACGCAGAAAGGGAGACAAATCAATCACATTCCACCGACACACGCCGCATACGTCAACATAACAAGCGTGCGGCTCACCAGGGATGTTACTGTTGGTGGGACAACAAACCTACTTTATCCAGTACCAGACATACCATATCCACAGGGACGGGGTTGGACACCACGAGAAGAGAGTTGGACACCGTTGTGGAAAACATTACCGCAAGCCTGTCGGGAACTGTTGAAGTGTGGCTGTCTGAAAGGTTGTAAGCCGAACACCTGTACAAGCAGAAAGGAAAACTATGCTGCACTGAAATGTGGAAATGTGACGGGAAATGTGAAGCACCATAAAAGTGAGTATCAGATACCTTTCTGAATATAAACCTACATTTGTTGAAGGTTGCCATCTTTAAAGATGTTAAACGGCTATATGGATATCGGACAAGGTCAAAAGTTAATTATTTGTCTTCAATAACATACATTTTGGCACCAAATTTACTGCTCTAAGACATGTACTTGTGAAGATATGGAAAACATTGATTTAATGGACGCCATTTTTACAAATGGCGTATATGAATTTTGGAGAGTAAAGAGTAATATGTTTAAAACTGGTACCACAGAAAACTTATATTTTAACACAAAAGTAAAAGCTGTATGTGATGTAGTTCGTAAGGTATGGAAATAATTGGTTTTGTCTATAATTTTCTAATGTGGCGCACATGAATGTCAACAAAGGTGAAATGCAAAACACAATAAATTGAAATCCACACATCTTTATTTTGATACCAACACAGCGGCTCTAGGTGACGTAGTTCATGAGATGTGGGGACAAAAGCGTAGATTGCCGCCATCTTTTTAAAAGGCAGATGTGAATATCGAACAAGGTCATAGGTAAAATATTTGAAATAAGTGCCTCCAAGAACCCACGTTGACAGCTGTGTATGACGTAGTTCTCAAGATATGAGGATTATTAGTTTTGGCGGCCATTTAAAAAATGGCCGCCAACGGCTTCAGGGCAAATTCAGAGATGCCAATGGTTCTAAATATTTTTGTTTTGATAACATCTAACCATGTGCCAAGTTTCGTACTGTTATCAAAAAGTGCATGATTCGTCAAAATAATGCAGTTATCTGCAGAACTATAATTTATCAGCAATTTAGCTTCCTAAATTGCACCAACCTACGTGGTGGTCACCAAAAAGCACAGCATTTGAGCGTCAGCAAGCATAGGTTTTTAGAAAATACGTGTAGCCTACCTGTAATAACATGATCATAGCTGACACAGCTTACTTACATTAGCTATTTGAGCGATTCCTCTCCGATACAATACAGGAACATTAGTATGATTTATTACATATCCTAACACAACAAGCCCTTCATTGCTTCGTTGGAGCTTCATGGGTTTAGTTCGTTGTAGGACAAGGGATAAGAGTGCCACTGGCGGATCAACGATACGATCAGCATCTAATGTTGACATGACATCACAAAAGTAATAACAAATGCTGAACGATTTGTCGAAGACTGTTGAAAGAATACCACCCTCAAGCATTATATCCTACAGACACATGAAGCAATAACAGATGCAGGTGAATACGTGGCAAGGTTTGAAGCACAGCTCCAAATCTGTAGTCCATGCAAAACATGCAGATTCTTCATCGGAGCCAGGGAAACTGCATATATGTGTAACGTGTTTTTGTCAAGGGGTGTTGTTTTTCTACGAGGAACATCAAATGGGTGTCCTGCGTTCAAGAAGTACTCGCTTCATTCACAACACAACATTCAGCATCACATCATCAATGCAAGATGACAAGGACATCGGTTTCAAAATTGCATTGATATGCCTTATACTGATTTCAATGATACAACCGTCTTACCAAACCATGCTTCAAGCAACATGGCAGTAGAGATACATTGTGGAATTGGAGAATATGTGGCGTTATTGTACGAAGATAAATGATACGTGGGGAAAAGTGTCGGTCCGGAAAAAAAAGGTAGGATTGAGATAAATAGCACGGAGCCTGCTAACATAAATTATATCAAATATTTCCGATAGTCAATTCTCAAAGATCAGTATAACACACCCAAAAGTGACCTTTTTATATTAACATGGCGACACCGATCAAGGAAGACACATCAAAGCGCACGTGACACAGACTGCGCTTGATTAGAAATGAAATAGCCACAACGTACAATGGCACCTTTGTACCAACGATGATTCATGCATATTATGTTACGCTAAAAATTATTGAATTGTAGCAAAAAATTAAAAAGGTGATAGTATTTGTGTTGCGAAAAATACGCATGATGTTCGTCACGTTTATATTTTCCGTTTTGCTGTTGTTATAAATACATCCAGCTCGAGATATACTCGTATAACTATGGAAAGAATTAACTATAAACATCAATGATGTTACGATACAGAGGGTGGCGAGTGGAATTGTCAGCAGAATGTGCACAGACATTAATAATGCAATGTTAAAAATTTTATTTGAGGAAAATTACACCTTCATCCTACTAAAGCCCGGTTCGGTCAATGTACTCTACACACCTTTCATGCTTTCTGCAAAAGAGCCGGGTGAAGTAATCTTTCAGTTAATATAATTATCATAAAATAATTTGGACTATTTTTTATGGTATGGCTAACAAATGAAATTAAATTTGGCGTCTATCTCCTAGAGAAAATTTGCAACACATTTGCTATTTTATAAAAGCTGTATCAGTTGTTATTTTTATTGGTTATGCACTGAATTGCTATATTTGTATGCGAGGATAGTTCCTCTGTCAGGAACATTTGGAAACAAGTGTGTTAAAACATATGTTTATGTTTTCATAAAAAATGGAATGGGAATATTTTCCGGATATATTTATATACATATATATATATATATATACACACACATATATATATGGCAGTGCAACATGTCACAGAAACGTTTCACGTGGACATCGGTGTTAACGTTAAAATTAAAATTAAAATCGCCAAATATGGCAAGTTCATCAGGAAGTGTTGCATATTTATTAAGAATATATTATGTAAGACCAATATCTTTTCAATACAATATATATATATATATATTGTATTGAAAATATATTGTTCTTACATATATTCTTAATAAATATGCAACACTGCCTGATGAACTTGTCATATTTGGCGATTTTAATTATATATATAATAATTATATATACATATATATATATATAAATTGCTGATAAATTATAGTATATATACACACGCACGGCAGAGAATCAGTAGAAAGTCAAGGGACGTTCGGAGTCCCGCAAGAAGGAACATTAGTGTTTTCTTAGTTGATGCCCTAAACATGAAAAGCCATGTGCAGCACATATATCGTGTGGAATATTTCCATCTACACAGTATTAAAAGAATTCGAAATATTCTAAATCAGAAAATCACACAGATAATGGTTCATACCTACGTAACGTCCTGTCTTGACAACGGAAATGGCCTGCTGTGCGGGATTTTGGAGACTCCTGAGAGTGCAAAATGCTGCAGCGTGTCTCATAACCAAACTAAGAAACACGATTACATCACTACTGTTTTGATTGACTACTCCTGCTGGCGTTTCGCAGTTTGCACGATTTGGCTCCGTCACACCTGACCAACCTGCTATCACTACACCAGCTAACTCGCAGGCTCCGCTCCGCCGACGCTCACCTGCTGGAGGTCCTGCGCAGCGCTATGCCTCTGGAACAAGTTGCCCAGACTGCCGCAGTGTGTTCAAGAAGCAATTGAGGACACTTTTTTTAAATGTGCTTTTTACTTTTAAATGAATTGCGTACACAGCGATGAACTCTGAGCATTTTAGTGTCTACCTTTTAACTTACTGATTATTATTATTTTTGAACGTGTAATTTTATTTAGTAGTAGTTGTTTTTATTATTACTATCCTTATCTATTTATTATTTATATAGCTATATATTTTAATAATCATTATAGCTACATTACATAGCTTGTAATGCGCCTGTAAATGGTAACACTTGCCAGATTTAGAGAGCAGGGAAATGTAGTAACATTATTATTATTGCGTCTTATTTTATGATTCGTACCCACCTTGAAGATGGTGTTGGATCGGCGGCCATGCATGACGTCGTCGTAGACGCCGATGCGTTCAGTTGTCTCGTCTTCCATTATATATTTCGTCGAGTCTAAGAATGCCGTCGATGGAAACATAACCGTGGTAGAACCTGAAACAACACATTATGAATGCTCATCGAACAACACATACGACTGCCACCTTTGACGAACGTAAAAGTGAGCGTTCCAAACGATGTTACATCAGTAGTCGGACCATTGGCGACCTGTGGTGAACTCAAATGGATCATTATACAAAACGTATCTTCAATTTATATTTGATGTATGTGAATAATTTGTAAATGAAACTGATACAAACCCATGAAACAAAGAATGTTATCCAAAATAGCATATTCCACAAGGTACATTCCAGAGTTAAGCAGTTGAAAATGTCAAGTTTATATCTTGTATAATTTCTTAGAATACTTTTTGCAGTATTGGCAATGTTCAACAAATTATTTGAAGAAAGCAAAGCCATCAGCTGATTATAATTATTTTTATCCAGAATCTTGACAAATGCAACTTGTCTGGAATGCATAAAATGGCAAGCAATCAGAAAAAAAACAATATCTTTTAGAATAATTGGCTACCCTTATTACAGTTCGCATAGACACCTTGTATAACTGCCAACTTTTTTGTATGAAATGCGGGAGATTTATAAACGGTTCAGTACGCTTCCTGTGTCGCGCTGTCTCGGATCTTGACATCGGAAGACAGGGAAGGGAGCTGTTGGACGTTTTTCGTCGGAACCGGTTCAGCACGTCTCAGCACGTTTCTCTGCGTCGTCTCAAAGACGGAGGAGTGTTGTTGGTGATTTTCAGAGAAAGGACGCGAGATTTGCCTGTATTCTGGGAGATAAGGAAAAACACCAACAATTCGGTAGACTTCCGGATTTCACGGGAGAGTTGGCAGGTATAAGTTTGATTTATCGCGGAAACCAATCCAAGACAACACAAAGACGTTAAACAAAACATACGAACCTTTTACGGCAATCCATTCAATGAAGGCACATTTCTTGATTTCGACATTGCTGATGAAATTGTGGTATATATAGTCAAACTGATACGACTGTCTCTTCACGAAATCAATGTCATCAACACTGTAATGACCGTCGTCTACCACGCAGAAGGTGTAAGGCAAGCCTCTAATCTAGTATGCCGTGTCCAACGTAAGTACATTGGTTACAATACCGCAGCAGTAGTATAGCGGCTAAGAGCCATACATTTGACAAATTGTGCACTTTTCTCAAGAGCAAGAAAACTAACAAATATGCAATTTAAGATATGTAGATTCATAAAATGCTAGGTATACATCGCTATCGAATCTAGCCGTCAACTTGATTTTTAAAATGGTCGCCACGGAAATCCATTATCCAGATAACTCAGCGTCTAAGCAACATAAAACATGTTCTTGGTGTCTAACCCAACATTTCCAGGGTCAATGAATCCACTTTGTATTTTTCTCATCGATATTTTGATGCATATGAGTACAGGATCACATGCTAATATTCTAAATGTATTTGACAATTTTATTAGGACAGTGTGTGTACTCATTCATACATATCATTTAAGACAATAATCAAATATTTATGTGTACACTTTTTTAAAGACACTTATATTTTACTTTAAAAAAACACTGACATTAAACTAATTATTATTTCTAAACACAATTACTATGGTAAACAGGTACACCTAACAGACACGTGACTTCGCCATAACATTCCATATGACAACGTGATGTCACAATCAGGTAAATTTGAAAACGTTCGACTACGTCAAACTGACAACCACAATTACTGTGGTAAGTAGGTACATATAATAGACACGTGGCATAATATCCCGTATGACAGCGTGATGTCACAATCAGGCAAATACGTCAAACTGACAACCACTAGCCACGATTACAATCTGACGCGTGGATACACAAGTGACACCTAGTCGACCCAAATAAACTAACACCGACTGGTCTGGTTTAGTAGGGTAGAGCGAAAATAGTATCACTCTGGTGGGTGTCCCTGATTGTGACTTCAGTGGCTCTTCAGTAGATCATCGTAGATATTTGAGTGTACCGGCCCTCGTCTTGATCCATGTTTACTTTGTTTTCTGTTACAGATGGCGTTTTCGATACCTCTTGTTCTCCAGTCCGACTACCTGTGGACAAATTAGGTCTCCTCCCAGTCTGCTACGAGATTCTGTTGCATCATGTGGTCTGTGATGGCTGGTTTGATCATCTCTTTTTCCGATGGTATTTTGTTGCTTTTGGTTTATAGTCTGCTTGTGGATGCTTTCTCTGAATCTTCCATGTATTCTTTAAATGGGATGATACTTCTGTACATAATGACTAGCGTGTCTTAATCTAGCGGTAGCCGTCTGATGAAGGTTGGAGTCGAAACGTCACGAGTAATAAAAAGAAAACGATTACTAATTTTGATCCATCCAGTCTAATGAACCTCTTCACATGTAAGTATTACCTTGTTTGAGCGCCGACATAGCCTACTTAAGAGTGCTCTCATAAGATCGTAAAACCCAAAATAATGTGTTTAATACTGGTGCCAACCACCACCCACCTACTAAAAACGTTGTGCGATATTTGAAATAAGAAGCGGATTACCTAATAAGGCAACTTTTCCCAAGAAACAGTGAATTGCGTTCCAATAAAATTTGTAAGATACTACTCACTAAATGATAGCTTGAACAACGTAGGACATAGCTCATCCCTGCTACACTCAGTACCAAGAAACAAAGTTCGTTTAAACGCACGAAGTGTGGGCGTGCGTGGATACTGACTGTACAATGTGGAAACTTTGACACTGACAGAATAACAATAGAAGCTGCATGTTTGTTAGACCTGGGTTCGGAAGATCAAAACAGAAGAAGAACGAATGACCTGTGTGAGGAAATGAGGATGTACTGTAGCTTGACGGAAGACCGGTAAGAAGCCGGCGGAGGCAGAATGGGTGTTGGCAGAGTATTTAAGCGAGCAGAGGCCGAAAACTGCAAAGGGAAGGTTAAAACAGAGGTGGTAGGAGTGCGCGAAGAGGGATTTTGAGGAATATGACTGATGGGAGATGGCAGTTAATAGGAAGCAGCGGAGAGCAAGACCGGGTAAATGTGAAAAATAATACAGTTCACACACACACACACACACACACACACACACACACACACACACACACACACACACACACACACACACACACACACACACACACACACACACACACACACAAACACACATACACACACACACACACACCGACCAGCGAACATTGCTTGAGTGTGGCGACGTCGCACAGTAGACCGGCGCACATTGTAGTCAGGGAGCATGTGATCCCGTGGAAATCAATGTAGTTGCCTAAAGGGAACCGTGGAGAAAAAGAAAACACTTGTCGGCAGTCTGGGAGTCTGTTCAGTCATTTTTATGAGTGATTAAACTGCGTGGGAGACATTCCACCTACATAAGATTTACTTTAATTTAGGTAATTATGACAAATTCATTTATCCCGTGAGAAACAGCAGGTCAATGGGAGTAAAACATGTATGGAACTTTTTTCACTCAGACCCCCCGTTGCCATGGTAACAAACAAAATATCTGCCACTATGGTAACATATACTATACGTTGCTCACAGTTTCCTGTCATTACAAAAGCAGATAAGATCATCATTCTTTTTCTGTTATATCAAAAATATATATCGTTATCTAACTATAAATGTTTATTTCAAAATTTTGATAAATTATTAACTTTGATTAAAATTAAATTAATTGCCGAAAAAAATGTGTTTTCGTTATAAATGTATAAATCATAAAAGATGTGCAACTAATTACAAATATATTGTTGTAGCTGTGTGAAGAACGTTATATTGAATATAACACTCTAAAAGTGACTATTCTCCCGTTTTTATTACTAAATAAATTTGGCAGACTTTAGTTGATAAGCTGACAAATAATGGAACCACCCAAACAATGCTCTGACTCCGATCAACAAATTAAAGTTAATAACAAAAGGAAGCAGAGAAAACGTTTGGTGACGTTACCCGGATTGTGTCAAAATCCAATGGTGAATGTAGTAAAGCGACATAATTGGTTTGATACGGGGCAAAGAATAATGAACGCACCCAAAATCATTGCTGACTCCGCTCAAAACGTTAAAGCTACCAATCTAAGGAAGCTGTGAAAAAAATTGGTGCCTTTACTCGGTCTGTCCCCATATCCAAAAATATGTCGCTAAGGTACCTGATTATAATAGAAGAACAAACAGTATATTACGGTTCCACACAAATCCAACTTTGTTGAACAAATGAAGCGCTTACTTCGACTTAACGTCTATTGTTATAAACATGCTGTGAATCTATTCAAAGTGCTGGCATGTTGCGCGACATTCGTGCCTCTCATGTCACATGTAGGCATACCGAAAAGCATTTCAGAACATGCATATTCGAAGAAGACCAGTCGCACAACGTAAATTGTTGTATTATTAATCTATTGAATTCTGGTAAAATTATCTTCTTGGTGGAAATGGAAATATACAGGAAGAACTACTATAATATGAATTCAAGCAATAGGGAGGTTGTATTCCGTTTAAGTGATGCAACAGCAGCCAAATATGTGTACAACGGCAGATATATCTTTTCAAACAGTGCTGTATAGGCGTATATATTATAATGGCCAGTTCATCGCTTCTAGATCTCAACACACGCTGGATGTGTAAAAATCGATGTCTCTATCGATCTAATAGGGAATTTGGAGAGCTGGCAACTCAGCTATTATTCGGGTCCTGGCAAAAATCACGAGACCCGTACCGTTGTGTAATTACTACATCATCAAGCTCTTGGTGAGTTCGGGTGCCCGCATTCTTTACTAATTACCTCAACATGTTCTGGACGTATAAACAAATACATGTGGTAATTTAATATGACTAAATAAAATAAAAGAACACTTAATTATTAAATTATCTTTCGTATTATATGTTGGGTAAAGTTGCTTGAAAATATACGGATATAACAGGCCGGTTTTTTTTTTTTTGAACATAGTTATATATATATATATAATGTTATATCATATTTTACATATACGTTACACACACCGCACCCTGCGCGCACACACACACACACACACCCTGTCAAGTACCATCGCATTCTTGAGTATATTCTACTATTCTGTTTTTATCCTTCGTTTTTGTTAGTAGTTGACTTGACTAAAGGAAATCTCTTTTCTCATAAATATATCAAAAATCTTCAACGTTTGCAAATTTCCTTTGCATGATTAGTTACTTGACCTAGTTGTTGCTTTCACGCAGCAGTACTTCTGAAATATTCCCTTCTTGTCCGATACAGTAGAACTTTAATGATCGGCAGAAAACCGACTAGCCTATTGTAATGATCTGACCGAAATTGTCTAATTTTAACCATGTTTTCATTTCTGAACTCCTCGGCCTATTTGTCTAGATATGTATAGCATTTCTATTGTGTACATATTTTGAGATTGTCCCACTCTTCGTTTAGGACATGCCTCCGAGCTTTAGCCTACGACGATTTTGGACCAATATACCTTTTTGTTATTGCTTCGTATCTTTCAGAATGTTTTAAAGGCACGTGTCTTACTATTTATTACACGTCTGGACTTCTTGGTATATTGATTACGTATTAATTTGAAATGTAGTGGATGCATACAATGGTAATTACTCCTTGTACTAAATAGATCACTGTAGCAATCCTTTAAAATTCGGTGAAATTCTGGGAAATGTCAACAAATATAATGCAAACACAATAAGTAAGAGAAACAATCACATTTGTTGGCCACTCTGTCCTGTCACTGGTCCGTGTTCATAAAAACACACTTCAACGAGTGTATGGTAAATAGTTTTTTAAATATGCAATAATCCATGTTTAAAGCATATATTAATAGCGCAGGTTCTTTATAGATTGACATGTATATCGCATGCCTTTTACTACATATATATGACAACATCAATGAATATCCATATTCGACAAACCGCGGTCCATATGTATGTTGAATTCACGATGGGTGTGTTTACGTCGCCGTGCACTGCGTCGCCTGTAAGGGTCATCCGTTTCGTCCTGATTTTCCTTTCTCCACTATCGCCCCTGAAGAACAAAACGCTGCCGGTTCGTTGGTGTCCCAATTTGAGTATTGTTTCAATAATACTGGCAGTCAGTTTCATAAAAAAAAGTGTATATATTTCTCCAAATGGATACAAGAATTGACTTTCATTATCACTACAGCTGGTAACTTGTCAAAGTCAATAGTCAATGTTTTTCTTTAAACCCACTGAATGTGTTTGTCACATTTTTTAGCCAAAATGGAAAGTCGACAGCAGAAATGTGTGCATAGTGGCATCGTGTATTCTTGTGAACATTCAAATTTTGAAAGTATGTTGAACTGATTGTAGGACTATAATTAAATGACGTACTAGTGTGTATGTTGATTTTAGTACCTGCAAAAGTCATACAAGCATGTCGGAGTGGATATGATTCACATAAACTGGATATTCAAGTAGAATGTCTACACTGGCGGCAATTCTGTGGGTTAATCTAAAATAATTTAATTGACACATATGTATTCGCTTCGCCTATGATACATGGCCATGCCCACTATAAACCCTGTTATAATTATAACATTATATTGAAGTAGCGCGACACGCGGTGGCAGAGAGTTAAGGTTGCCAACTAGGGCGTTTTTCCTTGAGACGATATTCAATATGTCGAGTTTAACACCCAATCACCGATATATCCTACTAGTTATGTATCTGAAACGAAATTAAGCAACTGTGTGCAACTTGCGAATTTAAATATTAAAGGGACGTTGTCCGGTTCGGTTTTATTGTAAAATCAAGTTATTCAGTATTAACTGTATTATTATAATATACTTGCCGGCCAAATACAATTCTATACAGATTTCCTGCACAATCTCTACCTAAACATGATTCACTAAGTCCTGTTTGTGACATGTTCTCAGGTTATGTTCAGGATAAAATTACTTTCATCCGTTCTGCCTTCCCAACTCACGCTTTAAATTGTACAACCTCCACTAAGAAATTCCCTACTTACTTCTTTTGCTGTGACTATAGTTGAGAAAGCGAGGCAAATAGTCATGTCTTCTCCAAATATGTCCTGTGATCTTGAGCCATTGTCATATACTGTTAAAAGCATGTCCTAACTCTTTACCTGTTACAATAGCTGATATCTTAAATGAATAACTGAGTTCAGGTATTTTACACATGTTTTTAAACAAGTGCATGTAAATCCTTTTCGCAAGAAGTCAATTTTGTTGAAAGACAACTTAAAGCAATTCTTTCAATTTCAAATGTTAATCTATTTTTAATGCACACCGTTACTTATTAATCCCGCTTATATTACTAATTATGTAATAAATGTATTTCATTAGAAGTGTTTGTTTAATCACTAATGACCATGACAATGCATCAATATCACAACTCCGCGTACGTATAATTTCAAGATAGCGCCAGCATTCACGATCTGTAAAGGCATGCTCATAAATATTCGGTACTGTCCGTCAGACTTCGGTTATCCCTGCTGAGTTTATGGGACCAGAAAAACAACCGATTGCTGTTTATGTCACGGGAATCGCAAAGAGGAGAAGGGAAAAGGACAACCCATGGAATATACAGAGAGTGAACGTAACTTCAGGCTGTGACAGATGGATAGGTATAGAATTTGTTTTTATTGTTTTACTGACCATGCTTGAATACTTAAAATATAGACAGGTTTCTCATATTAGCTTCATTTTCAAGATACTTGGAATAATTGTATCAAAATACCTTGGATCTCATATCATGTAAAATTCCCTGTCTAATGTACTTGCAAACCAACAATTCCATTCTACGGAGACTGCTCTCTTAAAGATACACAAGGACATAACTTTAAAATTATTATCATGGACAAAGGTAAAGTAATGAGGGGAGCAAACTGCCAGTTGGTGAGGTGCAAAGTAAGACTCTAACTGACGAAGCAATACTCTAAAGCATACAACAAGACCACGCCGAGAAATTGCAATCGAAAAACTAACCGATGACGACACGAAAGAGCAGCTGAGAAACAAAATTTACTGTGCTTTATATGAAGCAAAACTCTCATAGAAGACCAATTTAGAAAGCAAGTGGCAGACATTTAGGGACTGCGGCATTGATACCTCGCTCTCCGAACTTAACATACCAATTTGAAAACACCAGGACTGGTTTAATACAAATGACTGTGTGTTTTAGAGCTGATTGATGCCAAGACAAAGGCGTTTGAAAGAATATTCAACTCTCTGCGTACAAGAGCGAACACTACAGTCTACCGCACTTAACATGTGCTGGGCGCTGTACAAGCCGCTTCCAACTAGCTCCCAGGTTAGGCGCAATTTTAGTTTGTATAAAGTGTACAGTGACGCTAAGTTTTGAAAGAACACTTTGTGAGTATTAGTTCATACACTGGATACATTTCTATGCGTGAATTGGTGAACATAAATGTGAAATCTTAGGGTGAACATTTTTAGTTTACTGGTTCTGAAGATCGCATGCCTACATGGCTTCAACTTGCACAGCCCACGCCCAGTTGCCTTCTGTTGTGTTTGTGCGGCCACTGACTTCAACAACCAATCACTCTGATTATAATGACTGCAGTGTCAAGCAGGCCTAGACCAAAAAATACAGCAATACAGAACTGTGGTCTATGAAACATAGATCGTCTACTGTCCAAAATATTGTATTCACTACTCTTAAAGACTTGGGCATCTTGCATTTGCGCAGTCGTCGGGTGGTCATCATATATGAAAATGTACAGGACACGACCTATATCAACACACTAATATTTCTGACTTGGAGTCGTGTTTATTTGCTTTTCGAGTGGTCACAGGTAATCGTCACCATTCAAAGAGACATAATCAGACTGGTTTAAAAGCTATCAACCTGGTGCCCTGCAAGTGCCTGACTGAAGTGAGCACTACCGAGCATGTTTCTGTGAAGCTATCTGCTGCCCTTAGTAATGCTCGTTCCGTCAAAAACAAGGCCGCTACACCTTTGAATTATACGCTTGACTACGACATCGATATGATGTTCCTGACGGAGACGTGACTGAAACCAGGGGACAGGGACCAGGTCACCATTGGTGAGTGATTAGTGCCTGTGTCCGTCTGGCTATAGCATAATCCACGTTCCCAGATAAACGGCATATGGTGGCATTGGGATACAGTACAAGGATTCGTTGAAACGCAGACAAATACTGAGTGACGATGACAGACCAACCTCGTTCGAGTATATGGAGGTTACGTTTTCTTCCACAGAAAATACACTATACAGGATAAGTTTCGTGTCTCGGCATAATTTTTGCCAGAGATTGGAGAAACACTAGACACACCGTTGCGTACTGGTGGTGAATTACTTATCATGGGCGATTTCACCTTTCATGTAGACGATACCACCAATAAAAAGGCTTCACATTTCTTGGATCTAATAAATTCCTATAATTTAACTCAGCATGTGACACCAGCCACATACAGACGTGGCCACACACTTGACCTAATTATCACCTGGTCATCTGAGGACAATGTGACTGACGTCTTCGTGCAAGACAGTGCCCTGTCTAACATATGTGATTATTTTCCAAAGCTGAAGAAAAAGGTGATCACATACAAGAAATACATACATATTAACGCCTGCACATTCAAGAAAGACATACAAAAGTCAATGCTAGATTTGACATATGTACCTCAGGTACAGCTAGGTGAAGTTGTTGAGTAGTACACCAGTGTCCTAACAACACTCCGAGACACGCATGCTCCAGCCCAACAACGCAGTGTGGTTATACGACCCCAACCAGCTTGGTATAGTGCAGACCAAGAGGGTTCGTAAGAAAGCTGAGAGAAACTATCAGGAAACCGGACTTGTGGTGCATCTGCGGTTATACAGAAATAAACGGCGTGAAGTGATCAGGCTGATAGACAACGCCAAGAAACAGTATTTCACTGAACGCACGATTGAAGCGTAGTCTGGTCCCAAATATCTCTTCATGGTCATTGATCGGCTGATGCATCGCTGCATTCCGAGCATCTTACCCAGTCATTACACTCCTGTCGAGATGGCAGATAGATTCGCAGACTTCTTCACGCACAATATCACCAAGATACGCAACGGTCACAGGTACGAGATCACCAGCAGAACGTACATGAACAGACTTCACCTGATGAGAATATCACCTGAGGTTTCTCAGAATTCACCCATGCATCGTAAACTGAGATGAGGAAATTGGTCGTACAATCTCCTTCAAAGTCACTTCCGGCTTGATTTTTGAAAGACAATCTCGATGGATTGTTGCAGGTGCTGATACAAATTGTAAAAAGTTCCATGTTATCGGGGATTGTATTTGACTCGTTGAAAGATGCCTTGGTGACCCCTGTGCTGAAAAAGAGCAATTTTGATCACAAGCAACTGAAGAACTTCCGACTAGTGTCGAATCTATAATTCATCTCCAAGCAGATAGAACGTGCAGTGACATGTCGACTCAACAACTACATGTCTGAGCACGGCTTGCACGAGTTTCTCCAGTCAGCCTATAAAAAAACACACACGGTACTGAAACAGCTCTCCTCATGCGCAGTGACGATGTGCTCCGCGCCAACGACTGCAATAAATGTGCTCTCCTAGTGCTACTCGACATGTCCGCAGGGTTTGATACATTGTACCATTCAGTGTTCCACTCCAGATTGCATACTAGACTGGGCATCTGTAGGACAGCCCTCACATTGTTCAGGTTGTACCTAGCCAAAAGAAAGCAATCAGTTCTCCTACAGGGGGCATCATCCAACTGTAAGCATCTGGATTTTGGAGTTCCGCCGGGCTCTGTGCTGGGACCTGTTTCTGTTTTGTATCTACAAACTGTACTGTTTTTTATCTACCGCTGGGGTATCTCATGCGCCGACACAACATTGTGTTTCACCTATACGCAGATGACAGCCAACTACTGCTCACCGTTAACCTCGCGTCTTCACAGTCAGCGCTTGACCCTTGGAGAGGTGCATCGCCGAGGTTACGATCTGTATGGTTTGGAACTTCCTAAAACTGAATGACAACAAAACGGAGTTTGTTGTGATGGGAACTAACGGACAGCTCGCTCCATTGGGGAGAGCATCATCCCGGCAATATTGAACGCGAAGGGTATTGTTGCAATTATTGACTACAACTATGGACTGCCGGCACATGTCAACATGGTGTGTCGGTCAACTTACTACCATCTCAGGAGCTTCGGGAAGATCCGAAAATATCCGGATGCGAGTACAGTCCTGTTCACATCAACAGTGGACTACTTGAATGGATTACTGTATGGCCTTCCCGCATGCCGGCTGATCAAGTTACAACGAGTGCAGAACATAGTTGCCAGCATTGTTTCCCGTGTCCCTAGACGGTCTCACATCACACCTGTTCTACGCGCTCTGCTCTACGCAGATGATAGTGTCATTGTTGCTAGCAACATTGACGACATGCAAACCCTAATCGACAAGTTACGGTTTAAGCATAAACCTGAATAAAACGGTGGTTGTGTACCAACCATGAAGGGTCGAACCTAATCCTCGTCAAGTCTTCCCACGTGGTCAGCTACTTTAGAATATCCATAATTCCACTTATCTTGGAAGTACCATCCCAGATGAAGCGAATCTAACAAGTTAGGAAGCTACATGCCTTACAGATGAAACACCTTCGACCCAGAGAGATTACATTAAAAACAAATAAATACTCAACAGAACACGCATAATGAAACAACTGTTCATTCAAACAAACCTCAGATGGACAAGTCGCATGGCTCGCATGGATGGCACCAGACTTCCAAAACAAACTCTATTTTCACAACTATCAGAAGGAACTTGGAATAGGAGCCGCCCCAATATACAACGGCACTGGTACAAGTTTGACCAAGACCGACATACCTGGGAATGACTCCTGAGCATCGGACAATGTCAGCCGTCAAAGTCGCAACCGCGACTGGCAACAAGAGAGAGATTATTAAATGTTTTTATTGAACCAATTTATGTCGATGTTGGTGTTGTTGAAATGAACGTATATCTGATGGAAACAGTTTATTTACATGACAGCGCGCTGCTTTCGAAGGCGAGACGTCAAGTCCAATGACGCATCCATAATTATCCGATCTCGATATTCAGGCATTTGACTGACAGCGGAGCCATTTTTTTAACCATTCCACTGCTTAATTCAAAAGTGTTCTGCTTCGCCTAAGCATGTCTTGGTAATAAGTACGTTAGAATGCATATAGTAAATATTGCACATTTTATAACAGAAACGAACGTAAACACTGGACAGATATGCGGGAAGCCATATCGCCGACTAAATCGCGAAAGGTAGACCCCTATGCATTGTTTCAACGATTTGTGGGCATTTCGGACTTGGCCAATTATGCAGTACTTGTAGAAATAAATTATGCACAGTACATTTATAATTATTAATAAATATAATAAGGTAGTTGCAGATATATTAAGACAATTGTTCGAACATGTTAACCACTGCTCGATATAACCACGACACATCTGAGTAATGATTTCGCAAAATGTCATAAAATATATTACTTACGAAACATTTCATACAAACGACGGTATTTGCGGAACGTTATTTACAAAAAAAAAATATAATTGGTATAGTATAGTACGTGCCCAAGTCTATATACCGCGATGCGTATTCAAACCTGAGCATGCTGGCAATGATGCCTTCATTGTAGGCCTCTTTTTCTATCATCTTAACCGGAACAACGACCAACGCATCCGGCTCAGACGAGGCAAGCGATAACAATGGATGGAAGATAGTGGTACCGTGCTTCTGTTCCACTATGAAGAAGTACTTATGATCACTGCCCAAAAACACAGATAAGAACATTACGTGAACACGAGGAATACTACGGATATAACGTGTAACATCTAACAGTTTTTTCCCGGATACATATTAGCCACGTGCATGCGTGTTTAAAGAATTCTTTTTGATATGCTGGTGCATGTGTTTGTGGTATTATATTAAAATCAAGCATAATAGCAGCTGTCTACCAATGTTAGTCATATGCAAAAAAACGTATGCAAATTATGATAAAAGAGGTAGGTACAACACACCCTTTGGTAGTCGTCAGTCGGCTAGTCATCATACTGGTAGACTGGTAGTCAGACGGCCGGTAGTTAGACGTTTAGTAGGCAGATGTCTGATTGTCATACGTGCGGTAATCAGCAGTCTGGTAGTCAGCAATCTGGCATAGTCAGCAAGCTGATATTCAGCGTTGTAGTAATCTGCGGTCTTGTACTCAAACGACTGGTAGTCAACAGCATGATAGTCTATACACTGGTTGTCAGCAGTATGGTAGTCAGAATACGATGCTGATTAATTCAAGTGGTGTACAAACCTGTCCTTGATTTGGCTCATCACCTCGAACAACGCGATGTCCACTGCCGCGACACCAATGTACTTATTTTTAAAGAAAACCGGTATTGACATGGTTGCCAAGATGTCTGGAATAATATTATTATGATTAGTTGTTAGTTTACAAGTTTGACTAATAGTACTATTATTATTCATAATAACATAATGTATAGTATGTTAATACGTTCATGCCTAGTAGGAAACCTGACTTATTTCCGAAAACGGGTGTTCTTAGTGACTTACGTGCTTAATATAAGTTGGTTAAATAAATAATGGTTAAATGCTTTAATTAATAATAAATAAAATGGCATTTGCAATCATGCGATGGCTCATACCTCCTTCCGTTAAAGGTATCCTAGGCGGTGTTAGTATGACATGGGTCATAGTCTTATCGGCCAAATTGATGTAGAATGGACGCAACTGTTCGTACAACGGTTTTGATCTTCTGCTACGACTTCTGATAGGTTTCACGTAAATGCGTAACTTCAAATGCTGAACAGCAACACATACGCCACCTCATATGGTTATATATGTTATACAAACACATGGAACAACAAACCAAGGCAGCTGTTATCACTGTTACTGTATTTTAATCTTAAAGTCGTTCGCGCTCACTGTATACTTGATGCTATCGCCAATTTAGGCATTGAATATAGCAGGTAATAATAATAGACACCTTTAGCTAACGCAATTAAGCGTCATTACTGTACGCGAAACTTGACGCGGCGTCAAACTTGAAGTCGACACTGCATTTTACATCAGTGTTTAGCAAAACACCATTACCGGTAGCTAACCCCCCAGTAAGCGATTCTACGTTCGACTCCGATAACAAAAAATAATGTAACTAAATTATAGTTGGACATTGATGTGCACATACATGCATGGGATTTATAACATTCACAGCTAATAAAGAAAACATACAGACGGTGATAACTAATAAAAAGGTAAAATAATCAAATAATCACATTTAATTTCACAACGACAGGCTCGGCACAGAGCCTGGTTGCCTCATTGTAGTTGTCAACATAGGGTAGATCTTTTAAAAACTCGTCGTATGTGCTGACTGGTATTTCAAACTTTCTGTATACGTGTGTGTTCCTATGAGACGAGCTGTTCACTGCATATTTTTCAATTAATATAAGTTTTATGTACGAAATAATGCGGCAAAACGTCGCAAAAGGTTTGATGTTACACTCAATAACTTGGAGTAAATTTTTTCCGTAGCGTTGCATTTAATTTGGCTTGTTGAAGGTGTCTAATTGCTCGAAAAAAAAAATTAATATTAATGTGTCAGTTCATTTTATTTTTTGCCATACATGCATAGTTAATAGTCGCGAACATTCTGAACAAATATTGTGCGACCACAATAGTAGTAAAGGAGGTTAAGTACCGCGCAGGGTGTCGCGCCGCGGAGCAAGAGCAAAGTACCCGGATGTAGGTCAAGGTCAAATACCCGGATGTAGGTCAAGGTCAAGTAACCGGATGTAGGGCAGGTCACGTGGCGCCCCCTACCGGCATTTTTCGGAACTAGAATGGCACGCCACCTAGCGGATTTTTTCGGAAATAAAATATTTCCCCGCCAAAATATAACCGCGCCCCCTGGCGGATAGTTGGTGAACTAATTATTTCCCGCCAAAACCAAAATAGCGCCCTGGCGGATAGTTGGTGAACTAAAATTATTTCCCGCCAAAACCAAAATAGCGCCCCCTGGCGGATAGTTGGTGAACTAATTAGTTCCCGCCAAAACCGAAATAGCGCCCCTGGCGGATAGTTGGTGAACTAAAATATTTCCCTCCAAAACTATAAAAGCGCCCCTGGCGGATAGTTGGTGAACTAATTATTTCCCGCCAAAACCATGGAAGCGCCCCATGACGGATAGTTGGTGAATTAAAATAGCTCCCCCTGGCGGATAGTTGGTGAACTAAATATTTCCCGCCAAAAGCCTACCGGAATTTTTCGGAACTGAAATAGTGCCACCTGTCGGATAGTTGGTAAACTAAATTATTTCCCGCCAAAAAATTATTTCCCGCCAAAACTCTAAAAGCGCCCCCTGTCGGATAGTTGGTGAATTAAAATAGATCCCCTGGTCGATAGTTGATTAACTAAAACAGCGCCCCCTATCGGAATTTTTCGGTACTAAAAGTGGACAAGTTGTAAACTAAATGTTCTAGTACTGCAAATATTCGTGTCTCTTGCACGCTTGCGTGCAATAGAGCCCCCTGACGGGTACATCACGAACTACAAACATCATCCCCTAGTGGACAAATGTTCGTTCGGCACGACCACGTGACCTTTATGTTCTGTCGAACTGTTATAAAAGACCTGCGTCTGTTTGTTGTGGTCATTATATCTTACATTTTGGAAGATGAACAACATGACTAGTGATAACGTCCGACAAGGGTCAAAGGAAGCAAGATAAACAGCGGCGACGTAAAGAACAACTTGAAGAACAGCTTGAAGAACAACTTGAAGAGATAACAGTAAGCTTCAATTTTTCATAGTGTTCAAATGGTATTCGTGCTATTTTGTTAGAACATTTTTCAAAAGACCATAATATTATATTTTTTCTTATACATATCAGTTGACCATTCATTACTAAGCTCATCTCGTTACTGTTTCAGCGACAAGAAAAGGAGGGCATCGCTACTGCTGACAGTGTTCCAACTACCTCTGCGTCACGAAAACGTCGACGGTCACTGTCATCTTCAGCATCACCATCTGTCAACCGACCACCATCACAGTTGTACCACGATAGTACTATGCCTAACGTCATCCTCGAATCACACATCACGTCCATGAACTCAGACCAATTAGATGGTGAAAGACTGTTTGAGTGTTTTGTTAGACGCAGGTGTGAAGCTATCCGATGTGACAGTCGAACAGTTGTGTAATATCAATACTTGGTTGCAAGAATCTGTTTCGAAACAGTGGCAAAACACTATGAAACATATGGTTCTTGCAGTTATGGAGCGTGACATGTAAATACGTTTGTGTTGTTCACGAATAAACTGTGCAAACCTCATCTTGTGTCTTTTTCATAGTGTAATGCAAAGCGTATGTTGGGAACCTTACTAATAGTCTTACACTTCACAAGTATGTCTGTGTTGCTGAGTAGAGATGATAGCCACGTATCTCTGTGTAGTTCAGTACAGATATGTTAATGTACTCAGACCAACTAGTTGGACTATGCTTTGACCAACACGTGTCACGAAAACGAAACACTATGCTTTGACCAACACGTGTCACGAATTGAACTTAGATCAACTAGACACATCACACGAGACTATGACCGAGATACGTCACGAGACTACGGATGACACGTCACACGAGAGTACCGACGAGAAAAGAAACGAGACTATGACCGAGATATGTCACGAGACTACGGATGACACATCACACGAGACTTCGGATGACACGGCACACGAGAGTACCGACGAGACAAGAGAAACACGTGTCACGAAAACGAAACACTATGCTTTGACCAATACGAAAATAGACGGGTTATCGTGTGAGATTTGCTTCGGAAGCAAAGCAAAGCAAATAGACGGGTTATCGCGTGAGATTTGCTTCGGAAGCAAACCAAAGTAAAGCAAATAGACGGGTTATCGCGTGAGATTTGCTTCGGAAGCAAAGCAAACCAAAGCAAATAGACGGGTTATCGCGTGAGATTTGCTTCGGAAGCAAAGCAAAGCAAAGCAAATAGACAGGTTATCGCGTGAGATTTGCTTCGGAAGCAAAGCAAAGCAAAGCAAATAGACGGGTTATCGTGTGAGATTTGCTTCGGAAGCAAAGCAAAGCAAAGCAAATAGACGGGTTATCGCGTGAGATTTGCTTCGGAAGCAAAGCAAAGCAAAGCAAATAGACAGGTTATCGCGTGAGATTTGCTTCGGAAGCAAAGCAAAGCAAAGCAAATAGACAGGTTATCGCGTGAGATTTGCTTCGGAAGCAAAGCAAAGCAAAGCAAATAGACGGGTTATCGCGTGAGATTTGCTTCGGAAGCAAAGCAAAGCAAAGCAAATAGACAGGTTATCGCGTGAGATTTGCTTCGGAAGCAAAGCAAAGCAAAGCAAATAGACAGGTTATCGCGTGAGATTTGCTTCGGAAGCAAAGCAAAGCAAAGCAAATAGATGGGTTATCGCGTGAGATTTGCTTCTGAAGCAAAGCAAAACCGACGAGACAAGAGACGAGACTATGACCGAGATATGTCACGAGACTATGGATGACACATCACACGAGAGTACGGTCTATAGACACGAGTTGTACAAACGAAACACTACACTTTGACCAACACGTGACACAAATTGAACTCAGATCAACTAGTCACGCAAACGAAACACTACACTTTGACTAACACGTGTCAAACGAATTGAACTTAGATCAACTAGACACATCACACGAGACTATGACCGAGATATGTCACGAGACTTCGGATGCACGTCACACGAGAGTACCGACGAGACACGAGTTGTACAAACGAAACACTATGCTTTGACCAACACGTGTCACAAATTGAACTCAGATCAACTAGTCACACAAACGAAACACTAACCTTAGCCGAATACGTGACACGAATTGAACTCAGACCGACTAGCGGGCAAACGAAACACTATGCTTTGACCAACACGTGTCACGAATTGAACTCAGACCAACTAGTTGGACAAACGAAACTATGCTTTGACCAACACGTGTCACGAATTGAACTCAGACCAACTAGTTGGACAAACGAAACACTATGCTTTGATCAACACGTGTCACGAATTGAACTCAGACCAACTAGTTGGACAAACGAAACACTATGCTTTGACCAACACGTGTCACGAATTGAACTCAGACCAACTAGTTGCACTAACGAAACACTACATCACACGAGACTATGGCCGAGATATATCACGAGACTGCGGATGACACGTCACACGAGAGTACCGGTGAGACAAGAGACGAGACTATGACCGAGATACGGCACGAGACTACAGATGACACGTCACACGAGAGTACCGACGAGACAAGAGACGAGACTATGACCGAGATACGGCACGAGACTACGGATGACACATTACACGAGAGTACCGACGAGACACGAGTTGTACAAACGAAACACTATGCTTTGACCAACACGTGTCACGAATTGCACTTAGATCAACTAGTTGGACAAACGAAACACTATGCTTTGACCAACACGTGTCACGAATTGAACTCAGACCAACTAGTTGGACAAACGAAACACTAAGCTTTGACCAACACGTGTCACGAATTGAACTTAGATCAACTAGGTATATCACACGAGACTATGACCGAGATATGTCACGAGACTTCGGATGCACGTCACACGAGAGTACCGACGAGACAAGAGACGAGACTATGACCGAGATATGTCACGAGACTACGGATGACACATCACACGAGACTACGGATGACACATTACACGAGAGTACCGACGAGACACGAGTTGTACAAACGAAACACTATGCTTTGACCAACACGTGTCACGAATTGCACTTAGATCAACTAGTTGGACAAACGAAACACTATGCTTTGACCAACACGTGTCACGAATTGAACTCAGACCAACTAGTTGGACAAACGAAACACTAAGCTTTGACCAACACGTGTCACGAAAACGAAACACTATGCTTTGACCATCACGTGTCACGAATTGAACTTAGATCAACTAGGTATATCACACGAGACTATGACCGAGATATGTCACGAGACTTCGGATGCACGTCACACGAGAGTACCGACGAGACAAGAGACGAGACTATGACAGAGATATGTCACGAGACTACGGATGACACATTACACGAGACTTCGGATGACACATCACACGAGAGTACCGACGAGACAAGAGACGAGACCATGACCGAAAAGGAAGCAAAGAACTCACTCACTCACTCACCCTTCGTATCTGTTCACTCACTCACTCACTCACTCACTCACTCACTCACTCACTCACTCACCCTTCGTATCTGTTCACTCACTCACTCACTCACCCTTCGTATCTGTTCACTCACTCACTCACTCACTCACTCACTCACTCACTCACCCTTCGTATCTGTTCACTCACTCACTCACTCACCCTTCGTATATGTTCACTCACTCACTCACTCACTCACTCACTCACTCACCCTTCGTATCTGTTCACTCACTCACTCACTCACTCACTCACCCTTCGTATCTGTTCACTCACTCACTCACTCACCCTTCGTATATGTTCACTCACTCACTCACTCACTCACTCACTCATCCTTTGTGTCTGTTCACGCAGTCACTCACTCACGCACTCATTACACTATGCTTTGACCAACACGCTACACAAACATCACACGAGAGTACCGACGAGACAAGAGACGAGACTATGATCGAGATATATCACGAGACTACGGATGTCACATCACACGAGACTACGGATGACACATCACACGAGAGTACCGACGAGACAATGTCCGAGATATATCACGAGACTGCGGATGATACATCACACGAGACTATGACCGAGATATGTCACGAGACTATGGATGACACATCACACGAGAGTACGGTCTATAGACACGAGGTGTACAAACGAAACACTACACTTTGACCAACACGTGGCACAAATTGAACTCAGATCAACTAGTCACGCAAACGAAACACTACACTTTGACCAACACGGGTCAAACGAATTGAACTTAGATCACCTAGACACATCACACGAGACTATGACCGAGATATGTCACGAGATTACGGATGACACATCACACGAGACTATGGCCGAGATTTGTCACGAGACTATGACCGAGACTACGGATGACACATCACACGAGAGTACGGACGAGACAAGAGATATGCTACGAGACTACGGATGACACATCACACGAGACTATGGATGTCACATCACACGAGAGTACGGACGAGACAAGAGATACGCCACGAGACATTCAAAGAGGTGACCATCATGGTTTCCGACGCCACTCAACGGACACCAATGTAATTAGTCAGAGTATAGCCATCTATCGAACATGATATTTAGTGTCGGTAGGACTCGGAACTTTTTAACACACGACCATAGCAAGCGAATTTGAAAACTGCTACGATCGAAAACGACTATGTCAATAACATGTAAGGACAACCACCTGACAGGACTTCATTCAATGAGGTGCCAAACATCACATACCTTCATGTCAAGAGACGATCATTTGGTCGGATTCACGTCCAATGAGGCGACCATAGGACTCGCATGAAGTATCGCTTCTTTTAATGGAAAACATATGTATATGAAGCAGCCATCTTTTCAACGTAACAATTCCATATTTTCAAATAGTGAGAGCGACCAGATACGATACGACCTTCTCGAGAGTCGAAAAAGGAAAGACCAGAATCGTCGGAAGCACGGTATATACACTAGTTTTCGGCGTGATCTCATTTGCATAATCAATCAGACCGAACGTACATCACGTGACTTCCCTTAACACAAAAACTGTGCACGTTCATGAGACAGGCGACATCTGATGGCCCCAACGGATAGCAGTGTAACTACTCAGAATAACGCCAACTACCGGCCATGATAGATATCTATTCGTTGACACTTCCGGGAATACCGGAAGCGTAGAGGCCGCCATGACAGTCAAGTAACTTCCGGTGCGACGTCACTTCCGACGTGTCGTCCCTAGTAGAGGCTGCCATGACAGTCAAGTAACTTCCGGTACGACGTCACTTCCGGTGTAGCGCCCCTAGCGGATAATCGGAGTACTACGTCACATGGTGGCGCCATCTAACGGTTAAAAAAAAAATAATTAGGTTAGCTAGAGAAAAAAAAGTTGGGGTTAACCTCGCGAAAATTTTAACAACAACCACTAAAGTGGTTGTTGTATAAATTTTCTGAAAATTTTCTGTTTTTGTCCCAGAGGGACAAAAACATTAAATTTTCGCGAGGTTAACCCCCAGCTTTCTCGCTTAAC
>CM034544.1:22680387-22933734 GCA_020002185.1 Paraescarpia echinospica
TGTGCCACAGTAGATTAGTTGCGATAGTAAATTAGAATAATATGCGCCATATATAATCCATAGTTGTAGTTAATGTTCTCGTTACTTAGTAAAAAAGGGGGATGTAACATCCTGGACTATAATGTCATATTATCGAACTTTATAATATTGTTGGGCTGATTCTTTCCTGCGACACGGACACGGATAAATGAGTTACGTTTATGATCAGTCGATCACGAGTCTTGTTGTTTTGTCATTATGTGCAATTGTTTCAGCGGCTGGCAGTGGTAGAGAGCCAGTTGCGACAACTTAGTAACAGCGTCAGCACAAACACTAAAAACGTCTGCTAATGGAGTGTGATTTATCTACACTCACAAAGAAAGCCGCTTCCACCCCCAGATACACTGGAGACTGCTACGGACAAGCAGCAGAAGAAACTGACCGTGAAACTAACACCGGCCAGCACCGATAAGTCAAGAAAACATCGGGAAAAAAGTGGATTCTGGTACTGTAAAATGAGTGAGTCGGCAAGAGCCACGAGCGAGTGAAGGACCGTTGGCTCGACTACTGTTGTTGACAGTGCCGCACTGGTTGTTGACGATGTTGACACGCAAGGTCGCATTGATGTCAACTATTTTAAGACCTATGTGGAAAGCAAGGGCTTTATTGTGTTGAATTTTAAGTGTGTATCAGATAATGAGGCTAAAAACAGCTCATTCAAATTAACAGTACCTCTCACAGAATGTGATCAGCTGTTTGACAGCAGTGAGTGGCCAGAAGGCATCAGCATTCGTAGATTCCGCTTCAAAAACCGCTAACACGTTCT
The DNA here is from genome assembly GCA_020002185.1 of Paraescarpia echinospica. Taxonomy (NCBI): domain Eukaryota; kingdom Metazoa; phylum Annelida; class Polychaeta; order Sabellida; family Siboglinidae; genus Paraescarpia; species Paraescarpia echinospica. The sequence continues at coordinate 22,681,193 of CM034544.1, forward strand.
GATTACATTATCTTATGACATAAGCTACGATTTTTAATATGGCTAGTAACCTTACTATTTCAAGTTATAGTTGTACTGGCTTTGGTCCAGGTAAGCTTGAATATGTCTAAGAGCTCATCAAAGCACATGATTTTGTTTCACTCCAGGAACATTGGTTAACGGAATCTCAGTTTCATAGGATTTTAAACATACCCTGTGATAACAGTGTTAGCATTTTATCTCGTGATGTTTCTGGAATAGATGACAGTATGTTTTTAAATGGCAGAGGATGTGGATGATCCATTTTGTGGATAAATTCCTTGAACTGTATTGTTTCTCCAGTCATCATGAACTCTAATAGAATATGTGCAGTTAATATAACTATGCAAAGCATGTCATTATTATTGTTTAATATGTACATGCCATGTGATACCAGATCTAATGATGATCTGTACTGCAATATTTTGATTGAAATTATGAGTACATGTAATATAATGAACTGTTCCAATTTCATTATTGGAGGTGATCTGAACACGTCTTTCAAGCATGTGTCTTCTTAGTTTACGAAACATTTAAATTACATATGTGAACGTGAAACAATCTAGCTATGTATTGATTATGAAGGACATAATGTTTGTTATACATTTACTAGTCCTGTGGACAATGGTACTCATGTCATTGATCGGTTTCTGTTAAACAAAGGACTCTTTGACCATATGTTAGAATATTATATTATGCATGATGGCGCAAATTTATCATTTCATTCGCCACTGGTTCTTACCTTGAGTTTAGATGATAATTATTGTTCACCTCCTTCTAGAAGTTACATATCTAGACCTAAATGATCAGTAGAGCAAGGTTTTAGAAAAACTGATTGACGAAATATCTACACCATGGCAATCTCTAGAATGCCGTGATAAACATTGTCCTAGCAGGGTAACGCATTGTCATGATATTCAGATATTTCATGATTCAAAAATGGATTGTTGTATAAGAGCTTGTCAAAACTCCATTCCACATACTTCAAAACATGGAAATTCGAAGGTAATAGCGGGTTGGAATGAGCACGTTAAACCATACAGAGAAGAGTCAATATTTTGGCATAATGTATGGAAAGATTGTGGCTCTCCTCGTAATGCTGTTATTGCTGATGTCATGCATAAATGTCGCTCTCAATTTCACAGTGCAGTTCGTTTTGTAAAACGTAATCAAAATAATGTTAAAAAAGAAAGTATGGCGACAGCTTTACTTGGAAATAAAAATAGGGACTTCTGGAAAGAAGTAGGTAAAGTTACAAAGAACAATAATATGCTACCTAACATGGTTGATGAAATGACAGGAGACGAAACTATTTCTAAACACTTTGCTACTAAGTATGAGGACTTATATAATTCAGTAGCCTCTAATGAAGAGGATATGTCGCCATTGCTACAAAACATGCATAGTAAAGTAGATGCACATTGTAACGACGGTGAAAACACACAAGTCACAAGGGAGGTGGGGAAACTACAAGGTTTGACGAAACAAGGTGACCAACCTGATCCAGACTGCAAAAACTTCCTTCTACCAACATGTCATCGAAGAGCACACCAGAAACCCACGTCAGCTGTGGGCGCATTTTCGTGACCTGTATCCACGAGATATAACACAAACGCCACGTAACATCAGAGATGATGAACAGAAAATCACAGAACCATAAAACATTGCAAACACATTCAACGAATACTACACAAACATAGCCAACAAATACACTAGTGCCAGCCAAGACATACAACAACTACAACACACAGCTCAAACACTTTGTCAGTGACAAGCTCGATACAGCGTTCTCGACCCAAAAATCACAGAGCAAACGGTGAACAGAGCACTCATGGCTCTCCGTCTTGACAAATCCACAGGAGCCGACACAATCAGTGCTAGGCTGCTGAAGGCAGCTGCGCCTCCATCACAGTGTCTGTCACAGCACTCATAAACAACAGCATTGTGAGTGGCAAATTTCCAACGCTGTGGAAGTTTGCAAAGGTTACTCCAATTCACAAGACGGGGCCTACTGACGACAAAGGCAACTGCCGACCGATATCAGTCTTGTGTGTTCTTAGCAAGATATTGGAGCGACACGTACATGACAGTCTGTATGCCTATCTCATGTCTCATAACATGCTACATGACGGCCAATCGGGTTTCCGTGCCAAGCAGTCATGTGAGACAGCACTGAACCACATGGTGCATAAGTGGGCGACGGCTATTGACAATGGACTAGTGAATGGAGTAGTGTTGCTAGATCTGCGAAAGGCTTTCGACCTTGTGAACCACACAGTCCTGCTGCAGAAATTGGCCATCTACGGAAGTTCACAACATTCAATGCGATGGTTCCCTTCGTATCTGTCAGAGCGCCAACAGTTTGTCCAGTTCAAGGGCAAACTGTCTGGACAAGCTGAGATCACAACGGGAGTTCCCCAAGGCTCTATACTGGGACCACTGTTTTTTATTGTGTTCAAGAACGACATGCCCCTAAGCACAAGAACGATAAACTCTGTGGACATGTATGCTGATGATTCCACCATCAATGCCACGGGAAAGACTGTTCAGACAATCGAACAGAGCCTAAATAATGATCTTCAGGAAATCTCCAAGTGGTGTGACGAAAACAGTGTTTATTAATGCTGAAAAAACGAAAATCATGATCATCACGACCCGACAGAAGTGGCAACATCTTGACAAAACTAATATCGAGATATGCATAAAGGGAGACAAGCTTCAAGTGGTCGAAAGTGAGAGGCTACTCAAGTAGATAATTTCCTCACCTGGAACGCCCATGTGCACAAGACACACAACACGATTGCCGGAAACCTCGCACTTATCTGCAGAATAAAGAAATACATTCCATACCAAGCACGGAAGACGTTCTACAACAGCTACGTTCTACCACACATGGACTATTGCAGCACACTCTGGGGCAATGCAAATTCATCAGAACGCATCTACAAACTGCAAAGACGTGCTGCCAGAATCATAACAGACTCTGAATACAGAGCTCCAAGTGCTCCACTGTTGAAACAACTACACTGGCTGCTACTACCAGAGCGCCTGAAATACAGACAATCTCAATTGGTGTTCAAGGCAGTAAAGGGACTGGCTCCTGACTACATGTGTGCGCTATTCAAATCTGTCTCGAACGTTTCGACAAGAACAACACGGTCAAATGCAAGAGGAAACTTGTATGTTCCAAGAGCACGGACCAACGTCTTCAAGAAATCTATAGCTGTTAATGGCGCACAAATATGGAATACTGTAAATCCAAAAATAAGATAATGCAGCTCTCTAAGTGCGTTTAAGAGAGCATATTTGCAGAACGTGTATAATTAGACAACAGGGACAAACAACGTAATGAACATTTTAACACAGGGTTTTTTATATTCTATTTAATGATGCTACATATTTTACAAATATTATTTGTGCAATTCTAATTTCTAAATTTTAATATGTATTTAAGTATATCTTAACTACATTATGCAATATACTATTTTATTTAAATAATTTGTTTAGCATTTCTATAAAATTTACCTGTACTCTAATATTTTACAATCACGACCCTTAGGAAGATAAAATGTATATGTTATAAGGTTATCGTGAATAAACAATGTTTATTATTATTAAAATACTATTACGGTGGATGATGTTTTGAATGGTATTAATCATGTTAAGAGTAACAAATGTGATGGATATGGAATTGTATATACCGACCATTTTATTCATGCACCTAACAAATTACATGTTTTTCTTTCTTTGCTATTCACAGCAATGGTATATCATGGGTATACCCCGGATGGTTTTAATATATCCACAATTCGACCTCTGGTAAAAAAAACAAGAGGAAATCAGCAAATGACTCTGATAACTATCGAGCCATTGCTCTTAGTAGCCCTCTGTCGAAAATATTTTATTGGGTTATAATGATAAAAATTCTGATGCTCTTATAACAAGTGATTTACAGTTTGGTTTCAAACCTCAAAGCTCTACAGCTAAATGTACATTTGCGTTAATGGAGACTGTGAACTATTTCCAGCAGAACAAATGGAATGTTTACGTGTTATTACTAGATGCTACTAAAGCATTTGATAAAGTAAATTATGCTAAACGTTTTAACTTACTGATGGAAAGAGGAATTAATCCCCTTTTAATCAGATGTTTACTTTATATGTACACTAATCAACATTTAAATGTATCATGGAACAATTCCACGTCGTCAGTGTATTTCTCCACTACCAATGATGTGAAGCAGGGTGGGGTGTTGTCCCTCAGTTTATTTTCTATCTACACAGATGAAATGTTAACAAGACTCTGCATGTCTGGTTTTGGCTGTATGATTGGTCATACGTATTATGGTGCTGTTGGCTATGCTGACGATATATCTTTGATAGCTCCATTGAACAAAATGTGTGATATACCGGTATGTCTTAAAATGTGCAAATTAATATGATTTACAATTCAACCCGACAAAATGTCAACTTGTTAAGTATGGCAGTGGTACCGACTGGCCATTTTATGTTGATGGTTTAACTGTGAAACATAGTAAAACGGGCTGCATTTAGGCCACATTATCGGTCCTGACACTCACCAGGCTATGGTAAAAGATGTGTCATGATTTTATATGACGTGTAAATGCATTATCTACTAATTTTTGGTTTTATTATATAAACATAAAATGTCAATTATATATGTCGTACTGTACATCTTTCTATGGTGTATGTCTATGGAATGGTACGATTTATGTAGAGTTGCTTGAAATGCAGTAACTCCAGTTTGAAAATGCTCTCTCATCTAGCCCTTCAAGGCAGTGGGTCATACATGTCTAGAAGTTTTAACTATATCATGTCCAAATTCAAACTTGATGCCATGACATTCTTTAGAATGAAGTCTAATCAGTTTTATGGTATGATTCAAGACCACTACCAGGAGGGGCTAGATGATGAACTAGTGTGTAGAGTCTCATTTGCAAAAGATGTATTACATAATATAGATAATGCGGGTAGCTCTTCTTTTTTAGCCATTGAAGAGCTGCGCTCATTGCTTACTGTTTTATGTACACAGTAATTTATATACATTGATTTAGTCGAATTATACAATTTTTAGTACAAATAAATGTATTATTATTATAGACTTACAAATGGTTTCTATTCATGAATGGTTGCATGCATGCATGTATATGTAGTTATATACATATACTGGAATTATAAGTATTATGATATGTTTGAAAAAATATATTAGGTGTAAGATAGATTTCATGTGTAATCGAGTCTGATTTACACAGTTACAGGACACGATTACGAATACACTGCCTTAAAAAAAGTCAATTACGATTACAAATGTGAGCGTAATTGATTACAATTGATTACGATTACAACCATTATCGACCCCAGGTCTCGTGTTTGCTAGTATATCGACAAGTAAACGCACGCTCACACATATGTATACAAACATAGAAAAATACATCATGCATGCATACTTACACATTCGATCACGCACGGACGGACACTAACACACACACGCGCGCGTGCATGCATGCGTGCACAGACCTGCATGAACAGACCACGCACTCCAACAACGCGTGCGAGCACACCCACACACAAATTCACTTACATTCACATACAACACACTCCAGCCCCCACCAAAATATTAGGGTCAGCTCCCTACCCCCCCCCAGCCCCATTCTGACACCTATGAAAGTATGAAGTGTGTTGTGGATGTTTGGTCTTAAAATTAGTTGGGCCCGGTTATGAGATGGATTCTCAAAATGCTCCCTCCCTACATCAGGGGCAGTTGTGAGATTTAGACCCCTGCCACTCCACCCCGCATAATAACAAACTCAAACTGTTGGGAAAACGTAACTGTATTTCACTAACAATACTTTGTGCATAGTATATATTTCTGCGTTAGTGTAAAAGACAAATACTTTGTGCATAGTATACATTTCATCATTAGTGTAAAAGAAACGTGTCATAATCGTGTCTTATCAGGCATTAGCACCTTCACTCTGTAGCAACAACAAATGTGTTATATCTATTTATGATGTTATCGTGATCAATTTCTAAGAACACACAAATGTCTACTATTAGTTAAACTACAGCTAAGTTAAACTTGTGTACGTTGTCCATTTTCAACACGACTTAGTATTCAAACAAATGCATGGTAGACATCTCCACATAACAATCTCAATAAATTATCACCAGGGACGATCCACTGTGCACCGGTACACTATACTTGTATAACACATATAAATATATATTATATTCACACCAATATACATCTTAAATTAATATCACACAAAGCATCATGCTACCCAACTCAACAGTATTATTTGTTATCTCCCCTGCGAAATGACGAAGCACCACACACCTTTGTAAAATATATATAAATACTCTTGTCCATGAATTGGGTGTCATTTCCCAACATTAATTTTGAGGTACAGGTAAAAAATTAGGTACTTGTCAATTTGGAGATTTTACCTGCAGCAGAAAAGGTAAGGTCTGATATAGAACAGTATCCACTCTTTAAGACTGCTGAAAGTACTTTACATTTTACTCCCTGGCAGACCTGTTCAATCGATCACCAACTCAACTTCTCTGGGAAGCATTCAGCCAGGCAGCAATTAATGCACGAAGACTATTCAAACAGAAATATCCACCACTGTCTATGACCAGGTACTCATTCATACAGCTGAGTGAACTGGAACAATGTAGCGTGAACGAACTTCACCAAGTTTTGAAACTGCAGCACAGGATTTGAACCCTGCACTCAGCGAACTACTTACTATATAAACTATGTATTCTATAAATAAACTGTACTAAAAGTTGCATTTGAAGAACAGTACCTTTAGATGTTCTCATGAATTCTCAAAACTTTCACAACATGCATTCTCGTAACTGTTTTACTCTGTTTAAGATCTGAGTTTTAAAATTATAACTTTCCAAACATTTAAATTAGCATAATATATGTAGTTCTTTCGAAAACTCATTGTCTCCTTTTCCTGCAGTAGCATTATCTAGAAACACAGGATGTGGCAATGGGACTCAATTCATGGCAGAGGGTCAGTTATTTTGAGTGAACACTCTAGATTGTGTGAAAATTACACAAACAATCACATTAGCCCACCAAATATACTGTTAAGTTCCCCCTCCTGATATATGACCAAACCATGTTAAAACTTCCCAACACGTCACACAGTGACTATACCTTGTGATTGTCATTTCTAAACATGTTCTAACAGCAAGAACTGGCTTCTCTTTTATATTTGCAAGTATTATAATAATATACTTGTTAAATATTATTTTCATATTTATATACATTAAAAAAGATTAACCCTGGTGTACCTGTAATGTATTCATAAATAAATACTATTAGACAGTTGTATTTGCATTCATGGGTACAAATACTCAGATAGAGTACTTGCATTTGAATACTTTTCAAAGTACAAGCCCCACTTTTATTGGCAAGTATACATGCAGTGAAAGCTTATATAAAATATGTATATAGTATATAAATTTTTTCTAAAAACGTGGAAATCAGCTATAGGGACCTGCCTATAACGACCATAATAACACCTTCTAACAACGGTCATCTGAGTAGATTCCTCTACATCCCAAGACAAGCACCAAATATAATTACATGCACCAACGCTTTAAATGGAGGTTATCTGTTCTTTGTTATTGTAAAATAGTATAAAACAGTATAATCTTTATCTACTATAACATAGTGTGCTTTAATTGACCATTTTAAATTGTTGAAATTTAAATGTCTCAGGAGTAAACACTTTGTTTATACGGCAGTATGCCGCTTTCAAAGGCGTGGTCTCAGGTCTGACTACTAATGAGATGCATCACGTGACTTGTCAACATGACCATATTGAATTATGATCATTCTCAGAATTCAGAGATTTGAGTGACAGAACAGACATTTTTGTATTTACTGAAGTGTTGAATTCAAAAGTTTCTGCGTCGTTAAACAGATAATTGAAAGGTAACAATGTTAGACTGCATAATTATTGTTTATATTGTGTAACATGATTTTATTATAAAACCAAACGGACAACCTTCCTCGAACTCCCGAAAATGGGAATAATTCTCAGACCGTCCGAGTCTACCAATACGGCGTGAGATGTCCCACTTTTTCGTCATTTTTCAAATATCCTCCCACCTTCCACTGCCAAATAAAAAGCTCTAATTTTTCATATTTGAATTTACATATCTTTCAATGTTTTTCAATTTTGGAGCATGCTCGAGTTAATCTACATACTATTGTATGACATATTCAACACGTCATGAATAAAGTGACTAAATACAGATGTAGAATATACACTTAAAAGCTGAATTCGGTTAAATATATCCAGAAGGTGGCACCACCACCACAAAAGTAGTCATCAAAACCCGTTTCATAAATTTCCCACAATGACACACCCGTGTGTAGGAAGATTTCCCACTTTTTACCAGTGTCCTCTTGGAATGTCTAGACCCTGTCTGTTGCTACGGCGATGCGTTGTCATGGAGATGTGTATTTTTTATTCGACGTCGTGATATTCGGGCAGCATGGGCAGTCCGACAACATCCCCATCCTCCTTAACGACATCTCCCGTTGCCATGGTAACGGGGTGAGGTATAACCATGTTGTTGTCATGATAGGGCGCAGTGGGGCAAAACGCCCCCACAGGGTGGGGCATGAGGGCTTCCTCCACCCCCGTCCAGATGTTGGCATCTTTGTTCTCGCAGTACCAGGCGACTGAAAATACAGTTTCATCATTAAAAGTCTGCAAACAATAACTTATTTTATATATTAACCCTTTAGAACCCATGTCATTTGATAAAACACGATTTTAAATTCATGTATAAAGTGGGTGAGTGATTTATTCCAGCCATTCCCACAGTAACGTTTTTTCCGGCCCCAAAGAGTAAATACAAGACCACACAACAAAAACATTTTCCAGACATTGTATCCTCAAACTTTGTACGACACTTAATAACCAACAATACCAGATGTTATATAGTACACTGACCAAATTAAATACTTGTATTTTGTGATGACAATAGTAGACTGGAACAAACTAAACGAGTCACAAGTTCAGGCTGAAAGCATAAACGACTTTAGCTTCTTATTTTACGGCTCACACACTCAATAACACGCACACGCGACTACCCGTCGTAAAACATAGCCAATAATGGCTTCTTATGACATAACCAGTTAGATTGAGATGCAAATCCCTGCAGCGCACGAACAATATCACTAAGATATGGGTGCATGTTATTATATTTTAACCAAAACTAATAAAATACAAATGTATGCTATAGGCATTGTTTTTTCACAGAGCTCAATATTTAAAAAAATTCTCCAAAAGTTGCTTTTTAAGTGTTCTTAGTTTTTTTAGTAATAAATAAAAAACTGTTGAAGATATTTCAACAAATAAGGCATCATTTAAAGTTCATAATCTGTAGAATCCAAATATAAAAAATGGGCCAAGTGGCCCTGAAGTCCTTTGGACTAATACGTCTATATGTGACCCTGGCTGACCAAATGAGTGATAAGTCGGAAAAATTGTAACATTGTTTTCTTACATCCTTGTAAAGGTCTGGTAGGGTGCTTTACGTTTTCACAAAATATGACTGCTACAAAAATTGGCAAAGTTATGGAGCATTGAACATGATAGGGATCAAAAAGTGAAAATGAAGAAAACGGCTGTTGAAGTTTTTCATTATATATGCAAATGGATTGCATGGAAATATTACATGCACAACATTCAAATGTGGCACACAGTATGTAATACGTATGTTATGTTGCAATGATACACTAGAAGTACAAATGTGCTGCTACAAAGACTTATCAAGTTATGCCAGATTATGTCTTCATGTGTAAAACTAAGAGGACAGATTATTTGAGAGCAAAAGGTAGACTCACTGTTTGACACAGTTTAAAACCTACATGCAACTGTACAGTTTAACAGGGGTCTATTGGCTTAATGCTGTCTGTTGACACAATCTACTGCCAGTGACCAATTACAGATTAGTCACAGTTTCCATCAAACAACAGCAGGCAGAGAATCTTAGCTCCACAGCTGGGTGTAATACACAACCAGAGCCACCACTGATTCATGGTCAAGTAGATTAGCTCAATGCACCAACTAAGATAATACACAACACTGTGAGTGACAGTGTCCAGAGTGAGGCCTAAGCAATGTCCTCATTGCTGAATAGATCAATTAAACCTGCCAAGTGGGTGACATTCTGCACAAGTGTTCATTAATCCTTAGTGATTGTTCAGAACACCAGACTGACCACATACCTAAAAAACCAAATGTAATAGGTGAAGAACAGGCAGTGTTCAAATAGGGGTATTGGTTGAATTGTATTTGTCTCGACACAAAAAAGCTTTATTGTGCCTTCATCAATTATAAGAAAGCATTTGATTTAGTAGACCGGTCCTCCCTGTGGTCTAAGATAATTTCATGCAGTATTAATGGTATTGTGTTGAAAGTTGTATACAACATATACAAAAATGCTAAATCATGTATAAATCTGGGCCAGGCAGTGTCAGCCTTCTTTTCATGTGATGTATAGGTAAGGCAAGGAGAAAACTTGTGTCCTTTGTTATTTGCTATTTACCTGAGTCATTTTGAACACTGTTATTCACAATAATAACGGACTTGACATGGCAGCTGGTGAAATTTACAACAACCTTAGGGATGATGATGTAGAAAATGTGTGTTCTACTATATGCTGATGACACTAGAATGATTCAATCAAATACAGATTTCTTGCTTGTGTATAGCGGAACTATGTCAACTCTTCTAATGGTTGACATCTGGTTGTTTCAGGTGTCAACTATATTGTGAATCTGTAATTATTAGCCTATATTGATACAATTGATTTAAATAAACACAACTTGCAATTATAGAAAATCAATAGTTTTGAAGATAAAAAGTGTTAGGCAACTGGTCAGTCTAACAGGGGTCAAGTGTGTCTACTCTGCCTAGGCGCTGTGACCAATTAAAGATTAGTCAAGGTCTCAATGGAACAGTAGCACTAGGCTGCAGAGTTTAGTCATAGTGTTGACTTTGTGGCATATTAAACAAAATCTACTGTTGGGGGTGTCTACTCTGCCTGGGCGATGTGACCAATTAAAGATTAGTCAAGGTCTCAATGGAACAGTAGCACTAGGCTGCAGAGTTTAGTCATGGTGTTGACTTTGTGGCACATTAAACAAAATCTACTGTTGGGGTGGTCTCAAGGGCCCTTCTCAAAACCACATCACTAGATAATGTAAAACTTTTGCACTTTGGGGGCCCCTTAGGTGCCCTTAGAATGATTCAATAAAATACAGATTTCTTATAAATAGTGGCAGCACCCTAAGATACATCTATGCAAAATTAGAAAAAAAGTTGCTGAACACTTTTTGAAAAAATAGGCCAAATGTTACATTTTTACCAGTTTTGGGGTCCTTGGAGGCCTTAGGGAGCCCTTAAAATGATTCAATCAAATACAGATTTCTCGTGCACAGTGGCAGTGCCCTAGGATATGTCTATACAAAATTTGAGAAAAAGTTACTGAACGGTTTCTGAGACACGGCAGCTAATGGCGGAAGGCGGACGCAGAGTGATGGCAATAGTCCCTTGGACCTTCGGCCAAAGGACTAAAAAAGGTAAGTTCTTATATAGCACAGTATCCAGTCCTCAGGACTGCTCAAAGCAATTTACACTTTACTCCCTGGCAGACCTGTTCAATCGAACACCATCTCGACTTCTCTGGGAATCATTCAGCCACGCTGCAATTAATGCGCGAAGACTATTCGTACACACATATCCACAACTGTCCATAGCCAGGTATTCATTCATACATCTGAGTGAACTGAAGCAATGTAGACTAAACAAACTTGCCCAAGTTTCGACACCGCCACACAGGATTCGAACCCGCGTTCTCTCAGTCGAGAGTCCGGAGGTCTTACCGCTGCGCTACTGCACTCCACAGGTCTATTAAATCTCCATAATTTTGTAACTTATCACCCATTTAGCTGTGGCAGGTCACGTACTGGAATGGCCAGGAACACAATCTTGACCGGATTGAGAAAAGGGAAGATGGACGAGTTCAGAGATACAACAAAGTTGACAAAGATTGAGTTGAGAGTAGCAACAAGACAGGATTGAGTGAAGGGAAGATGGATCAGTTCAGAGATACAACAAAGTTGACAAAGGTTGAGTTGAGAGTAGCAACAAGACAGGATTGAGTGAAGGGAAGATGGATGAGTTCAAAGATACAACCAAGTTGACAAAGGTTGAGTTGAGAGTAGCAACAAGACAGGATTGAGTGAAGGGAAGATGGATGAGTTCAAAGATACAACCAAGTTGACAAAGGTTGAGTTGAGAGTAGCAACAAGACAGGATTGAGTGAAGGGAAGATGGATGAGTTCAAAGATACAACAAAGTTGACAAAGGTTGAGTTGAGAGTAGCAACAAGACAGGATTGAGTGAAGGGAAGATGGATGAGTTCATACAACCAAGTTGACAAAGGTTGAGTTGAGAGTAGCAACAAGACAGGATTGAGTGAAGGGAAGATGGATGAGTTCAAAGATACAACCAAGTTGACAAAGGTTGAGTTGAGAGTAGCAACAAGACAGGATTGAGTGAAGGGAAGATGGATGAGTTCAAAGATACAACCAAGTTGACAAAGGTTGAGTTGAGAGTAGCAACAAGACAGGATTGAGTGAAGGGAAGATGGATGAGTTCAAAGATACAACCAAGTTGACAAAGGTTGAGTTGAGAGTAGCAACAAGACAGGATTGAGTGAAGGGAAGATGGATGAGTTCAGAGATACAACAAAGTTGACAAAGGTTGAGTTGAGAGAAGCAACAAGACAGGATTGAGTGATGGGAAGATGGATGAGTTCAGAGATACAACAAAGTTGAAAAAGGTTGAGTTGAGAGTAGCAACAAGACAGGATTGAGTGAAGGGAAGATGGATGAGTTCAAAGATACAACAAAGTTGACAAAGGTTGAATTGAGAGTAGCAACAAGAAAGGATTGAGTGAAGGGAAGATGGATAAGTTCAGAGATACAACAAAGTTGACAAAGGTTGAATTGAGAGAAGCAGCAAGACAGGATTGAGTGATGGGAAGATGGATGAGTTCAGAGATACAACAAAGTTGACAAAGGTTGAGTTGAGAGTAGCAACAAGACAGGATTGAGTGAAGGGAAGATGGATGAGTTCAGAGATACAACAAAGTTGACAAAGGTTGAGTTGAGAGTAGCAACAACACAGGATTGAGTGATGGGAAGATGGACGAGTTCAGATATACAACAAAGTTGACAAAGGTTGAGTTGAGAGTAGCCACAAGACAGGATTAAGTGATGGGAAGATGGATGAGTTCAGAGATACAACAAAGTTGAAAAAGGTCGAGTTGAGAGAAGCAACAAGACAGGATTGAGTGATGGGAAGATGGATGAGTTCAGAGATACAACAAAGGTTGAGTTGAGAGTAGCAACAAGACAGGATTGAGTGAAGGGAAGATGGATGAGTTCAGAGATACAACAAAGTTGACAAAGGTTGAATTGAGAGTAGCAACAAGACAGGATTGAGTGAAGGGAAGATGGATGAGTTCAGAGATACAACAAAGTTGACAAAGGTTGAGTTGAGAGAAGCAACAAGACAGGATTGAGTGAAGGGAAGATGGATGAGTTCAGAGATACAACAAAGTTGACAAAGGTTGAGTTGAGAGTAGCAACAAGTCAGGATTGAGTGAAGGGAAGATGGATGAGTTCAGAGATACAACAAAGTTGACAAAGGTTGAATTGAGAGTAGTAACAAGACAGGATTGAGTGAAGGGAAGATGGACGAGTTCAGAGATACAACAAAGTTGACAAAGGTTGAGTTGAGAGTAGCAACAAGACAGGATTGAGTGATGGGAAGATGTACGAGTTCAGAGATACAACAAAGTTGACAAAGGTTGAGTTGAGAGTAGCAACAAGACAGGATTGAGTGATGGGAAGATGGATGAGTTCAGAGATACAACAAAGTTGACAAAGGTTGAATTGAGAGTAGTAACAAGACAGGATTGAGTGAAGGGAAGATGGATGAGTTCAGAGATATAAAGTTAAGTTGAGTTGAGAGTAGCAACAAGGTGAGGGTGAGTGAAAGGGAAAGATGGATGAGTTCAAAGATACATACAAAGTTGACAAAAGGTTGAATTGAGGTAGCAACAATACAGGATTTGAAGTGAAGGGAGAAGATGGACGAGTTCAGAGATACAACAAAGTTGACAAAGATTGAGTTGAGTGTAGCAACAAGACAGGATTGAGTGAAGGGAAGATTGATCAGTTCAGAGATACAACAAAGTTGACAAAGGTTGAGTTGAGAGTAGCAACAAGACAGGATTGAGTGAAGGGAAGATGGATGAGTTCAAAGATACAACCAAGTTGACAAAGGTTGAGTTGAGAGTAGCAACAAGACAGGATTGAGTGAAGGGAAGATGGATGAGTTCAAAGATACAACCAAGTTGACAAAGGTTGAGTTGAGAGTAGCAACAAGACAGGATTGAGTGAAGGGAAGATGGATGAGTTCAAAGATACAACCAAGTTGACAAAGGTTGAGTTGAGAGTAGCAACAAGACAGGATTGAGTGAAGGGAAGATGGATGAGTTCAAAGATACAACCAAGTTGACAAAGGTTGAGTTGAGAGTAGCAACAAGACAGGATTGAGTGAAGGGAAGATGGATGAGTTCAGAGATACAACAAAGTTGACAAAGGTTGAGTTGAGAGTAGCAACAAGACAGGATTGAGTGAAGGGAAGATGGATGAGTTCAGAGATACAACAAAGTTGACAAAGGTTGAGTTGAGAGAAGCAACAAGACAGGATTGAGTGATGGGAAGATGGATGAGTTCAGAGATACAACAAAGTTGAAAAAGGTTGAGTTGAGAGTAGCAACAAGACAGGATTGAGTGAAGGGAAGATGGATGAGTTCAAAGATACAACAAAGTTGACAAAGGTTGAATTGAGAGTAGCAACAAGAAAGGATTGAGTGAAGGGAAGATGGATAAGTTCAGAGATACAACAAAGTTGACAAAGGTTGAATTGAGAGAAGCAGCAAGACAGGATTGAGTGATGGGAAGATGGATGAGTTCAGAGATACAACAAAGTTGACAAAGGTTGAGTTGAGAGTAGCAACAAGACAGGATTGAGTGATGGGAAGATGGATGAGTTCAGAGATACAACAAAGTTGACAAAGGTTGAGTTGAGAGTAGCAACAACACAGGATTGAGTGATGGGAAGATGGACGAGTTCAGATATACAACAAAGTTGACAAAGGTTGAGTTGAGAGTAGCAACAAGACAGGATTGAGTGATGGGAAGATGGATGAGTTCAGAGATACAACAAAGTTGAAAAAGGTCGAGTTGAGAGAAGCAACAAGACAGGATTGAGTGATGGGAAGATGGATGAGTTCAGAGATACAACAAAGGTTGAGTTGAGAGTAGCAACAAGACAGGATTGAGTGAAGGGAAGATGGATGAGTTCAGAGATACAACAAAGTTGACAAAGGTTGAATTGAGAGTAGCAACAAGACAGGATTGAGTGAAGGGAAGATGGATGAGTTCAGAGATACAACAAAGTTGACAAAGGTTGAGTTGAGAGAAGCAACAAGACAGGATTGAGTGAAGGGAAGATGGATGAGTTCAGAGATACAACAAAGTTGACAAAGGTTGAGTTGAGAGTAGCAACAAGTCAGGATTGAGTGAAGGGAAGATGGATGAGTTCAGAGATACAACAAAGTTGACAAAGGTTGAATTGAGAGTAGTAACAAGACAGGATTGAGTGAAGGGAAGATGGACGAGTTCAGAGATACAACAAAGTTGACAAAGGTTGAGTTGAGAGTAGCAACAAGACAGGATTGAGTGATGGGAAGATGGATGAGTTCAGAGATACAACAAAGTTGACAAAGGTTGAGTTGAGAGTAGCAACAAGACAGGATTGAGTGATGGGAAGATGGATGAGTTCAGAGATACAACAAAGTTGACAAAGGTTGAATTGAGAGTAGTAACAAGACAGGATTGAGTGAAGATGGAAGATGGACAAAGGTTGAGTTGAGAGCAACAAGAGGATTGAGATGGATGAGTTCAGAGATACAACAAAGTTGACAAAGGTTGAGTTGAGAGTAGCAACAAGACAGGATTGAGTGAAGGGAAGATGGATGAGTTCAGAGATACAACAAAGTTGACAAAGGTTGAGTTGAGAGTAGCAACAAGACAGGATTGAGTGAAGGGAAGATGGATGAGTTCAGAGATACAACAAAGTTGACAAAGGTTGAGTTGAGAGTAGCAACAAGACAGGATTGAGTGAAGGGAAGATGGATGAGTTCAGAGATACAACAAAGTTGACAAAGGTTGAGTTGAGAGAAGCAACAAGACAGGATTGAGTGAAGGGAAGATGGATGAGTTCAGAGATACAACAAAGTTGACAAAGGTTGAGTTGAGAGTAGCAACAAGACAGGATTGAGTGAAGGGAAGATGGATGAGTTCAGAGATACAACAAAGTTGACAAAGGTTGAGTTGAGAGTAGCAACAAGACAGGATTGAGTGAAGGGAAGATGGATGAGTTCAGAGATACAACAAAGTTGACAAAGGTTGAGTTGAGAGAAGCAACAAGACAGGATTGAGTGAAGGGAAGATGGATGAGTTCAGAGATACAACAAAGTTGACAAAGGTTGAGTTGAGAGTAGCAACAAGACAGGATTGAGTGAAGGGAAGATGGATGAGTTCAGAGATACAACAAAGTTGACAAAGGTTGAGTTGAGAGAAGCAACAAGACAGGATTGAGTGATGGGAAGATGGATGAGTTCAGAGATACAACAAAGTTGACAAAGGTTGAGTTGAGAGTAGCAACAAGACAGGATTGAGTGAAGGGAAGATGGATGAGTTCAGAGATACAACAAAGTTGACAAAGGTTGAATTGAGAGTAGTAACAAGACAGGATTGAGTGAAAGGAAGATGGACGAGTTCAGAGATACAACAAATTTGACAAAGGTTGAGTTGAGAGTAGCAACAAGACAGGATTGAGTGATGGGAAGATGGATGAGTTCAGAGATACAACAAAGTTGACAAAGATTGAGTTGAGAGTAGCAACAAGACAGGATTGAGTGATGGGAAGATGGATGAGTTCAGAGATACAACAAAGTTGACAAAAGTTGAGTTGAGAGTAGCAACAAGACAGGATAGAGTGAAGGGAAGATGGATGAGTTCAGGTTACAACAAAGTTGACAAAGGTTGAATTGAGAGAAGCAACAAGACAACATTGGTTGGAAACAACTCATTGTGGATGTTATCAGAACTCACTCGATTTGACGCATCACAATATTTTATACAATTCAAGTTGGAGCGGTGGTCGGTTGATAGAGCGGCGGATTGTCAATCCAGGGAACGGTGATTCGATTCCACCTGGCGCCATTTCGAACCTTAGGCAATTTAATTCACCAGACATTGCCTGTGTCTTTTGGAAGAGACACTACTAGACACTGGTCCCTTCTATCTGGTGTCTACGCCAGGGGAAGTAAAAGACCCCACACAGGGGGTGAACATGTAATCTGTCGTGAGTCGGTGGTCTCTATCTCTAACCCACTGGATCTTGCTCCCACCAGCTGGAGTTGCTTCCCGGTCGGGCGTGTGAGAGAAGCCGAGCAGGCTGTTTGCACTGTATCATTGGACCCACTGGGTCCTATATAAATGTACATACATTGTACAATTCATGTTTTTCGTTTTGTAACTTCAGAATTCTTCTCGCATACTGACATCATAAGAAAAGTAAGAAAGGTTAGTTCCTATATAGCACAGCATCCAGTCCTCAAAGCACTACACTTTGCTCCCTGGCAGACCTATTCAATCGAACATCTCAACTTCTCTGGGAAGCATTCAGCCGTGCTGCAAATAATGCATAGTCTATTCGTACACAAATATCCACCACTGTATATATCCAGGTACTCATTTCTACAGCTGAGTGAACTGGAGAAACGTAGTGAACGAACTTGCCCAAGGTTCAACACGGCAGCACAGGGTTCAAACACGGGTTCTCTTGTTTGATCCTCTACTCACTGTGCCACCGTGCTCCAAACTGTGGATACTTTATAATGTCAACAACCCATTTTTTGTACAATTTATATTTTCTATTCATAGCTTCTCTTTTATTATAATAATAATCTTTATTTTTATAGTGCCATATCCATACTTTCATAGCACTCTACACAAGACTACTATATAAATAGTAAAAATTAAACAAATTTAAATATAAGAATAAATTAAATATTATCATCGAAGATAACTGATAACCTCACAACTCATGTCTATTGTTGTGCCTTACTTGTCTTTTCGATGCCCTCTTCCCATTTGACCTTCGGTGCCCAGCCAAGGTCATGGAGTTTACTCGAGTCCATTAGGTAGCGAAGGTCATTGTAAGGTCGATCGGCAACGTACTCAATGAACTCTGCCACATCTTCCTCTGTCCGGGCAGAGGTCAGCTAAAATGACAAGTTTATAATAAGTTTTGTGGTTTCTTTAAAATGTGACCACCATGCCCAAATGAAACACTTCTCGATAACAAACATGTTACTTTTTTATGGCATATACCGTACAATAATAGGGGGAAATGATACCTCAATATCACCCATGTTCACACTATATCCAGAGGTAGAACCATTTAAATGTTGAAACTGCTTAAAGTATGGTTTCAACTTCAAAGTTTTTATTCAGTCGCCTGTGGTTTTAACACTGTCAACTGCGGTTTTCACAATTTTAAGTGAGATTTTCACTCTATCTGCTGTGGTTTTCACTTTGTTGTCTATGGGTTTCACTTTGTTAGCCGTGGTGTTTATTTCGTCAGCTGTGATTTTCACTGTTGGCACTATAGTTTAAAACAGTGCCAGCAATTAAAACAAAACTTGATAAGTGTTACAAAACATCAAAATAAACACATTTAGGTAACAACTGATTTCATTTACACAACTAACACATGAAGGATTAGTCTATTCCGGATCATTTCACAATGGAAATTCATTTTCAAAAAGAAATCAGTTCAGTTGTGTTTTGGCTCGTAGCGTCTCATTTTAAAATAGTGGACACAGACTAATGTTAAAGACTAAGTGAAATTAACTTTTCAATTTCTTTGAAATTTCATATATGTAAACTTTCTTTAATGCACGGAATAAAGCTAAGACTTACCTTTCTAATGAGAGATTTTGCAAGATCGATCACGGACAAACGGAAGTCCGTTCCGACATTGTACACCTCCCCCTGCTCTCCCTGGTGTAAGATCTTGTCAAAGGCTTCGACAGCATCGCCCACGTAAAGGAAGTTACGCGTAACACTTCCGTCACCATGAATGTAACTGGAATGTCATTACACGCTTGAGTCAGTACAGGAATTCTGGGTACTGGCCACTATATTTCATTTCATTAATGTGGAAAATTTACTGTACATAGAACCTTGCTTTACTGTCACCTTGGTTAGGCTCGGTAATACAGCCACCTCACAATTAAGATCACCCTGAAAGAGTCCCAAATAATTTTTGTAACAGTAAAGCATAGGAAATTAGTCCTGTCAATAAGGTCACCTCGCTATTCAGGACACTTGTGACCTTAATAGTGTGGTTCCACTCTACACGAATGTTGCTATTTGGTACAATTTTGTGACGAAGAATTTAGGAGTTTATTTTTCTAAATAAAACGTTTTGGGTTTGGCAAATGTTTTCAGTAGTTTCGTATAAGGATGGCAAGTTGTCACGACATGACAAATCCTTGGATAAATATAAAATAATTTTGGGGTAAATGCTGCATTCAATTGTCATAAATATACCTTGTTTTTAACAAGATTTCATTTCCATAGAAAGAGAGACATTCTAAATTTATTGAGCACTTTTTAAAATATTGTATTACAAATAGTGTTAAATTTTAAGTACCAATAAAAAAATGTTATGCAAATAAACATTTGTTAAAACAGTTACCATTCAAAACAATCACATTTCACAAGAAACGGTTTTACTTTAACCCTTAACCAACCACAACCTACTGTTGGATAACAACATTAACCATTCACTTACCACTTCTTGTGGTTTTCCAAGAGTGATATGAACTTGGGAATGACCTAAACAAGAAAAATTACTTTTACACATACAACAATTACACAGATGGTAAGTTAAAATAAATTTTACACACATCCTTGTTCAGAAATGTAATAACATTACATCAGATTTGCTGTTTCTTGAGTCAAACTACAATGTTACAATTACTGATAAAAGCAGCACCTAGTGTAATATACCTGGTGATTGATTCGTCAATTGGTTGCCATATTTTGGCAGTTATTTGGTGTAAAAATTTGGTTTATGCCAAAACAATACATATTCAAGATGAATGAACCACTCTTTCCACCATTCAGAATAATATATGCATTTCGATTACATTCTCTCAAATGTTAGTAAATAGGTAGGATAGGTTTTCTTTTTATTATTTTGCAGAGGAATTATTTACTTATAGGTAGCCATTTTAGTATTTTCTTGGTAATGTTGTTATGAAAATCTCTGCCAAAATGTCTTCAGCAAATCACTTTGATGGTATTTTCACAGTTAGAGATGGGGCTGGGTGGCAAAGATTTATGTATTTCCTTGTGAATGAATATATACAGGGTCATAACAAAATTACTAATGTATTTTCCGCGTCATGTCAAAAGAACTACAACAGTGACGCCACATGGTGGATGAGTGACAAATCTATACAATCTAATATATTGTTACTTTTGTTATGTGCACTGTGGGGCGCCACTGTTCTGGTTGGTCCTTTTCCACTATACAGCTTCAATGTTTAAATTTATGCAATAGGTACTGACACACTAAACGGGTAATTACCGGGAGTTATCTCGAATAAAAACATGCAGGCATAAAAATGTGTAGTTGTGTGTGAGTGTGTGTGTGCATGTGTGTAATCACTGTGTTTGAGCAGGTGTGTGCACACGTGTGAGTGAATGTGTACTTGTGTGTGCATGCACACGCACACACATATATATGCACATGTGAATGTATGTATATATATATATATGTGCGTGAGCGTGAATGTGTGTGCACGTGCATGCATGTATATATACCTGTACGTGTGTTTATATATGTGTGCATGCGCCAGCGTGGATCTGTCTCTATGCATGCATGTTTGCAGTGAGTGATTGCATATGTCTGTTTGTCTCTCTCAATCTACCCCTCTCCCTTCTCTCATCCTTTCCCTCTCCCTCTCCCTCTCCCCTCTCCCTTTCCCCTCTCCCCCCTCCCATCTCTCTCCCCTCTCTCTCCCTCTCCCCTCTCCCCTCCCTCTCCTCTCCCTCTCCCCTCTCCTCTCATCCTCTAGTGGATACATATTTATAACAATCAAACCCAAACCTTCTCGGGGTATTGTCGAGGTCCGTACACATTGTTAGCTCTTGCAATGATCACTGGAAACTACAACACAAGACCTGACATAAACTCTCCTGTCAGGTCAAACCAAATACATACTGAATTGACAGGACATACATACAGTACTTTGTGCGCAAAGGTGATGATTCACAGGCAGGGTGACAAAAGAAAGGTCTTTACAGATGAGTATCTTCCTTCAACATGACATTCTGTAGACATGTGGGATTGTTCTAGCAAGCAACCTGGGCATTTTTGTTCAATTAACAATGTAGTATATCATTATTTAACATTCTGCTATGTTAGACAATGCTAGCAGTATAGAAGTTATATCCAGGAATCCTCTGATACGCGATGGGCGATTGCTCAAAGAGACCAGTCTAGGTCTGTATTGGTACCTACCCTCCTGCACCCATAGGGCAATAAAGGGACCATCTCAGATATCACACGTAGGAACAACAGTAACAGTCAAACTGAAAACACATGTTATTCTCACAAAATGAATAAAAAAGTACAATCAAATTGGCCATACATTTCACGTTCAGTAAGTTTCGGACATGAATGCAGCTGACCATGAAAGCCTCTCAATAACAGACCTTGAATACCACACAGTAACCGACATTGAAAGGTTCCCAGTAACAGTTTCAAATCCTCCCCATAATGACCTTGAAAGCCCAGCGACTGACATTGAAAGCCCAGTAACTGACCTTGAAAACCCAGTAACTGATCTTGAAAGCCCAGTAACTGACCTTGAAAGCCTCCCAGTAACACTGTACAATGCTCTCAGCTGCTGCCTTGCTGGCAGCGTACGGATTTGTTGGCTTCAATCTCGCATCTTCTTTCAGTTTCTAGAACATCCATACATCAAACAATCAAAACGAGTCTTTCCATTCGGTCGATGTCAGTGAAAGTATCATGACTTTTGTTTTATTCTCACCAGAAATTCATGTTTTTCAGTCTAAATAATCAAACATTGTTATAATGAACAATGGTAATCTCAAAACCTGCATACGATATTAAAGTTGTCAACAGATGGATGAGTATGCTATGGAGAAACGGAGATATCCTTTGACCATCTAGCTAAAAGTTTTCAGATGACAACAGCACATTATACTTTTTGCAAATCTACCCGGGAGTTAATTCCAAAGGGTGAGTGTTATCGGTTAATAATTTAAAAAGTATAATGTTTTAAATATATTCCTTTCATTTCAAACTTATGCATACATTTACCACCTTATTACCCGGGATGTGCACATGACATATTTCAGCAAATACACTGCTGTAATTTTAAAAGAAAAATTACATAAATCAATGTGTACTTTCCATTTCTTTTTCAATCATTCCTAGTTTTCACAAATGTGTGAACAATGCTATCTGCTAGTTTCTATCACATCTCTATCCAAAGTTTGTAATAATTTCAAATTTAAATTAAAATACTTTCGCTTTCACATTAGTGTTTCACTTTCACTTTTACCTACCACAATGCTGTTTCCACCATAGACTTCATCTGTGCTGATGTGGATGAACTTCTTAACGCCTGCCTCGTAAGCAGCGTTGATAAGAACATGAGTACCATAGACATTGGTCCTCGTAAAGTTGAGAGAATTCCAGAATGAGAGACCTAGAGAACACAGACTTAGATTAAGAGACCTAAAGAATATAGACATTGGTCCTTATGAAATTGATAGAGTTCCAGAATTATAACAAATAGCAAGGATAACAATTGTCTCATTCCTATCATCGTAATAATTATTTGTTATTAATAAAAGCGTTCATATCAGCATCACTAAAATATTGGTATACATCATGTAACGTGTCTAGTTTTAATATTCGTGATGAATATATATATATAGTAATGATAATGGACCGAAACAAATAGTTGCAAATATAATTTATAAATTTCAAAATTTTCAGATTAAATCAAATTGTGTCTTTGATCACAAGTCACTCAGACGTACATGCAACGAAACAGCAGGAACATTGTGTTGTCATAAAAATGTGTATATTTGTATTTTGAATTTGTAAACATGTTCTCCGACATAACTGGCTTTCTTTTTTACTACGAGTGATTACTTTGAAACCTTTCCTGTGAAAATGCCCAAGGTAGATTACAAGTATTTCCCACAGGAACATTAGGCAGTTTGGAAAATTACTGAAGACATTTCTGTTCTCAAACTAATATAATCAGACATCACGTAACCTTTGTATTATTCATGCATATAGTTTTAATTAATTTTTAGTCTTATTTATCTCAGAATCACATTTTAGTATCTAATCAACTTTTGTTATGTAATTTAGGCTTTTATTTATTTATTTTATCCAGTATGTTCAGCTGTTCAGCACTTTTGCCAATTGTTTATTTCACCATTGCATTTATCCGTAATTTTATTATACATAGGTTTATCTATATAATTTTATATACTAGGATTTTGCTTCCTAACTTGATTTATTTTTCTTATTTATTTCTCTTAAATGCATTTTTTTTGCTTCTTCGATGATTGTCGATTTGCATTTACCCGTAATTTTATTATACATAGGTTTATCTATATAATTTTATATACTAGGATTTTGCTTCCTAACTTGATTTATTTTTCTTATTTATTTCTCTTAAATGCATTTTTTTTGCTTCTTCGATGATTGTCGATTTGTAAACACCCGTGAACAGGTCATTAGTTCCGGATTTGACGGTGTGTAAATAAAGTTTATTATTATTATTAGTAGTATTTGGAATGAAAACAGCTGTCCAAAAACTATGTCATGACTACAGTTGTAAACCGTATGGCTTTATATGGTATACCGTTTGTTACACGCAAAATTCTGTGATTGCCTACAGATTCAATGGTTTGAAATATAGTTAACTTCACTAATGAAAAATCCATTTTGCATAGGAGACATTAAAACAAAATGAAGGCCAAATGATAGCATATAGCATTGTTCCATACAGTTAGAAGGACATTCGTTGTTTGGTTGACTGCTAGATGCAACGACATGGATGGTGCACAGTTTGGCTTGGATTTAGGTTCATATTCAGTAACTTTTACATTGTTTGGGAACATTTAAGCATTATTAGTTGACGATATATATATATATACCGTATGGAATACGGATTTTGCTGAATGAAAAAGAAACGGTTTTAAAATCGTATCGAAAAACCGGTTCAACGGTATATGGTAGGTACACAATACTAGTCATAACATTCGTTTGTGTTGGGTTGGATTAATTTTCAGTTAATGTCCAAGGTGTTTGCAGCCCAACAGATTAAAGTTTAATTTTGAAGAATCATGAAAAAATCTATCTTTGTTTGAGGAATGAACAATTCATTTTAAATGTCCTACCTACGTGAGATTGCGCCGCAAAATGAAGAACTACATCAATTTTCTCGCGTTGAAAGATCGACCGCATGAAAACAGGTACACAGATGTCTCCCTGAAATCAGAGTGGCAGCTATCAATCACAATACACAGTTGTCTAGCTGCAATCAGACTAACAGCTGTCAATCACACTGAACCCATTTCTAATTAAGTCTGAAAGTTTCTAGAAATACAACAATATATCAAAGAACTAAAATTACACCATAAATAAATTCACAAAGTACCTGCCTACCTTTAACATTATTTATTTTATCATTAAGAACAATATAAAATAAAATGTTATAAATGAGGAATGAACCACATACCTTTAAAGTAATCTCTACCCTTTTGCTAAATTGAAAATTCTGCACCGTCCGGCCTTAAATTAACTCACTTGAATAAACTTGTAATTCTTCCGGTGTTGAATCTGATCCAAATTCCTCAAGCTGGCACAGTACTCCAACTGCAAGAGAATATATATTAAGTTTGTTTGGCAATAAGAAACCATGTTGGCATTATATAAATCAACATGTTAATTGTAATCAGGAATCCATCTGTCGAACTCTAAATGATCACATTAATTTAGGTGTCAGGTTAGATGAAGGCACGCGGTAATAAAATAACTTTTATTTCAAAACATATGTGAAAATATACATTACGTCCCTAGCAAAAATTACAAAAAATACCAAAATTGGATATATATACATATATATTATATACATATTATAATTATAAATTACAGAAAATTACTTAATATTGTGTAAAGCACCTATCTATGTGGAGTGCAAAACAGACGTGATATATTACATCACTATATATAAATTAATTATTGAAATCGTATAACCAGTAGCAATTTATACACACCTGCGCAAAATAAACCCCAGAACTATAAAAGAAATATATTTACAAAATCTTAACCTCTGCTGTGAGAGTAAAATAGTATAATATTAAAATAATTATTAATGTCCTCTGCCGGAATTATTTACGATAATTCAACAGGAGTCAAAAAGTGAAAAAATTTAAAAAAATCACTTTGAAAAATATATCTATTCTATACATCTATGCAAAATGCTGTGAAAAACAATAAAAATAGTTTAATGCACAGCCCAGGCGAGAACTGAAATAAAGAACACTAGAAATATATAACTAGATCCAGGTCAAAGGAAACATCAACAAATCCCAACAAGAGAAAGGGGAGGAAATCAGGGTAATTAATAACAACCCTAATTTAATAAAGTGATACCTAGACATTTAGTAAGGCTAACAATCAGGGAGATAAATAGCTACCCACCCTAGGGTATCGGATATCATGACCACCAGGGTTTGGTGTCAGGAATACACTGATTGTTAAGCAGACCCCTTGCACCCCTGGGGGGTTCTTGCATAATGATGTACTTAAATGTAATTCCACAGGTCAAAGGTCATGTTTTTGCACTGGAAAATATTCTGAACACATTCAACAATTCGATCAATCAGGAGGTTTAATCTTTGAGCCACAGGGCATGGAATGATACGGTTTATTGAAATAAATGCATTGATAAGAAATTTCCAGCAATAAAATAGAATTAACTTAAATGATGTTACTGTTATACTGACTACAACACAACACAGAACAAGATATTCAGATCAAATAAATCAATCAATTATTCAAGTAAAATAGAATTAATTGTTAGTAAATAACTCTAAATAGAACGAGATGAGTGAACCTCGGTATCTCAGAAGGGATGCATTTAAAATACCCCAAAGTTTGCATATTAATTTATATATATATATATATACACACACACACTGTATATATATATATATATATATACAGTGTGTGTGTGTATATATATATATAGGTAGGTAGTCGTCATGCTGTTGAAAGAAGAAGGAAGAAAAAGCTATTCTCCTACAAAGAAATTGGTGCAGTCTCTAAATGCTATTTATCTTAAATAGCCAATTTATTTTCTGTCAACTTCTCTTAATGTCATTAATGTCTTTTTAATTGCATATTCACTGATTACATCTAAGTAACCTGTCACATGACACTAATTTAGGCAGGCCAAAGACATCTGTTTACCATCAGGGCAGAGAGGATTAACTTTGAAAGACCTTGCACTTTTAATTATAAAACTTATTATTTTATTATTGGGGTTGCGTTTTGATGTCAGAAATAAATTAAAAGCATATGTTGGAGTGTTTGTGGTGCAATAAGCTAGATCTCAGGCAATCAGTGAAGAGAACTCATGTTTTTATTTTCGCACTTGTATCCAATTTAAGTCACTATGCCATCAAGTTGCAGTGCGGTTGAATGCACCAATGGCTGTTTGTTCAAAGGTGTGTACTGTTCGATTTTATCAGATACGTCTAAATGGCGAGAAAAGAGTAAGATGGATTTGAGTTATCTATCTCAGGAATTGGATACACAATGAACACACTGGATATCTAGTAATCATATCTGCACAGGTTTGTAAAGCCCGTTCGGTTTTATATGATATTATGATCATACCACTGTAATAACATGATAAAGTGTAAAGCACTTTGGGCAGTCATGTGGACTGGATACTGTGCTGTGTGAGACGTTCCCTTTACTATACGTGTTATATTTAGTTTCAATTTTGTAATGTATTTTCTTGTAATTAAATGCCTTAAATTAAAGTCGTCTAGATCTCAGTTAAATAAACAACATCCAGTAAGTATGTGCATACGTAACTTTAATTACAACAAATATATCCCTACTTGTTCTGTGCATGTACTTTAACTGCAAAATAACAATAGCATTTAACATATCTGTATTTTAGACTAACACCGAAGACTCTGACTTTAAAAACTACTATACAATCCTTTAGCAAAAAACGGCAGAAATCTATACATTTTTATAGGGATTTACAGATTTATATAAAAATGTACAGTGCATCGATAAACATGTTGTAGAAAATTAAAGCTTACTACAAATGCTGTAGAATTTCTTAATACAACAAATTTATATTCTGTAAACAAAATCTACAAAATCAAACAGAATAATCTATGGATTTTTATAGAAAACTGTATAATACAACATATTCCACATAATTCTAAACCACACATTATACAGAAAAAACACCTACAAAAATCATATAGAATAACCACCATATTTTTTGGCTGAAATACTAACCAATTATATTTGCAATGAAACCTGCTGAAGATGTCGCTAAAAACAGAACAGACTGAACGTCGACCATACAGTGCACCAGACATTTACGTAAGACTGCAAAATCTTTAGTAAACATGGCTTGATCGAGTTGCTATTTTGTCATTTTTTTTACACCACAAACCCCCATGGAGTGGGGAGTTCACCCTGTACACCACATGGGCGTATTTATTTGTCTGTGCTTGCAGTAACAGAAAATGATCACCCGTTAATCCGCACCAGATTGGATGTACAAACAGCCTGCACACACACTGCTACTGCTGTGTTACCTTAACTTATTTGTTCTAGCTGTCGGCGCCGGGTTATTTCAACAGAAATGAGTACAACACGAAAGAAAATGCCAGGAAGCAAGTGGTGTGCATCAGTGGAAAGAAAGAGTGGTTGTTGGCACCTGTGAGACGACGCAAGATGTCTTGGTTTGGCAGTGTCGCACGGCACAATATCTCAAAACCATCCTACATGGCAGCCTAGACCATGAGGGTGCGAGACGACGGGAACGTGAAAAGAAAAACTGGATGGATGAGGTAAATGAATGAGCTACTGTCATTCTTCTGGCATTGCAAGCTATGTTGTAGAAGACAGACAAGGTGCTTAGAAGCGTCACATCCTACTAGTCCAGGGGCCAGTTTCATGAGAGGCTAAAAAACGTTTACTTAACGTTTAGATGATGGTCTTAGTAGATGATGCCCATCGTGAGGCGTCATAGCATGCCACACAAACACGGAGCAATTGTTTTGATTAAGGAGGCTTCGTTAAACTAGCCCCTGGTCATAAGATGACATGAAGGGCTTTAATAAATTTATTAAGACAAAATCACATAAAACGTAGATGTTTCTTTGAGTTAATCAAACCGTAATGGACCTACTTTCATCCCCGTTAGTGTAAAGTTGCTTATATATATATATATAATACACATGCCAGTAGATATATTAGTTATAAATTGTGTGTGTGACCGTGCCACAGAATGTACAGATGAGGGAACCTTCAAACTGTCATAATTTATTTCAGTGTCTACAACTGTTGTTTACTTAGTTGACTTTGTCCTCTCAAAGGGGCACTTGTGTACGTGCGTGTGCGCGCGTGAGTGTATGCGCGCGTGCGTGGGTGTGAATACATGCATGAATGTGGATATGATGGTAAATGTCTAGATGCATGCACTGTACAAAACAACATTAACATGCCTACCTAATGTACCTTCCCCTGTGTTTAACCATGCATGCCATGGGTACCAGTCATTGCCTCCACCAACCAGTCACCAGTACCTAGCCAATGCCCCTCCCAACTGCAGCCTAGACTGGGGAGAGTGACCAGGGGAGGGGTGGGTGGGGGTGGCAGGGGGTGTTATTATTCCATGAGGGAACTGATAACGTATCACAGAACTCTGAGTGACGTGGACCAGAAAACAAGTCTTCATTTATGTCAAGCTGGACCACCACAGTGAACCTACTTGTCAAGGTAAAGCTGGACCACCACAGTGACCCTACTTGTCAAGGTAAAGCTGGACCACCATAATGAACCTACTTGTTAAGGTAAAGCTGGACCACCACAGTGAACCTACTTGTCAAGGTAAAGCTGGACCACCACAGTGAACCTACTTGTCAAGGTAAAGCAGATCTTGTTCATTGTTACCAGAACTCTGAATCAATTTATGTTCAAGACCTGTTTAAAAATACATGTGTCGAATAATTTAAATAATAAGTAAAGTCATGGAGACTCCCATTAAGACATATAATGTCACCCCACAATATATATATATTTATACATGTATGCATATATCATGTATATGCCTACGTTAATTAATTGTGTATATTATGTACAGGCCTACCCATCGTATACAATATTAAGGAGAAACTATAAATATATTATTTAGAAATACATTTGTAAACCTAAAGTACTCACATACTCACTAACATAGTTGTCTACATAAATACATACTATGAAATATGCGGTAGCTAGACATTTTGGTAAAGGAAATTTTGGCCATGGATAGTCGGGTAACAGACATTTTGGTAACAGGATGTTTCTGTAAAACCAACAATTAATCTTTAGAGGTGTGCCTCGTTATAATAAAAATTATTTAGAAAACTTGGTGGCTAATAATCATTTATGAATGTAAATAAATGTGATCTATGGTTGTGTTATTAATTAACAATTGACTGACATCCTCACAGGTTATTCCTTCTGACATGGCAGACTCAACTGGTTTTTACTAACTGATGGAGTCTTTTATTTATTTAAAGATTTATTTTAACATATGTAATTAAATTAAAGAACGCTTACAAACCATGTCAATGAATAAACAAAATATTAATAAACTACCAAAATGTCTTATCTATTATCAATTTGTTACAAAAATGTCTATACAATACATCTTTATAACCAAACAGTTCTGATTATTTTCAAATTTTACTGAAATGTGCCTTTACTGAAAGGTCCTATTCCCAAAATGTC
Source organism: Paraescarpia echinospica (assembly GCA_020002185.1). Lineage (NCBI taxonomy): Eukaryota > Metazoa > Annelida > Polychaeta > Sabellida > Siboglinidae > Paraescarpia > Paraescarpia echinospica. The sequence goes on from CM034544.1 coordinate 22,711,590, forward strand.
TGTCACCCAACTGTCCATGGCCAAAGTGTCCTTTACCAAAATGTCATGGATTCGAAATACACATCCATTCATATATTGGTTGCAATAAAATCAGTTACAACATAAGTTGTCAATGCAGACATTTCATGCAGATTCATACCACTTAATCGTTTAAAATGTATTAATATAGTGAACTGATCAGACGTAAACTGATACGTAGTTCAATTATATGTAAAGAGGCTGCAGTTATATAGTTTTTATATAATTTATCTGTAAACTTGTTACAGTTTTTTAACTTAATGTGAAGTGGTTTGATTTGTAATTATATACACTTTTGCTTTTATTATATTTGTCATTTTAGTGTAGACAACAATATTACAGGGCACTTATTGCTCGTGACAGCGCCATAGTTGAGGAAGTTAAAATGTAATAAATTCAGTCTGTTGTTTTATATATCTATAACAATACTGCTAATGTTGTATATGCCGAAATGTGGGCTCTGTCCATCCAGAGGTACAGGAGACTAGTATGGGCTCAGTCACTTGGGATGTAGGGCCCACATTTCTCTCTCTTTAACTTAATCTCTTTAATAAACGTCATTCATTTGGCCTTATTTCATCACTATTCATGACTTGTGTTGGTGCTTGTATGAATACAGTAAATTAGTACAGTATAAATACAGTAGATTAGTAAGTATAAATACAGTAGATTAGTACAGTCAGTAATTACAATCAGTGCAAAAGTTCAACATAGCGTTCAACACAATTTCCAGTAATAGACTAAATAAAAGTATTTGAATTACTTATCATCAATATATTATGTAAAACCTCATATACAGTACTACCAGTGAAAATATATATTATAGCTTAGTGACATTCATTACAGCAGTAGAGGATTCAGTACAGTTAACACATCTGCAGTTCACTTCAGTACAGTCAGTAAGGAGATTCAAGAAGCATAATTATAAACTGATTAGAATAACAAGTTCCACTTATTCTACAACCAAACTGTGTGGTTCACATTTCCTGGAATATATAGTGTTGGATAGTGTCCTCCATGATTCAAAAAATGATATTATGAATACAACAACAAATGATTATAGTATTGCCATTACTGGCATAACAGACTAATTACTTTCATGTTATAAAATTTGCAGATTTTACACAGGCAGAGCACGGGGAATTCATAAAAATAAATCATAAATAATAAACTGCACCGCATTATAAATAAACACATCAATTATTTAGTTTCCAATTCAATGGACATCCTAGTTTATTTTGAATAATAATTATGTATGTCAACTATTTTTTATTCCCATGAATTAACATGAATGCAAACAAATACTCTCTCTCACACATCTTTGCACACACACACGCATGTACGTACGTATGCACGCACGCACACACACACACACGCACACACACAAGCCTACCGAGTTACACCCGTTACCCCATTATAATTGTGTCAACAACATGGCTTAAGTGTTGTTGTTGTCATCCTACGAAATAAGGCCAATCACTTGGTGGGCAGGGTTAAACCTGATCAACAATTCACCCAAGATCCAACCTTTCATCCCTGATATCTACCCCATCTCTCCACACCCAACCAAAGGGTGATATATATATATATATGGAGACTTTGTCCATTTTCTCTCAATCAGTCTGAGTTATCTCCATGATTTCCATTTCGAAGTTTCTCCTTTGCACATTTCAGTAGACGGAAAAAAATTAAGTCACCACAAAAAGTCATGCAAAAGTCACACTCTTGACTAGGAAAAGTCACAGAAAGTAAAGTCACAGCATTATTAAATTTGAAGATTGTGTACTAAAGAACAAGGCATGTTTTGACAGATAATTTGGTACCTTACAATATCCTGCATAAGACAAATATGCCAAAGAAACCATTTTATTTTACCATTATATATATGATTTACAATCAGTTGTTCATAAAAGTTATGAAAATGCTGTTTTGTGGTCTTTGATATTGATGACTAAGATGAATGTTCCACATGACTGTACAGTGTTGGTGTATTCTAAATACAAAACAAAGAACGTTATATATATAAACTTATGACTTTTTTTATGTGATTTTACTTCCTGTGATTTTTCTGTTAGTTTTTTCTATGTTATTTCCTAAATTCATCTGTCTTTGCCTCCCTCTCACCCTCCCTCCCTCTCACCCTCCCTCGCTCTCACCCTCTTCCTTGTCCCTCTCACCCTCCCTCCCTCTCACCATCCCTCCTTGTCCCTCCCTCCCTCTCACCCTCCCTCCCTGTCCCTCCCTCCCTCTCACCCTCCCTCCCTGTTCTTCCCTCCCTCTCACCCTCCCTCCTTGTCCATCCCTCCCTCTCACTCTTCCTCCTTGTCCCTCCCTCCTTCTCACCCTTCCTCCTTGTCCCTCCCTCCCACCCTTCCCTCCCTTTCACCCTCCCTCCCTCCTTGTCCCTCCCTCACTTCTTATTTTTATTTCCTTCCTTCCTTCATTCTCGCAATCAATCACAATCACAATATGTTATTGTCCCTTGGGAGGGGAATTCATTTGGGGTGTAGAGCAGCTTATTAAGACAAATAAAACAAATGTACATGCAATATAAAAAAAAAAAAAAAGTACCCGTGGTAATAAAAGTTATATTGGTTAAATAAATAAATAAATAAATAAATAAATAAGTTAAAATTAGTTAAATAAGTTAAATAAAGTTAAATCATCTCACAAATCATCTCAGGCTAACTCAGTGTCAGACTGGCAGGGAAGACTGGCAGAGATGGAGGGAACGAAGGACAGTTACTCATTCATTAGTCTAATTGATGAGGGAACAAATGAGTTTTGTGTGTGATTCAATTTACAGTGAGGGAGTTGAAAGCGGCGGCCAGAAGGAAATAGTTTATAGCATGGAAATAGGGGATGTTCGGGGTCTGAGGAGACATTCCTTCCCTCTTTCTGTCCCTCCCTCCCATCCCGTCTCTCACCTTCCCTCTCTCCCTGTTTCCATCAGTATAGTCCCTTCCACCTTCCCCCTCTGCCTCTAGTATTGGGTGTCAGTTTGGTTTTCATAATAAATAATCACTTTGCCCAAAGTGACTGATGATTGATTGTATAATCAGTTTGTTGGGGGGCGGCACTTTACAAAACATTTGATCACTAGGTGGCAATACTAGTGTGACACATTGGTGATAATTCATGTAAACACGACACAAGATATCTTACTTTAAAATGTATGCACCTGCTCATAATAATCACAACATGTCAATGTCAGTGGCATCGTTTTCACGAAACCGAAATAATCAAAATGATCACTAATCACTCAAGATTGTAATCGTTAATTGTTCTGAAGCTTGAATCAACCAGTCATCACCAAAACTGATTAACAAAAAAAATTCTGCAGAGGTCTATTTCCACTATCACTCATTCCTGCTATGTTTTAATCAACCAATCAATTTCACCATTATATTGCACATTCTTATCACCTTATCTTAACTTCTTATCTTATATTTATTTGTCACTTCCACCAGGTGTCACTTCTCACCATCCACTGTGTGACTTCGTTTAGAGTTAGATAATATTTTTTTCTCTGTAAATGTCACGGAAATAAAGTCACAGTTTCAGTTAAGAAAAAAGTCATAAGAAATAAAGTCATAATGTTATTTCATTTGAAAACAGTGCACTAAATACATTGCCTTCCATATTTTAAAATATAATTTAGTGATTAAAACAAATGTATTAGTGTTGCACATTGTTACTGGTAACTGAACATAACTAAGTTTGATGTAGGATTATTTCCAAACACTTCTTTCCTGTGGCTTTATTACCTACATTAATTTTGTCACCCCATTTGTCAGATCAAAAATGACGCACTGCAACATTATTGGTGGTGTAGTATGCATTGCAAGCAATCAAATTTGAGATAACCGCATCAGCTGTATCAGCTGGCTTATTAAATAAATTGAAAAACTACAAAACAACGGAAAGGTTTTCTTTACAACTGATCATATTGATGATAGTGAAACTAATTTACATAATCATTTCTTCTAAGTATCTGAAGTATTCTTCACCCTAAACAGGGACTTTGAAGTGTACACGTACAGGGTTCAAAAAGATCAGTTCATGATTTTTCAGATATTTTCGTACTTTTGTGAGTTCAGCCATTTATACTTGCTCTTCTAGTTGCTTATAAATGTTCTCTATTATTGTACACAATTATGGATTATTTAAGTCAAAATAAATTAGCATACTGGCCACAGTTGCTGCAGCATTGTTTTTTGTAGGGTCTAGTAGTAAGCATTTGCTCTATCGATATCACAACATGATTGAATAGCACCTACCAAGAACATTTACTTTTTAAAATCAAAACTATTTGTCATATGTGATTCCTTTTCGGCAAACATCACTTTGTGGATGGCCATATTTGTATTAACTATTTGGCCAATTTGGTTTGTTTACCTAGTAAATGAGAAAGTATAGTGGTTCTGTATCAAAACTATATTTTATTGTATGATTTACATCATATCACAGTGATTAATATCTGTTTTGTTTTCTTCAGAGATACAACAGAAGAATGACACACACATGCAGATTATATTGAGGTGAATCACACGAGATGCCCGCGTAACACCCATGTGACATTCATGCGACATCTGTACGACATCCATATAACATTGTAATTCAGAAAAAAGTTTCACACAATAATACAAAGTTAATACAAGACACACATCATATGTGAAGCAAACATCACACACATGTGACATATGAAAAAAAATTACGCACATATGACGCCTGCCTGACACATCAATAACATCCAAGACAGATGTAAATTTCTTGTGTCTAGAAACATGAACTGACCATACTGGACACATTGGGCCTGAACACAATGTGCTGGACACAGCGATCCAGGGCCACATGCCTGTGTTTGGTCAGGGGGAGGTTCTGTGTCGTCATGGCAACTGCACTGGCCATCACCATGACAACACACATAGTAGTGCTAACTCTGCTTGTCGATCGCCAGTACATGCTTTGGAACCTCCAGGTAACAGCGAATCTGGCACCACTGGTGCATTCTGGGAAATCTGCCAGAAACGGAACGGCGACTCTGAATGGCGCTCGCGTCCGGTTCAATGTTGCAGGTAACCATGTCAACCAAAAACATTCGAAGTTCAAGCACGGCCATCACCTGGTCGTACAACGGGCTGATGACATGATGAATATTCATGACCGTGTGAATATTCATGACATGAGAAGGCCACTACGAAGGATTGGTTACATTAAACGGAGGCACACCCCGAAAGGTGGCAAGAATGTATCAAGAAAACATTCCGACGGACGAAATGGGGAATCAGCTGGTGGCACCCCCTGGAGTGTCGAGGCAGACATGACCCTTGAAGGGTTGATGCCCGTCAAGCCTGTGCTGCCATCTCTTGGCGACAGAATCAAATAAACTTCATACAGGCAACAAGATAAATGCTGTATACGGTGTCTTAACAATAGAACATTTACAAGAATTTAAGATTAATTTATTATCATTTGAAGAGGCTAATATTTGTTAACAACATTTTGTATTTGCATACCATTAACAATGCATTGTATTATTTATAAAAGTGGCATGAATTTGTTGACAGCAAAATATAACTTGATAAGATACCTTATATTGTATAAGACCTAAGGGAATCTGAACAAAATACTTTCAAATGGAGTGTCGGCCAAATAGGCACTGTGTTGATTCATAATTCAACTTATCGAGTTAGTTAAAGTATTTATCAGAATCATAATAAAAATAAAACAGCTATTCATCTGTGTATTGGTTCTAATGGAAACTTTATCCAAAGGACACCTCTCTTATGTGATTAGTTTATGGTTTATGCCTGGTTTATGGTGCAAAAATGACATTATTTCAATGATAAACTGATGCCTCTGTCATACATGTGGTGATAACATTCCCACACTTTGTTGGTGAACATCCATATTTTTTACTTGAAATTCTGTATATAACCTTAGAAATCTGCATCACATATTTTATTGCTTAACTGGCCTGTAAATAGCAATGATTTTTGTATGTTGCACTACTGAGCTCAGATTCCTGGGGATTTAGGCACTATATAAGTTTGTCATTATTATTATTTATATTGCAAGCATGTGTCACCATTTGTCAGCATACAAAATATGCCAACATCAAATGATATCTTCTACGTTTTTTTTAAATCTGTATTTTTAATTAGACTTAAAAAGTATGTATGCGTTGCCTCTAATGTGATTTGTGCTAAATGGTACATTTAAGTTTACTATTTAACACACAAATGTAATAACTTGTGCAATTGTTTACAGGAAAAAATAATAAAAACAACAAGAAAAATGCAGAAACGTAAGCTAGCTATTTTCGGCACAACCCATTTTGAGGTCACAGGTCAAAGGTAAGCTCATTGGTGAAATGGACAGGTAAAGTTGGTCATGGAGTTGAAGAAAATGATACCGGGTTGTATATGGCACATTGATTCACTGGAAATTTGTGGACGAACTCAGAATGCAACTTTAAAGTTCTAGTCTTTTCGCAAGAAGCAATGACATTGATAATATATAAGAGAAACTCGTACCTTGTCCAAGTTGATGATGCAATAGTCTGAATACCTCTCCACCAGTGTAACAACCACATGTGATCCGCTGTAAAATTACACCAGACATTGTAAAAAGTGTAAAGCGAGAGGCTCGGTTTTAATTTAGTTACATTCGCACAACTTTGGGTAATTCCATATAAAACCATCAGATTTCAATAAACTCCCACAAAATATTAATATGTCATATTTTACATCACAGTTTACTGTTTTTTCTGTGATGCCTCAACTGCTATCAGTAATCGTCAACAGACAGCCACCACTAGATGGTGACACAGTAGTCTTCATAATGTTGCCTTCCTTTTATTGTTTCATATTTCTCTGTACCGTTGATGCGATCCATTGAGGATACATTCCGGAAGAATGTCCACACTGAACAACACCTAAATTATTCCTCATATCATTTATTACACCAGAAGATTTGAGTGATACGTACATTGCTAGATAGACACAAAACACTTGTGACAGAGGACGAAGCTAACAGAAAGAAAGAGAACACCAAAGCCTAAGGAAGCTTTACCAAGACGTGAGTATCCACTGTGGATCGTATAAACAGTAAAGATGAAACAAAACACCACACAAAACAAGTACAAATATTACTCATCCGAACCTTCCAGTCTGATGACCCTCTTCACTAAAATTTATTTATCATACATGGGAACATGATAAAAAACTTTCTTTTAAATTTGGCACCATCTAGAAGTTTTTTATCATATCATAATTATATAATAGTTTACATCAGAGCCTCACCCAGAGACCCGTCAACCCGTCCTGTGGATGGGTATATTCAAAAATTGCGTTTTGGGGACAGTGCCAAATTTATTGTGGACGGGTCCGTCCATGTCGTTTTTTTGCGACTTCAATGAAACTGTTGCGAAGCCAGTTACAAAATCTATGGAGACTGGTTTTCAAAATCGCCCACCCGGATCGCCTGGCCAGCTCCCTGACACATGCCAGAAACCAATTAAGCCAGGCCTGGACATGCTAGGATAATTGTCACCTACCTGCTAGCTGCAACTTGCAAGGGTAATTGTTACCTACCTGCTAGCAGCGGCTCCTTGAAAGGCACCTGACATTTGCCTATGTCTATGTAGACTAAATAATCCTATGTGAGGTCAACATCAGGGCAGGGAGATACAATAAGCACTTGCCGATTACGACACATTCTTGGAAAACGAATGGTAATTGACATTTCAAAACGGAATTTGTGTTTTTGAACGGAAACTCAGTACACTAAAAGAATAGACTCACCGACACCGTAAACGATACTGACTTTATTGGCGATATTTTGAAACAAACATAATTACTATGCAACGGTATTCGTTAATTTTTGTGAATTTATGACAATTTTTAAAACGCGCATGGCAAATCGTTACGAGTGTGATGGCGCCGGTGCTACCTCGCGAGTCGTGTCAACAAAAGGTAAAGATGGTGCAGCATGTGCTATTTCCATTGTTCAAAATATGTAAGTGGAGCGGTTAGTCCGCCATTCTGGAGGCATGCCAAGCCAGAACATATGCATTGACGCACATAGTAACCTCCCAAATGGCGGGCAAAAACTCCAATTGTAGACTGCCATGATTTCGCTCAGTGACGCCACCTGTCTAAATATAGGCTCCTTGACCTTGGTATCAACCGACGTCGTCGGGCTTACATTTATTCGGGCATTAAATAATATCTGGGTGACGTTTCCGCGTGTGCGCGTATCTAGGGGAATGCATTGAGCACCAGCTACGACTGTGGCGTTTTCATTTATTCGGGCGTTATGTATGTTTATATGTATATATATATTTACATATATGTCTATATATATATACATAAATTATAAAATGTTTGCTTCCCACAGGCATAAACAATTTCTGTCGTAAAACAGTTTCCTCTCCACGCACACGTCACGTGACTTACTCTTATAATTGGTCACAAATCTGAAACAGCAAATTATAATTATGTACTCTAACTATAACGCTTGTATTACGATAACAAACGAGACATATTTAACTACTGGATATTATTTATCACTATGTAATCTACTGGTGCCAAATATTACGCCTTACATATACATATAAGCATCACCCGGATAAAATGTAACGCCCGGATAAATGTAAGCGTGACAACCTAAAAGGGGACACGGGCGAAAGGCGCTAACATAAACCGTTTTGTGATCGTTGTTTGGCTGTCTGCTATACGCATTGAAGACATGTTGCTAATGAAATGTAATTGTCACATCTTTATAACATGCATAAGTGTACATATTCCGATTTCGAACACAAAACTCGAAGGAATAACAACAGCCTAGGTTACGCTGGCTCAAAGTGATATACCCCGCGTTTTGTAGTTCTAACAAATTCCGTTGGATGGCATCATATATAGCACTAGCTAAAATGAAACAGCATCAGTGATTTGAACATTCATAATTCTTAATATGATTGTTTGTGTAAATTACATTATTGTGTGACAGGAATTATTGTATTATCTAAATTTATGATGTACGGTTGTTATTGTGTTGCAAATATTCACAAATAAATGTTATTAGAAAAGTAAACCACACAGTAAACAGTATTATTTAGATGCTGAGATCATAACGTTGTGATATTTTTAATATTTGACAGAATGTATTATATTTCAAAGTTAACTTTGAAATAAAATATTACTTTTCTGAACAGAAATGGGCTTCTTTTTTCACTTTTAGAAAATGCATCATTTGACACGAAAAATGCTACTTACATTTCTGATCACACGTGAGATGTGCGTTCAGTCATGTTCTCTGCCTTTCCTTCAAAATGGTAATATGTACACTGTACTTTTAGTTTATTTTTATATTTTATGATTGGACACACTAAGTATGATTACAAAAATTTACCATGCTGATATATATATATATATATTCACAGTTGCGTGTCCTATCGCGCATCCGATCGCATGCCCGACCACACTTCGTAGCATGTCTGAACAAATTTGGACTGGCAAAAATTTGATCGTGGGTGAGGTCCGGGTCTACATAGATGTTTCTACTCGCAAAATGGCAACAATTATTTTACAAACAAGAAAAGTTGTAGCTGCACCTATTAATTCATCTAAAAACCACCTATATCCCTATATAAATATTGGAGTGCCGAAAACTTTCTCTATAATGACTATATGACAATAACTATAAAACTGTCTTATCATGTTGATCTGACCACCGAAGTCACAGCCTAGCCCTCGCCCTAGGGTCGGGAAGAACCTCACACTAACTGACTAAATAAACATTAGTAAATAAACTTGAAAGTAAATTAAATTGTAACGAATTCTCGTCCGGCTGAATGTGAATTAGCTGCGTTAATTTAAAATAGCATCGCCTATAATTGTAATCTGCATCAGCGAAGTCGCCGTTTCCTCGAGTCCACTGGGCGATAATACAAGTAACCATCAAACAAAACCATTTCTAAACAGGCACGCACATTGATTGCTGTATCGACATTGAGCGCAAGCACGACTAAACACAAACCAATACGTACATGAACCCAGCCCCTCCTGTTACTAGGATACGCAGTCGATATTTCGAGTTTCCGCCGCATTCTGACAGATTGTTGATATGCGTCATTGTCGTAAGAGAGCTCTTGCCGTAAGTTAGTTCGACTTCATTCGACCGGCCGCATCCTCGCGCGCCAGGGATCGCTGCTGCTAATTACGTCAGTCCCAGCCAGCAGTACCCCTGGCTGATCGCTTTGCGAAACTCTGAATTTAAGCTCAGCCTATCAAATCGCTCACTAGATCAGTAGATTTACTCAGGTCAGGTGGTCATAATAAAACTAATTTCAACCAACCGTGGCTCATGTTACATGCAATGTTTAGGAAGTGGAAGCAATTATTCGAATACACAATACCGCTAAAGCTGCTCGGGCTAATGGGCGAACGGGTCATTATATACTGGGATTCCCAGAAGTCGTTTATCCGTCTTCAAATTGGGGCGGGTATTTGCGCTGTTTTCACGGGTGATGCAGTCGCGACCGGCGAAGTCAATTACTAGTTTAACTCAGCTATAACTTCCGCACTTCGCGTAGGGGATCAGCCAGGGCTAGTTTTGCATGGAGGATGACCGGCCGTTCCCGTCGTTCGTCCTCGCAAGCCAGGGCTGTTTGCTGGCTGGGACTGACGTAATCAGCAGCAGCGACCCCTGGCGCGCGAGGATGCCGTCGTTCGCACGCAGTCGTGGGCTCGTTTATGTCGGAAATTACGACAAGACAACGCAGAAAACTCATTAAATAAAGCCTCGGAACTTGCTCACGTCCACGCCCCCGAGCCAAGGCAAGGGCTAAAGCCTAAGGCCAGGCCCAATTAAGGCGGTGCTGTCGATGTGTGAATTTGCATGCGAGTGTTTCCATGGACCACGGCCGCAGTTTTCCCGCTGAATTTTTCTCGTTTTAGAGTTGCCGCTGGAAAAAATTACATTTGCGGTATTTTGTGCTTTTGTTTATTTAGGTAACTGTTATAGTTACTTAAATAAATAGACGTGGTTGTTCTTCCGGTCGCGCATAACTAGCAGGCGCCGCTACTCCTACGAGACGACGTCAGCGCATGCGCATTATTTGCTACTGTCGCCGTAACCAAAGTATTGCCGTAACCCAACATGACTACACTATTCTTCCGTGAGTTCTGCGCAGGGACCGTTTCACTAAGATATTAAGCTCTTAAGGAAAATCCATCCTAATACAGAATCTGATGGAAAAATCAAGGAGTATTTTCAAAATGCGGTTCACTAACATGATCGTTACATTAATAATCATAGTTAATGCTACCTGATATTTATTTGATATAAACCTTGACATGAATGTGTGTTAATTTTTTCCATGGCAATTTGTGGAAGAAAGTTTTTATTGATATCAGTTATAGTTTTGTGGGAAATTATTTATTGTATTTTTTAAGTGTTGGGGTGCCTTTCTTTGTCTTGCTGTTCTAAAATATTTTCATTAGTAGAGAGCATGTCTTGGAAATATTCTGGGACGGTTTTATTTTTATATCTGTAGAAAAATGTCATGCATGATAGTTTATAAAGGTCATCTGTTTAATAGTTTTAGTTCTTTGAGTGATGATGTACTGTGTGAATTATATTTACTGTTTGATATAGATCTAATTGCTGTTTTTGTAGTTTGTTGATTCGTTTGTTTACTTTGTCACTCTATGCTAATATACAACAGCTTAGGTGTGACGTAAATAGTGAAGAATATATTATCTTTAGGATGTATATTGGTATGTAGTGTTTTAATCTAGTGAGACAAAATTCTTCTAATTTGTTGGCTATAATATAGTTTTGATGAGGACACAATGTTAAGGTTGAATCTATTACAACTCCAAGAAATTTAAATTGTGTCACCCGTTCGACCAGTATGTTATTGATTTTAATATTAGGTATTTTGTGGTTCTTTAGTTTTCTCTTTTTAGAGTGAAAAAAATTTTCATTTTGTTTTTTTTTCAGCATTCAGTGACAACTTATGTACTGCTAGCCAATCTATTATTTTAGTCAATTCTGAGTTTATGTTGTTGGATGTAGCCAAGTCATTCGTTTGTTCATCTGTAAAAGTATTTACTGAGCTCAGCAAGGTGGTATCATCTGCATACATGATTGCACAAACCAATTTTGCTCGCTGTTGCTAGATCATTAATGTATATTAGGAATAACAATGACCCTACAATTGAACCTTGTGTGACTCCAGTAGTAATTGTTTCTAAAGGTGATTTGATGTGGTTGAATTCTACATATTATTGTCTGTGCAGTAAATAGTTGTTAAACCATTCTAGTTCAGTATTTTTTATGCCATAATGTTCGAGTTTGTTGAGAAGGATTCTATGATCTATTGGGTCGAAAGCCTTTGACAGAATATTGCCATTGGCAAGCCTTTTTTGTCAAGATTTAAGTATATTCTGTCAACTCATTCAGTTATTGCTAGTTTAGTAGTGTTCAGCTCTGAAACCATACTGATTAGGGTGGGGGGAGCTTATCGAGTGTGAGATAGTGGAATAATTGAGAATAAACTATTTTTTCAAAGACTGGACATGCATAGCAAGAGATATTGGCCTGTAGTTGTTTAAATTATGGTTATTATTTTTGTGTGGATGGGAACTACTTTATAGCAATGTTTTGTTTTTGAGGAAATTTTCCACTGCATAGTGATTAATTATACTGGTAAGGGGTTTGGCAATGACATTAACGGAGGCTTTAAGTAAGATTGAAGCTTCCGTTAATTTAAATACTTTTGAGAAAGTTTATTTGAGTGAAGTACTTACGGATATAAATCACCGAAGTTCACACCTCATAAAATACGCCTATTCCCCCAAACCGTGTGTACTAACGGATTATCAATAACTTGGGCTAGACTTACCTTTTAGTAGTTGTTTTACTTTTTACTGACTCTGTCAGCGTGGTAACAAGGCCTAGGGTTAGGGCAAGAAAAACATCACCACAACCAAATGTACCATTGGACAAGTGGAAACCACATCTCAACCGAGTACCAGTGGTAAAGTGGAAACCACACCTCAACCGAGTACCAGTGGTAAAGTGGAAACCACACCTCAACCGAGTACCAGTGGTAAAGTGGAAACCACACCTCAACCGAGTACCAGTGGTAAAGTGGAAACCACACCTCAACCGAGTACCAGTGGTAAAGTGGAAACCACACCTCAACCAAGTACCAGTGATAAAGTGGAAACCACACCTCAACCGAGTACCAGTGGTAAAGTGGAAACCACACCTCAACACGATGAAACAATCATGATTACTGACTTTTATCAATCATGATTACTACATTTACAAGTAGTGTCTTGTTTTACATCTCCCCTCTATATCCAAGAGTAAAGGTTAAAGGAAATAAAAATAAGGCATTAGCTAAAATCCTTTTTCCATGTGTACACAAAGTTTAACATTGTATGTAACATTTGACAACATTAAACAAATACAGAAAAATACATTTGTAGCATAAATTCGATTTTAAGCTCGTCTGTGAAGCGATTCCCGCGGAAAATGAAATGTTAATGAGCTAGGCGATCACGTGGTATCGTGACGTCACTTATGACACACACTCGCATCAGGCCGACCCTTTCCATGCATTCAGAGCATGTTTACAAGGATAGCTTTTGGGTCGAAACGAGCGTCAGAACGAGTTATTGTGCAATATTCCGACGTAATACAAACACTAGTCATCATAGAGGAACAAACATTTATCTTACGGTTCCACATGAATCGAATTTTATTCAAAACAACGAATGCGAATGGGCCTACAAGTCGACTAGGTTTCGCCGAGCTTGGGCTCGTTTTCCGAATAATTATATCGAATGCAACCAACGGGAGATAATCTACACCAATAAATATACATAGCAACATATATTGTATCCAGCTACATAAAGTAACATATATAATCTCATAATAGCACTAGAATATCGATATATGAAGGAGTTGCACAATTTATCATAACAACTTAAATCAGTCAGAGAGTTTCCGTTGGTCCCGCTAGCTCAGTGGCTAGGTGTGTTGGTTACTTGTCGTTTATTTTATAATTGGGCGACGCCGGTTCAATCCTGACAGCATGCAAACCTTTGATTTTCTTGACACTTTTTTTGTTTATGTTTTCACGAAGTAATAAAAAAAAAATCATTTTATACTATAATGCACTGTTTGTAATTTTTTTTACATTTTTGTAGTAATTATTTATTCGCCACAAAAATGAAAATATGGTCATTATATATAACGATGTTTCTAAATTGTATTTATCCAGACAGATCTCAATCTGTTTTCACATATATAATTACAATATATTACCGTACAATATATTTACAATTAATAAATTATATAACCATTACATTATAATTGTTTGGATAAATAAAATTTAGAAACATCGTTATATAATGACCACATTTTCATTTTTGTGGCGAATAAATAGTTACTACAAAAATAAAAATTATTTACAAACAGTGCATTATAGTATAAAATGATTTTGTTTATATTACTTCGTGAAAACATAAACAAAAAAAGTGTATAGAAAATCAAAGGTTTGCATGCTGTCAGGATTGAACCGGCGTCGCCCGGCTGCAGAATAAACGACAAGTAACCAACGCGCCTACCCACTGAGCTAGCGGGACCAGCGGAAACTCTCTGACTGATTTAAGTTGTTATGATAAATTGTACAACTCCGTCATATATCGATATTCTAGTGATATTATGAGATTATACACGTTAGTTTATGTAGCTGGATACAATATATGTTTGCTATGTATGTTTATTGGTGTAGATTATCTCCCGTTGGTTGCATTCGATATAATTATTCGGAAAACGAGCCCAAGCTCGGCGAAACCTAGATGACTTGTAGGCCCATTCGCATTCGTTGTTTTGAATAAAATTCGATTCATGTGGAACCGTAAGATAACTGCTTGTTCCTCTATGATGACTAGTGTTTGTATTACGTCGGAATATTGCACAATAACTCGTTCTGACGCTCGTTTCGACCCAAAAGCTATACATGTAAACATGCTCTGAATGCATGGAAAGGGTCGGCCTGATGCGAGTTTGAGTCATAAGTGACGTCACATTTCGGCATCCCGAAAAGCGCGCCAAAAATATGCATATTCGAAAAGGTCCGGATGCACACCATAAAATGTGGAATTTCTAATTCATTGAATTTTTTATATTTGTTTGGCTTGGTGGACGTGGAAATAGATAGCAGGATGTAATATAACATGAATTCGAGCAATAGATGTTTTTATTCCCTTTAAAACATACCTCAGAATGCACCATTTTAAAGCTAGTTTAAAAAAATTCTCCGGGAGAGCTTGCCCCCGGACCGCCCTAGCAACGCTTCACGCCTGTGGCGCTCGCGTAGCCCACCCCTACCACCTCGCCCATCATTTTAGCCAGGGGAAACACTGCTCCGCATATTTTTCACTCTCCGCCATTTTGAGTGTCTCCAAGTGCCACGCATTACCACCGACACGGGAGTTGTGTACCAAACGTGTCACTGGCATTTACAATGCTGAGCACTGAAAGACAGATGCGGAACACTGGGTGTTTGGGAAATTGGGTGTTTGTTTGTTAATAAAGTTTTGTTGTTTTTCCGAGCAAAAATCTTCTGTGTTTTTTGTAGGAAGGGGAAGATCTGCTGTTTTTAAATAAAATGTTGGAAGGTCTGTTAATGTCATTACCAAAGTCAAACCCCCTTTGTTCGATAATAAAACAGCTAATCATTGAAGCTATCGCATATATTAATATAAATACACATGACAAAGATTAAGCAAACTTGCATCCTCTGCAAAACCATACTTTTGCCCTAGGAACAAAAAGTTGTGCCAACAAAGGCAGTTATCGCATATGCTTAAAAATCACATCTTGAAACCAACACCCTCGATAATAGACAATATTACTCCAACTTGCAAGCCATAAAAGAACATACTTTGCCTTACGGGCAAACAAATTGTACCAATGAAGGCAGCTATCGCATAGTAACACACATCGCAGATTATTGGAACTTAAAACATTAAGCCATCACACGCACTCAATCATCTTCATTATCATCCAGTGCCAATGTGCACGTTGCGCAATACCACACGCCATCTGCTGCACTGCGTGCCCCGCTGGTGTCTCGCAGTGCTTCTGTATTGCCCTTAGACAGACATTGCTGTCAAGGCATGCAGCAGTCCGCGCTGTGCTCGAGACGTCCGAAGCTTTTGACAAGCGACCAGTGTGTAGTGCTGGCTCGGCCATTTCAGCTACAGTGTCATACCATAATCTCTTTCTACAGGAAACTTGGCGAGGAATTTAACCGGTTTGTCCTTTTTCATCCTTTTGTGCAAGCCAATGACAGTCAACCCTTGGGTCGACCCCTCTTCCTCATTGACGGCGGCATTTTCATGTTACTGAGACCTGTCAACATATGATAATTGGCAGGTTAGAATAACCAGTAACAAGACCCACCAAGGATACATGGAAGAACAAGTGAAAACACGTATACCGGATAAATAGTTATATACGGAGACAAACCAAGAAATTTTCATTTTTACGTACTTAAGTACTCCCAATTGTACGTGCCAAAATAACAAGTACATTTATGCACATTAAAACATTCCTGGTATTATAATTAGTAACCTACTTACTCTGTGTTTGGTTTTACTTTAGGCAAAGGCAGGTTGTTTACGCATTCTGAGTTAAACAACCTACTTTTTTATTTCAAAAGATATAACTACTACGGCAAGTACAATGTGGTACAAACGTACTAGTCCTTAAGGACTCTGGTAACGAAGACGCAACCTCAGGAAGTTCGACCGGGTCATCAAGTCTCATCGTCGGCTGATCACGTACCGCACCGACTGAAAACAAAATAGGAATGTCAATCAGTCGATGTCACTTTTAACATGAAGTTTGCTGACAGGAATAGACAACATTTATATGTGATTGAACGTGTATATTAATTTTCAATACTTACATGCATGTGCACGGGCAGGTACTTCAACTGGGTCGTCAAGCCCCATCGTTGGCTGATCACGCGCTGCACCGGCTGAAAACAAAATAGGAATGTAAATCAATTTATGTCACTTTTTACAACTTAATTACACAATTACGTGTTATTGTTAATGCAAAATGTTGTAAGGGAAACAGGACAAACAAGTAGTC
Organism: Paraescarpia echinospica; assembly: GCA_020002185.1. Classification (NCBI taxonomy): domain Eukaryota; kingdom Metazoa; phylum Annelida; class Polychaeta; order Sabellida; family Siboglinidae; genus Paraescarpia; species Paraescarpia echinospica. The sequence goes on from CM034544.1 coordinate 22,728,798, forward strand.
AAATTACAAATTCTGTCGGATGAGAATCAGGTATACCGAGAATCCTTACTCGCGATCGTTCATACAGCTGAAAAGGAGTCGGGCTGAGTGGATCAATATAGAACGAACTAACTTGCTCAAGGCTTGAAACGGGATATAACATTAAACGTGGACATTCAAGTTTTACGATACGTCAAACAAAAACAAGACATTTGTTACTGTTAGTCTACGCATAGGCCATAGCCACGGCTCACACGAAGCCTTAGCCTCGGCACGGACAGTGCATCTTCATTCAAACGAGTAACGGCTAAAACAATTCGTTGCCTGACTACATATAGTACCCCCAAACGTGTTCGGCCCGGATGTTTCGGCCCATGCCGACGGATGGTTCGGCCCACGTAACAAAAATCCGCTAAGCGGGGTCAGATGGCCCATCAAAGCAGCGGTCGCCTCAGTCCTGCCTCAACCCATTGCATTTGATTCGATCGGCCCGTTGCGTTTGAAGATTGTTTTCGATGTTTCACAATAAATTACCTACCACTTCTTTATTGTTTGTTAGTTTGAACTCGCACTCTTACCTGGATTGCTTGTATGTGTGATATTTGTTTGTTTGTTGCAAAGTATATCCTAGCAGTAAGCTAAACAAACACGGTAACGGAACACACGATGTGATCACATGCAATGTGCTCACTCTCTTTATGTACTTGATGTCGATTGAACAGATAAAATGTGTGCTCTTTCACATTTTCACAGCTCTATTGTAACGATTTGTCAAGGGCTGTATGATGATAACGAATGTGTCTACTTTCCAGAATAAATACAATTATTGCAAGCTATACATTACGCGTAAATATATAATAATTCGTGACACATTTACCGAAAATACACAAGTCAAAATAGTTGTATGCAATATCAGAATTATGTAAACAGTTATCAAATAAAATACTTCGATTTCCGCAGCAACTAAGGTCGCAAAAGTCAGATTTCTAAACAAAAGCAGGACGGTTGGTTCGGCCCATAGAGCCCACAGATACCGCTTGCAGAAACGGTTGATTCGGCCCACTCGAACGCAAGCAGGTCACGGTTAATCGGTTGCGCGAACGAGGGCCGAAACATCCCACATAAATATTGGCATTATTTATTTCTCACGCCAGTAAACTTCAAATCGGGATTTGCCTTTCCTGCAATGTCCGGCATACGCTGTTTGGCACCGTCAATGGTTCTTGAATAGCGCAAATACAATTGCACAAAACTGTCATCTTGAACTTGTTTGATTTTATCGGAAAATTGCGAAAAGGAAGACAATTTATCACCGACGTTGACACCCACGAACTCTTTCCTAACTTTCATATTGTGAACTGCATCGAACGCATGCGCGGCTATACTATGACGAAGTAGGTTTACAGCGCATGCGCAGCCCAACTCCACTTCGTAAATAAATTCCTGGTACAGCTCTCTTCAGCCAGGATACTGAAGATAGCTGCACCAGCCATAAGTGACAGTATAGCGTATCTGTTCAACCTATCCCTCACATCTGGATGGGTACCACATCTGACTGGAAACGTGATAAGGAGTCAGCGATATTCAAAAAAGGGTCTAAGCTGGACATTGGTAACTGTAGGCCTATTTATGTGCTCCCTATCACCAGTAAACTGTTAGAGAAACTTGTTCATTAACAGCTGTATACATTTCTTGCGGATAATAACATTCTCTGTTCCCACCAATCCGGATTCCGACAACGTCACTCGACTCAAACCAGTCTTCACAACATCATGGAGGATATTTACTAATCAATAAACTGTACTGGGCTAGTTGGACTAATTTATTTAGACCTAAGGAAGGCATTTGACACTGTGCATCACAATATACTCTTGGACAAACTATCATACCATGGCATTAATTCTGATTGGTTTAAATCATATCTTACAAACAGAACTCAAAGTGCCACTATAAATGGACAGTCTTCAGAATATCTATATGTTGATACAGGTGTACATCAGGTTTCTTTCCTTGGACCCTTGTTATTTCTTGTATATCTGAATGACCTACCAGTATCTCTAGATCACTGTAGAGTAAACATGTATGCTGACGATACTGCATTCTATACTCCAGATAATCTTGCGAACAACATTCATGATATCACCCATATTCTTCAAACAGATCTATGCAATGTTAGTAACTGGTTAGATGCCAACAAACTCACTCTTCATATTGGTAAAACCTCATGTATGCTACTGTGTTCAAAACAAAAACGTAAACATCTAAATGCTCCAACTCTAGATCTATCTCTACAAGGTAAAAAAATGGACAGGCTAAATCCTATAAATATCTTGGTGTCACTATTGATCAGGATCTCACATTGAATACACATGTAGAAAATGTTATACATAAAATCAACAGGTCACTCGGTGTATTGAAACGTACTAGTCCATTTATTCCTCTCTCGAGTCGGGTTACATTATATAACACTGTAGTATTACCTCATTTGGATTATTGTAGTACTCTATGGGATGTTTGCTCAGATTCTAACATAACTAGACTTCAGAAATTACAGAATCGAGGAATGCGAATTATCCTTGGGTGCCATCACAGGACCCACGTCTCTGATATGTTAACATCTCTAAAATGGTTAAATGGTCGTCAAAGATTTATTCTTCTGAAATGTACTATTATGTACAACATTGTAAATGGTAAAACTCCAAATTATCTTTAAAAGGTAACTCCTGGCATATCTCAGTTATTGTACAAAATCAAAATAATCCAATAATATCTTCCAAACACATAGTCACCAAAAGTCTATAAAATATACTGGCACATCATTGTGGAACAACCTACCATTTAAAGTAAAAAATCAAAAAACTGTTGCTAGTTTCAAAAATCAATGTGTTCTGTATATCATCGGTAAACAATAAATATCAGGTATTACTGCCTATCTTTCATATTGTAAATATGTTCGTGTTGCTGAAAATGTTTCGTCGCCTCGCGGCCTTCTTGTGCTGTCTCGTACTGTGCCCTGTCTCGAATCCACTGGTCACATCGGAAGACGGGAGGGTGCTGTTGAATTTTTCCCGCCAAAGGTCTAGGGAGCACGTGCCCCTCAGCCCTCCTAGACACGCCTAGATGGCACCTAACTACAGATAACTATTCAGACAGTGACTAACTTCTCCTGTATGGCCTGCATCCACATACGGTACGGAGCAGTGACTGACAATTGGTTACTTACAAAACGGGGTTGCGTTTTGACATCACGAATGAACTAAATGCACGCGCGGTTTGTTCTGTAGGGCAAAAACCACTGGCTTCAGGCCATTAACGCAGTCACTCACAGAGAACTCGTGCTTTTATTTTCGCGCTCGTATCAAATCGAAGTCACAAAGTTGTCAATTTGTAATGCGGTTGAATGCACCAATCATTTGTAAAATGTGTGTACCGTTCGATTTTATCGGATACCACTAAATGGCGAGAAAATTGTGAATTGATCTCAACTACCTATTGCAAGAACTGGACGACCAACGAATACGCACGGACAGGACAGGACAGTATATAGTTAGTATGTTAAATGCGAAGTATATATATTGGGGGAGGAAAGATGACAACACCCATAATAGTTATTAATATAATAAAAGCAACCAACTCAAGACCACGCAAAATCAAAAGATGTCTCTGAATTATTATTCAATAAAATGAAAATAAGTGTACAGTAAACCTCGCCTAAGTCGGATTCGCCTTAGCCGGATCTTTGCTCAACTCTGACAGAATTCCGAGGAACGGTTGTTTTGTAATGGATTTCCCATAAAAAAATCTTCGTCTAAGTCGGATTATGTAAGTCGGATCTCCGCCTAACTCGGAATAACCGATTCGGTCCATTTGATCGGAGATAATGTGTTTTTCCTCGCCTAAGTCGGACCGCAGTATTCAACCAAATCGCTTGGCTGCTAGGAGTATATGTACCAGATGAACTAAAAAGTGAAACGGCTATTCCAAAAAAAATAATCCAGACAGCCACAGCAACGTACTTAGGCGTCACGTCTTCACTCATCTAATACAACTAGCATCACCATGCCAATGGAAGCTGGTATTACAAAGAACATGACGTACCTTTACCGGTACATCCTAGCCACCAGGAGACTAAAGGCATCAGGAGTCGCACCATTTTCTCAAGAAATTGAACTATGTTGAACGTCGTCATTACCCTGAAATCAGCGTGGAACAAACTGAAATCGAAAACACTTAACTCCTACAAAAACGGGATTCGTCTAAGGTGTTGAGCGTCAAGACGACCATGAAGACGAAGCAGCTCATTCATTCAGAAACGTACGGAATAAGCTCCACGATATGTATGGATATGTTGTTTGCACGACGGACAACTGTGTTGGTGTGGACGAAGCAACAAAAATGTTGGCTAGTCCAAATAACGAGCAGATCATTGAAACCGTACAACACCCCGATGCAAACGGTTGGTTTACTGAGCGATGATGAGGGCGACGAAATCTGAGGATAACAACAAAACTCAGTGGCACACATGCTGCTTTATGGACGCTAATTAAGACACTCTGGTTTGACACTCGTGAAATCGTATAGTTGACTAACAAGTAGAGACCATTATCATGAGATAGAAGATGACTGACATTTACAATCAATAATAATTACTAAGCTTTAACCTTAGAGATTCGTGCCAAAATGAAGCACAAAACTGTTCTAATACTGTTCTTGCGTGAGGAAATCAACATATATGTAGAATTACTGCAGTATCCAGTCACTTTCAAGCGTTATTCACAGTTACCTAAGGGCTTTTAGAGGGTTGCCTTTGGCGCTGGGATATGTCATCTTCGGCCAAGTCGGATTTTCGCGTAACTCGGATTAAATCACTCAGTCCAATTAAATCTGACTTAGGCGAGGTTTATTGTATGTCCAACGTCTGTTGTCAGTAACGATACGACACGACAGTATTAAAGGAACTAAAACAAGGCACCAGCTAAATTCCATTTTCCACGTGAACACAAAGAATATGTAACATTTGACAACATGAACAAATACAGAAAAATGCATTGATAGTTTAAATCAGATTTAAAACCCATCTGTATCACGATTCCCGCGGAAAGTTGATATTTAATCAATTAATTGAAACGAATCACACATCTATTTTATATAGGATGTGTGCCCTTTTCAGTAAAAATAACGAAAGCTTTGCTTTCGAATGCGATGCGACACAAAATAACATATTTGAGGGTGTCTCACTCCCGGTACAACTCCCGAGCAGATATGTGTAAGAACGAACTTGCCTAAGATTCGACACGGCAGCACAGGATTCGAACATGGGTTCTCTCGATTGAGATCCCGATGGTCTAGACACTGCGCCAATGAGCTCCACGTAAGAACAATTTATGGGCCTGCGTTTAATTGCATCGCATCTATCGTCACCGTCTCTAGAAAGTTTTCACCACGCTCTGCAGCCTTGGTACAGCGGCTAAGAGCCAGACATTTGACGAATTGTCCATTTTTTTACAAAAGCATGAACATTGGCACATATGTAGTTTATGATATGTAGAATCATATAAAGCTAGGTATCCATCGCTATCGACATGGTACCTAACCGCCATCTTGATTTTTAAAATGGCCGCCACGGAAATCCAATAGGCAAGTATACCAGCTTCTAAACAATTGTCACGGATTAGCGAGGTCTCCGTACACTAGATGGCTCAGTCTAGTAGGGTTCTTATATATCAAGGTCAACGCATATGAGAAAGAACGGTTATCGTGAACAAGCAACAAAGAACGAGGAAAATTTAATAAACTTTATTACAAGATATCTTCCTTTTGGTAAATATCTCGATTAACAAAATAAACAGAATAAAGAAATCCCGTAACCAAATCTTAATAGAACATAATAAACAATAACACTGAATCTTTAGATTATCAAATTCCACTTCCTTTCTAAGGTGGATTATACCGCTACACGACCATACACTAGGCGCCAAGTGTTATCTAAGAATAACTCCCATAATATAAATACACAGTATAAGCTAGTCCTCGCGGACTCTCATTACAGCAATATGTTACAACACATACATATATTTATATATATATATATGTGAATACTTCATGGGTAATAATACCTCACTTCAAAACCCACAGATAACTACTAATCATAATACAGCAAATAATAGATACGTTCAATCAGAAAATAAACATTTATACTGGGCTAGTCCCATCTCGAATATATACGAACGTTTGTTGATGTCAACACGCCGAGCTCAGAATAACAATAGAACGGTGTATCTCGGGCGCACGAGTGATGATGCCGGGCACTTGACGATTGCCGTCGTACGCCGCGAATTCTCGAGTCGCGTCCGTTCAATGATCGCACGGTCGCAAACGATTGCGAAGTCAGTTGAATACGTTCAACTGAAAGACGAAGCCGGGCAGTAGACGCTTACCGCCGGCCGCTACGAATTCGATCGAGAGGTCTTGCCCTGTCGCAAACGATCGAGAAGTCGGATGAACGGGTTCGCGCAATTGACGACGCCTGGCAGTATAAGTTTACCGCCAGCCGCTACGAGTCGCATTCGGTCAAACTTTCTGACGATGTCGCTGTGAGACCGCTGTTCAAGGATGGCCCGTGCTGGGTGAGCGCGTCGCGATTATCGCTCATCGACGCAAATACGTTGGGGCCAATCGGAACGTTGTCTCAATATACTGCAGACGCGGCGGCATGGATTCTTCGAAGCTCGATCGAACAGTCACTCTTGACACTGAATATTACACTCACAAAAGCTTAGGAACGTAACCCACGTTAACGATTCCCACCACGCTTTACGACTCGACTTGCCTTTCTCTTGGCAGCAGGGCAACCTGTCTCGTTCAACCCTGGATCTGTCCCAGTCCTTCGCCAGCGCCCAGATGGCGAAATGCGTACAACAAACGTTTATATAAGCAGAACTAATTACACATCATATGACATTTATATTGGCTAATGCAATATACTATTCAAACTAGGCATTGTGGAACACCCTCTCTACGATTACGGTGAAACCACCTGCTTGCCTATAAACACTAGCAACAGAATACCACGCTTCACTGAGCGCATCCGCAACCGAGTTGCTGTAATTACGTAACTAAGGCGGTTGGTTAACAATATGTCTATCTACTGGCTTGACCTTCCTCATTTATAAAATTAAACCTCAGGAAAGTAGATTAAACATCCAGAAATAGCAGAAATGCTACAACAATATAGAAACATGATCTTGGTGTCCAAACCAACAAGTCCAGGATCAAGGAATCCATTTCTGTCATGTGCAGTATCCAAGGATGACGGCTATATTGAAATCCAAGATGGCCGCCATGGAAATCCAGTATCGATCCAGATATATAAGTTTCTAAGCAACATAAAAACATGTTATTTGTGTCTAAACCAACATATTGAGGGTCAAGAAATCAATTTCTGCCATATGCTATATCCTCAGATGACGGCCATATTGAAATTCAAGATGGCTGCAATACATAGACGTTTTACGAGCATAATTTTAGTACCTCTTGGTACTGAGGACTCCATATGACGAATCCATAAGTGGTTCATATGTTTCAAGGTCAAGGAATCCAGTCGTTGCATCATTCTCATATGACGGCCATATTAAAAAAACAAAATGGCTGCCATGGAAATCATCTGTCCGAATATCTCAGCTTCTACACAACATAGAAACATGATATCGGTGCCTATACCAACATATTCAGGATTGATTAATTCATTTCTTCCACATGTTGTATCCCCAGATGACAAACATATTTAAATTCAATATGGCGACATCCATATAATCATATACGTTGGTTTAATTCAGTTTACGTGCAACACAAAACAGACTCTTTGTGTTTAATCCGGTGATACAGGTATAAATATATATATAGACTACAACCATCAAATGATACTCACACAGAATATCAAGATGGCTGCCATGCATAATGTTCTAGAAACATGATCTCAACGTGTGTTGGGTTTAGGAATCCATACCTGGTTTATGGTACGTGTCTTCACGATTACAACCTTTCAGGCTGTTGCAAAATTGTTTACCGAGTATTATGCTCGACAATAATACCTCACAACATACATATACATAACAAATAATGTATAAATTGGATTACATTTAGATTTGCAACCACAGTGCACTAGGTCATGGCATTGCATCGGTGCCTCTGGGAGTTTAAGTCCAGCATGGTTTCCATACTGAGGGTTCCAACCATAGTGTCCAAGACCAGGCAGATGGAGATTTGGCACAAGAGCTTGTGACATGACATAACCAATTTGACAAACAGCCATTCTCACATGTTGGTGTAATGCATGTTTTGTTGGTGGGGTATTCCAAGTTGTACCAGATCCCTGGGCAAATAATTGTTTCCTTGTTTCATCCTGCTAAATGCAAAAGTCTTAATGTAAATTCGGCGATTAACCTCTGTATCTCATTTAGTGTACATGAGTCGACGCTTATGATTGTGATGACAGGGCGAGGACGACATCTATAACAGCGGGGAATGGAGTTAACCATGCCAACTTCTTCCATCGACCAAGGAAACTGGAGACTATGTCACAAATCAACTCAGGACATATCATAGCATTAATGTTTCCAATATCACAGGTCGTTGACAATGGCATGGGTTGCAATGGGACAACAGTGGGTTTCAATCGCAAAACGTTCATTTATTTCAACAGCAAGGAATGCCTTACGGCCAAAATAACCATATCTGTAAACACTACCGGATATCCACTTTGGGAAATCCTTAGTGAACACATTGTGCAACATAGAGTAATATGCTGCCTATGTCCGCCTCCTTTTGTGTTCATGGCTGAAGGTACTGCAGGTCGTTGGTGGCTTTATGGACTGTGGTCACACACCTATCTGATCTTCGGTGCTGACGATTACCTATCCACCGGAAACGAATGACCTTGTACATTGTAGCAAATAATGAAACAACTTCTGAGTGGTTCGGCTATATATTCTGCGTCCTCTTATTGGTTGCTTGAGGATGTTAACAAAATACCTACTACATACTATTTATACTCTTCCAACAGTTCCCAACTGGGATGTAATGTATGATACATTATTCTGGGCATCATCCACATTGCAATACGTGCACTGCTCACACATTTGTGTCGAGGTATGGAGCAATCTGCAATGATGAGAAGTACTATGTTTGGTACGCCAGTCAGTCTGATTGTGATCCGTGTCATAATTAGCATTTTTCTGTCGTTTCGTCCGCATATCTGCTCTGCTATATTTCCATGTGCCCTTAACAGTGTATTCCGTTTGCATCACATAGTTTTGTCCATAAATAAGTTTGTACTCGGAGTCTGCAAATATTGCTTGAATTTCAGCGATTGTTGGATTACACAAATATTTAAATGTTGACACTAACAATCATATTTATTTAGCAAAGGTGTTTTGTATGCATTTATGTTTTGTTTAGTTTTTAATTGACCTCTCCCAGGATTATGGACTTATATTAAACTTACAGCACAACCGTCACTCTTGAGGACTGACTTGATCTTGACATCAGCCTAGTGTTATTGCTGAGAACACATGTTGTGGTTTCTGCACAAAAAAGTCCATTCGTAAGTTGTCAGTAAAGCTCAAGACGTGTTGTCAACACGATGTTGAGTATGTTTTCCATATCGCTGACGTGAACTTAAAATGAAACCATTTGTGTTGTCCGTTCTTAACCAATGACATGTGTTTTCACAAGTTTATGCACCTCTATTTATCTTATTGTTCAGAATATAGCTCAGAAACAACTGTCAACAAAAATTTACATACTCATTATTACTGGTGAATGTATACGTATTCGTACATGAACCCCATATGGATTCCTCAACCTCAAGAGGCGCTAAAATTATGTTCGTAAAACGCATACGCAGCCATCTTGAATTTCAATATGGCCGTCATCTGATGATCCTGAAAATGTTGGTTTAGACACAAAGAACATGTTTGTATGTTGCTTAGAAGCCAATATATCTGGATAATGGATTTCTGTGGCGGCCATCTTGAATTTCAATATGGCCGTCATCCTTGGATACTGAATATGACAGAAATGGATTCCTTGACCCTGGAAATGCTGGGCTAGACACCAAGAACTTGATTTTATGTTGCTTAGAAGCCGACATAACTGGATAATGGATTTCCGTGGCAGCCATTTTTTAAAGCAAGATGGCGGCTAGACTCGGATTCGAGCGTGGGCAGTTCTCTAACGAACGTTCTCGAACTGGAGCGGTTCTGGCAGTGATGGTAGAACCAAAATAATTTCGTGGTGGAAGGTAGTATAATCTACAAAAACTAGACACATCCCGACTAACCTCTGTTCTCCCTTTTGATGAATTCACGCTGCTTTCACGACATTTTAAATTGCCGGTCTGCGAAATCACGTGAGAGTCGATACCGTAGATATAAATTATATATAGAACAAGCGCACGAAACAGCATTAGGTTGTTGTGGTTGAAATCTACAAACAAATGCGGAACATTACATCTGAGAGACGAAAAAAGTTGTATTTTCTACTGAAATCGGGTAATGTTAAAACCACGGAGACGAGTAGCAGACAAGACCTGTTTTAAATGCTACAGTGGCCTCTGTAACATACACTTTTAATACGATGTTAATAATACTAATACAAATGTTGAAGGGACAGCTGTACAGTTACGAAATTGGGTTTAGTAAGCCCAAAACAATGTTCGCAATTGAATATTTCGAACGCGAAATGTTCCGACTGCAAACAAAACACTCTAATTCTAAACACGTTGTATTGGCATTGATGCTGATACTGGATTCGTTAACGGCAAGACACTATGTTCTGCGCTAATAATTTCCACCGCAGGCCGATTCTAGGCAACAGAACAAAGGACTTCAAGTAAGACATAGGAAATATGACTGGGTGTTTTTTAGAAATGATTTTTTTTTAATTCACAACATCTGACATAAGTGCATCTGAGGAGGCATATTTTCAGGCTTGGTTGCAGGAACTGTTGACAGTGAATTGGTGGTTTTAGTAAGCGGATGGATATATGACAGTAACTGAGTCACATGACACGTATGCGGAATAACACATGCACTAGTTTGTAAATACTGATGGGTATCACGCATGCAGTCATTTTGCGAGAGCTAGAAATGTATAATTTTCATTAAACTCGATCAGAATGTCAACGAGAAGATGATAACAGCAGGTAAGAAGTTTCAGAATACTTGTAGGTCACGTTTTGTTATAATCAAACAAAACGCTAACATGGCCATCAATGGGAAAACCAAATATTGGCAGACCGCATACATTCATGTATGACTTCCCAGATAGCGCATGTTGTTTTTAATCCGGAATACTTCAGACATTATGACTATTCCAGGCCCAGGCTGCAAGATGGTCTGAGCAGAAATTCACCGCCTGTTTATATAATAATTCTGTGATCATATTGTGGATTGTCAATATTCATTAAGCAAAATGTGGTGAATTGGAAGACGTGAGAAACTTGTGTTTCGAGTTGGTCGGGGGCGGCGAAGGTCAAGGTCGTCCCCGTAGGTCATGCCAGAATTTCATGAAGGGTTCTCGGTTCTTCCAAATCAGCTGATGTCCGTACGCCAAATACCAACTGCAAGAAGAAATGTAGGAAGATAGAAAGTGCCTTTCAGTGAACGAAGAAAGAATGTGTTTTGTTCAAATAAACTCAACATACATGTGTGTGTGTGTGTGTGTGTGTGTGTGTGTGTGTGTGTGTGTGTGTGTGTGTGTGTGTATATATATATGTATATATTCACAAACACACACATATATATACACAAACACACACACACACATATATATATAATGATTGGAACAGTTCTATGACTAACACAAACAATTTTAAACCAGTATACTTATGAGATATTATTGTCAGCGATTTTCTGAGCAAAACGCGACTAATAGTGTTAACGTGTTTTTGCGGTAACGCAGTTTCGCTGTTCTTAAAATGCAAGTATTTCACTTAAAGCAACTTGTCAAACAATCTGTTTCCACAAATTTGATTAAACATGCGGAAGTGTTTTAGCATACGAATATCTCTTGGAGAAGTTTGTTCAGGTTTTTGGTTAAAACGATTTTTTCCTACTGGTATACAATGAAATTGGGAAGCACCAGACACCGTCAGTGCAATGATTTGACAATAACTTACATTCCAAAGAAGATTCCTCCCAGATGTGCGGCATGATCAAAGAACCGCCACCGCAGTAGAACGCCTAACGTGTCAAACGTGATCATCGCATACATTGCCTGAAAGAAAGAAGCGAAGACTACACCAAGTTCAAACGCAGCCATCACCTAGCCTACTGCCTAGCAACAAGGTTCATGAAGCTTTAAAAACGGCTGCCGAACACGTGAAACTGTTGGACATTCTCTGGTATGTTTTGTTGAAATTCTTGCAGTCACAATCAAAACTAAGCACGTGACCTCCAACAAGTGTTGTCTTGTTGACAATATTTACATAAGTAATATAGTGTATAACTATAAGTAATATAGTATATAACTATAAGTTATATAGTTTATAACTATGTTCATTGGAATCTTTCTTGCTTGCAGTTCTCGCTTGAACAACTTTGCTTGATGTTTTAGTCATAAAGAAAAACAGTTGGGTCCACAATATTCAACAAAATATACGACGCAATGTCCGAACGCTTCACGTGTTCGGCATCAATTTTTGATGACTTGACGGACCTTGTTGCTACGATACAGCACGGTACAGTCCCCCCTCCAACAATCGTGTTCGACATCATTTTTTAATGACTTGACGAACCTTGTTGCTATGATACACCACGGTACAGTTCCTCCCCTCAGAATCGTGTTCCTTTCAACATCTACTCTAGTTATCTGGCAAACAATCAACCATAACAGAACGAATAATAAATGTCTTCACATTATTCGGCTACTGTCGAATTATTTTTATGATGTCACTGTTTCAACCGATATTTGTTCGTAAAACCGACGAGGAAATGGCACACCGTGCGTAGCACCTTGAAAAGAAGACAAATAATGGCCGCCGGTAGGAGATTATCTGCTTGAGCACTTGTTTCGGAATCTGGGGCATCTCATTTCGGGTTTTATTTTAGCAACAGTCGTAGAAGTCATGGCCTAGTGGAGGAAAGTTTAACACACTGTGGTAAAGGTTCCTCCGTGGGTCGTAGTTGTGAACCGAACGAAACTAAGGGCGGATTTGCTGCCGACATCGTTGCTGCCGAATACTGTGCGTTATTCTCCATATATCGGGCATTGTCACGACAAGCTACTGAACTGCGTTTCGGAAATAAAGTAAATATTTTCGAATACAGAATCGAATTGTTATCACGACTTGACGAGCCATGGTGGCGACTGCGTAAGTTGGTTGACAATGACAACTACGCATTCTTTCGCCCAGTACGACATGTTATTGAACTAATGCATACTTTTTGGTGATTGTGTGCATTTAGGTAACTTTTCAGATATAAATGGTTACCTAATTGTTTTGAAATAGCAACTTATAACATTTTAACATTCGCAGTTTTTATGACAAGCGATAATCCATTGTATCTCGTTTTAACTCCCATTTCTTAAATAACTGTTAATCATGTTACGTAATACATGTGTTATATTTCATGCTTTAATATGTACTGGTTCTTGTTACATTAACTAAATATTATATATTTCATTTAAAGAAAAAAATTCGGGATCAAAAACAAATTTCAGTATATGACCGCCGTCGACTGCTGCCTGGCTCTTTCTCTGCATTTTAAATATCTCTGATGTATAATTGATATAAAATTGAAGTAACAACGCCATCACACAATTAACAAAGCTACAATAAACCAATAAACGAAACTTCAACAACTGTTCCCCGGCGTCCGCAATGCTAAAATCAGTTGGCAATAACTGTGCGTGTTGCCATGTATCGTGACGCACTTACAGGCCGTATTGCGTAAACACGTGACGTCATATATGTATATCTATATATGCAACGTCATTATTATTGCCACTATGATATCAGGGGTGGATGGTAGTTACATAGTCGACTGTGCCATGGTACTGTTTTACTGTGCGCACCACACAGCTTTAGCAACCACACGTAGTGCAGAGTTTGTACGCCAACGAATACGGAAGTGACGTAACATCGGCGCGCAACCGGCGTCAAAGTAAGCGACAGCAACAGTGTATACCGTCAACTGTTAGGTTAAACTTAACAACCAGTTATAACGCGTTCGGACAATAACTGAGAGACGGTCAGACCGACAACTGTTCGAAAAATGCCCCGAGTGGTGCTTGTCGAATGTCACGTGTACCGGCATCAACGTGTCGTACAAATACACACTCTGCTATTATGGCACAACTGCCACAAGCCATTCTGAAAACCTCACCTCATTTCAGGAAGTTGATTATGTGAGGATCAACAGTCGATGTCCACGTTTCATCCCGTGCAGCGATGGACAATGTTTGAACGGAGCTACTTATAATAACATAATATTTAACAATAAAAATGGGTCAGCTTGTACGTGTGCTAGTGGGTGGACGGGTTGGTTCTGCGAAACAAGTATTTCCTGTAAAGACCAACCGTGCAGGAACGGAGCAACCTGTACTGACGAGACAAATGGCGTTATTAGCTGCACGTGCCCAGGTTTCTTCACAGGCATTTATTGCGAGTCGCTTATCGCCCCCAAAACCACCACTGCGTCCACTGCTACTGCCGTCACGTCCGCGCCTATTACGATGGTGACAAAAGACAAATAGAGTACTACATTTATCCAGAGCACAATTATTGCGGTAGCTACTGCCGGAGTCTTAGTCGTGGTTGGTCTTGTCACCGTCTTCGCTATCCGTGCCGCTAGATCTGATGACCGAACAACCGTTACTATAGGAGGGACGGCTGCGTAAGTATTTTCTCTCAAAATTCCAAAATGGGTGAAGTTTTTTACCGGTTTTAGGGTTCGTAGTTTCGTACTGTATGTTAGTATAACTGCCAACTCCCCCAGAATTCCCGGGAGCCTCCTTGATTTTGGATGTATTTCCTGGTCTCCCGGAATGCAGGCAAATCTCGCGGACTTTCGACACAACGGGATACTTATTGAGATCGCTGAAGTTCCGGCGATAAAAACCATAGCGCGACACGGGAAGTGTGCTGAACCGCTGATGTCATCAGCGGTCATTCCGGGAGATTCATCAGATGAATCTCCCGGAATTCAACACAAATCGGCAGGTATACGTTAGTAGGACGTAAACCGATTGGTCGTAACGTTTTGCGTATTTTGTGCGACAGATCCTAGGACTGCCGATCAGTTTGGGACGTTTTATGTAACTTGAAGAACTGTTTCAAATCTACACCAGAACAAACGTCATTTAAAATACTCCGGGAACCGTCTCCTGTGTCTGTCATCCTGTATGCATGTAGTGCCATCCAGAGAATGAGCATTTTTAGTCATTGAGTATGGTAGGCAAGACGGTTTACAGGGAACAGCGTCATACTATGATCCCAGTGGTTTTTTTTCTAATGTCTACGTCATGTGTTGATGATCCATGTGTCCGTTGTGTGGAAATTTGCCAGCTTTGTGAACAATGCAAAAGATTACCAAAAATCTCAGTTCTGCTTTAAGGTATACGAAAAATATCAATGGGTATTAATTGTTATAATTAATCAACTTTTACATTACAAATACACAAATGGATTAATTAGTATATTTGCACATCGCTGTACTCAAATACTGACACGTACAGTTGTACTTATATATTATTATATTAAATTGCACAACTCATAATGTAATATCCAAGCCGAGCATGAAAGATGTGTGTTGATTGTTATAGTTTCAATAACGAGTGATGCTATTGGTCATTCACAGTTACTCAATTTTCTCTTGACAAACTACAATTCCATTGTTCGTTGCACCTTTATGCTGTGCCATTTATAGCAGATCTATGATCTAAACAGTGTGTTTTATTGTATGATAATACAGTACTAGAACTCTTCAGTATGGTTGCTAACTAACTATCTTATTTGATGGATATCGTGTGTAATGTTTGCTGCACTTATTTAATAAGTTGTTCTTACTTATTTAATTACTTACGTCATCTATTTAACTAGGTGATAACAATCACGTTTATATTGTAGTGCGACAGGACTCTTTGGATTCAGGCAATCAGATGATGACGAAGAAGAACAAGAACAAACCTGATTGCTTTCAATCATGTCAGTGCTAAATATTGCCCAAGAACACAATGTGGAAATTGCAGCATCCAACTAACAACATCCACAAGATTCCACATGCACCAGGGGGCATATCGTGTTGTCGAAGTTGAGTTGAGTCCGTTATACAATTATCTCGTTGCAAGTCAAGTTAGGGTGATTTGGATTCGGGCAACACTGGGCATATATACATGCATGCATGATGGTCAAGCTAATTAAAACAATGTGGTCTATTTGTAGTTTTTCATGTACTAATTAATATAATGTTCTTAAGATTATACTATCTATGTTGAAGGTATACTGCCCGGCAAATTGTGTTTAAATATCCTGTAATAATGGTCACAATTTGAAGGCACAACCACAGGTGCATGTTCAGTTAGTAAAAACATCCAGTTTCAAAACAAGCTTTATTCGCAATATGGCCAAGTCAGGCTGAATTAACTGCTATATCCTTTGTCGTTCAACGATGCTCATTTTCCCACGGTCAACACAGCAGATTTCCAGTTAGAAATTACTATGCCCGCTAATTCCGGGTAGACGGACAGACTACGTTCCTTCAAGAAAAGGTTATATAAAAAATGTTGACATGGATTAAATAATTTAGGACTGCTCAAAGCATGTTATACTTTACTCCCTGACAGACCTGTTTAATCAAACACCATCTTGACTTCTCTGGGAAGCATTCAACCACTTGCAATTACTGCGTGATGATTATTCATGCACAAATATCCACCACTGTCTACAGCTAGGTACTCATTCATACAGCTGAGTGAACTGGACCAACGTAGAGTGAACTAACTTGCCCAAGATTTGAAATGGCAGCACAGGGTTCGAACCTGGGTTCTCTCGTGCTCTATCCACTGTGCCACAGTGTTCCACATAAATGTCCAAATATGTAACAGCTTAAATAATACCCCATGATGGTTCAATAAATAAAAGTGCATACAACTGTATAAGGGGTGGTAGCTAGATTGGATTTTTTTTAAAGCATAATTAAATAATATTTTTGTGCCCAAATGATAGAGAAGGTCTTACTGAGTAAAAAATATATTGAAATTTGTTCTGCCCGACCTCCCGTTTCTATGGTAACAAATTGACCGTCAAATATAGCACATCTAAAACTTGCAACATTCTGGAAGTAATAGTGGTATGGTAATCTGGCTTGGATTGTTGTGTTCTCCTGGATAATATCTATAACAAAAAATTGTTAAGATATATTTTATTTTGAATTTTCAAACTATGTAACAATTTTCTGTATATTTTGGGATAAAACATAAAACCAAAATGTTCTTTATACAGATTGTGGAGAATATTAAGGAGTACATAACAACAATCCAAATCAGATTACCATGTCAGTTTTAGTGTAAAAAATTGGGTTTCTGTAAACGCCTGTCAAAGATAGAATAATCGCATCGAATGCTGAAAAAAACCACACCTCATCCATGAATAAAAGTGTTTTAGAGATGTGTAATTGTTATAAAAGGTACCCTTATTGATAATTAACAAACAAAACTACTGAAATATGGAAGAAACACATTTTAAGTATTTTTTTGTCAAAAACCACCATTCTAGCTGCCATATCTCCCCTTAAACAGCTGAAAGAACTGATCTTGTTTGTTACCGACATTTAGCTTTCAACCCACTGAATTTGTCAGTGAAATGGTTTTGAGAGAGAACAAGGAAAGTTGACATCAACATATAAACATGAGAATAACCGTATCAGGCATTCAAATGAATATTCCAATTTTTTAAATTGATTCCTTGACCAAGAACTGACCTCCATCAAGCTTTACCTTTGTCACCAGTGTTGACAACGGTTATATATATACATGAATTGCATTACCATTACTGCTAGATATCTCACAGATTCAACATTAATGCGTACAATTAAAAACTTGCTTTTTGTTTCTGTCATAAAGAAACACTTTCGTGGTCTGAATGTCAACAAAATATTTGACGGAATGCGTGAACGCACCACGTAGTTGGCATCCATTTTTTTTCACTTGTCAGAGTTTTGCTAGGCATCAGGTCAAATGATGGATAGGTCAATTAAATAAGTTAAAAGCTGCACAATCGGGCTGACAAGTTGTAGAGGACTCCATGTAGGTCTATTTTTTCACAAAATGAATTTGAAATGAGGGGCGAAAAAATCGAATTGAGGAGGAACCTTTTAGTGGAAAGGGCAAAGGGCACTTACCGAAGACGCTGAGAAGGAGTGGGGTATGATGTCACCAATGAGGGCAATACTCAAATGAGCGTTGGGGTAGAAGTAGCAAACGGCTCCCAGAACAGCAATGATGGCCCCCGACTGAAACATGACCCCAAAATGTTGGAATTGAACAACACAGTGGAGTAGTAACACAAATAATTGCACTTGGTATTGGCGGATAAATGTAAGTTTTTTTATAGCGCGGTATCCAGTCATTTGGACTGCTCAAAGCGCTTCACTCCCTGGCAGACCTGTTCAATCTAACACCATCTTGGCTGCTCTTGGAAGCATTCCGCCATGCTACAATTACTGCACAAAGCCAATTCACATACAAATATCCACCATTGTCTATAGCCAGGTACTCTTTCATACAGCTGAGTAAATTGGAGCAATGTGGAGTCAGAGAACTAACAGATTTACTAAGGTTCGAAATGGCAGCTGATGATTTGAACCTGGAATCTCTCGATTGAGAGTCGGACGTTCTAGCCACTACACCACTGCACCCCACACTGTGTTCTATATCGCTGCAGTATGTTTAAAACAACTTAATTTGAACACAATGACTGCATCATGATGTAACAAAATAGTTTTGGTTATAATTTAATGTGTGATTATGAAATCTGAGCTGCACTGCTGTATTTTATGACACGTTTTTTCTAGATTTCATTGATTATATTCATTTGAACGCGAAAACAGGTTTCAAACACATCATCAACTTGAATGACTTCTGTAAAATGACGCAATACAGTGATAACAAAGACAGTCATAGGAGACAGAACAAGATGAATATACTGCTGGGCCGAGATGAAACTTCAGTACTCCACTGCTTATTGGATATGATTTTCGAAGACGGGGGTGGGGGTGTCATGTAGTTGGAGATTTTTCAAGGTGATGTCCCAAATTTTTGCTGGAGTCTCATTCACCACTTTTATGACGTGGCATCAGACCAGATTTTTCACAGTTCAAAATCAGTACTGTTGGACATTTCATCTTCACGCTAACCGAAAACATAAAAAACGAAAAATATTGGGGGCTCATCCACACACTATAAATATTTGGGGCTCAGCCCACTAGCACACAGGGGTGTGACTACATTCACTACCCCTGGCAGATCTCCCACCCATTGTATGGAAGTTACCACAATCAACTTCACCGTTCCACCCGTGAGAACAGTGCAGACACCTGTCCGACTCGCGCCCAATTTCCGGGAATTCTAATATAATTACCCATTCGACCATTCTCACGAGCCACTGAGCGGTATTGTATATTCAAATAATTACGTCTACTGCCCAAACAGTCCATGAAGACCACCCAGAAGACCACTGGAGTTTTACGGAAAGCGATATTATTGGATGAACTTATCTCCAGAGAGATTCAGCAAGCGATCTGCCCCAGGGGGTAGTGAGACTGATGTAATCAGCGAGGATGGCCCAAGGACACGAATAAGCACAGAAGGTGGTAAGTAGACATTGACACCTAGGAGGAGTTTCACTTACACTGTCTCCAAGTTGGCGTATTAATACACAGATCTATACTTACAGCGCCTACAGACGGGATGAGACTACCTATAGCAACTCGATGGATGTAGCTTGCAAATGCAGACACTACTCCTGAAAAATACATGACAAACATACCTGTGTCAATATCCTCATCAGATACGGAATGATTGAATGAAAGATAAAATGACTAAAGAACACAAAGTAGCATTATAATAATAATTCCGTTTCTTAATATAGCGCTTTTTAAGTAAGTAAATACTAATCAAAGTGCTTCACATATTAAAATGACGTGTTGACTAAATGCTAAAATATAAATTAATTAAATAAATAAGCTAAGATAAAAACATACTTAAATAAAAATTAATAAATTAGTGTATAAAAGTACAATTTCAGACAATGAAATTAAAAACCAATCAATACTATAAAATAGAAACCAGTGTCATTTAGATGTGGCAGAAGTGCTTGCATCAAAGCATGTAGTGCAGGCGAAATAGATGGGTTTGTTTCCGGAAAGCCGCCATTGTTCCAACCCATCGCACACACTTTGGCAAGCTATTCCACATCTGTGGGCCTGTCACTGCAAAGCTGCCCCGTCCGAAAGTTCTCTTAGACACCGTCACTGCGAAAAACGTTGCGTCACTCACCGATCGCAATGCACATGTGGGCGCGTTGCAAACTATCACACAGTTGATGTAGTTCGGGGCTAAGCCAAGCAGGATCTTAAATATGTAAGTACATATCTTGAAGATGATTCTCATTCTGATTGGCAGCCAATGCAGTGATTGCAGAATTGGTGTGATATGATCTCGCCATCTGATGCGGTTGATGAGGCAGCATTAGTGAAGGAACTGTGCAGTTTATATAGCAGAAAGTATTCATTCTTTGAGAGGATTATAAATGAATGGAACAGACCATCTGTTTGTTCATCAGCAGGTTATCTGTGTGTTGTGTTTAAAAACAAAACGGCAAGTTTTTAAATATGGTATGGAAGGGCTGCTCAGAATGCTTTACACTTTAATCCCTGAGAGAGCTGTTCAATCGAAAATATCTGGGAAGCATTCAGCCTTGCTGAAATTAATGCATGAAGACTACTCATACAGAAGTATCCATCCCTGTCTGTACACTGTCTTGTAGAGCGCAGTAGCGCAGTGGTAAAAGCTTCAGACTCGACTGAAAGAACCTCGGTTCAAATCCTTTGCAGCGGTGTCAAACCTTGGGCAAGTTCGTTTATTCTACGTTGCTTCAGTTAACGCACCTGTATGAATAAGTACCTGGCCATGTACAGTGGTGGATATTTGTGTACGAATATTCTTCGCACATTCATTGCAGCATGGCTGAATGCTTCATAGAGAAGTCAAAATGGTGTTCGATTGAACAGGTCTGCCAGGGAGTAAAGTGTAAAGCACTTTGAGCAGTCCTGAGGACTGGATACTGCGCTATATAAGAACTTACACGGGTACTAATTCATACAGCTGAGTGAAAGAACTTGCCCAAGGTTCAAGAAAGCGGCAAGAGGATTCGAACACAGGTTATACAAGTGTCTCTATGTTTGTTCAAAGTGACATAAATGTACATATATTTTGCAAAAAAATCTCCAAACGGTAATTCTACGATAGGTAAAATAGTTCTTCACAACAGATCATGTATAGGTAACAGCAGACAAACTGACATTGATCCTTGTCTTATATACTAGATTACTCAAGTGCATCAGAGAAAATAGACCAGTCACCAAGTCACTTACCTGCAGATAAGTACATCGCAGTGAACTGTTCTGGCCCTAGTAGTTGTGTGATAGTTGGCGCGAACGACCACAGCACGTACATGTTGACAAATAGATGCATGAGGGAATAGTGACTGAAACTTGACAGCAGCATCGATGTACATGGGGCGGCTGAAACAAGGGAATGGTGACTGAAACGTGACAGCAGCATCAACGTACATGGGGCGGCTGAAACAAGGGAATAGTGACTGAAACGTGACAGCAGCATCGACGTACATGGGGCGGCTGAAACAAGGGAATAGTGACAGAAACTTGACAGCTGCATCGACATACATGGGGCAGCTGAAACTAGGGAATAATGACTGAAACTTGACAGCAGCATCGACATACATGGGGCGGCTGAAACAAGGGAATAGTGACTGAAACTTGACAGCAGCATCGATGTACATGGGGGGCTGAAACAAGGGAATAATAACTGAAACTTGACAGCAGCAATGACGTACATGGAGTGGCTGAAATATGGGAATAGTGACTGAAACTTAATGGCAGCACTGACAAACATGGAGCAGCTGAAACATGGGAATCATAGCTGAAACTTGACAGTAGCACCAAAGTGCATGGGGCCGCTGAAACAGGGGAATAGTAGTTGAAACAAGGGAACAGTGGCTGAAACTTAACAGCAGCACTGACGTGGTGGCTGAAACATGGGAATAGTGGCTGAAACTTGAAAGCACAATCAATATACATGGGGCAGCTGAAACAAGAAAATAGTGAGACAAGTCATCAAAAAGAATAGACTTGTTCATTCAAACGGGTAACTTGCTCAAGTTAGTTTATTGTAAAATATGATATTAATAGCGTTTTTATTTCAGACAATCAATCAATACATGCCCACGTAAAACATAAAAAGTGTACAGATAAAAACAGTAAATATGTCAAAAATTATACCAAGCCAAGATTCAACAATGCAGTTGTTCTAATGTACAGTGTTCTGTACAAGAGGATTCAGTGACTTATCAATCTTAGTATACAGGGTCTGAAAAGTTTTGCCATTTCTTGTAGAGTTTCGATTGCTAGCCCGTGTGATGATTTCATCTAAACTAACAGATCTGCACAAATAAGCTAACATCTTATATCAGTTATTAGGTAGGTTTGGATTTTTGCTAAATTATTATAAAATGTCACCTACCTGACATAGGGTTTGACGTGAACCACTTTAGCATGAAAGGTTGCAACAATCGTACCCGCCACATTAGAAAGACGACAGTGTTTGCTGCAATGATTGACGCTACAACTTTTCTGCCTGGAGTAATGTGATTCCACCACGTATTCATCTGAACAGAAAATATATCAACATTGACGTTACAAGATTTAACAAATTGGTTGTGTTTTATGGCCTTTTTGTATGAACATTTTAACCAGATGAAATCCTGTTATGCTTGCATGAGAATTATACATATTTACTGGCCTAAAAGTATACAAAAACACCGTTCGTTTTCAAAACATAATATTTTGTAAATAAAGGTACATTTAACATACTGATTTCTGATCTATTGAAACATATGAATTTGTAGGTATTTTTCTAAATTTTGTTCAAAAGTTGAGTATTTTTAGCACTGAGGATCAATTAAGAAAATGTCAAAGTGTGAATGCAGTAATTGTTGGACTGCAGCTTCCAGTCCCTTTTCCAAATACGAAACACTGTCAGTGTCATGTGACTTGAATTATGGTCACATGACAAACAGAAATATGTTAATATCCTGGGGACGAGATTTCACTAATATTCTTATGAGTTCATAAGCCCGATTTTGCTCTTTGAAATGACTTCATTCCGTAACAGTGCTCTTGTGTACTGAAATCTTTCAACACCAGGAGGCGCCACCGGGACACTTTCAGTGGTGTGTCACTGAAATAGTGTCGTCTGTGACACAGCGATGCAAACTTTGTGCATTTTGGAAACAGATTTTAAAATTAACAATGGATTCTGATTAACTATTGGTTTTTCCTTATAAATTAATTATCTCAACGAAATGTCCCCAGAAATGCTGTCGTGAACCTACCCGGTGTCGTAAGCTGCCTGCCTTCCCAAAGTGGTCAATGCGTTCATTCTTCTCGGAGTTTGCTTGACCGACAATTTTACGTAATGATTCGTACTGCCAGATGGCAGCTCCGCCAAAACTACACGCGGTCACCTGACAAAAAGAAGGGTGAAATCGGTTTCACTTTCAGTTATACGGTAAGCACGCACAAACAAAGAATGCAAAGAAATTGGATATTTCACTGGTTATGTTATGGACACATATGGCACGATGAATGAGGGCATTCCCTAGTTTTGTTTAACCGGCCCTCACAAGGCACATCGCAGAGCTGGATAATCGAGGTTACGTATTCCCATGCATCTTAAGACATATATTTGGACACTTTAGCCATGCACTGCATGCTGGGATACCAAGTGCCACAACTTTTTACTGCCATATGTTACCTTGTTATGAAGCCACTTATGACAACATTGTCATGTACATAAAATTTATATAACCATTGTTATTCCCTTCTGTGATCATTCCAAACAAACAAAACATTTAAGTATAGCAAGAGTGATTTCACCGCAGCAATATATAATTACTATGAGTAATTACCTCAAGAAGCAACAATAGTGGCTGATATTTTTATCTTAAACTCGTTCCTGCTGACCATGTAATTGCTGCTGTCACCAATTATGGCAAAATGTTGCAAATCAAAAAAATATCCTGATAAGTCAAGTGTAACTGCAGTGGCGCCACCTAGCGGATCACTGCATTTGTCCACTGAAAATAATCACTCTGATTTTTTTTAAATACATCACCAATTTATAGAACAGAGGCCAATGGTCGAAGAAAGCAAATGAACCTGAGTGGTTGTATTAGACAGAAGAATCAACGCACCATAACAGTGAACCCAAGTGGTCGTATTAGACAGGAGAATCAACCAACCATAACAGTAAATCTGAGTGGTCGTATTAGACTGACAAATCAACCCACCACAACATTGAACTCAAGTAGTCATATGTGACAGGAGAATCAACCCACTAAAACAGTCAACCTGAGTGGTCGTATCAGACAGGAGAATCAAGCAACCATACAAGTGAACTCGAGTGGTTGTATTAGACAGGAGAATCAACCCACCATAACAGTGAACCCAAGTGGTCGTATTAGACAGGAGAAGCCGCCAGTGGCTACAGCATCGACCTCTGGGACTGGTGCCAATCTCTTGCTTGACCTTGTGACCTTTCTCGGTTGGAAGCCACGTCGAATCGAATGCCAACCCCATCTGGTGGCCAGGTCAGACTTGTTGCTAAGGAACACTGTTTTGTGGTGTGAGTTGGCCAAGGTGGTGAACAGGTGGCATCTTGTGCTGTGCGAACAACCAAATCTACAAAGAAACAATTGTGATTCAGTGGAGGTAAATTGTCTGTTATACTGTCTGGTTTACTGCAAGTATTAACAATAATTATTATTTACGATTAATTAACTAAACTTCCTGACACTTTTGCGCAAACTTGAAAACTCAAATGTGTTCATCCTTCTTCCTCCTCCTCCATATAAGAGCATAAACCCACTCTGGAGCATTGTTGCGCTTTTATGAATGATGCAGGTACACTGCTACTAACAGTTTTGACAATATGAATGGGGCATGGTGATCAAGCAGTTATGGTGGTGGATTGTTGAACGGATGAACCATGGTTCGAATCCTGGTGCCGACCGATTGCTGGTTCGATACCAGTACAATTTTGTTTACCCTACATTGCCTGTGTCATTCGGAAGAGACACTATAACCATTGGTCTCTGAACTGTTTGCTGCCTATGACGGGGAAAGTAAAAGATGGAAAAAATATGTCGTGGACTCACTGAGCTAGGATTTCATTCGCTAACTCCCACTGCCTTGGGCTGGCGTTTTAATGGCCGTTAATGTCCGAAATTGGACCCTGCCAATTAATACTAATAGTAGAAGTTCTATGTCTATGATGTGTCCGAAGAACAATCAACAAAGGCATTCGATTAACAAACATCGTTACCAAATAACGACCGTCATAATTTGTATTTTGCAATTACAAATTAACTTCACCGTGAACTAATATGACAAATGACATAGGCGATATACTGTACTATAGGCTATACAATATGAACGTTATGAATATGCGGTTAATGTGTAATCATTATCATGTGTTGATAGAAACAGACTACACTGTCTAGAGACTAGAGTAGAGTATAGTCCAGACAGCGAGACAGTCTGGTCCAGAGTAATGGAAACACTTTGGCTTGTCAGGCCAAACATTGCAAAATCAATACGTTATAAAACAGACCAACTGTAACTGTCTAACTAAGACAAATGTCTCCTTTGCAAATATTTATTGAAGATGACAGTAAACACACCTGTTAGCAAAATAAACACAATTTCTACTCGTGATTCCTAAAACAACCTTCGCTGACAGCGACATGTTGCATCAGTGACCGAAAAATATCACCGAGTGGCATCAATTGCCGTAACGACGTTCACATGCGATTACATTTTAGACTTTTATTATGAGGAATTAAATCTTGCACATAAAACTGTACATCAAAACAATAAGACAAATGAGATGATAAGTAATGATGCTACGCCTGAAAAAGTGTACGCATGTCATACCATTTAACTATTAGACACACACAAAATAATGACGCAATTTCTTCCTTCTTGTCATAGCTACTACTTTGTAAACTTTGTATGTACAGTGTTTGTCGCAAATAGCAGACGTTTTGATTACAAATGCATCTTTTATTGTATATAAAACTAGTGACTACCTTATTCTTATTATATTTATTTAATTGCATATAATGCGAATGTAGCATATTGTGGCTCATAACGCAATTCGTCTATTTACGACATATTGACAGAAGTCACGTGCATCGAAAATCGCCATGGCGTTTTCCACGGCTACAAACAAATTAAATTTGAGACGATTAGTTTGACGTCAAAGCAATTGCATGAACATCTATTCATATGTTGATCCGAAGAATATCTTTACAAGATGACTGTATTCTTACAAATGTTAAACCGTGTTAATATTGAGTACTGGCACGATTGATATATCGTTGTAATAATTTCGCAGCTTTGCCTGAGGCTTTGCCTTTGGCAAACGACGTATACGGACTGCGGTCGCGGCTTCAATATTGGCGATACAATAGACTGGGGAGCAGATTTAGTTAGCTATGGGTAAAAAACGGCGACAGAATGCGGGACATTCGTCCGATTCATCTGCCTCGGATGTTTCCGCTGACGGTTCGTCCCCCCATGGTCGCTACATTACAAAGATACCGCTCAAGAAAACCCACTCGGTGTCGGCCAATGTCAGTGATACGTTATTGCCTGCCGGAACTCAATCGATGGAATTAAGTGTGACGAAGCCAGAGACAGCTCTTGAAAATCAACAAGCCACGTATATGAAGGATACAAAAAAAATTAAATCTAGTACAGTTGTGGGACAATTGGCTTCACAGGATCCCATCCCAGTTATAATGACAGGGCAACAAGACATGATACCGTCATTCAACATCTATGGTAGCAGCAGAAAAGATGATGACAGGAAAGTTAGTCCAGTATTTGACCGAAAACCCAGCTTGAATGGAAACAAAAATCTAGACAGGGACAAGTCTGACTCGGATAGACTAACTCCACCATTTGCGAGAGTAGCAAGTCGCTCCGGAAGTGGTGACTTCGGGGCTATTAGTCCGTCGGGTTCTCTAATTGACGTATGTGAATTATCTTTCTAAGTACTGGTTTTGTTGTTTCCCCACATCTTTCGCTCTGCTATTGCTACTCTCTGTTTACCTTCCACTCTGAGGGCATGTGCTCTTTTCAATAACCATTCCCCCGTTCATTCTACATGTCCAACTCGATTTAAGACTCGACTCTCGCTAGCTTCCTGCTGGACTCTCGTACTTCCACCAATCATTCCTTTGTCTACTCTTCACTCGTATTGTCTTTGCTGCATGACCTCTCGTACATTAAACATTCCCGCATACAGTTGCCAGTTTAAAAACTGCTGTAAGTTTTATCATAAAGAAACACTTGTGGCCAGAATTTCAACAAAATATACAACTGAATGCACAAACGTACCACATGTTTGGCATTTATTTTATGGCTTCATGGAGCTTTTGCTAGGCATCTGATCACTTGATGGATACATCAATTGTCTAAAAGTCAACATTTTTTTTTTAGGACACTAGAATATACGAAGAAGGTCAAAGTCCAGTACGCAGCGAAGGAGAGATGACTGAACATGAAGATGACTGGGAGAATGAATACTACCACAGATCAGACAGCGAACGGGAAAGAGAACACTCACATGATGAAAGGGAAGAAGATGGCAATGGAGAGACTCGACGGTTATCACTGGCAAGACCGGAGAGCGACACTGGGTTTGTGCTGCAGTTCTCCCTGGCCAAGGTCCTTGCGCACAAAGCCACGATGAAAATGCGGAAGAATCGTGTGAAGAAATCCGCTAAGTACCAGGAGAGACTGGGTGTGCCTAACATTGACCTGATGTCCAAATCATCCTCTTCAGAAGCTGCCCTGGAGGTAAGACTCGAATAATAATAATATTTGTTATACTGTTTCTTGCAGGGTTTTTGTTAAGAGCTGGGACCCGGATAATTTACCAGGCTTTGGCGATCTACGTACCTGGATATCGAGAACGGAGAAGGCAAACTTTTTAATAGCACCCGTGATTCACAAGACAGCTTTCGAGTGCCCTTACGTTACAAATTGTGTTGTACAGTGTTTATATAAGTTCCATAAGCAGGTCAGGGTATCGATGATAATTATGACATATCCAAACAAAACAGCGAGGTCAATGACTCATTTTTGGGTTAATAAACTGCACAGTTCGTGTCCCGAGTTTCTGGTTTGGATTGTTCCTCTGAGTTGACTTCCCACAATTCTTAGTGTTAGTTGTTATTCCTGATAGAGTCCACCACTGTGCTTTTTGGTGGATGGGCGCCCCTGGTAAACTGGCCAGCAACAATGTCAGTGTAGCAGCATTATTTCGGAAATTACACAAATTCTAAGATTAAACTAAGAAGCTGAAATGCTACAAGTCGTGGATTAATAGATATTTAATTATTGCGGGAGTTTTACGGAACTGGTTAACGCTCAAGACTACATCGGTTATGAGCGGTGTGTTCGCTCTCGTTTTCAAAATTGTGACAGTCAAATCGACAGTAGAAAGTGTTCAGGTCTTTAGTGAAGTCGATAGAGTTAGTAACACTGTGACGTCTGGGAGATTTGCTGCAACCGAGGATTGATTTAACACTGCGCCAGACTTGTTTTGTGTTGTTCTCCTGGAACTTGTGTCTTGTTTTTATATTCTTCTTTACATTTCCTTACCCCTGATTTGCCTGTGCCATTTTTAATTTCACTCTGTCACTGGTCTGAAATACGTGTTTCTTAGCTTTCAGCAGCTGTTTTACCTCTTTGCTCATCCATGGTTTCTCAGTTGGATATATATTTACAGTTTTGTTTCGCTAGTATCATATTCATACAAAAGTTCACATATTCAGTCACAGTGTCACTAAAATCAGAGACACTGCTGCATGAGTTGTAGAAATAATCCCAGATAGTGCATCTAAAGCAGCCACGCAATTGTTCAATGCCCTCATCATTCCAAAGAGTTACAGTTTTTCTTTAAAATTTTTCCTGTCATCAGAAGTTGCTTGTAGGTAGGGAGAAGCTGGACAATGTTATGGTCGGCCTGACGGTGGCTAGGACACGGATTTGTAGGCGTTCTTCATGTTGCAGTAGCAGAGGTCAATTATCTTGTCATTACGCGTCGCACAGGTTACATACTGCTTGTAGGTGGGAAGGTACGTTTACAAGCTACAGCCATTGAAATCACCTGGAATCAGTTTCGGAGCACAAGGTTACATACTTTCAAGTTCTTGCATGTGCTGGTGGATAGTTTCTGCAGCTGTGGTATAGTTCGCGCTGGGAGGCACATACAAAAGTACAGCAAATATTTGTTACGCATACTGTACACATACTGTACGCATACTGTATGCATACTGTACACATACTGTACACATACTGTATGCATAATAGATTAACTACAGAATTTTAAAACTGTTTTCTTGTATTATTAATTTTATTTAATGTAATAATTTATTTTGTTAGGATTTCTTTCTATGTAACACTAGTATGGATGTGATGTAAAGTGACTGAAAGCAAATTTTATTGATCAGACGCTATATGAATACTTGTGTTATTGTAGGTCAGGCTTGAACACGAAGAATCAGAACATAACGGAGAGGTGAAACCAGAGAAGACCAACCAATGGTCAAAGATTCTGGTTTCGCTCTGGCCCACGGGGAAACATAAAGGTTGTAAGGCTGCCTTCATCCCCTTGGATATACAGAAACTGACACTTGTCTGTGAATATGATTCAGAGAACGATGAAGATGTAGCTGACTCAGATGGATTGCAACAGAAGGTCAGTGCTCATGAAGAAGGTCAGAGCAACAACGAACACGAATCAACCGAAAATGTCCAAGCCACACATGTGGCACAACCTCATACACGTAATGAACCAGCCGACGTCCAATGCATGGAAAGTCTGAGAGGTGATCGAAGATGCAGCAGTTATGGTAGGCACCACAGCGTGGTCACAGAACGTGGCATCACTCGATTCGATAGCAAGGAGACAGACGCCGTTTCGTCACGGAGAGGGAGTGAATCAATCGCCTTCATGAATCTAGTGCGTGATTTCATGGAGGATACACTCATTAAATCGTACCGGCGACCACGTAGCGGCAACGCCGAGATTGAGACCCCGGTACTACTGCGACAAAACCTCGCAAGAAAACGTGCGATAGCTGTCGTCAAGGCAACCGCAGTCCAATGTGACGACATGTTCGACAACATGACAGACGAGGAGATGATTTCTCGTATCATTGTCAGACAAGTTATAAAAAATGCGGTCGCTTTAGAGAAAGAGCTAGAATACCAGGAAAACATGGACACTGCAGCGAAGGCAGTCGCGGAAGAAATACTCGCACAGATCGATGAGAATGTTGAATCTGTTTCACAAAGTCAGCACCATTTCAGTATAAGCGTAGAATTGCCGCTTATGGAAACGTTGAATCCATCGGAGGTGAAACTTCATGTCGAGTATCTTTCGGACATGGAATCGGAAGCAGAAACGACTGGGAAGACGGAGTTGGTTCGACAAAGGGGCATGTCATCTGCGTCACATAAGGAAACACGGGTTAATGGCCGTGATAAAACAGAACCACTGAAGCTACGAACATGGAAGCCACTGCCTCCGATTGGGGGCAGGAAGGATACAGAGGATATAGGGTTAATTGACCCGGCCACTAGTTGCGACAGCAAGATCATTTGTAAGTATTCCTTATAAATTATTTTCATTATGATTAAAGGGACGTAGTCTGTTCATCAACCCGGAATTAACGGGCATAGTAATTTCTAACTGGAAGTCTGCTGTGTTGACCGTGGGAAAGTGAACATCATTGAACATCAAAGGGTACAGCAGTTAACTCAGCCCGACTTGACCATATTGCCAGTTATAAGCTTTTCTGAAACTTGATGTTTTGTTTACTATTTGAACATGTTCCCATGGTCATGCCTTCAAAATGCAACCGTTGTTATGGGCTTACTAAACACTTTTTCGGGCAGTATACCTTCAACATAGTTAGTATATAGTCTTAAGAACATTATATTAATTAATACTCAGAAAACTACAAACAAACTGTCTTTTTAATCCAAAATTGTAACCAGCATGGTAGACTATCGAAGAATTTTTGTTCTTTCCTGACATCAGCTTCTTTTCCTTACAATCTCGTTTATGCTGGATGTTCACATTTTTTTTATACAAGTGAATGTTCCTTTTTTCTACATATTTGCTAAACAATATTATAATATATCTTGATTTTGTATATATGTTTCCGGATTAACAGTTTTCTGGATATAAATGAATCATGCACATAACAGGGTATACTTGCTTTTGGAAATACATTTCCTGTTAATTAAAAGGTGTCATGGATTCTGAGGTTTCCGGATTATCAGGGTCTAGTTTAACTATTGTTTCCATAGGTGATAGTAGTATAGATTGTACTATTTAATAAAATTTTACAATAAGATTAGCCTTCGTAATTTTAATAAAATAATATTGTCTGTTTTCAGTATCATCGATGGCTGGCCGTGAGAGACCACGGGGCCAGAAAAATGAACACCCTCATCGATTACATCATAGAGAAGACAAAGGGTAAATTAATAGACTGTACCCAAATTATCTCTTTCTATGAATTCACTAGATGGCAAAGTGAAAGATGTCGACTGAAGAAAGTATTTTTCAGAAATATTGTTTCTTTTAGAAACTATGACATGGTCTTTGATGTGCAGAACAAAGATTGTTAATTCCACGTTATGCACACACATGCTATATCTAAATATAGTCACGAGCAGTTGAAATAATTTGAATAACAATTTAAATCTCTAGATATCATTAGTTTCACCTGTAATCAGGGGGAAAGAAAGCTTTAATAATCATGTGTACATTTTTCCAGACAATTAGCATACTTAGTGTTATCATTATCTTACAGAAAACATGTTAAAAGTAAGGCAATAAAATTGGTGAAATTTAAATTCAAATTCCCATACATTTAAAAGACTGTTTTTTTTTAATTTCACTTGTGACAAAAGAGGAAAAACTTGAAAAATCAGGTGTACCCGGTAATCTCTTTTGCAGACAATCAGTGACAGATGCTGTATCCCAGCCAGAGGTGCTTCGTTTTACAAAATATGTTGAGTTAATGTAATTCCGATCCTCAGAGATTTAGAAGATAATTTTCTATACTAATTACGCCGACTAAACAATCAGTAACATTGCTGGCGTTTGGTAACTTATTGCTAAAATAATCACCCAATGCAGGAATAACGCAACTACCATCACGACGGGATTGTAACGATGTCTGTAACCCGCGCATGTATGTTTGTCCAGGCTGTCGCTAGGTGGCACTACCTATCCTACGCTAACCGGATGTAAACAGCCATTTACATTCACTGCGTTCAGCAAGTTTCGACACGGAATATTTAGCTGCCTGTGATAAAATGCTACCTTACTGTCCCATCACAACACCCAACTAGCCATAGAAATTAATTTACATAATAACAGAGACTGTTAAACATCTAGTCCGATCACTGCTACGATGGAGTTATTTCGAGCCTGAGTGACAGATGCTGTATCCCAGCCAGAGGTGCTTCGTTTTACAAAATATGTTGAGTTAATGTAATTCCGATCCTCAGAGATTTAGAAGATAATTTTCTTTAATTACGCATGACAAAAGAGAAACAAGCTTGAAAAATCAGGTGTAATTTTTTTCAGACAGTCGGCGACAGATGGAGTATCCCAGCCTGAGAGACGTTCTCTCCGTTGCTACGATGGAGTGACTCGGGTGATGGCATCATTGGCTACTCAGACAGATGACGGCTTGCAGATGGAGTCTGACAGTCATCGACATCACCAGCCCGAAGAGGCAAGAACTCGTCATAGTCACAGGCCAGATGGGTCACACAAACACGAGCATGACAGAAAAGTTCACGGTCAGTTACACGCTCCAGGTGAACATACATTAAAATGTTGTTCTTTTAGTTATTTAGAACATTTTATAGATTTTATTGCATATTTGATACATAATTTGTGTATGCGTTTATTTTAGAGCTACTTTGTAATTTACATAACTTAGACATCTAGTTTTAATTAAGCATATTTTTAGAAATACACTGGTTTTAATATTTTTGTGTTGTAGCATATATGACTTGTTTTAGTGAAGTTATAAAGGGCCTTTGAGCAGTTCGGGAAAGGGTACTATATGTTTATATTTTATTATTATACATATTTTTTGCATTTAATGGCAGCATGGCTGAATGCTTCCAAGCTACAGGTGAACATGCGCATGTTTTGTGTACTATTTGCAGTATGGCTGAATACTTCCCAGCTCCAGATGAAAATTCGCATATTTTGTGCATTAATTGCAGCATGACTGAATGCTTCCCAGCTCCAGGTGAACATGCGCATATTTGGTGTGTATTCATTACAACGTGGCTGAATGCTTTCCAGTTCCAGGTGAATGTTTTCATATTTTTCATGCATTAATTGCAGGATGGTTGATTTTTCCCAGCTCCAGGTGAACACATTTTTGTGAAATAATTGCAGCTGAATGCTTCCCAACTCCAGGTGAACATATATTGTGGTTATTAATTGCAGCATGGCTGAATACTTCCCAGTGCTCTGTGAACAATCGCATACTTTTTGTACATTAACTGCAGAGAAGCTAAGAAGATGGTGTTCAACTGAACATGTCTGTCAGGGAGTAAAGCAGGGGTCGGCAGCCTGTGGCCCGCGGGCTAACTGTGGCCCGCCCACGAGGCTATTTCATGCGGCTCGTGAACTAAAGGTGTGGACCTCAGTGAGTTTATCTTGCAACCAAATGCACATGCCGATGCAACAGTTTCTTAAACTGGCACTTGGTCAAAATGTCACTTGAATGACGACAATGCGGATCTTGAATAATGTGTATTTTCAGTAATAATAATAAGATAACTTCTATTTCGCCTAAATCCTTGGAAACCAAGCTCAGGGGTGCATCAAGACAAAAGGATTGGTCAATCTCAAAATCCATAAGCAGTATTCCAGTTGTCAACAGATGGGTCAAGGCGCTAGGAAGCTATGGTGGAAATTATTCAAAATTAGCCATTGATGTTTCATAATAATAATAACATCTCCAACATGAAATAAACATGTGTGGCCCGCTGACCCACCTCAAGACACTTATTTGGCCCTCCATTCAAAAAGGTTGCCGGCCCCTGGAGAGAAGTGTAAAGTGCTTTGAGCAGTCTTTAGGACTCGGTACCATGCTGTTTAACTTACCTCTACTTTTGCTTTATTTTATAGGGGAGATTATTTTGGATAATTTTACTATTGCCATGGTATTGCATAGGTGTCGAAATTTGATGAATATTGGGGGCCGAGGCTCATCAAAACCCATCAGCTAACACGTCAGTAGGTTGGTTGATTTCGGGGGTGTTTTTGAAATTTTTGGTCATTCTGAGGGGGGCAGTGTTGGTGAATTTTCTGCAATTCATTCATATAGCTCGGTGAATTGGAGCAACGTAGAGTGAACAGGCTTGTTTGGTTCGACATGGCAGCACAGGATTCGAACCCGAGTTCTCTCAATCTAGAGTCCGAAGCTCTAGCCACTGTGCCACTGCGCTCCACTACATGGTACATGATGCTGTCTCCTTATTCCCCCACCAGGTGTCACTCGCAGCCACAGTGGAGCATCAGTGAGATCGACACAGAGCAATCGCCCGACTCAGCCCCCCTTGTCTGTGAAGGGGTCAGACAGGAAGGCGGTGCCCTCTTCCTCAAAACTGAGGGAACACGAGGAAATCCCCTCCCTTCAAATTCCTGAATCTTCCGAAGACGTAAGTGCACCGAGTTGTCGTCAGTAGGATAAGATCAGGACAGGTTAGGTTGTAGTCTAGTCGGAGACTCAAAACACAATGAACACTTTAACAGCGTTTATTTAGTTTATTTATAGATGCTATATATATTACCAATACTCTCTGTGCAGTTCTAAATTTTTAAATGTCTTAATTTTTTAATATATTGCTACTGCATTATACAATGTATTGTTTTATATAATTAGTTTGTTTAGTAGTTTTAAATAATTTTACCTGTACATTTATGTTTTAAACTCATGATCTCACGACCCATGGGAAGATAAAATGTATATTTTATAAGGGTATCATGAATAAAGAATATCAACTACCACTCTGTGCGCCCATGCACTAGTGTCAATCGGTTTAAAGTGGCACTGAAGACGCATCTTTTTACAAATTCATTTAATATTCGATGATCGTAATTATTAATACCTTTATTTTAATTAATTTTATATTATAATTAATCTATTTTATTGTTTTAATAGCTTGCATACTTGTGTTTTTTATATTTATTTTGATACAGTACATTTGTTTTACTAAGTTTTACTTAGTAGTCATGATTGCATATGTTGTAACACATTAATATTTGTAATATATATTGTACGATATGTTATTTATTTATTTGCAATTACCATTGTAAAGTGCCCCAGATTAATTATTTGGATGGGGCACTACATAAGAAATAAATTATTGTTATTATTATTCTTATAGCTGTGACTAGATTAATCATTCTCACATGTGGGCCGACTCTGGAATGCACTGATCGAGTGCGTGAATACATGACACTGGCCCTCAAATTAATTTAATATTGGGGGGCTGACCCGGAGCTTCAGCACCACTCGATTTGCACTGTCTCAATGATATTGAACAGGGGGGGTTGCTGTTGAAAATGTTTGAACATTTTTTAGGTCACCATAACCACCAACGGCACCCCCCAGAGACTCACCAAATATTACCAACAAAAAACTCCTACGTACTGCACCCCCGAGAGACTAATCAAAAATCTGAAATGTTGGGGAACTAATCCTATATACAGTCCCCGCCAAAAATATTGGGGCGCTCACCCCCTAAGCCCACTCCCCCAGTTCCGGCACCTGTTCGTGACACACAGTTTTAAGGTTGCTTGCAATATATAATTTTTAAATGTCAAGTTTTATTATCATGACACATTTTAGTATGATTATCTTTTTCTGAATTGACAAATAATAGTGCATTATAATGGTTATTTATTAATTACTATTTCACTGACTATTAATTTTTGTTATCCAGTTGTTTAATTATTATTTGGACGTATCTCGATATGTATTTGTTTACTTGTCCACTGGTGGTATTGTATACGTCATATGTGTGTCTTAATTAGTCTACTTCAGTTTTCGTTAACCAGGTTTTCGCAACATTTAATCTCTACTTTTTATTAACATTTATATTTTAGCACTTAGTCTTACTTTTTAGAGTTTTACTTTAGATAGATTTGTATTAGTGTATAGGCAAAGTTATCATTATTGACTTACACCTGATTATGGAGAAACAAATGCGTAGAAATAACGTTATTATTATTGTTATTAGCTTATAACACAAAAGTGCAGCAGTTACCACCATTACGTAGTTTTGTTCGTAAACTCTCTCTCATTGCCAAAGTAATTTCCGCTAACACAACACTGGTGCCCTCTGGAGAGCAGCTCGCCACTCAATAAACATTGTGCGTGCATCAAACACGTAGGTAAATAACTAAAAATAGCTGTTTGTGGTTTTTAATACATCGCCAGTTGGTAGATGAGAGACCAAGGAGCCAAGGGTGTGAATGAACAGACTGGTAGAAAGAGGCCAGTGGACGTCAGGAGGAGAAACACATGCAATGGCACCAAGTTAGCGCATTCATTTATAGAGTACCTTCAATACATATTGCAAGTGAGATTTTAAGATATTGTGTAATTTATCAGTGGTGCAAATGAACACATTTATAACCCTGGATAGGCTAGAGTACTTTGCTTGTGACATGTAAAAGGCTAATCAACCCTAGAAAAGTGATAAATAACAATAATTGTTCCTTCTCAGTTTTTACAGTTGTCATTACTTTGTTCAAGTTGCCATGTCAAACATTTTTTACTAATTACACAGTGTACCTGTACAATGTATTGTGATACAGGAAGTGACATCATTGATATTTTGTAGGCGCTTTTCCTACTTTGTAAGTTAGCTAGCTTAAGGTCTGTGCAAAATATCTAGATATAATAAAGGCAGAACAATATTTTATAAATAATTCTGCTACATGATATATGATTTAAATCAAGCAGGCATTGTGGGACAGGAAATTGCACAACTAAAAAACTTCTGACATCTTTCTTCTACAGGATCTCTACTTTCAAACAACTATTAACAATAACAGTCTATAAAATTCACGTCATAAAACAACGTGCTGATATTGTGAGTTTGCTATGGTGTCACATGTCTTGGTTTTTGTGATTTTTTACACATGCACTGATGCATTGTGGTAGCAGATATATGTTGCCATGGTGAAAGTATGGCTGCCTTGAGTTGCTGAAAGATTTAAGATGAGATGACAGCCCAACTGTACAAGGCCATTTCTCTTGAATGGGCTGCCCTAATGCTGGTGTGGAATGCACTGTGGTCGGTGTTCAGCGCGCTGTGGCTCGTATGTTGTTGTGCCCAACGCATGGTTCAGATTTTGTTGATGCTCGCGTATGCCATTCAGTTATCTATGCACGGCGTCGGCATCATAGTGAGAGTGGCAGTTGTTTCCATTGTGACGTATGTCAAGTCGAAGTAGTGTCTTATCATGCCACCAGGTGACCGGAACTGGATCTATATTGATACACTTGTTGAATTTATGCACACATTGGGGCGCATGTAATTGTGGTGACTCGTTTCAAGGCCAAGGTGCATTGTGGGGTTCTGATTGGCTGTGATGGACATTGTGTTATACAGCAGGTCTAAAAAACCTGTTACAAACCTGTTGTGACTTTCATTCTGCAAGGCTGCAGTATAATCATGTGCAGTGAAGAGGCCGGAAATGACATGCACAGTAAGAAAACTGCATCAACTGATGAACTTTAGATTTTGCAGTTGTATAATGTGTTTAATGTCTCCAGTGTCATGTTGTCAGTGTGACTTCATGCAAATATGCCCACTGAGATTCTCTAAGACACCTCATCGGATGGAGGCTCCCATGATGGCACCAACTTTGATTTGTCCACGTCTATGTTATTGAAGATTGTTGACATGGCATACCGCATGTCACCAGAAACTGATCTTCATTTCTGGCATTGCTATGTCATTGACATTTTATGTCATGGCATGTCGGCGTAAAGAAACTCGTAATTATGACACAGAATCGTAATCATGATGCTGTCATGCAAAATGGTGACAATAGAGGTATTACTCGTCGTATAAAATTGATGGATATATATGTATACAGAAATTATTAATTTGTGCTTAATTTATCGTTTAATGTCATAAGTCATTAAAATTTGTTGCATATTTGTGTTTTTATTTTGACATAAAGTGATGTTATACTAGTAACACTACATGGTTGTGGCTACTGTTGTTATGGCGATCATCGGTGCACGTTATTGCAAAAGGTGGCAGCACTAGCTGCCGCGTCCAGGAAGTGCGTTCTTTTTCTGCCAGCCGCGACAGTTTACACACGAAAAGCAGTTGACAGGTTTTATTATGCCGTTTTGGTGTTGTGTACCGTTTTGTCAAAACCGAGGGGGGCATCAATTTCTTAAGAACGACCCTGCACTGCTAAATACGTGGACAACTGCGATTTAATGGCAGATGAGCATTAAGAACAAGGCACCGTGGAGGCCGGCACCGTGCAGTGTGACATGCAGTGAACACAGCCCCGGATGACATTGTACAGAAGTCAAAGTTTTATGGTAAGTCAGCTGTCAGATTACAATGTCAGTGATCAGCGTAAATTACAATGCATTTGTAACTTGCGTTAGAACTAAACACTTATTTTAGAACCATATCTAACCATAGCTTTAGATCGTTATGGTTAGATTAATTGTATTTTTTATATTAAAAACTGAAGTATGTTAACCAGGGCTGTAGAAAGACCCTTATAATAAGTTATAGCCGATATGATTATGTCCTACAATATATGAATGTGTCATTATTTCTGAAAAGCTTTTGTATTTACAATTATTTGAAATATTGACACTTCTTATCCTCTCACGAATGACTGACTGATTAAGACGGACTTAATATTTAATACAGTGTACATTGATGCAATGCATACATTGTGGTTTCAGAAAAAGGGTACCACTGTATAAGACCAAACACAGCATGTAGATATGATTATTTTTTAATTTGTGCAAACAGTTCAATTTTTTTGCTCAATGCATAAAATGGGTCTTACTGAGTAAAATATATATTGAACGTTTTTCAGCCAGACCCCCCGTTTCCATAGTAACAAACAACATTTTGAGCAAATATTGGCAAATTTGGAAACACTGCCTTTTTTATTGAACCCATATATAGTTATAATTCTTGCAAATCTATTTTCTCTATAGATTCTATTGTGCAATGATCAGAGTATTTTTGAAATGTTGTTTTTATTTTTTTAATAATGTTTTGGTAAAATAAATCTTCTTTTTTGGCAACAAATATGGCTATATCTATCAAACTATTCATGATTTTAAAAAGTGTCTGATCATTGCACAGTAGAATATGCTGAATGCAACACTGAAAATATTATTTATATAGCATAATTATTCCCAGAGATATCCCGTTTCCAAATGCAGAAATTTGAAGAAAAATGTTTTTGTGTAAATGGCTGTCAAAGATCGCATAATGGATTTAATTACATGATATAGACATGCTTGATCCATGACTAAATCTCACTTAGAGGTATGTAATTGTCATAGAAGTGAACTTTATTGGTAGTATGCCTACAAAGGTATAATAATCTGGTGGAAAACCATTTTCAGTATTTTTGGCCTTAATTTATGCTGAAGAAACTCTCTTTCGAAAATGTTGTCCGTCTTTTAAACAGAACCATTTTTCTTTTCTAGGAAGCAAGTCGCTTATTAGCAAGTTGAAACCGGATGCTATTCCCTTACAAACCAACCACAGACGCTCCCAAGAGCAGGGCTAGAGGACTGAGGGTTGCCAGGAGGAGATATCTGCTGAGCGCTATGGGGCAGCCCAATGAAACAGTTATTATGGAGGACTGAGGGTTGCCAGGAGGAGGAATCTGCTGAGTGCTATGGGGCAGCCCAATGAAACGGTTGTTATGGAGGACAGAGGGTTGCCAGGAGGAGATATCTATTAATTGTCCTATCTTCGTGAATAGTTAACATAAAAACATAAATAAAATGTATTTTTATATGTTTTTAGACATGCCGAATCCAATGGCGTCATCAATTCATTGAAAACATGCATATTTTTAAAGATAGGGCACAGGTTAATGATAAAATTCAAGATGGCCCCCACCTGAATTGTGAATATCTCCCAAATGTCATATCTTCTCAACCAGTTGACATAAAACCATGGTTGAAGTGTCCTTGTATATTTTTTTGGACAAAACAAATTGTTCTGTACGTGTCGAATTGAAACAACACTTGGTTGGAGTCATTGTGGTCGCAGTTACCACGGCAACGGCATAGTGATGTGCATTTCAGAGCAGCCCTGACACACTTGCATAGTCCTGTGCACACTTTCTCGCTTCCACAGCGTAGCAACTCGGAACATGACGCTGCTGCTTCTGGGAGTAATGTCCACAGTGGTTCCCATCCTTGTGTGGCACTCTTATGCCATCCGCAGGTCTCTGGAGAAGGAAGGTCTGGAGTACGGACATGTGCCTGTCCCCACACATGTTCACCTTGGTATATAGCCCGTTTTGTGCGTTGCAACAGTGCTGCTCCTGTAGCTGGTATGGCGTCGATGGACCTGGCTTTGGTACTGAAGATATGTTTTCTGGCAGAGTCAACACTAGTTTCTGTGCAGGTTCGGTCATACAGTAGCACAACGTAGGACTCTAGCACAGACATGCAATCTTCACTGAAGCTCGGTGGATGTGTCAACAAGGTAGAGAGAATACTGGGGTGACTTCATTGAAAGCTTTCCAGATGTCGAATGCAGTCTTCTTCCCCTGCC
The DNA here is from genome assembly GCA_020002185.1 of Paraescarpia echinospica. Lineage (NCBI taxonomy): Eukaryota > Metazoa > Annelida > Polychaeta > Sabellida > Siboglinidae > Paraescarpia > Paraescarpia echinospica. The sequence goes on from CM034544.1 coordinate 22,770,062, forward strand.
CGCAAATGACGACACCGATCGCAACCTGTGAAGGCATGGAACATGGAGAGTGCACGTGCCTTCTCACCACTCAGTGTTGTGGCGATGTCATGGGCAGGAATGTACCTCAGGTGTTTGCCTGTGCCAAATGCGACCCATAGTTCCGTGTTCACAATGAGCACAGCACTAGACTCTGCCAGAACTAGCACGTCAATTTCCACAGTACCCAACATGATTCTGCGATACCCCTGTTTGCTGCATCGCCTGCATGAAGGAGCATTCGTGTATTGGCGTCTACATGCGTACATGGATCTAGGGATGAGATGTCCTGATGAACTCTGGTGCGAAGTACATTCTAGCCACATGTTCAGTACACTTCCTTCTCCGCAGAAAGATTCTCTACAACCTATGGTGGTAAGTAAAAGAACCAATGCATTATATGTTATTGTACATGTTGCAGATAATGGTATAGATATTGGAATGTAAATGTTGTTATTATGTCAGTGATCATCGATGTATTTGAAGTGTTTAACGCATGTATATTGTTTCCAAAATCAATCATGCCATACTGGTAGCTTAACTGGGGTGCCAAGAAGTTGAATAGTTTAGTCTTGTTGTCGTCCTCAAAAACTTGCCAATTTCATGGGATTGTGTTGGATGCTGCAACTCTCCTTCGAACACCCTTTCCTCGCTTCTCTCATGCCATGGACTTCAGACTCCCTTCCAGGTACACATCCCAAATGATGTCAATTCTTGTCACGTTTCTCAGCTGCATTTTGAAATAAGGAAGAAACACCTGTGTGACATATTCTTTGAATGTTTTGACACAGATTGGCTTCAACAAGTTGGTGACTGCAGCACCATCCAATATGATGACATCGACTGATGAGGCATCTCTACACGACGTGCAGAACTTTTCTAAGACATTCCACAAGATCAAACTTCGTTCCAAACCGGAGTTTTCCTAGCTGAGACAACGGTGGGTATGTATGATTCTCGTGCTTGAAGAAATTGTCCAAGTCGACGTCGCAGGTTTGACAGGCAATGTACAGTCGTGAAAAATGACACGATCTGTTTTGCTTTTGATGGAACTCTTGATGGTGGTCGGTTGAACAGTTTGATTTCTACTGATGGGATCAGATACATGTGTTGTTCGTTGTGTAAATCGCTCTGTCATGTACTTTTAATACTGCTCCTGACCTGTCTTCTCTAACACACGTACTGTTTCGACTATTCTGGATCAGCGTCGTTTCTAGTGTCATGTACCAGAAGGTCGCCACTATCTTCCGTGAATGGATTTCCCATGTCTTCAATTACTCGAACTAGAGCCCTGACCTCCTTAGCAAATGTGACTTGCACAGACGCAGTATACTCATGGTGCTTGAAATTGCTTGTATCAGTGTTCTCAGTGTGGTGCGATCCATGCAGCAACTGATCTCAAATTCCTCAATGACCCTCGCCAATTCAGGTCCTGTCATCGTCCAGCACAGTAGGGCTCTTGGATTTTGTAACAAACCGACTGCCCCACCATCTCCTTTCATGACCTTGTTGTTTTGTTCGTGTGCACGGTTGATAGCTATCGCTGAGAATGGACGTTTTGTTTTGTGCACAACAAAGCCTCCCTGAGTGAACTGGCTTGCTACATCAGGATGTCGTACATGCAACGTCATGATGTCACGAATGTGAATCGGCACCCATCGAGAATATAGTGAGTGTGGTCCAGTGCGAAAAAACCATGGTGTCAACGCTGCCAGGACAGCGACATAGAGCGAGAAGTTGGAATCACGTAGATATCTCACATACACCAAGACGAGGAGCTCCAGCTGCATGACGATAAACCATGTCAGAAAAAATATACAAGGACACTTCAACCAAGGTTTTATGTCAACTGGTTGGGAAGATTTGGTAGACATTTGGTAGATATTCACAATTCAGGTGGCGGCCATCTTGAATGTTATCATTAATCTGTGCCCTATCTTAAAATACATGCATTTTTTCAATGAATTGATGACGCCATTGGATTCGGCATGTCTAAAAACATATAAAAAGACACTTTATTTATGTTTTTATATTAACTATTCACGAAGATAGAACAATTAATAGATATTTAGATTCGGGCGGTGGCCATTTTGGATTTTCCCATGTTACGGGCGTCACAATTCAGCTTGGCACTATATCTTAAATCATTTAGTACCCACTTAACATCATATACACCAATTTTGGTGCTTTTACCACAAAACCCACAATTATTTCACATATCTGCCCCATTGCTCATTTTGAGAACAATGGTTTCGATTTCCGCTGATCTTGCATGTTTTTTATGTTCATTTATCCAGATAAACCACAGTATGTCTTCACAAATATAATTATGATATACTACTATACAGTATATACCAAAGGGATTAATCAGTGTAATAAGCCCATGTTACCAATGAAAAATATCATCGTTTCTGCATTAGCGAGGTGCAACTGTATTCTAATTCTCCCAAGTGCTCCCTTTGAATCCTTGTTCCTTATTTCCCAGGATGGTGAGACGGGGAAGTCCCCACGGAAGGTGATGCATCCCCTGTTGACAGAGGTGGGACCCCCGCACATCCTCAAGGTGAGGCGACATCCCTAGTGATGAAGTTGTTCAGATTTCCAACGGTCCATTTCACTGATAGTCTATTGAGTTCATACGACCAATTTTGCACCTAAAATCGATTTTGAATGTTGTTTTACAAGAAAGAAAGTGAGTTTGTCACTTCTCATGTCTCTGTGTTGTTGTAGTACAAGAAACAGTGTTGTTGTACAACAATTGTTGCAATACAAGATGGATAGTGTTGTGGTACAAGAATGTGGTAGAAGAAGAAAAGTGTTGTTGTTGTTGCAGTACAAGAGTGTTGTTGTTGGAGTAAGGAAGGAGAGTGTTGTTGCAGTATAATCGAGTGTTGTTGTTGTTGCCGTATAAGAAAGTATTGTTGTTGCAGTACAAGAGTATTGTTGTTATACAAGAGTGTTGTTGTTGCAGTACAAGAAGGAGAGTGTTGTTGCCATATAAGACAGTATTGTTGTTGCAGTACAAGAGTATTGTTGTTATACAAGTGTTGTTGTTGCAGTACAAGAAAGAGAGTGACTCGCAGCTCCATGTGGAGGAGGTATCGCACACGGACAAAGCATTCATCAGCTATAACAATCGCTTCAACTGGATTCAGGGGGGCGTGTTCCAAGGCAACTGCGATTTCTGTAAGCAGCACATCCTACCTTACCCCACCGACGCAGAACGCCAACAGGCCAAGGACCCAGAGAAACTCTTCTGTTGCCATGACTATAAGCAGTTCGTGCACATGCTCATCTCGAATACGGAGGACATTTCGGAGGACGCAATTCGATGCATCCTGAAGGCGTTCGATAAGCAGGAAGGGAAGACTTCCCCAGAGCTGATTGACATCCGCTCGCAACAGCAGAAGTTCAGTGGGAATAAGGAAGTGGTGCAGGCGAAAATCCGTGCAGCCGAAAGGCGAGTTGGTCTTGTGTGCTTAATCTTCGTCTTCCATTGTGCGGTGGGACCACATCTTAATCTTCCTCTTCCATTGTGCGGTGGGACCACATCTTAATCTTCGTCTTCCATTGTGCGGTGGGACCACATCTTAATCTTCGTCTTCCATTGTGCGGTGGGACCACATCTTAATCTTCGTCTTCCATTGTGCGGTGGGACCACATCTTAATCTTCATCTTCCATTGTGCGGTGGCACCACATCTTAATCTTCGTCTTCCATTGTGCGGTGGGACCACATCTTAATCTTCATCTTCCATTGTGCGGTGGGACCACATCTTAATCTTCGTCTTCCATTGTGCGGTGGGACCACATCTTAATCTTCGTCTTCCATTGTGCGGTGGGACCACATCTTAATCTTCGTCTTCCATTGTGCGGTGGGACCACATCTTAATCTTCGTCTTCCATTGTGCGGTGGGACCACATCTTAATCTTCATCTTCCATTGTGCGGTGGCACCACATCTTAATCTTCGTCTTCCATTGTGCGGTGGGACCACATCTTAATCTTCATCTTCCATTGTGCGGTGGGACCACATCTTAATCTTCGTCTTCCATTGTGCGGTGGGACCACATCTTAATCTTCGTCTTCCATTGTGCGGTGGGACCACATCTTAATCTTCGTCTTCCATTGTGCGGTGGGACCACATCTTAATCTTCGTCTTCCATTGTGCGGTGGGACCACATCTTAATCTTCGTCTTCCATTGTGCGGTGGGACCACATCTTAATCTTCATCTTCCATTGTGCGGTGGCACCACATCTTAATCTTCGTCTTCCATTGTGCGGTGGGACCACATCTTAATCTTCATCTTCCATTGTGCGGTGGGACCACATCTTAATCTTCGTCTTCCATTGTGCGGTGGGACCACATCTTAATCTTCGTCTTCCATTGTGCAGTGGGACCACATCTTAATCTTCGTCTTCCATTGTGCGGTGGGACCACATCTTAATCTTCGTCTTCCATTGTGCGGTGGGACCACATCTTAATCTTCGTCTTCCATTGAGCGGTGGGACCACATCTTAATCTTCGTCTTCCATTGAGCGGTGGGACCACATCTTAATCTTCATCTTCCATTGTGCGGTGGGACCACATCTTAATCTTCGTCTTCCATTGAGCGGTGGGACCACATCTTAATCTTCGTCTTCCATTGTATACAATCATGCATCAAGTGTGGCACAGGGAGGAGGATGGGAAACAAAATCACAACCTGATAAATGCAGTCCATATATGTATATATATATATATATATAGTTATGTACAAGCTGGTACCACACTCTCTTCCGTAACTTCCCTTTTAGTTGTTTCTTCAGTTTTCTGTCCCACATAATGCCTTTTACCCTCTTCCATGCTGCTGCTCCTGCTTGCACACTCCTCTGTATTTCTTTACTACTCCTTCCATCCTCACACACTGTACTGCCCAGGTATACAAAGCTGTTCACTTGTTTAATGGTCATTCCGTCAACAACTACGTGCAGATCTACCTCCTGTTCACCTATCCACATTACTTCAGTCTTCTCCAGATTCATTCGGAGGCTATGTTTTCAAAAGATCTTACTCCACTATTGCACTGTTTTATGCAATTCCTGTTCATTTTCAGCCACCACTGCTGGTTTGCCCGCATACTGTTTCGTGTTCAAATGTTTCTGTCCAGATATAAGAGCTTTCCATTGATCAGGCCCATTACCATCATGAAATGTGTACTAAAATATGCCTGGAATTATCATCTTCCTATTGTTGTGGGCGGTTCCCATTGTCGGGGAAGACGACAACATAACTATGTGTAAGTGGTATGCTCACGGTACGTTGTCGTCTTCCTAGCCCACATGCGGATTACATCTATGACTGTACTACGAAGGCCTATAAGACAGTGATTCAGCATTGTATCGTAGGTCATATATTCACAGTAACAGCACAGCTTACATTGTCTGCAGCCCTTATATACCCCCAAAGGGAGCGTTCCCATCAGCAGCTAATCTGCAGCTATTACACAACCTCGTGTGGCTGTGGCCCACCACATTATGAACACTCTCCATGCATCTGACGACACAAATAAAGTAGACATCTTCCCCCAAGATGTGACCCCCGTTATGTGGTGTGTGTAGGATGAGGGAGAGGGAGCTCGTGAGACAACAAAAGGCGATAGAGAAAGGTCCAGTGTCTGACAGTCAGAAGATGGGTGTCAACTTCCACCGCAATCAAAGTAAGTCTCCACTGGGAATATTTCACTAAAACCCCTTTCGCAGTAAGAAACGAGTCCCGGAAAAATAGAGTTATGCCAGGAGAACACCACCGAAAGCGATTTTGTTCAGATTAGTTATTCCCCTCAGATGCACGGTTTAGTGTTTCGGGAGATAAATTATCCCAATATAAATGCACTGAAAGGGAGAAATTTCATTGTCCTGCATAGATGCGATGTGCGTCACTTGCCGCTCAACCTATCACCAAACTTGAGCCGTTCTCAGGCAACAAAACTGATTATCAGAGACACAATTAAGGAGGCACTAGACATACTCAGCAGTACTTAGGCTTCATTGCGAAAAGTGATTCCACATACAATATGCTCAAGTTACACCAAGACATGATTATACAACTTCATCATCTAGCGACTATTCTTGTTGACTCTAGTGGCTAGTGTGAAAATGTTTCACTGAGAAAGCACATGCTCATCGCGCTGTAAAATTCTGCTCACTATTTCGGATTAGTTAATCCAAGGATTATAGTTAATCCAAAACAACTCCAAAGCGAAAGCGGCTTTAGATTAATGAGCACACAAGGAAGATTCTTCATTAAAAACAATGTTTTGTTTTCATGACACATCAGCAAAAATGTTCCAATGCCACATCCTGGTGTAGACAGTTTTGACATCCTCATGTGCCAGCTAGGGGGCGCTTCTGATTACATTAGTTTCTGTGCAATCAGCCAGGGGGTACACATATTACCTTCAATACCCAGTTTCTCTTCCTCGAAAGGTAATTAAAAACTAAGAAAATACAGGCATCAAAGAACCAACATATTAAAAACAATCGAAAATGTGAATCATAATTACCTCATTTCTCACAACATCGCGTTTCTACAGTTTGTCTCAATGTTAGTAAAAAATCAAAAACTACTGAAAATATTTCAACAAATGAGGTATCATTTTAAAACTTATGATCTGTGGAATCAAAAAGGATACAAAACCTCTGCAATTGACCCTGACATCCGTGTGATTTCTTGCAGCAAAGACTGTAGCAACGATGTCCTTCTCGCTCTCTGCGTCCCTGTCTTCTACCGCAGCTGCCGGAAGCTTCCCGGTTCCGTCACCAGGGTTGTACCGGGAGAAAGACCAACGCCGATCTCGCAGACCGAGTGCAGATGAACAACAGTATGCAGATTATCACCGCAGACCATCAGGTGCAACTCTTTATTTCCAGTTGAACAAAGAACGAAGTAGATGTACGTGTACAACGTACTTACATATGACACATTTCAGAAGTTCAGATGGAAAGGGAGAAAGTTGAAGCGCATTGCTTAATTATGAACACTTAATTTTCCCCAACATCAGTATAACATGTGCATAATATATAACAGCAAACGTAAATGTCTGGTATAATTATAGTAACCAAAGAATATGGAGTAGAGCGTCGCTTTACGGTCACCTCAGTAATACAGCCACCTCGCAATTAAGGTCACCCTGGGACAGTCCCAAATTATTTTTGTAACAGTAAATTATAGGAAATTAGTCCCGTTAATACGGTCACCTCTCTATTCAGGTCACTTTTGTCCAGTCCCAAGGGTGACCTTAATAGAAAGGTAGTACTGTACTTGAATTGCAAAGTCCACGTAACAATGAACCATTTAGGTACGTAACTTTTACTCTTCAAGGACATGTTTGACATCGTTTTTTTAGGTCGTGCGAAGGAACGTCTCAGAAGTCGCAGACAGAGTGGAAACGACCCCCATTTCTCGGAGTATCGTCAGATGATGACTGGCCACCACCTTGAAATGTATGCGCCCACAGATGAATCACATCGCAGTCACGATTCGCGCGTATCTCGCAGAAGTCGGGAAGCACGGCACATGCGACAGATGCAAAAATCTCGAGAACTGAGTCAGCCAAAAAACGCTTCTCGAGGGTAAGGTTTTTGTGTGATACAAAATTGTGATCTTTGACAAAATTGCTCAGTTTATGACATATCCATGAATATGATCAAATGGAGCAGCGTTTGATGTATAATATTCTCCGTCTTAAGCAGCTGAGTGAACTGGAGTAACGTAGAGAGAATGAAATTGCCCAAGGTTCAACACGGCAGTGCAGGATTTTCATGCAGGTTCTCTTGATTGGGAGTCCGAGACTCAAACCACTGCATTCCAAAATCATTAATACTTCTTTTCTAGAAGAGCTCCCCACCTAACACAACCAGCTGCCGGCATTTCACTCTGCAATGACAATGTCAATGTTGAAAACCATCGTCTAGGCAACATAACCTTTGCTTGTTATTCATCTGGTGAATGTTTGTGTGAATGTGCTGGATATTTGTGTACGAATAGTCTCTGCACATTAACTGTGACATGGCTGAACGCTTCCCAGAGAAATCAAGATGGCATTCGATTGAACAGGTCTGCCATGGAGTAAACTGTAAAGTGCATTGAGCTGTCCTGAGGGCTGGATACTGCGCTATATAAGAACTTCACTTTAGTCCGTTATAACCACACGTGCTGTTGTTACTGCTTCCTTGATGTGTTCTCTTTCTTGTCATTGATCTTCCTCCTCTATAGCAAGAGGTTAGCAACATACGGATCACTCCCATCTTCTGGTGTAATGTTTTATTGCTGCACACACTGCTTGAGTGACTGCAGAAACATTTTACTCTAAGTTGTTCATATATAGTATCTATCTTGATCTATTTTTACTGCTGAAACAACATTTTTAAGTTCTTATTTTAACATGAGAATTGATTAAACCAACTTACTCATCTACTGGTGTTTACACAGCACTGTTATCTTTATTTATACTTCTATTTAAATTTGTTTTATTTATTCTTATATTTAAATATGTTTTAATTCTACTATTTATGTATTAGACGTATGTAATGTGATATGAACGTTATGGAAATTAATCAAATCAATGAATTATGGATGTGGCGCTGTATCAGATAAACATTATTATTAGTATTATTGGATGTGCTTGTAGTTTCATACGTCACCCCGATCATCTGCACCCTGGTGGCGCGTCAGGTCACAGACGACGCTCCATCCGACGTCAGTCAACCAACAGAAGTCACTCGAAGAACAGACATTATTCGTCAGACAGCCGTCATATGACTGACAGACGTCACTCGACTGACAAAGGACACTCGTCAGATCGGCGACACTCGACAGACAGTCATCACGTGGGGGCTGGCCGTCATTTTGGTGACAGGCGTCAGCGCGCCGGTGACCGTGTTGACTCGGACATTAAATCTGAGACGGCACACCGCGGCAGACGCAATGCTAAGGTATGTACCGTGATGAAGTTCAGCTCAGCCAGGATCCAATCGCACGCCAGGGGCGCTGCCGGTCTTAATATCCCCTGACAGATCACCTTGCGAAACTCCAAAGATAAGCTCATTCAGCAAATTCTGGTGGTGTGGATAGTAGACGTTGTCAGGTATTTGAATACACGTTGCCGGTCAGCGGCTCGTGAGGATGGTCGAATGGGTAATAATAGTGGAATTCCTGGAACTGGAGGGCTAATTAGTACTGGAACTGAAGCTCAGGTCGGACGGGTGGTATATGGCAAAGTCAGTTATGAGTTTGATTCTGCTAACATCCATACAATGCATAAGAGATCTGCCAGGGGTAGGGTACGTAGTCAACCCCCTGGCTCGTGAGGATGTCAGCCAGTAATATGGTTGTCCACCAGGTTCGGTTTTGTGTTTTGGCCCTAACGTATGCCATAGTTTTGGGAAGTAGAAGTAATTATTTGAATATGCTGCTAAGCAATTCGTCAGACTGGTCGAATGGGTAATTATGTTGGGATTAACTTGTTCAAAATATACAAAACCAAAGTTTAAGCATGTCTCCCACATCAAAGTTCAGAAAATCAATAAGACGCAGGTATACCAAGTTGTCACACAAACTGCCAGTGACTTTCGTACATCAAGAACACTAAACCTGTTTAGGAAGTCTTTAAAGACATTTTATTAGAACTTTTTATTTTTTAATGTGATGGATATTAATTATTTGTAATTTTAATATTTGTCTTACCAGTGTTCAAGTTTTCTTAATTTAACTATTTATTTATTTATTTGTGAATTTTTTTAATATACATTTACTTTATTGTGCAATCTGCTAAGCAGGATTTAGTTCTTAATAAATACAATATTATTATTATATATAATTATCTATATATATATATATATACATATATAATACATTTATATATATATATTATATATGTATACATATATATACACACAAGTCAGTAATATTAACCCTCTGTTCCCCACAGAAACCACCCCGCCATATCTACCATCAGTTCCTAAAGAATATCAACGCCCCGCCCTGGCCAAGTGCAGACACTGAAAACTTTGAGGTGGGTACAACATACAAACAACTCTCACCCAGGCATGAGACACTGAACACTTTGAGGTGGGTACAACATACAAACAACTCTCTCCCAGGCATGAGACACAAAACACTTTGAGGTGGGTACAACATACAAATAACTCTCTCCCAGGCATGAGACACAAAACACTTTGAGGTGGGTACAACATACAAACAACTCTCTCCCAGGCATGAGACACTGAACACTTTGAGGTGGGTACGACCTACAAACAACTCTCTCCCAGGCATGAGACACTGAACACTTTGAGGTGGGTACGACCTACAAACAACTCTCTCCCAGGCATGAGACACTGAACACTTTGAGGTGGGTACAACATACAAACAACTCTCTCCCAGGCATGAGACACTGAACACTTTGAGGTGGGTACAACCTACAAACAACTCTCTCCCAGGCATATGAGACACTGAACACTTTGAGGTTGGTACAACGTACAAACAACTCTCTCCCAGGCATGAGACACTGAACATTTTGAGGTTGGTACAACCTACAAACAACTCTCTCCCAGGCATGAGACACTGAATACTTTGAGGTGGGTACAACATACAAACAACTCTCTCCCAGGCATATGAGACACTGAACACTTTGAGGTTGGTACAACGTACAAACAACTCTCTCCCAGGCATGAGACACTGAACACTTTGAGGTGGGTACAACCTGCAAACAACTCTCACCCAGGCATGAGACACTGAACACTTTGAGGGTGGTACAACCTACAAACAACTCTCTCCCAGGCATGAGACACAGAACACTTTGAGGGTGGTACAACCTACAAACAACTCTCACCCAGGCATGAGACACTGAACACTTTGAGGTGGGTACAACCTGCAAACAACTCTCACCCAGGCATGAGACACTGAACACTTTGAGGGTGGTACAACCTACAAACAACTCTCTCCCAGGCATGAGACACTGAACACTTTGAGGTGGGTGCGACCTATAAACAACTCTCACCCAGGCATGAGACACTGAACACTTTGAGGGTGGTACAACCTACAAACAACTCTCTCTCAGGCATGAGACACTGAACACTTTGAGGTGGGTGCGACCTATAAACAACTCTCACCCAGGCATGAGACACTGAACACTTTGAGGTGGGTGCGACCTACAAACAACTCTCTCCCAGGCATGAGACACTGAACACTTTGAGGTGGGTACGACCTACAAACAACTCTCACCCAGGCATGAGACACTGAACACTTTGGGGTGGGTACAACGTACAAACAACTCTCTCCCAGGCATGAGACACTGAACACTTTGAGGTGGGTACAACCTACAAACAACTCTCTCCCAGGCATGAGACACTGAACACTTTGAGGTGGGTACAACCTACAAACAACTCTCTCCCAGGCATGAGACACAGAACACTTTGAGGGTGGTACAACCTACAAACAACTCTCTCCCAGGCATGAGACACTGAACACTTTGAGGTGGGTGCGACCTATAAACAACTCTCTCCCAGGCATAAGACACTGAACACTTTGATGTGGGTGCGACCTATAAACAACTCTCACCCAGGCATGAGACACTGAACACTTTGAGGTGGGTACGACCTACAAACAACTCTCTCCCAGGCATGAGACACTGAACACTTTGAGGTGGGTACGACCTACAAACAACTCTCTCCCAGGCATGAGACACTGAACACTTTGAGGTGGGTACGACCTACAAACAACTCTCTCCCAGGCATGAGACACTGAACACTTTGAGGTGGGTACAACCTACAAACAACTCTCTCCCAGGCATGAGACACAGAACACTTTAAGGGTGGTACAACCTACAAACAACTCTCTCCCAGGCATGAGACACTGAACACTTTGAGGTGGGTGCGACCTATAAACAACTCTCTCCCAGGCATAAGACACTGAACACTTTGATGTGGGTGCGACCTATAAACAACTCTCACCCAGGCATGAGACACTGAACACTTTGAGGTGGGTACGACCTACAAACAACTCTCTCCCAGGCATGAGACACTGAACACTTTGAGGTGGGTACGACCTACAAACAACTCTCTCCCAGGCATGAGACACTGAACACTTTGAGGTGGGTACGACCTACAAACAACTCTCTCCCAGGCATGAGACACTGAACACTTTGAGGTGGGTGCGACCTATAAACAACTCTCACCCAGGCATGAGACACTGAACACTTTGAGGTGGGTACAACCTACAAACAACTCTCTCCCAGGCATGAGACACTGAACACTTTGAGGGTGGTACAACCTACAAACAACTCTCACCCAGGCATGAGACACTGAACACTTTGAGGTGGGTACGACCTACAAACAACTCTCTCCCAGGCATGAGACACTGAACACTTTGAGGTGGGTGCAACCTATAAACAACTCTCACCCAGGCATGAGACACTGAACACTTTGAGGTGGGTACGACCTACAAACAACTCTCTCCCAGGCATGAGACACTGAACACTTTGAGGTGGGTACGACCTACAAACAACTCTCTCCTAATCATGAGACACTGAACACTTTGAGGTGGGTACGACCTACAAACAACTCTCACCCAGGCATGAGACACTGAACACTTTGAGGTGGGTACGACCTACAAACAACTCTCACCCAGGCATGAGACACTGAACACTTTGAGGTGGATACAACCTACAAACAACTCTCACCCAGGCATGAGACCGCAAGTTATTATATAGCACTGCTTCATATACTCAGTTGATGTTCAAGGCAGTAAAGGGACCGGCTCCAAACTGCATGTGTGCACTATTCCAGTCTGTTGCGAACGTTTTGACAAGAACGATATGGTCAAATATTAGAGGGGTCTAGGATATTCCAAGAACATGGACCAGTGTTTTCAAGAACTCTATAGCTGTTAATGGCACACAAGTATCGCAAGAAATAAGAAACTGTAATTTTATAAGTGCTGTTAAAGAATCATATTTGCACAATGTATTCCACTTTTATAACAGGGACACGCAACATAATTAATTAACATTATAACAGAGCTTTTTTAGTTATTTTTTTATGGTACATATTTTACCAACATTCTTTGTGCAGTTCAACTTTTTTAAATGTCATCTATTTAATATTTGAAAAATGTATCATCATTGCATTATACAGAAAAAATGTATCATCACCACATTCATTATTTTTAGCAATTTTGTATAATTTTACATGTACATTCATGTTTTAGACCCTTATGAAGATCAAACGTTTATTTTGTAAGGTTATCATAAATGAAGAATGCCTAGTATTATTATTATGGCTGTTTCCAATCTTTAGAATGCCCAAGCTCAAACATGTTGTTTATTAAAATATATTTTAGCAGTCAGTAATATATAATAATATTAATTTATCAAGAACAAACTTCATTAAAATTCAGAAAATATGATACAAAACGTAATTACGTATAAATGCGTTGCGTAAGTATGTATGCTTGGACTGGATTAATTGGCTGAATGTTACGCATCCTGTAAAAACGAAAAGATGCTAAGGCATAATAATTTTGCCATCAACAGATTCGTGAAGGTCGACTGCAACCGAAAGTAGCCAATTACTCAGAAATGGTAGACCTCGAGCCAGAACCAGTGCTGCCACCTTGGGCAGTGTCAGAAGTTTGCGATGGACAGGTGCGAAATATATCAGTGAGAACTTGTCACATCATCAGTTGTTATACATTAAACGGCTTGTCAGTTGGCTTTTTTGTGTGCGTTATGGACACCTAAACACACACATGCACACAGGCAGGCATGTACATATACACACACGCACATGCTTGTTTACACACTCATGTACGTATACACGCATACATGCATGCATGTTTACACACACATACACACACATGCACACACACACACTCTCACAGACACACACACACACAGTCACGCACACAGACATTCACACGTGCACGCACACACACACAAACACACAGACATGCATGTGTACAGGCACTCATGCACACACACAGACACGCACACACGCACGCACACACACATACACACACCCTCCTTCCCCCTACACACACACACACACACACACACAGTATATTTAACCCTTTGTCTGCCACTGTAGATGTTGGACATAGACGCGCTGAGACAGACAAAGACTCTGGTGACCAAGTACTACCCACATGGCAAACTCTTTGTGATCCTCTTCCCAGACGGCACAGGCAGTGTCTTGTATCCTTGTCTTCCCAAACCAGCCCTATCCTCAGCCTACGTTTATTTGTGATCGGCCACGGCAAAGTGGATATTGAGTCACAGATCATGAGCTTTAAAATGACACCTCATTTGTTCAAATATCTTCAGTAGTTCTTGATTTATTGCTAAAATTGTAGCAAACTTTGAAGCAGCAGTGTTCTTAGAAATTGGGTCATTTTCACTAATAATTATATTGTTTATTTTTCTAATATATTTCTACCAAAATCACAAAATTGATGGGATATGACCTAGATAGCTATTTTTGGCTCGTGTGTAGAATAGACCTGTGTCACTTAATTTTGTCTATGACGCGCTGTTTTTTCCAAAGGGTCTGATTCTTAAAGTAGTTGCAGCACACATGCATTTTTTTTAAATAATGCAGAAAAACTTATTACTTATTGCTCACTTTTTTAAGCACTACTCCCTGGCAGACCTGTTCAATCGAACACCATCTCGACTTCTCTGGGAAGCATTCAGCCACACTACAATTAATGTGACTATTCTTACACAAATATCCACCATTGTCTATAACAAGGTACTCATTCATACAGCTGAGTGAAACGAAGGAATGTAGAGTGTATGAACTTGCCCAAGGTTTGAAACCGCAGTACAGGATTCGAACCTGGGTTCTCTCGAATAAGAGTTCCGTGCTCTATCCACTGTGCCACTCCACTCCATGAATTAATACCCAGCTCTCTATGATGGGTTATATGTGTTCCTTGAGATTGAGAACTTTCTGATGACCAGTCTGTCACCTAGCTGTGACTGTTCAACCCTTGACTGCATTACTAGTTACCCTTCAGGTAAACTTGCTATCACAATCTCATCCGTCACCCTTGGCTTCTACACCTACATCATACAAGACAAACACGGCAACATCATGGGAGTGTTTGATGGCCAAGGTCACGCCTACACCAACTACCAGAACACAAAACTCAGGTAAGCATTTAAATTTCAATCTGTGTCACCTACTACTGAAAAGACAGTCAAAAATGTAATTTCCTACTGTTTCAAGTTCTTACATTCATATCTTCCATATCCATATGATCATTGGCCCTAGAGTTAT
Source organism: Paraescarpia echinospica (assembly GCA_020002185.1). NCBI lineage: Eukaryota > Metazoa > Annelida > Polychaeta > Sabellida > Siboglinidae > Paraescarpia > Paraescarpia echinospica. The sequence goes on from CM034544.1 coordinate 22,785,395, forward strand.
AATATGTGTGTGCATTTGTGTATCACTTGGGTGAGTTATGCGGAAACTATAAATCTACCGTAACGACCGTATTTATTAGGACACTTAAAAATAATTAAATTATCAACTGGTCCAAAACATATGGTGCACAAGAATAATTCTCAGATTCACTGTCCCAATACTTAGGAATGCAAACGAATCCTGACGTTCCCGTTTTATTACGCTGGTGTTACTCTGGCTTTGTAACTTCACCATGGTTACCTCATCCATTACCCTGCTACTGACTATTTTTTGAGTGGCTGAATGGCCCTATAGTCCATTAAACAAATGTTGTATGTAGGGCCTACATCCTCTGTGAAACGTTTAGTCTGTCTAGTACCAGTTTCCCATACTTGTTTCAAGATTTTATTGAGAGTGACATGTTGAACCATGTTTGTTTGATGAATGGTTACCAGGAAGTCTACAAGAATGCTAGAGTAACAGAAAGTGCATGCTTTCAACTGATACCAAGATCATCGGGATTGGACGAGCCATCAGGGTGCAAGTAACCATGACATCTGATGATTTTTGACGTGTTTGTGGAGTTGTACATTTTTCGCTCGCTTATCTATGTTTGGTTTTATTGATACACTGTTTTTATTTACGTGTCAGCATCGGGGGAAAAAGTGGATATTCACTCGTCAGAACTATGAATAATTGGTGTCCCAATACAGAGACAACAAATAATTACATTTACAAATGTGTCCCAAAACATACGGTGCAGAAAACTAATAATTTTTGTAGATTTTTAGGGTGACCCAAAACATACATTGTCCTAATACATACATCAGTATGGTAGTTTTGCCCAGTATTGGAGACCTTTACATCTAGTAACACTGTATCTATCATTTCAAATGAGACGAGCAAAACAAAAGATTTGAGGAGCACCTTTGATATATCTCACAAACCTAACAGAAACGTTTGCGTGTCCAGACTGTGCCTTGACCAGAAGGGTGGGCTGGAGCTGGACTGGAGGGGTGGACAGAAGAGGAAATGGAACTGGAGGGGTCAAGAGGAGCATGTCCACGCCCCGCCCCTTCAACCCATCACCTTCGCCGTCACTAAACATGCCGCAGTCCGCCTCATGGCCCAAGACAACATCACACTGACCTTCAACTGCTGGTCAAGGGCATGTCGCTTCCAGGTCGGCGCAAAACTTAAGGTCAGACACCTTCGATTTTACAGATGTGGCAACTTTACTTTAGAAATAAGGCTGCTATCATTTGGAATTGTTTCAATACAAGACTTAATTTATGACTTATTCAGTAATTAATTACAAATGTCTACTTAAACAGTTCGTATTACACAATGATGTTAATATATATAACATATACTTCAATCATGTCTTCTACACCTACATGAATGTGGAAAGGGGGTGAACAGAAGTACAATACTTATCAGCGATTCACCCCCAACCATTTTAGGTGCTGGCGATGTAAATACAATATGTTTTTATAGAGTAAAGATTTACCAATAAAAAATTATTGTACACGATGCCTACAACATAATAAGTTTATGTTAATTTTGGTTTTTGACATTTTTGATATTCTTATGGGTCTTCATTTCTCCACATTATATTAATTACTGAATAAGTCATATTATATATTTTTCCCTTGTTCTCAAAACGCTATTAGATATGATTTGTCTTAATTTGATTTGTGTCTGTATGTGCTGTACTCAGTTCAATAAATCTGATTTGATTTGAATATTGTACATGTCTCGGTTATAATTAGTTGATTTTAATCAGTTACACGTTGTTGGACATAACAGGGTGTGTGTGCATGTATACATTAAAAATAAGACACTTCGGTGACTTAGAGAGTTCTGATTGCGTGAAGTGTATGTACCCGACACAATGTGGAATGTTTGGCAAAGCATTGGTATAGGCTGTAGGGAAAATATCACACAGATTTGTGGAAATGTTGCACAAAACATTCAAGAGAAATTAGTTTGTCGCTAAAGGGGCAAGCTGGTCTCGACTTGATGTATATCACAGGGATCTGGTCATTTTAGTACTTACATTTTTTAGAGCAAATCATGCTCCTTAATTGGCATTATTTAGGAAGACTGTTTGGCACTCTCCGTCATTTTCTAAATGTAACACTAAATCACTTAATAATAATGATAATAACAATGGAATGACTTCTTTAGTGCCAATATCCTCGGAAAATCTTAGCTCAATGGTGCAACAAATCCAGAGGAGTGTTCTCATTGTCATGTACAGAGCAATAGTCGTCAACAGATGGATGGATTGACTAAGACGCTTACATACTGGCTGACCTACACTTGCAGGTTCCCAAAAACTTTGTAGCACACAAGGAACCACTCGATGAGGTCGCACTGATGAGAAACGAGACAAAAACAAACATAGAGTGAGTATCTGTGAGCTGTTTATGCACACAACAACTCTGACGGTTCAGCTCTCATGTCTCTTACGTGATGCCTGTTTTAGGCAGGTTAACATTGGCTGAGGAGAAGCGAAGTAGAAGTATCAGAAGTTATATTGGAACGTCTCCAGTATTGGGCAAAACTGGATTTACAGTTTCTGACTAACTTACACAATTATACACCAACGCACACACATAGCTCTAGGGTTTATGGTCAAGTTGGTAAGGCAGCTGTGGACGTGAGAACTTGAAACAGTAGGACATTACATTTTTATGCTATCTTCTCAGTGATGTGGATAATTGACACAGTTTGAAACAGTTTCCATCAAGACATATCTTTTCTATAAAAATCATCCAGTTTTTTTCTCAAAAATAACTGAAAGCAGCAAATTTCATCAGCATAAATTATTTTAGTACACCCTGTACTTGATAAACAATGAATTAATGGAAACCGTGTAACGTGCTCCAAGAGACCTTGGATCATAAAACACAGTTAAAAAACAAATGAAAACATTTCTTGGTGTTATTATCATGAAGTGGACACGCCCAAGGCAATAAGCTTTACTAGGAAACATCTTTTTGGCGTTTTCTTGCACTGTTACTTTGTGATGCTCATGTCCCGAATCTGTGGTCCAGAATTGGAGACAGTTTATATTAAAAACAGGAACAATTGTAGTGTTGTAAGTATTTGGTAGACTTTGTTGTACATTAAAGTAAAAAAGTAAAGGTAAGTTCTTATATAGCGCAGTATCCAGTCCTCAGGACTGCTCAAAGCACTTTACACTTTACTCCCTGGCAGACCTGTTCAATCGAACACCATCTCAACTTCTCTGGGAAGCATTCAGCCACGCTGCAATAAAATAATGTGCGAAGACTATTCGTACACATATCCACCACTGTCTATAGCCAGGTACTCATTCATACAGCTGAGTGAACTGAAGCAATGTAAAGTAAACAAACTTGCCCCGGGTTTGACACCGCCGCAGAGGATTCGAACCCGTGTTCTCTCAGTCGAGAGTTGGAAGCTCTTACCACTACGCTCCACATTCCAGTTATTTTTTTAGTGACATTGTCGAAGCCATAATGAGCACATAATGAGCTCGTAATGAGCACGTAATGAGTATATTAGGAAGATCCATCGTTAAACAGATTTTTCAAAATGCAAAAAGCTTCCGCCATGTCACAGAGGACAATATTTCCGTGACACACCTGCGAATGTGTCCCAGTGGCGCCTCCTGTAGTTGAGAGTTTTCAGTATACAAAATGTTACGAGACAAAATTTACTTTTAAAGAGCAAAATGAGGCTTATGAGCTATGTTAATGAAACAATTCCTTGGACTGTGCGGTTTTTCTCACAAACTTAATGAGGTCACTGACCTCCAAGTTGGGGTCATCGACCTCTAAAGTGGGATTGTTGACTTCTGAGGGAGGGTTGTTGACCCTCGTGCTTTTGATCTTTGAGATTCTAGTTCTTGTTGTTTCCTTCACTAATCTGTGTATAATTACTATATTGCAATGTTCTATTAACTGTCTAGTCTGCCTGTATTATTGTGGTTACAATGTAATGGTCTTATGAGGTCTCATTGAAAGAGTTCTTTTTTCAGAACATGAAAGCCAAGCCGACTTTTCTATGCTGGCACCGAGGGTGGTCACTGCTTGCCGGCCTCAGTGGTTCTTTTATGTCCCAAATTGAGATGTGACCTCCAAATCATGACGCATACAGAGTCCTCAATGTTGAGAGAAGGTTTTTACACCAAATACCTAGTTCGGGTTTTGAACGGAGTGCTGGTATGCCTGGCTAACCACTGCAGTCGTGCTCTCTCCCGAGATGGGGGCCTTTGACTACGTTGTTTAGGTAGCAGTGGTGCAGTGGCTAGAGCTTCAGACTCACCCGAGAGTACCCAGGTGCTGTGGTATCAAACCTTGGGCAAATTTGTTCTCTACGTTGCTCCAGTTCACTCAGCTGTATGAATGAGTACCTGGTTATAGACAGTGGTAGATATTTGTGTACGAATAGTCTCCGCACATTATTTGCAGCATGGCTGAGCAGTCGAGATGGTCTGCAGGGGAGTAAGGTGTGAAGCACTTTGAGCAGTCCTGAGGACTGGATACTGCGCTATATGAGAACTTACTTTTAGATCTTGTTCTGTTTCAGGGCGATATTGGACCGCATCGCCAACCTTCTTAAGTTCCCGCACTGCACAAATGTCGACAAGATGGCGCTACCGTTGTTTATACGCGCAACCATTGAGCGTCAGGAACACATGCGAGCCGTGCTGCAAGCCACCGCCAAGGGGCTGGACGTGCAGAGTTCCATTTTTGTTAACTAGGTGGCACCACCTGACTAAGGTGAACATTCCAGGTGATTACCCACTGTGACATGTGGTGCCTCCTAGTGGCAGTCTTGCCAGCTATGGTTAGTGACTGGGAATGGATATATTTACAGTTCAAGATAATGAAAAAACAGGTTTTGATGGAGGTGCTGTTTGGTGCCATCTAGTGGTTGCAGCATGAACTATGTGTGTTGCAATTTAGCGTACTTGTACTGTCACGTACTTGGATCATGTGTGAGATTGAGAATGTGTGTGAAATTTCTTACGTTTCCAAACGTCAACAACTAGAACTGTAAATAATGTGCATTTGAGTGAAAATGTTGTAAGTACAAAGCCATGTTATAGAATATAGACCATATAGAGAGGATTTCAAGGCAATCTAAGATCAATCAGTTGATAGTCAAACGGTGGAATAACTCTTACGGCTTCTACCAGTTTTGGTGTTGGAGATTCAATTTTGTATCGAGTACTTTTGTATCTAGTACTAAAAGACAAGACTGAACAAAGTCGTGAATCAGGAAAAGTTTAATAATGATTACTTTGCTAAATTATAATGATAGTAATTATCATGCAAAAAGGAACACGAGCTAAGATCACAAAATAAATTTATCTCCGAAATTATTAGGAATAGGAAGATAACATTTGAATAGAAGATAACATCTGACGAATTCCTCGTAAAAAATGGAACATGATAACCAAGTGCTTGTGGGTTTATGAAAGTCTGGTGGTTTTATGTGGATTAATCCTTATATAAATATTATATGTGTGTACAGTGTATATATATACTGGTGTACATGCCTATAGATGTGTATTTATGTAATGTGTGTACACATTTATTTACACAGCCAGCTATATTATGTACGTATACATGTGTGTGTGTGTATATACATGTATATTTTGTACATATATTGTACATAATATTACATCTACATATATTTGTACACAGATGCATATATATTTGTCAGCTTTACTATTTATAGTCCCCTATGGTTCAAAGGTAAAAAATTAACGAATGGTATTAACATGATAATCAATTGCCACCTGCATCTAATTTAACTGAATTGATAATGCAATGTTTGTGAATTAGTGAGAAATCTATTTTACTACATGCAATGTAATTCACGAAAAACATGAAAATGAGATGTGAGTTATGTGACACCAAGAGGCACACTTTGAAACGAAGATGCTTTACTGTACAAGCAACGTAATGCATACAAACTATACTGTACACATGACATATTGCATACAAAGTAAACGCCATTGCATACATTCAGTATGTATAAACATGTTAGTTGTAACCAACCCTTGTTATGATCTACATTAAATTAATGACATTGGATGACGTATGTGCCAACTGTTTCATGTTGAACACAAGAGTACTCATTATACATACAAATTACACAATGAACAAAAAATGCACATCAAATAGGTGGGAATTTGGCGTATCTGAGAAATAGGCACTTAACATTTGAAAATATATTTTTATGCGAGTTACTTTTTTTGTATTGTTACATTATCTGAGCACACCCAAATTAATTGGTGACCTTTATTACTTATTCAAAAATTAATATGACTGCTCATTTACCCAAATACTGACAATTCTAACAGTGACACCCCCAGACCCCCACCCTTCCTGCCTGCCTGCAGCACCATAGACTCAAGCATACAACATTTAAGATTCCCTTAAATTGACAGCAGTGTTGTAGCTAATGTACACACATGATGTACATAATCATAGTCCATACAACGTTTTAGCAAATGTACACACACGATGTACATAATCATAGCCCATACAACGCTGTAGCTAATGTACACACATGATGTACATAATCAGCCCATACAATGTTGTAGCTAATGTACACACATGATGTACATAATCATAGACCATACAACGTTGTAGCTAATGTACACACATGATGTACACAATCAGCCCATACAACGTTGTAGCTAATGTACACACATGATGTACATAATCATAACCCATACAACATTGTAGCTAATGTACACACATGATGTACACTAATCATAGCCCATACAACGTTGTAGCTAATGTACACACATGATGTACATAATCATAGTCCATACAATGTTGTATCCGTACAATGTGTTTACTTTGTGTTTGTGCAACTCGCACAAATGTGTACACAATAGCTGTACAAAGATTGCATACATACACTGAACAATCGTGTACACCATGTTGAGAACATGTACAATTAAGACGATTAAAGACTTTATATGAGTTCAAACTCTTCGTCTGTGTCAAACTGTCTGTCTTCAACCACTGTGAACTCTGAAATCAAAGATATTTTCAGTTACAAAAAAAATGTCAAGAGGTGACCAGAAACTGTATAATTTGTTATCAATCGTGTAATTAATGAACTGATTATACCGTAATGACCGTATGTATTCGGACACTTAAAAAATAATGAAATTACCAGCTGACCTAAAACATACAGGCACAAAAATAAATCACAGATTCACTGTCACAATACTTAAGGATGCAATCGAGTCCTGACATCATGTCGTCCTTGTCGATTACCCTGCTACTAACTATTTCTGAGTGTCTCAATGGCCCTATATCCCGTGTGTCCAAATACATCGGAACAAAATAATTATATTTATTAAGGTGTCCCAAAACATACGGTACAGAAAAATAATTATTTTTCGGGTGTCCCAAAACATACGGTGTCCCAACAGATAGGGTCATTACGGTAACTAATCTGTACCCACTCTTGCAGCAACAAACATCAGTTATGACCATTACGGTGGCACCATCCAGATATCATCACTTGATTCTCTCAGACAGGAGAAAGGCCCTCAAGTAAAGCAGCGCCTGTACAAAAAAATTCCGGAACTACATCGCTAATAGGTAGATCTGAGACCTATGGTTTGAGCAAGCAAGCAAACAGGAAGAGGTGAGGGGACCTCGGCGCCTTGGAGGAATATACAGACTTTGACTACTACAAAGTCTGTATATTAAACACAATGTTCGTGTAAGAAGATGGTAAGCAAGTGAACTGAAAGTTAAAACGCTCTCCTGTACTTTTTAGGCCATCGCAAATCAGGTTAGTAGTGTTTAAGTAATGCTTGTGGTATGCAGTTTTTATTTAATAAACATCTTTAAATATAATTCCATGGCCCAGTCTTCCACAACGTTGTTAAGCACCAAATTATCTGACTATAGGAATTCTGTATTTTTGTACACAATTTTTGTGTTAGGGGATCCCAATTTTGTTTGGTCTATGGACCAAACAAAATTGGTAGAGCTTGATTTTTATAAACCCTAGCATGAACATTGTATCCTATCAAATTCCCAAGGATGTACTTACCAGCCCCACTTGCTTGCGGTGTGTAAGGTTCGAAGGGTGGGAAGTGTGCAGGGCGTTCTCGGACCACCTCAAAGATGGGTGTGTGTTGACCGTGGGCGACTGGCTTATAGATAGCATGCGTCCAATCATCAAACGCTGCCTCCGTACCACAGTAGAAGCCCTGGAGAAACAATCACCTCTTCAGATCTGAGGCCACGTGCTTTTGGTTATGAACAATTGGAAGCATATTCATAACCGGACAATATACGCCACTTTGAAAACCGTGTCACTGAATCTTGTGTTGTAATGCTGTTTTCCTATGTTAATACCCTGCCTGATCATGAACTGGTTCATATGACAAGTTCTGGCCACAAAGTGATTTACACAGTGTAGATAGGACACAGTTTTTTATGTACCCTGGTAGGCATCTTTTACGAGACTTTGATCTTGCCTGTTTATTTTCGTAAGTTTGGTTGACAGAATGGGTGTCAGAGATTTAGCATATAGATATCTTATGGAAGAATTTGTTCAAGTTTTTGTTAAAATGGCATAAAACATTAGTTCAAGTACAAATACTTTGAAATACAAATATGTCAATTACAAGTACATTAATACAAATACTTTTAAATACAAATATGTCAATTACAAGTACATTAATACAAATATTTTGAAATACAAATCTGTCAAGTACATTAGTACAAGTACAAATACTTTGAAACACAAATTCATCAAGTACAATACGTCAAGTACAAATGCAAGTACATATCAGTCATAATGTGCAACACTAATACTATTGAGGTGTCAATTATTAATATTTTGAAAAATATATAATATTCATTGTAGATATAATCAGGTTTAGCATTCAATGTTGTGCATCTCACAAGCAAAGCAGTAGCTAAATATTATTTTGTATTCTAAATACTCAAGTCATGCACCTAAAATGTACTTGATATTTTTGTAAGTACAACTGTATAAATACAAGTACTTGTCATTTCAAAAATCCAAATACATATGAAGTGAGGTTTCAGGGCCAAATGTGATATATCCATTTTCTCGGTTTTGAGAAAAAGGCACTTTGGTGTTTCATTCTCAAAGGTGAAATAAAAACTTGTAAAAAAAGTTGGTGTATATTAACAATCCAAAATAATAGAGCATGGTAGCAAAGTCTAAAATATTTGTTGCAGATTTGCAAAATGTGATGTTACATGATTTCTTATCAAAATGCGGTATATTCATATAGCACACGCCATCACTCCATGTAGCTACATATGCGGCATGGCGGTGCCGATTGGCTAAAAATGGATATATCATGTTTTCGTTAAAAAAAGACGGAAGTCGCTTATCACGTTTTGAAAACAAACGCCCTTCTGTGTACATAGTTTAAGGGGGTGTATTGCAATTTAGTATAAATTAGCTCAACATGTGTTCAAACAATCATTTCATCCATGTCTTGGCAAAATTTTAAAAATGGCGTTTATCGTGTTTCACCCAGAAACCCTTCATATACGTGTACTGAAAAAAGTATTTAAGTGCAAATACTTGAGAACAACCTTGGGAACGACTTACGAGAGCCATTGAAGGGTCCATATCTGCGATCCTCATGCGACTTGCATAACGACAGTGGTAACTCTCATCGCTCTCACCAGGGGCCGTGACATCGATGTATGGCTGAGTAGTATGTGGGTCAAGGTACACCAACTCATCATCTGTGTACAAAAATAGAATTTTATTATAAAAATATTAACCTATTACAAGACTAGATATTAACATGTCACAAACATAAATATTAAAGGGACGTTGTGTGTTCCTCTACCCGGAATCGGCGGGAATAGTCATTTCTACCTGCTAAATGCTGTGCTGACCGCGGGAAAGTGAGCATTGTTGAACATCAAAGGGTATAGCAGTTAACTCAGCCCGACTCGGCTGTATTGCCAATAAAGCTTGTTTTGAAACTGGATGTTTTGTTTACTATTTGAACATGTTCTCGTGACTGTTGTTACGGGCTTACTAAACATAATTTGGCGGGCAGTATACCTTCAACAAAGGTAGTATAGTTTTAAGAACATTATATTAATTAATACATGAAAAACTAGGAACAGACTACGTCCTTTCAACATATTACAAAAATACAGTGCACCCTGGGTAAGTCAAACCTCCAGGCATCCACAGCAATACTTTTAGTTATCAGAAGTTCTTATCCGGACCTTTGTCTTAGCAGCACCTTTAGATGCCTGGGACTGAGATAAAAGATCAACTTACGCGAAAATTTACTTATGCGAGTTGAAGTTATCTGTAGTGTATTGTAAATATTAATGTATTACAAGAAGAAATAATCAGGAATGAGCACCTAGGTTGATACTGTGTTAAGTTGAATCAAAGTCTAGGTTCAGGTATATAGATTAGGGTACTTTCGTTGGATTTTATACATAGATGCAAACAAATTTTTAATGCATTATACTGTGAAAGTATTCCAACAACTGATGAATGTGCTGTGAAGGTGAGCAAAGGTTGATAAGTGAATAAATCGTGAAGATATCAAAAGTAGATGAACCTACCAATCAACTACCACTAATGTGTCAATGAACTTACCTACATAACCAATAAACCAGTGTGCGTGGTTTGGTTTTCCTCCTATAATGCCGACACTCTGCTTCATTGTGAAGCACATCTACCAACAGAAGTCAAGTTATTAAACGATAATACTGATACTGATAATTTTAAGCTACAAAGTGTCACAGATCTATATCCTACAATTGTATAAACCTGGCCCTAAGCAAGGATTGTGTAATTTTCCAATTTATCTGTTCTCATTTTTTATTTACCTTTGTGCTCATTAAAAAACCCTGTTACACATGCGTTGGTCACTGGCATTGGAATGTGGTGAATTTTCAGGTGGCTGAGGCTCTCTGAAAACCTCCAACTGCACTTTGAGGCTCACAAAATGTTCAAACGTTGCGAACAATTGTATGTCAAACAAGTTTAAAGTTAAATCTTTACGATTTTCTCTGTAAACACGGCATAAATTTCCTTGCTAAATTCTTCCCACAAACCCACCATGGCAGGGGCGTAACCCTCTGTGTGCTCATGGCAGTACCAACCCACCTTCAGTTGATTGTGATAGACGGCGTTCATTTCGGAGAGCCCAAGTCTTAGAGGAATGATCAATAATAGTGGTTTCCAGTGGTTGTTGCATCGACTGCACTTTCCCGCTGACCGTGTCCAGTGTTCGGATGCCCCTGTGTGACCACTGTCCGATTGGTCAAGCCCATTGTAGGTGGTTGTCTTACGGTTCCTCAAGGTCACTGCAGCCCCTTCTTTAGGTCGTTGTCTGTCGGTTTCACTTTCGCTTTTGTCACCGCAGTTACATCGACATAACGTCTCTGAAAGTTTAAAGTACATTTTCACGGATGTTAATTTGTAATTTTTTTAATCATAAGAAATTAATAAGTTAATTTTTAATAATCAGGTTAATTTGAAAAGTGAAAGAATCGTTTCAAATTAACTTTTTTGCAATTGGCAGATCCAGTACATCACTTGTTGCTTATCAACCAGGTTTGACGAAGTTACTATAATGATGACTTCATTCAAATTCTAGCCCAAATTGTTTTCCTTTACCAGTCACTCAAAATTTACTGCAAAAATAAACATATAATTAACATGAAATACTTTTATTGAGCAACAACTGAACTATTCGATTTGGCCAAATTTGAAAAAGGAAAATATTTTTTTGAAAAATCTGATATAGCCAGAAGAAAAGTGGATTTTTGAGAAACAAGAAAAAGCTTCAAATATGGGAGATTTTCCCCTTGGGAATATAAGATGGGTACCAAATGACTTACTTTACAACAGGTATGACAGTTGCTATGGCAACACTTACTGATGTCTTGAGTGATGACCGTATTGTCAAGAGAAATGTGCAGAACTAGATTACTCCACTCATCATAAACAGCCAGTTTTCTAAAAATAATAACAATACGTAAATTGATAAAATGCTGTAATTGTAAACAAAAGTCCAGTCAAAAAAAGCCACTCGCATTCAAGCCGATAACACGCATATTTTGCACGAAGAATACGTGCTTCTGCTCTCATTCAGATGGTTTAGAACTGTCACATGCAGAACACATAGGAAGCGGTTGTCATTTGTTCCTATGTCTGTTCGGCTTTTTAATGATTTATCTCTGTGACGTTTCCTTGAACCAGACTTTGAATATGTGTATATATACATTCCACTACAGTGCTACAGTATCTGTGATGCAACGACCACAATTAGAATATTAAGCAATTAGGAATTTTTTTTATCATGATTATGTTTTAGAAACCATTTTTAATTATGTATTTTTAATGAACACTCCACACAAATTTCCCTTCATGGGATAATAGTTTTATTGTATTGTATTGTTTTAAAACCACTTAAAATACATAAGTGCAAAAAATTATTAGTTCAATAAATGATAATAAATTCAAGAAGCGTGGACTAAAAATGAGCCTGGAGAAGACAGAAGTGATGTGGGTTCGACAGAGAGGGGAGTTGAACATCAGGTTGGTTGGGAAGGAAATACAGCAAATGGAAGGCTTTGTGTACCTTGCTGGAATGGGTACGGAAGATGGGCGTTCCGAGGTGGAGGTGTGATGTCAAATATAAGCAGGAGTGAATGCTTGGAGAAAGGTAGAGGGTGTCATGGTGGATGGACAGAACAATTTCAAATACGCAGAAAGGGAAAGTGCTGAGAGCATGTATTATACCAGCAGGCCGGTATGGTCTGGAGACAGTGGCACTGACAGGACAACAGCAACAGAAGCTGCAAGTTTGTGAGAACAACTGGATTAGAAGAATAACAAGAAGAAAGAGGGTGGACAGAGGGAGGGTGATCGACCTGAGGAAGGAGGATGGGATGGAATGCAGCCTAACAGGAAGACTGGGGAGAAGTCGGATGAGATGGGCAGGCCACTTGGATGCAGGCAAACTTGCAAAGAGGTCAGAGGCGGAAAAACACCACGGACGCAGGAGAAGGCAACAACTGATATGGGAGGACTGTGTGAGGAGGGACATGAAATGATCAGGTGAGGATGAAAGATGGAGAGAGGCAACTGCTGACTGGAAGTTATGGAGAGAATGAACAGAGTGGTTCAGCAATATACCTGACCTCACCTCTGTACAGAGAACAAGGAGGAAGAACTGAATAAATTGGTTAAGAACACGGCACATATGAGATTCCAATAAAAACCCGTATGAAAAATACCCTCCAAACGCACAGCAGATACACAGAATACAGTGGCACAAGACACACAAGAATCCAGAAGATAAAACCATCTCCACATGTTCTCAAAGCCAAAATATTATACTCTAAGGCACCTGGAGAAGCAGGCATCCGGACATTTTCAGGTGCTCATGGTCTAAAGAGTTAATCAAAATTTGGCAGGTAGTATATTTTTACACTTCAAGAATTTACTGCTAAAAAGTGATATTTCACTATTCTGCAGTTCGTAATGTAATTGTGGGCTAAAGCAATAAATAATTAAGTTAATAAAATAAATAAATAAAAACAGGCAGTCCGTGGTTAAAACAAAAACAGCTATCTATAATGTCAAAGACTGGATGACTGGGAGAGCGGCTCTCTGGAACACCTCTGCAGTAGACGTTGTAACTGCTAGAGAAGTATCTGCCCTATCTTCCTGGGTATGCCAGTTACATGGGTGAGCGTGTGCGATTTCTGGCAAAAGGTTGTCCTAACAACTAGGCCAGTTACCAGTTACAATTTATTAATGTGGGTAGGCTGTAAACATTTGGGATGGGTTTGGGGTGTCTGGAACTCAAATGTTGGGCATTTGAGGTTTGGTCTATTTTTAGTGTTCATAATTATGTCAACAATACTTTTTTAGATGTCAGTGCAAATTATTTGAGGATGTACATGACTGCCTTTTTTCCCCGGGCAACGCCAGGTAACTCAACCAGTAAATTATAAATAACTGGTAATAAAAACGGAACAGACATTGTACCCTTAAAAAGTGTACTTACTTGAGGACTTGGGCTATTGTGTTGGGACCAAACCATTCTCCCACCTCTTTCCCTTCCGATACTCCCATGCTGGCTGAAACCACAAACACACTATAGGGATCGCCTCAGAAACTACACAGTAATTAAAACATGTTTGTGATCAAACTTACACCTTTAAATCATAATTATCACACACTGGTCACTGGTGCCATCTGCTGTTTTTTGCACACTTACTACATTATTCAAAGACGGGTTATGTCCTATAAATAATGCTAATTAACATAAAAACAACAAATTTGTGTTTATCATTTTGAGTCGGTCAGTGGGGCGTGGTGGTCAAGTGGTCAGAGTGCCGGACTGTTGATTGGAGAAACTAGGGTTCAAATCCTGGTGCCGCTGGGCGGTGGTTCGGTACCAGTATCGGTCGTTATGTCAAAACTTTGGCAATTTAGTTCACCCTACAATGCCTGTGTTTTTCGGAAGAGACACTATAAACCGTAGGTTTCTTCTATCTGGTGTCTATGCCAGGGGCAGTCAAAGACCCATGCAAGGAAATGGAGAAAAGACTCACTGAGCTGTGATCTAGTTATCTAAAACTCCCATTGGCATTAATGTTCGAGAATGACTCATGCCAATTAATAGTAGGAGAAGAACAATTGAGACAGGTATGGTGTTATTTAACAAAATATATGATATTTAGGACTGTTCAAAGCATTTTATGTTTCACCCCTCCACAGAAGTGTTCTTTCCAACACCATCTCAATTGTTCTTGTAAGAATTAAGCCACTCTCTCTATAAATGATGTGAAAAGATTATCCATTTGTATATAACCATTATTTTGCACAAGTATCAGGTAATTTCCCCTGTATATGACAAAAAAGACTTTAAATTGTACTTATCACAGAAACAAAAACTCAAACTGTTAACTAAACTTCATGGACACAAAAGCATACTAGTAATAATATTGATTTTAACCAATAAAGTCACGAAAGGCTGACAGAGGAGTATGGAAACAGATTAAGTATCTGCCCCTACCTATCTGGTGTATAGAGTAGTATCTGCCCCTACCTATCTGGTGTATAGAGTAGTATCTGCCCCTACCTATCTGGTGTATAGAGTAGTATCTGCCCCTACCTATCTGGTGTATAGAGTAGTATCTGCCCCTACCTATCTGGTGTATAGAGTAGTATCTGTCCCTACCTATCTGGTGTATAGAGTAGTATCTGCCCCTACCTATCTGGTGTATAGAGTAGTATCTGCTCCTACCTATCTGGTGTATACAGTAGTATCTGCCCCTACCTACCTGGTGTATAGAGTAGTATCTGTCCCTACCTATCTGGTGTATAGAGTAGTATCTGCCCCTACCTATCTGGTGTATAGAGTAGTATCTGCCCCTACCTATCTGGTGTATAGAGTAGTAGCTGTCTTTCTTATCGAGAAACATTCGCAGTATTTCGTGGTATTTTGGGTTGTATTTTTCGGGATCCCAACACCAATCTGAAAATAAATAAATAAACGGCATTAGAGACACTTAATTTCTGGCTTATAACATTCATGTAAAATCAACAAACAGTGTTACATTCTTGCTAAATAACAAACACACTATATAAATTAATGTACTTTTCACTTTCTACCTTTGTAAATATGCAGTCCTTCAACTGATGATCAACTAGAACATTACAAATTATCAATTTGCCATTACTGCCTAACCAACCAAATATTCCTTTATCTCATTGGCCAAAAAGTGTGACAGACTGCTGTACTAGCCAATGAGAAGTGGCATCTTATCAACCCTCACTCCCAGCAATAGATTCTCAGAATGAGTGAGCAACGTGTTATCTAAGAGGATAATGCACAGTAAAATGCTCTAGACCAATCAGGTAGTTTAATCACTATGTGTTATACTCCTGGATAAGACACAGTGCACTGACTCATTATAGGAATCCTATATATTAAGCATACAATTGTAAATGCTGCATGGATATAATAAAAGGTCCCTTCCATCTTGCGACAAAAATCTCAAACATGAAACTTCATGAAACACATATTCATTCTATAATGCGTACAGTACGCTTTACAAATATTTGAGATGCGAAAATATGTCAAATTTGGCATTCCAGTAAGCGTACAGGGGTGTGCACCCATTTTCTGTAGGTTCCTGTGGTTCCCGAGTACAGCCATCTCAGCAGACGTTACTGGCAAGCGATTTATGCATATGTGCAACAGGATACCTGAACACTGTAGTCTTATATTTTAGGTGGACCTTTGACTATTTTTTTATCACTGGGCTTTCGAGTCTAGACATTGGCAGAAATAGTCACACCAAGAGGATAAAGTAAAGAAAGTTTATCTTGCGAGAAAACAATCCAACACAGCTGGTAAATGTGTAACCTTGCATATACCTTTAAATTCTACAGAGGGAAAACTCAGAAAATAGACCAACTGACACAATACTCAGTTGAGATTCGCTCATTACGCAACAGATAGAACTGTATGGCAAGAAATTACATTACACGAGAAACATTTTCCTGAAAGGTATTCAACAAACTTACCTCTCCCGAGATGAAGGTTGCCTAGCGCCTGGGCCAGCATCATCTGACCACATCTGAGCATGCAACCCCATCGCATGTCAGAGGTGGGGCCCGTACCCCCTAAAGGAGAATAAACACAACATGATTTTGTAATCATTTGAAGCCCCTGAATCCGATATCCCATTGGTCTTTCTCCGATGTGCCACACCAGATTTAACAGTGAAGAATATCACACAGTCGCAAATGCCTAAAGTCTATTGTAATTATTATATATATGATTTGATTTTGTCCAATGTAGCTGTTAAAGTTTATAGTGTACCAAGTAAAAAAGCAGGTTCATTTCTAAGGAATTGTTCATCTTTGGTGAACATAATCCGAGAACGCCGGTTTCGTTTGCAGAAAATTCCCGCAAATCGGCTCAGTGTGTTAGAATTCCCGGCCACCAAACTGAGTGTGGGCAACTATATTTCGCGAAAGTTTTGTATTTCCACAGAGTCGTTTTTAGCCGTTTATTATTAATTGTGTTATGAAAATTGTGTAAGTGAACAGTCATAAGTATTACAATTAATTTATTCATACCACCTTATTCTAAAAAGATTGCCATATGTCCCAGAAGTAATATAAGCAATGTTTGTGCGAAACTAACTATTTTTGCAGGGCATATCAAATAAACTGACCAATGGGATATCGGATTCAGGGGCTTTAACCCTTTTGATTTCATGTTATTTTATTAAACATGTCCTGAATCCCTGCAGCATGGTTGTACCTATTTTGTTGTATTTATCTGTTTATCTGTGTACTTTGTTTCCTAACATTGCAAGTTGTGCTTGTCTTAAAGATAATTGGATTCTGCATAAGACAGTGCTAAATATACTAATCAGCTTTTCAATTAAACATGCAAAATGCTTCAGGGTGGGCTTAACAGTGATGTTCCACTGTACATAATGCTAGATCAACTAAAACGTAAATTGGTGATGATAACTGAAAAGTGACAATATATGTTTATAATCAACTGATAAAATAATAAAATTGTGATAAAATAAAAACAAGTAGGTTCAGTTTGTGTTTACATATATCCAGATAGATGTCATAAATGTACAGATGAGACTCAGTAAAACCTTAATTTAACAATTAATTAATTAATTAATTATGCAAATTAGTTAAGTAAATAAATTTAAATTACAAGTAAAAACATAATTTTACAACCTACCAATAGGGGTGAAGTTCCTGCGATAGGTAAACCATAGCCGCGAGAGAATGTCACGCTTGATATCATCCATGTCTGAAAAATGTAGTAAATTCTGGTGAATGCAGCCTTTACACTGAACACACTAGGAGATGACAGTTTTACTGTTTTAATAGTGTCACAACTGTAGTATTGTGCCACATGTGTAAGGTTTTTGTTTTTCATTTGTGATTTGATTGATTTCTGGCTTATAAATGAAGAGTATGTTTGTATTGTGAGTAGTAGGGTCTGAATTTGATGTGGTTTTGAGACGGTAGTGGTGTCATAAATGAAGCTCGCTTGATATTGCTGTGTCACTATTGTGGAAACAGAGAAACAGCATAATGTGTCATGCAGCATACTTGTGGAGGTCAACAGTGTCATTGTCAACTATGAACATTCTTGTATTTCTGTAATGCTGTGATACCCATTAATGTTGAACACCTGCAAGATAATATATTTTTTAAATGTGATTCATTCAAATAAATTTGGTTGGTAGCTAAACTTGTGAATGAATGTAATATATTATGTAGTACAAAAATGCAGCTACTTCTGCAATCTCCACTGAATTTCAATTGTAATGTTGAAAATAATGTAAATATCTTGTCCAAAGATTTCATCAAAGTCCGAAATAAAATAAGGAGTTACATGTAAACTGCTAGCATAGGAAGAGCAAGTAAGAACACTTAGTAACAACAGACTGTATCAAGATGACAAGTGCAAAGGATGTCAGAGAATAAAAATAATAGAAAACATGTCAACATGATTTGGAAGGAGAACAACAGAACTGCCACAAACTACAAATAACCGTGCGATTTGGAAGGCCATGATCGCCAACGCCTGCGACTGACACGGCATGTAGAAGAAGACCACCGACGTACCATACAACGTGCTGTACGTCTTCCCCAGTATCCAGACGGGTGATTCTGTCTTTGGGAAATCCTCATATTCAAGAATGCCTGTCTCATACGTCATCGACTGTATGAATCCAGCTAAAATTTAAAAATTTTCAAAGTATTGTAATAACGTGTACAAATATGGCAATAGTACATTATTTATTTATTATGTGCACTTTCGCATGGCAGGCGCAATGTAGTTCGCGTCTGTTTCGCTTCTGCCATTCCGCACGAAATGTACCATCACAGTTCTTTTGTAGAAGTGGAGTAAATAGATATATAAATAAATTAAAATATTTAAATGAATAAATAGTAAATTATTTGGTTACAAAATTATTTTTTGTCTACTAATGGTAATACTATATGTGCACGTCTTCAATAAGAACTCGGCAACTTTTTTAGTTTCAGTGTAACTTACACAATTATGCACGAATGCACACACAAAGTAATATAACTCTAGGGCTAATGGTCATGTTGATACAGAAGCTACAAACATGAGAACTTGAAACAGTAGGAAATTATATTTGTTTGATTCAGTGGTATAAATAACTGATACAGTTTGCATAAATTAGTTATGTAAGTTATGATTTTCACCAATCCTTTCTAAAAAAATGTCATCCTTTTTCCACATAACAGCTGTGCTCAAAGTCAGCACACACAAAAACTAAATTTTGACAAAAATAATTTTAGTACTTGGTAAATTATGCTTAACAGAAACTATATAACTGATCCAAGAGCAAAACAGTTTAAAAAATGAAAAAATGTCTTGGTGTTATATATTGCACTTTTATTTTGTGATCCCGATGTCCCGATTTTATTGCCCAACATTAAAGATGTGCACACATATTCAAAGCTTACATAAACCTGATACTTCACATTGACAGAAATTTTATGTAGGTATATACTATACTTTAAAGCAAGTTTGTTTGCTTCATTGCCGGGAACCAGGAAGGGGTGGTCATTATTAGAAGGAAGTTGGCTGAATCAGCTGTCTTAAATGTGGGAATTGCATGAACATGCATCAAAGGGCCTTGGCCTCAATAATATTGCCAATATTACAGCATGTTTAGAATCTAAATGTTAAAAATCAACTTAAATAGTTTACAATTTTCAAATGACAAACACTGTTTTGGGTTTGCTGGATGAATGAATGTGTCAATGTAAACATGTTCATAACGTCCTAATGGTACCTTGCATATTAACCGCAGTTAGGCAGACACAAGCAACATATTTATGTTAGTATTAAGAATATTACAATTGTTATGTCTGGCCATATGTAGGCTACAATTATTAGTGAATAATTAGGCATACATTTTTAAAACAAAATGTCTCCTAAATCATCTCCGACATCAGGCTCAACTTCAAGGCTCAAGCCTATAGCCTAGCCCTAGGTAGGGAGGTCAGACCGATTTACCTCCCCTTCTGACAACATGGGAGACAGGGGTCCCAGTTTAGTGGCCGTAGTTTATTATCATGCATTCTACCTGTTGGTTTGTGAATTTTCTTATGTTGTAATAATGTTAATGTGTGTACCTGCGCTGAAAAAATATTTTTTGGCGGTGTTTATTAGCGGTAATGATTTTTTTACTCTCAGTGTCGTATTTTGGTTTTGTTGATTTATGCGTGCGGCCATCTTGGATCACGTTGACAGGCCTCACCTATCAAAATGATTTGCGAGATTATGTTAATGAGTACATCCATATTGAAATGTGATGAAGAAAGAGGAAATTCAGAGGAAAATGAATCTGAAAATATAATTGTAATCCATCGATAAAAAAATATAGTAATTATGGATTTAAAATGGCCTATGTTTGACGATGTTCTGTGAGTATTTAGTTAGTCGGTTTCAACGGAAAGCATATGCAGAAGGATAAAGAATTGTGTCAACGATAACGTGATTACAGCGATAGCTTACCAATTGATAGCACAAACATGCCCAACGTCCGTTTATGGAACCCCCATCTCAAAAGAAATCGCCATTTTGCCTTCTTCCCCGTACGCGTGCAGTGCATCATGGTATGCAATGCACTCATGACTCGGATAGCGATGTGATTGACAGCGGGTGACTTTGATTAATACTGCCAAGTACCTATGTCTACATCTGAGTAATTCATTGCTGCCATGTTTAATGTAACTGATTGATGTTTATATTAATATATTATTAGTTTATTTATTGGTATTCTTGGTATTACTTTAGTTCAATTATACAATTTTTGAGCTATTTAGCATATACATAATATTGTGTGTTGGTTACATTATTACAATTTATGATAATTTATGTTTCAATTCATTTATTGTATTATTATTTGTTTATCACATTTCGTATCTTTATAAATTATTTTGATGTAGGACCAACTATTTTTGTATTTAATATGTATATACCAGTTTTCTTTTTTATATTTAAAATTACAGAATAAGATTATATCTTTGTATTTGTCACTATATAGTATACATAAAATAATACACATTAAATAAACATTATGATTTATTGTATCTATTAATTGTATATAATCATAGACAAATAAGTATAATAGTAGGCCCTATTGTTGATGATAACAATGGGTTTAACCACTGTATATTACAAGTGAATTAGTTTGGCAATCATATAGTAGTTATGGGCTTTGTCCAATATAACAAGTGTTGTGTAATGGGGGACTATTATTGGCATTTTGTGCCACAGTGTATTACAAGTTAATTGGATTGTCAATCATAGCAGTTATTGGCTTTGCCCAATATAACAAGTGTTGTGTAATGGGAGACTAGTATTGTCATTTTGTGGTTCTAATCCATAGCCCAATCAACAATGCCTTTCATGTGGTTGTAACTTCATACAGTTGTTTTGATGTTATGAAGATGGAACCACACTGATCATCTTTGCTCAGTTGCTGTGTCGTGTTCATGATTTAATGCTATTGTAATGCATGGTGTGTGTATATTTACTTATTTATGTGTGTATTTATTATTACATGTAATTTTGTATTGGCCTTCTTTGTAGATGGCAAAAGACTCAAGATGATAAAAAGTAATGTTCTTGTGATTTATGTACAAAATCAGATCCGTCAGAAAACATTTGGAAAAATTCATGAAATTTTGAACTTTGCAAAACTGTAGTTTTCTTAATGTTGTACTTAGCTATATGAAATGAATAGCATTGTACTTCTTATAGTGACCACAGTGGGAACATATTTTAGAAAAATTGTCCTTGTGATTTATATGCAAAATCAAATCCACCGGAAAATTGTCGGAAAAAATCATGAAATTAGAAACTTTACAAAACTGCAGTTTCTTTAATATTTCATTTATGTACATGAAATAAGCACCACTGCACTTCTATTAGTGACTATTATCAGGGGAAATAAATTATAACAACAATTCTTGTGATTTATATGCAAAATTAGATCTGTCAGAAAATTTCATGAAATTCGAAACTTTACCAAGCTGTAGTTTTTTTAATATTTCACTTAGATACATGAAACAACTACCATTGTACTTCTTATAGTGACTACCATCAGGGAAAATTAGAAAACATTTTTTTTACGAAACAAAAGGCTATAGTACAGCCTATAATATAGGCTAGTATGCTATGTCACTGCCAGGCCAGTCAACAAGTCAGTTGCTCCTTAGAAAATTAAGTTTATCTACAAAGATTCCTTAAACTTGAAGTCAACATATGTTTTGTTAGAAAGTGTTCTTATTGTCATTGTTGACTAAACCCCTAGCTCACGCAGTCACGAGTTCAACTTCAAGTCAAACACTGCGTGACGCACTGTCAGTGTCATAGTCTGACAGCAGCATTTGTCAACAAAGAGAAAGCCAAGTTTTAAACAGCTAACTTGACTGGATTGCGGGAGTACATTGATAATCGTAACGGTGTTTCAAATACGTCAAATATCAAACACGGTGGTCACTGTGATTGCACAATTACTGGTAAACTGAGATTAAAAGGCAGTACCCGTTTGCGCTACATCCATTTTTGTTCCTGAAATATCCACCACAATAACAAACGAGAACGCATGCGCCAATAATTTATCCTGTTATCTCATTTGTGATTGGTCAATCGTGCTCCTCCAATCCGTTCAATAGTCAATCAGACCTGCGTTAACAAACAAAAATAACACGTCACAGGGAATTCCCTCGCGTACCGCAAATGAGGGAATCCCTATCAGCGCTCGAGGATGATACGGTTGGCTTCACGTTATAAATGAAAAATCGATTTCATGGGCGTTCGGTAACGAACGAAGCATGCACACTTTAGCACGAGCGTCCTTGCCGACCCTGACACGTACGATCAGATCTAACAGGTACGTTACTTTGGAATGCAACAACACCAAAAACACTGCAGCTGTCTGCTACTGACATTGTGACTGTCATTGGAGTCAAGAAACGTGCGTATTGTAAAAATGACGATATTATTGTTATGTAACTACTAACTGGCAGTTTTTTCTTGTGTCACGATAACATTTGCCTTACCCTTAAGTTAGGAGTTAGGTCATTCGGATCATGGTGTAAGTACAACATGCCAGTATTTATCGGAATTATCGGATATGTTTACCTTTCAGACTAAACTTAAAGGCAGAAATCCAGTCAAGTGTTTTCAAGACTTCCCTTCTACTTCAAGTTCAGGCTTCTTCTGTCCTGACAAGGAAAACAGCAAACATGAGTGAGTATGCCGGGATTGCCGGTACCTACTCGGTATGGCCTAAGCTATTTAGGCTAAGCCTTGTTCTAACCATAAATTAAGTGGAATATACATTAATTAATTGCCCACGCATTAGTCGGAGGATGATGGTTAAATTTAGATCACTGAAATTATAACTTAATTTCAGGCATTCATTAAAAGATTGCCGACATTTGTATCAAATTAATACAATACATGTATATTGTGAACATCCATGTATGACTGTTCATGCATTGGCATGTGTGTGTTTGTATAACGTACACTCTATACATATATATATCAAGGTGGTGAATTTTGTCTGTGATATGTGTCCCTGAATTTTCTTTTTAAGTTCAAACATTTAAAGATTATGGCACACATGAATTAGCATCAATTTTATACATTATTTTTCCCATTATACAGGGGTTTTCTTGAAACCATGTCTTATGTAACAATGGTTCATTTTATTTTACATGTGATTGTACAGCTGTAGTTTAAAGTGTCTCTGCATGTTCCATGATGCTGTTTGCGTTATCCATAATGTTATCTGTGATATATGAATGTTTCAACTAAATTAACAAATTGTATTAAAAATGGTGATTCATTAAAATTCATTTGTGCTGTGAAAATATTACAACACAAAGTTTATATTCTATATACATTTTATAAGATTATTTTATATAAATATTATATAAAATTATGATAAGATTTTATGAGTTTTTTCAGTGGTGAACATTTCTTCCCTTCAGGTGGTCCACCATTACACCCAATGGTTGCATCGTTGTCATGGTTACTTGGGAAATGGCGCTCTGAGGATGGATATGGTCACTATCCGACACTGAAGGATTTCAAGTACATTGAGGAACTAGATTTCAGTCATGTTGGCCAGCCAAATATACAGTTTGCGTATGTATTACTACCAACTGGGGTACGAACATAACCTCTCACTGACAGAACCCCTCAAAATATGATCCCTATGGACATAGCCCTCATAAACATTTTAAACCTCTCATGGACAGTTTTAAACCATCGCATTATAAAAAATGCATGATCCAGTCTCTTAGTAAAATCAAATAGGACAAATCTTATCAATTCTGACACATCAAACATCTTTCAAAATATTATGCCTTGAGAAGTTCCCCTAAAATTGTGAGAGGTTTTTGTCCATGAGGAGTTTTGTTCGTGAGGGATTATGTCCGTGAAGTGTTACGTTCATGGGGTCAGGGGGATTTTGTGCTACACTTACCGACTATTCTCTAAGAATTAATCTGACACAAACCAGGTATAATCCTGCAAAATGAGTTACTAAATAATTATGAAAACAAAGTATAGAGCTATACCTCTGAGGGTCCAAATTTCAGACTGGACGGAGCTTTTCAGACCTTTGCAGTCTCTTATTCAGCATCAGAAAGAGCTGTTACATCATGGTTGTCACATGGTAGAAGCTCCAAGAAGATCGCTGGAAGATTGTAACTCAGGTGTTATGATGTGTCATGTGACATCCGTGAACATCATCACATGACAACAGAGGGCAGCTCAATCTGATCTAGAAGAAGAGACCATGAAGGTGTCAAAAGCTTCGTTGAGTCTGACATTTAGGGATGGAGAGGTCTCTATATCTTTTTTTCATTGTGGATCATATACAAAATCCCATGCTTACATCTTGAAAACTCAATAATTATTCTTCGCACTTAGCAGTCTAATATCATATATGTTATGATATTAATTGATCATTCAATATTTTACATAAAGAGACTAAAATAGCTGATATAGACCAGCTACACTTAGATTACTAATTGTATCATGTCTTCCATGTCTGCTTGCCATTTGGATCTCTTTTACTTCGAATGACAATCTTGTTAAACAGAGGATGCCTGTTCGTATTGTTTAATAATTATATTGAAAGTATACGCCCACCAAATTGCATTTATTAAACATGATAGTATTCGTGATTTGAATATTTCGACCATGATATTTCAGATTGTAAAAAAAAAGTTCAGATTCCAAATACACTCTATTTTGAATATTGTGGACACTGAATTAACCACGAGGCTATTTTATGTTCGCCATGTTCCCACATTTAAAACAACCAATTCAGCCAATTTCCTGCTAATAATTACCATGGTTGATTCAAGACAGACAACCTTGCTTTGAATTTTGTTTTAAAATAATGACTCTTTCCATTATATCTAATTCTACGCCATGTTATATTATACTTAATGGACTGTTTATTTGTTTGCATTAGGTTCTATGCTTTTAACTTTGAGACCAAAAAGCCGATGCATCGAGAAGTTGGATTTATCAGGATGCATCCAGAGACAAAGAAAGTTGCCTTCATGTCAGCGCAAAATGCAGGTACGTGACAGAGGTCGATACAGATATGTATCTTCAAAGACAGCATCTCATAATTTGTTTGTCAGCAATGAGATAACACATGAAATGTGTTTGCAGGAAAGCCACATCTTATGTATTTCCTGTACACAATACCGGAAAGTTTTTTTTATTTATGGAGGAATAATATGTGAAGTGGTCCATATTTTGTGTAATTGGGAGAGGTGGAGTAATGAACTGTCCCCTGTTGGGTCTGTCTGTTGTACGACTGGCAGAAGTTGAATTATGAACTATCCCCGGTTGGGGTTTGTCTGTTCTAGGACTGGACGAATAAAATAATGAATTATCCGTTGTGGGAGTCCATCTGTTGTAGGGCTTGGAGAAGTGGAATAATTAACTGTCCCTGTTGTTTTTTTTGTAGGCGTCCATCAGTCTCGAGAGACCATGGATGTTCGCTCCTGTGGGATTTCTCAGTTTCTGTAACAGCGTCTACTATGGCTGAGGAGACCCTCTCTAGAGTGACAGTCTCTGTTGCACTGGCTGCACTTGAAGTCTGTCTCAGTCTGGGCAGAGACCTGGCTGCCTTTCCTCCGGGCTCTCCTCTCATCTGCAAGTTGTCGGAGTCTCTCCTCTCCCCTCGCAAGGCCCTTGTTCAGCTCCTGCCTCCTCTGGCTCCGATCCTTAGCTATTTCTTCCCACCTGTGAGTGTCGATGCCTAGCGCTTTCAGATCATGCTTGCAGGTGTCCTTGAAACTGAGATGGGGAATCCTTCCATCCTCCATACGGTGAACATACCCAAGCCAGTAAAGTCGTCATTGCCGTAGCAGAGTGAGCATGCTTGGGATTTGGGCCCGCTCGAGGACGGCTGTGTTTGAGACTCGGTCCTTCCGTGAGATCCCAAAGATGCGTCGCAGACTACGCATTTGGAAGGAGTTCAGGCGTTTCTCTTAACTGGAGTAGAGGGTCTATGACTTGCTGCCATACAAGAGCGTGCTCAGGATGCAGGCCCTGCAAACTGCCTGTCGGCAATTTTCTGCAGTCTGTTCAAGATGACACATGCAAAGAGTTTTCTAACAATGCTCAGCAGAGACATTCCTCTATAGTTGTTGCAGTCACTCCAGTCGCCTTTATATATGGTGACTATGTTCGCATCTCTTGTGTCTTGCGGTACTGCTCCTTCTTCCCAGCTCTGATTGAGAAGGTCATGCAGAGGCACTAGGAGGGTGCTCTTCCCGCAATTGATTACCTCTGAGGGAATACCATCCCTCAGAGGTAATCAATTACCGGGTGCTTTCCCTGCTGTCAGACTGTCTATTGCCTTGCTCAGCTCTTCAATGGGGGTTCTCATCCAGCTCCTCCATCACCGGCAGGCATTCTATGGCATCAAAGGCTGACTCAGACATGGTGTTCTCTTGGAGTACAGATTTGAGGAGTGTTCCACCCACCTCTCCATCTGTTTGCCTTTGTCCTGGATGATCTCACCTGAAGTGGATTTCAGTGGGGCTGTTTTGTTCTGCATTGGTCTGACGGCCTTCTTAATACCATCGCACATGCCCCTGATGTGCCCTTGCAGTTTTCTGAACCTTGCGTCTGGCTGTTCAGAGTGCCTGCAATGTCTTCTGACTTGGACAGCGCTTGTGTTCAGTGAGCGCAATATGCCTTGCCTTGATGACTGGCAGTAAGTTCACAGGATCTAGCCTCCAACCTATCGTTGGTCTTTCCCTGCTTCCTCCCAAATGTTGCCAGCGCTGTGCTGTGAAGGGTGTCCCTGAGGTGGTCCCGTGTTTCCAGGGCATTGTCAAGTGGGGGATCAGCTTATAGTGCGGCATCAATGGTTTTCACGAACTCTTCTCTTCTGTCAGGGCATGACGTTTTACTGCCATCGATGCGAGATTTCCCCGCTGGTTTGGCACGATGGACCATCTTTGGCTGGAGTTTGACCTTGCAGCAGATTAGGAAGTGGTCGGTGTCACAGTATACGCTGTGAAATGTGTGAGTGAGAAGGATGCTTTTGATGTGGGATCTTCTCGCAATGATCAGATCAAGCTGGTGCCAATCTTGGATGCCTCCATGACACCTTATGCTGTGGCTTTGTCTTGAAGAAGGAGTTGGTGATGCACAGGCTGTGGTATGTGCATAGCTCCAGGAGTCATTGTCCATTTTTGTTTATCTTCCCAACACCATGCTGCCCCAGTCGAGAGGCCCAGGAAGGAATCATGGTCAGTGCACACTCTAGCATTGAAATCTCCAAGTAACAGTAACTGTTCCTGTCTTGGAATCTGGCCTATGGTGGACTCAAGCAGGTCATAGAACTCATCTTTCACTTCCCCAGCAGAGGTCAAGGTTGGAGCGGATACACTGACAAGGTTATCAGGCCCATCTGATGTGTGCAGTCTAAATATGAGGAGTCTCTGTTCCATTTACACCAGGTTCGATCGCTTTCAGCAAGGAGTTCTTGACAGCAAAGCCGACGCCATACTTTTATGTCCTCTTGTCCTGTCCCATGCCAGAAGAAGGTATAGTCCTGTTCACGCAAGGTTCCAGAGTCATCCAGACGTGTTTCTTGTATTGTGGCAATGTCAACCTCAAGTCGCTTTAACTCATTGGTGATCGTTGCAGACAGTGTCACTTATCGCCCGGAGGTCCTCTGTCAGACCGGTTGTCATGGTGCGTACATTCCTGGTTCTCAGTTTAAGTACTGTTTCATTCCTTTTATTCTTTCTGCTTATTTTGCAAGACTTCCAGTCCTCTTGTCTGGTTGAAGAACCTTACGCCCCACGCACCCAATGAGGCAGGTGAACTGTGGCGGGACAACACCTATTTGGCTGGGGGGCTGCCCGGCTTGGAGTGGGCGGTAGCTATCCAACGGGGTCCAAGAACGCCTCCCACCAACGGAAGCAAAACCTGGCGCCTCTCTCTATGCCAATCAAGCACTGAGGCTGATAACCGGTAGACTGCTGCTTCCCTTTGCTGTGAGCTGGAGTTTCCTCTCCAGGGCGCAAACCTGGGCAAAATTATATGGAGAACAGGCTGTAGCCCACACAGCAGGTCCCCCCTCTCCATGTCACTGAAAATCCAAGGGAAAGGCAAAGCCGATAGTGCTTGGTACCAGTCACATCGCAGAAGTTGCCACTAACATCTCCCTCAACATGGTTTAGCCGCGAGACAGCGGAAGGTGCCCATATGCAAGGGGGTTTGGAAGCAGAGTTTCCCATCTCCTAGATGAACTACCCTCCAGGGCTAATAAGCTCCATCTACCCTGAGATAACATATGAAATGTGTTTGCAGG
The DNA here is from genome assembly GCA_020002185.1 of Paraescarpia echinospica. Lineage (NCBI taxonomy): Eukaryota > Metazoa > Annelida > Polychaeta > Sabellida > Siboglinidae > Paraescarpia > Paraescarpia echinospica. Next base: position 22,814,365 of record CM034544.1, read on the forward strand.
AAAGCCACATTGTATGTATTTCCTGTACACAATACCAGTAAGTTTTTTTATTTTTGGAGGAATAATATGTGGAATGGTCCTCATGTTGTGTGATTGGGGTTGAATAATGAACTGTCCCCGGTTGGGGTTTGTCTATTTTAGGACTGGCAGAGTGAAATAATGAATTATCCCCTGTGAGGGTCCATTTGTTTTAGGGCTTGGGGAAGTGAAATAATGAACTGTCCCATGTTGGCTCCATCTGTTGTAGGGCTGACGGAAATGGAATAATTACCTGTTGGGCTGACAGAAGTGGAATAATTAACTGTCCCCATGACAGAAGTGGCATAATGAACTCTCCCCTGTGTGGGTTTCCTTCTTTTATAGAACTAGCAGAAATGGAATAATGAACTCTCCCCTGTGTGGATCTTGCAGAAATGGAATAATGAACTGTCCTCTGTGGGAGTCCGGCAGAATTTGAATAACGAAGTCTCCCTTGGTATCCATCTGTTGTAGGGCTGTCGGAGGTGGAGGAGGGAGAATTAATTGCTCCACAGGAACTACAAATCCAGTCACACACCGTCGGTCGCATGACCTTTGGCAAGGAGCCAGGAGTCAAAGAGGTAAGTCCCAGCATGCAAATGGGCAGCACAATCTTGTCTAAACTTACCACAGAAATGTACATGTTTTGCCAAGTCACGGTGTAGGAATATGTAAGCCATACAAATTTTACCATGTGATGTAAACTACTTCACCTATGATATATATATATATACATATATATGTATGTATATATATATATAGATATATATATATCAAGAAACAATATATGTAACCTTCTTCAACCAGGTTTGTTACCAATATTATATTTGAAACAAAAGTAAATTACTGAATCTGACTGGAACATGATATTTGAATGTGTGTTTTTTATCAAATGTATTTTGTGGTAATTTGTATAGTTCAGTTTAGTTAAGCTAATTCTTGAAAACAACAACAACATTAAACATTAGTCAGTTGTAAACATTTCTGAACAGAGTTATCAATGTGTAAATAGTTATCTGCTCTCGCAGATCAAACGGACATTCAAGATGGTCGGAGGTGAACTAGAGCAAGTCGTTTCCATGGCAACGTCAACAACTCCAATGATGGAGCACTTGAGAATTCGCTACAAGAAGATGCCATGAAGACAGCATTGTGTGACAATCTAAACGTAGACTGGGGGTGTCTGTCTTCTTCTAAGACATTGTATTTAACATTCCATAAGTATTTCTCAGCAGGATTATTGACAGACAGTTCTATCAAAAGATAGCAGGGTACTGGAAGGTAATGTATGACAGTTGTCATTGGTTGACTTATACGGAGTTAGTTGGCGTTTCTGTGTTATAAAAACACCCGATTCCCTGAATGTTTTAGTGTATATGTCACACTTCATGTTTCATCTCTTTTATTTTTGTATATATACTGACAGAAATTGTGTGAAACTGGAATTTGACATGTTATATTTAAAAATTAAATATGAAGATTTACTCGCAAAGTTGTGAAATTTAGTTTTTTACCTTTTTGGATTGCACAGATCAGGACGGGTTCATAAATGCATGTATTTTATTAGCTTTGGATTGTTTGACGAAGAAAATATACTAGATGTTGAAAGATGAAATTGTAAGGTTGTGTCAGAAAACTGACGTGACCTAGACAAAGATTTTTGCTTTATGTATAGAATAGGCGTGTGCGATAAATACCCAATCCACATTCGCGGGTCACAGATTTGATGTAGTGTGATCTATTTATACGTCGTAAAACTGGCATGCTTTATTTCATCAGCAAATCATAATTATTTTTTTGAAATAATTCTGAAAGGTTGAAGGTCGCAATAATAACATAATTTGTATGGATATTATTTTTATCCAACCAATATTTCATCAGTAGTTGAATACTAGTATATGTTATGTCCCTAAAACCAGTTGATAAGACAGTCAGTGAAATTGTTTGTAGTGGGAAAATATAATGTGAAGTTTTTATTTATTACATGTGTTAGTGTATGTGTTAATTAAAGTGTAACACGCTCTGGGCAGCGTGTTAGTGTATCAGACAAGTCGTTACATTTAAATTATTCACACGCTACACGTTTGGACATGAAAGAACTGGATTCGTTATTCACAAACGAGCCGAGGAAGAAGCTTTAACAAATTCAGTCTTGTCTTGAAATAATGACAACCAAACATTTGAGATGAAGTAGAGCCTGAGATTGTTTGTTCCTCATTTTTAATAGTAATACTTAATACTAGAATAGATATGTAGATCTCTTTGGATTTACCAGAAATGTTAATATTATGCTACATGTATGCTTGTGAAGAATGTCAGTTTTAATAATAGTTACAGCTAATAATAGTTACATCATATTGTAAACTGATTATTGTGGCAGTAGAAATGGTGTACAGAATGTCGAACATCATCAGTATGTTGTGATGGGTATGTAAGCGTCTACCTGGTATGTTTATAAATTCAGCGCACAACAGGAAAATATCCTTTCCTTTGGTTTTATTTGCTGTTGTCGAGCATAGAAACAGATGTTCTTCATCCCATTCTTGCACACCAGAGGGCGCCGCTTATTACACCAATCTCAATACCCATGTCTTGCAAAATGCAGAAGTTAAGCTCAGCCAATTGTATTGCTGCCTACCCAATTTGGCTGTTTGGGTTTTCATTATTACACAAAGGCCCAATGTTTGGGAAGTGTTAATTATCTCAATATACAATACTGCTCAGCCACTGGTGGGAAAGGTTCAACGGGTAATCGTATTGGGATTCTGTGGAGTTGCTAGCTTTGTCTTTTATATGTGGTGTGGGCGTCCGTACTTTTTTAACGGTTTCTATGGGGTGTGGTGTCTGTACTGTTTTCACGGTTTATGTGGGGTGTTGGCGTCTGTACTGTTTTCACGGTTTATATGGGGTGTGGGCACCTGTACTGTTTTCACGGTTTATATGGGGTGTGGTGTCTGTTCTGTTTTCATGGTTTATATGGGGTGTGGTGTCTGTTCTGTTTTCATGGTTTATATGGGGTGTGGGCGCCTGTACTGTTTTCATGGTTTATATGGGGTGTGGTGTCTGTACTGTTTTCATGGTTTATATGGGGTGTGGGCGCCTGTACTGTTTTCATGGTTTATATGGGGTGTGGGCGCCTGTACTGTTTTCATGGTTTATATGGGGTGTGGGCGCCTGTACTGTTTTCACGGTTTATATGGGGTGTGGGCGCATGTACTGTTTTCATGGTTTATATGGGGTGTGGGCGCCTGTACTGTTTTCATGGTTTATATGGGGTGTGGGCACCTGTACTGTTTTCATGGTTTATATGTGGTGTGGGTGCCTGTACTGTTTTCATGGTTTATATGGGGTGTGGGTGCCTGTACTGTTTTCACGGTTTATATGGGGTGTGGGCGCATGTACAGTTTTCACGGTTTATATGGGGTGTGGGCGCCTGTACTGTTTTCATGGTTTATATGGGGTGTGGGCGCCTGTACTGTTTTCATGGTTTATATGGGGTGTAGACGCCTGTACTGTTTTCATGGTTTATATGGGGTTTGGGCGTCTGTACTGTTTTCATATTTGGTACAACTGGAGGAATAATTACTATGAAAAGTACGACTGAGTCAACTAACTTCACTAAATTGCAGATTTCTGATATCTGCCCGGAGTAGTGTAGTTAACTACCACCCCTCGCTTACAGTGATGCAATCCAGACATAAACTGGTGTACATTGTATTTGACATTCCAGAAGCATTCCACAGAAGGATTATTGATATGAATGGATATTTTCATCCTTGTGAGCCAGGGATTATGTACATACGATACATACAAATAGGTGGTACATACAAATGTGTATTAAAAATTCATGTTTTAAATCGAAACACATTGCTAAAATAAATGGGTAAAACTATAATTACTAAATAAATTTTTAAATAAATAAGTTATAAAAATTAAGAAATAATTAAATAAATATGTAAACACATGATATCAAGTCACCATTTGACAACATATTGTGATTTTAACCAGCAAATCCACATGTGTCCATTAACAATATCTGTACAATTGCAAATACATTTAGCATATTATTGTTGATGTTAAACACCCATTTTCTAAAACCATAAACATTCTTGCACAATAGGGTGCCAAATATGTCAGTAACATTACTGACAAAGATGTTACTCGCAATCTCCCAATGGTGGTATCCCAAAATTGATGCAGCTTGTTGTAAGCAACTAGTACCCTTGTAAAATTTACAGACTTGTGAACAATAATTTGTACAACAATATGCATGAAACAGATGAAGTTTAGCACCGACGAAGTGTGTCATGATGGTATGTCTGCTGACTGATTTGTACTTCGTTCCATTTGTTCTCTTGTCCCATTCATGGAACAAGCTCAACTTGAAAGACCATTTCAAGGAAATGTATGTAATTGCATGCCCAACCAGTGATGCAGGCAGAGGGTGGGAGGGAGGGACAGATAGATGGAAGAAGGGAAGGAGGGTGGGAGGGAGAGACAGCGGGAGGGAGAGAAGGAAGGACTGAGGGTGAGATGGAGTGAGGGAAGGATGAAGAGATGGACTATGAGGGAAAGGGGGAAGGAAGAAAGGAGAGAGAGACAGATTGAGGTTTGAAAGGAGAAAGGGGTGATATGATGGTGGGGCTGTATAGGGAGAGGAGAGAAGTGGAAGAAGATGGTAAAATAAGGAACTGCAACGAGAAAGAACTATAGGGAAGAAGGCATGCATGCACACGTTCATGCATATGCATAGTTACATTCATACATATATATATATACAAAGGTAAAAAAGTAAGTTCTTATATAGTACAGTATCCAGTCCTCTGGACTACTTCAAACACTTTACTCCTTGGCAGACCTGTTAAATCGAACACCATCTCGACTTTTCTGTGAAGCTTTCAACCATGCTGCGATTAATGCGCGAAGACTATTCAACGAATAACGAAGACTTACCGTTATCCCAGAGAGCTCGGTTGCAGCGAGTCCAGAACAATGCAGCCAGACTAGTAACACGCACCAGCAGACATGACCACATAACGCCAGTGTTAAGAACTGCATTGGCTGCCGGTTGCGAGTCGAATTGTGTTCAAGGTGTTTGGTGGTGACTTACAAATGCGTGTGTGACCATATTGTGTATCATAGGAACATCAAGTCCTTTTAATATCACGGTTCTTGATGTGTTTGAATTAACACGTGTCACGAATTGAACTCAGACCAACTAGTTGCACAAACGAAACACTATGCTTTGACCAACACGTATCACGAATTGGACTTAGATCAACTAGTTGGACAAACGAAACACTATGCTTTGACCAACACGTGTCACGAATTGTACTGACAGGATATGTAATGTTTAAGAAAGATAGAATAGGAAGAAGTGGAGGTGGAGTCATTTTATATGTTAAAGAATCTATCCAGGCTTATGAAATAAATTAGAAAGAGAAGCAGATTGCAAAGAAGCTGTTTGGTGTAACATAGTTACAGGAAACTCAACGTTAACGGTAGGTTTAGTTTATCGAAGTCCAAACTAAAGCATGGAAGATAATAAGATTTTAACCATGGTCATATACAATGGAAATCTCTACAGACTACGGGGAGTGAGGACCACAAGTTTTAGTATAAGACAGTTTCCTTTCTCAACATGTGCTAGAGCTTTCAAACCAACCAGTCGTGTGGCCTAGTCGTGGAAACACGCGCACCACAGTAGTATCTAGAGTGCTCAGACTACGGGTCAGGAGGCAAACATCAAAGGACATCAAAGGGTTTTGGATCAGTCGGAGGGATTTTGGATCAGTCAGGCGCAGTGACAGCTTACTTATAAAAAGTTTGATTAGTAGCTTTTTTGAACTCTCCTTTTTTATAATCTGTCGTGGCGCCAGCATCGTTTACATTTAAGTATGTGTAGTGCTGACCACTAGTGACTAGGCGTATAGTGCTGACCTCTAGTGACTAGGCTGTATAATGATAATCGATAATCATAATAGGTATAATGATAATCGATAATTGGCGCTAGCCTCGTTTTCATTTAAGTACGTGTAGTGCTGACCTCTAGTGACTAGGCGTGTAGTGCTGACGTCTAGTGACTAGGCTTACACAGTGGCGCCTCTAGCGCGAGAATCAGACACTTATGTGTAAGGTTATATAGTGGTTATGCGTGAGGTGTAGTCAGTCTAGATCAGCGGTATGGCGCCAATACATTTCGGAAGGTCGGTGTCGTTCCTGTCAAATTTTCATCCGTGTCGTGTCGCGGCGTACGGTCGGGATTTCAGATCCGTCGAGCACGCTTACCAGTTTAGAAAAGCAATGTTTAACGAAGACGAAGAAAGCGCGGAGTACATCAAAGTGGCGTGGTCGGCCTATGTAACGAAGCGACCAGGTTACGGAATCAGGAAAACGAGAACGGGCGCCGAATGGGATGCCGTTAGAGTCGAGTGTATGAAGAGCCTGTTGATGAGTAAGTTCGGAGCGTCGAAAAAGTTGAAAGACGCCCTATTGACTACCGGGGACGCCGAATTGGTGGAGTGGGTGCCGTGAAAAAAAGCCTTTTGGGGTAGCGCCCACGGGAATAAAAAAGGTCAGAACATACTCGGAAAATTGTTGATGGAGGTGCGTCATGAATATAGAAGAAATGAATAAAAAGTAATCGGTCGTTGACCGCGCATCAGTCGTCGATATGGACACGACGTTGAAGCATCCTTTTACGTGTATAGTGGCTGGCCCTACGGGGTGTGGTAAGACTACTTTCGTTGCTCGTCTACTACAGTTCGCTTCTTCTATGATCGAGCCGCCGCCGGAGAAAATCCTGTGGTGTTACGGCCAGTGGCAAACCGCCTACGCATCTATGACAGCTAATATAGAATTCGTAGACGGTTTGCCGGATCAGAAGATATTAGACGTCAAAACGAGGACGCTTCTAGTACTCGATGACCTTATGGAGGAATCAGATAGTCGGGCCACGACCTTGTTCACTAAAAAAAGTCATCACTGCAACGCTTCCGTCGTACAGCTTCTGCAGAATCTCTTTCCAAAAGGGAAAGAAAACCACACAATCAGACTAAACGCGCAATATATGGTCCTCTTCAAGAGCCCCCGGGACGCGGGCCAAGTAGGTCTTCTGGCAAAACAGATGTATCCGGGTAGAACCAAATACATGATGGAGGCCTTCAAAGATGCCACGTCATCAGCCTACGGTTACCTCCTGGTGGACCTGAAACAGGAAATATCGGAAAATATGCGCTTGCGAATGGCCATTTTCCCCGACGATCGCGTTCAGTACATCTACGTGCCGATGAGAGTATAAAAAGAGGAGCGCTTCGCAGCCGACGTCATTCGTCAGGATGACAGAGCGCGTCAAGAGGCACATTCTAGCCCTGCAGCTGTTGCGTAGATACAAGAAGAATACGGATCTGAGAAAAGCCGTAATCGGCCACGCGTATTCCGATCTCATCAGTAGTCAGTGCGACTGCGCGTTCAACATTCTGAGAAGGAACGTGAAATTGTCGCTGAAACAGAAAAAAGTGCTGACAAAATACAGGAATCATCTGCGCAAGCTAGCGACGAAAAAAGTTCCCGTCAAACAGAAGAGGGCCATCGTGCAAACGGGGGAGGGCGGTTTTCTGACGGCGCTGCTGGAACCGTTGGCGAGCACATTTCTGCCCCTCCTCAGACAGGCTATAGGTTGATGCAGCACGCTAAGAAGATGGCGTTGGTAGATCCCCGGTTGGTGGAGCGTCTACTCCCGTTACTATCGCAACCGACCACGACCACGTCGCGTGTGATGAGCAGCCTGGACGACGACATGAAAACCGTTCTCGAGCGTACGGATTTGTCCGAACGAGAAAAGGTAGCGTCGTACAATCAATTGCTGAGTCGCTACAACGCCATGGAGACGTCACGCGCGCAGCAACCGATGCGAGTGTCCATAGTGAAAGGAGAGTCGACGACCGACCAGTTGCCGCCGCCGCATCAGCCGACGGATCCGGACGATATAGAGAGCAAGATCGCGAAAAGTATACCGAAAAATCTCAAAGAAAAGGCCCGCCTCTTGATGGCAAAATTGAAAATCGACCCGCTGATCCGTTGGAACGATCGAGGAGAGCTCGTGTACGAAGGAGTGCCTATCGCGACAAGTAACATGGTCAATCTAGTGAACGATCCCATGCGACAAAGGAAGAAGGCGCCCCCGCCGGTTGGCTGGGAAGCGTTCGTGGAACGTATAAGACGGTTGGACGTCCCTATGGAGCTCGTCAGTAACCCCCAGCGTCGAGAGAACATACAACGCGCGCAGAAGCGAAAGGCCAAACCCCGCACTCAATCTCTTGAACGATCGCCGTGGGTCACCTATTAAAGAGGTTGAGAATCGCCCGACCCGCTCACAAGCTAGTATGCCCCCACGAAGGTCAACACTCGTCGTCGCCGGCGTAGTCGCGGCGGCTTTCGCCTTATATATCTGTATATTATTCGCCGTATCGGACTCGCCGTCGCCATGGTGTCCCGGCGGTCTCGTGGTACGCAACGAAAGCGCCCTCGACAACAACAACGGGACCGCCTGAAGCACGCCTACTTCGACCCGAAACGGGCGGGCAGTTACGGTGGCGTCGACGCGTTGCACCGGGCGACCGTAGTACCCAAGACGATCGTCGAGTGGTGGCTATCGGAGCAGGACGCCTATACGCTTCACAAACCAGTCAAACGACGTTTCAAAAGACGTTGCGTTATCGTAGGCGGTCGAAACCAGCAGTGGCAAGCCGATCTCGTCGACGTAGCTAAACTGAAAAAAGCACAACGACGGTATAGCGTTCGTATTGACGGTCATCGACGTTTTCTCGAAGCGGGCGTGGTGCGTCCCGTTGAAGAGTAAAACCGGTCAGGCGCTCGTTACGGCCTTCGAGGGCCTACTGTCGCAGCCGCCGAACGCCCTACAGACCGACAAGGGGACGGAATTTCTCAACAGGCCCTTTCAGAAACTTTTGATGGCGCACGGCGTCCACCATTTCGTGACTCACAACGAGGAGACCAAAGCGAGTGTCGTGGGGCGATTCAATCGTACGCTGAAGACACGCATGTGGAGGTACTTCACGAAGCATCAGACGCTGAGGTACGTGGAGCAGTTGCAGAACTTCGTGCGGTCGTACAACAACGCCTATCATCGAAGCATCGGTAGGACGCCGGCGAGCGTCAACGCCGCGAATCAGGATAGCGTTTGGCAGCGGCTGTACGGCGGCGGGGGCGAGGAAGCATGCCGAAACTGCGAGAGGGAGACCGCATACGCATCTGCAAGGCGAAGGGGCGATTCAAGAAAGGGTACATGGCTAACTGGAGCGAAGAGCTCTTCACCGACGTAGAATCGCACCCGTCCGCCACTCCCGTTTACCGACTGATGGACGACGCCGGAACGATACTGGACGGAACCTTCTACGAAACGGAGCTACAAAAGATTGTCGTCTCGAAGGACAAACTGTATCGGGCGGAGGCGGTTCTACAGCGTCGTAGCCGCCTCCGACGACTTGAAGAGGTGCTCGTGAAGTGGTCCGGTTATCCGGCCCCGTTCAACAGCTGGATCGACGCCAATGCGCTCGTGGACTATAAGGGATGACGCGTTGGATGCGACACTCGGGGTGCTGGCGTTTGCACGAGGCGGGGCTGTGCAACGGCTACTCGATCTTTATAAAGGGATGGTGCTATATTAGAAGACGGTGGATTTCGAGACGGCGTATTAGAAGACCGCGGTCGCCGCGCTACGTACGTACCAGACGGACCCGATACCCCCGTCGGCGAACGCGATCCATGGCGTCTCTGCGGCCCGATAAAAGAAGGATACCGTATCGTCGGACGGCAGTCGCGCGATGACCGACGAGACGACGACAACGACAGCCGATGCCGGACTCCACCGTCGACTCAGGCGTATTTGTAGAAGAACCCGCCGTCGACTCATGCGTCTCTGTGGATGCGACCGATGCCGTCGACGACTCCTCCACGAATGAACACGTTCCTTGGCGTCTCTGCGGCAACGAATGCCCTAAATCCGAGATCATCTTCCTGTGTCAGATCGTCGTCCTGTACACGGTTATTGTCGTCAGTATATACAATCTAACGCGCGGCCAGGGCGACTCCAACCTGTGGACGGCGCTGCTGAGTAGCTGCTTCGGCTACCTACTACCGAGACAGTCTACGAGACGCGATGGCGTCGTCTGACTTTTAACTGACGCTGCCGAGCAACGCGTCCATGAAGGCGCACCCCGAAAACAAGTTGACGCACTACATAACGAATCTGCCGCAACGCGTCGACCTGTCGGGCCAGTGGGAATGCGGTCTGGTGACGCTACAGTACCCGCATGCCTGCTACAACGTGAGAGAGGAGGACGCGTACTTCTTCTAGGCTTGCAAGACGGGAGAGAGTGGGGTTTACACCTCCATGGACGGTAGTCCGATTTACCGGCAAGGCACCGTCACTTACGGCTTTTACAACAGCGCTTACGAGTAGAAGCACAAAATCAACGCCTCCCTGCTGTAACTGAGCACTGATAAGGTCAAGGCCCGCCTGCAGTACAGCCCCATTTCTAACCGGATGAAGATGCATCTATCCCCAGGCGTCGAATTTAACATACCCCATCGGAGCGGCCTGGCGAACGTACTAGGCTTCGAGTCGCGCATTATCGCGAGCACCGGGCTGGAGGGCGCCGACGACTTCATCGACGAAGACGACGACGGCGGCGGTTACGTGGGCGTCGTCGTCAGCACCGCGCCCGCCTCGTACACCTACGAGAGCGAGGGCGCGCGTACGGTGGACATGAATCGGGGCGTCGACTCCCTGTACGTGTACACGGACATCGTGGAACCGCGCGTCGTCGGCGACGTATTCGCCCCGCTCCTCCGAACCGTGCCCGCCCACGGTCCGAACGGGCTCATCGTATCGAACGCCTTCGACCGCGCCCAATACGTGCCGCTCCTGCGGCGCCATTTCGATTCGGTCGAGATATATATGAGACGACATCGGTCAACCGATACAATTCGAGCAGGGGAAACTCGTGTCGACGCTTCACATCAGACGCTGTAAGTCCAAACGTACGAAGACTACTACACTCGACAGGATAGCGGCAACCTGCCGGTGTTCGTCGGAGGCAGAGCTAAGCGGGGACACGGCCTGGGCAATCTCTTCGGCAGCCTGTTTCTAAGCGCCATGCCGCTCATCAAGAGACGGGCCCTGGCGCTGGGCAAGCGCGCTATAAACACGGGCGTGCGCGTTGCGCGGGACGTCGTCGCCGGCGGGAATTTGAAACAGTATCCGTACCGGGCCTATATCGAGACCCTGCTGAGTTACTGTTCCGACGCCAAAAAGTCGCAGCTCGAGGGCGGCATGTGGTGCAAGGACACCGCCGGGATCATGGAGGCGACGGCGAACGCCAACAATGGGTACGCGCATCGGCAACACTTCATACGCGACAGCCGCGATGTGGACCTGTTTGGACGCCTGCACGCCGACGTGTTCTTGCAAGACCGGTACGTACTGAACGGCATCGACGTAAAGATCCGACTGGTGCGAAGCAAGGACGCCTTCGCGCTCATAGGCGCCGTCGTCGATCCGGGGTTCAAAATCGTCCTGTTGGAGACCTACCTGCAGGAACGAAAGGCCAAGGTGAACCCGGACGTCTAGTTCGGTCATATCAAAGCGCTGACGAAGGGTACGGCCAATACCCGATGCGTTGCGTCGACTGCAAGGTGTTCTCAATACCGCAGGGCACGATGTCTCATACGAACGAGAACGTCTACATGGGCAAGCTCCCGAAACGCGTGTTCATGTGCCTGAACGACAATGACGCCTATAACGGGGCCTACGATAAAAACCCTTTCAACGCGAAGTACAACGACATAATCTTCCTCGCCCTCTACGTCGACGGACGCTAGGTGCCGAGCAAGCCGCTGCAGCCGGACTTCGCTCATCGGCGTTACATCCGAAGCTACATGAACCTCTTCGGCGCGACGGGGAAAGCGTACGAGGACGAGAGGAACGACCTGACGCGCGCCGACTTCGGCGACGGCTACACCGTCTTCGGCTTCGACTTTTCGCCCGACTTTTGCGAAGGCGATCACTTCAACGTCGTGCGTATGGGGAACCTGCGCGTGGAGGTCCACTTCGCGCAGGCGCTGCCCCGAACGGTGAACGTCGTCGTGTACGGGGAGTTCGAGAAGGTGCTCGAAATCGACAAGAACCGGAACGTCGTGTACGACTACTGGACCGACGATGGACACGTTTCAGCTGATACGCCGCTTGGCGATCGACGCGTACACTAAAAACGTCGTCGAAGGTGTCGTGTCTAAAGACGGACTACCGGGACGGCGACTCACCGCCTACCCGACGGCGTTCGTTTGCAACACCGACGACGGCGATGAACCGAGGGAGCACTGGGTGGCCGTCTACGTGGACGCCGACCGGCGGGGCGACTACTTCGATTCGACTTCCGCGCCTTCCTTCGCCGCAACTGCGACTCGTGAACGTACAACGACAAGAGACTGCAGAGTGGTGTGTCTAACATGTGCGGGCAATATTGCGTCGTCTACCTGCTGTTACGATGTCAATACGGTGGACAACGACTGTCTCGTATTCGACTGGTTAAGGCCGCATTGAACGCTTATTAAAATCGCATTATATCGCTTAAACGACGACCGAGTATCCAAACCGACTTTGTTGGACCCGCGAGGGTTCCTCGCCGTACGGCAGGCAAGACCGAAGTTGTGAGATCGCTAGTAGTAAATAAAAGACGATGAAAACTCTACTACTCGTTGTTCATTCTGTTTTTTATTAGTTCATACATACCTACCCCTACATACCCTACGTCTATGGGAGGGCTCGTTGTTCACTCAGTTCCTATACATACCGTACCCCTACATACCCTACCCCTAGGGGGCGGCCCTCTTAGGTAGGTAGGGGTAGTCCTTAGGTTAGGTAGGTTGTTTATAAGAGTATCGGCGCTGTTGTGACGGCGCCGTCGAGCACGCTACGTTTGGCGTAGAAGTAGCTCAACGCTGCGCACTCCTGAATGTACGTCAGCACGGAAAATGCCTTCACTTGCCGCTCCGTTGTCCGTGTAGCACGACGAGGAAGACGTCCTTGTCGATGTCCTTCTGACGCTTGCTCAGCCCCTTCGTGCTGTACTTGTCCCCGCCGCCTACGCCGAAACAGTAGTATGTCTTGCTGCAGAGCGCGACGTTACCGCGACCGGACCATTCCTCTTTGAAGAGGCCCGGCGTTCATTTATCGTACCTGCGCCATTTCGTGCAACATTCGGCAGGCGTGTCCCTCGCTAGGCCGGCGAGTCGGCAACGCAAGTACGCCTCCGCGTGCGCGTCGCAGTGTTCCGACGGGGACCATTCTCCTCGGTGTCGGAAGTAGTGCTCGCGCTTAGCCGTCGCCACGAGCTCGTCGATGTCGCGTCCCGCGAGGCTCAAATACGCTGAGTCTGTGTCCACTGCGCAGTACTGGAACAGGGGGCGCGGTATATAGGCGGCGATAAAGTCGTAGTAAAACTCCAGCGTGCGCAGTTTGGCGTACTGGTACACGAAGTAGCCGATCTGGATGGGCAGCGCGTACCGGACGGTTCGCTCTTTCAGCGCCACCTCGTAGAGACAGTCTGGAACGACGACGTCGAGCTGCCGGAAACGTTGATCGTTGATCAGCGTCGCGGCGCTGACGGACGAGCAGTACTTGATGTCCCGGGGCAGATCGACCCGAGTGATAGTTTTCCCGTAGGAACTGTTTCCGAGAAGCTTGAAAGTATCGGCGAGGATGGCCTTGTCGGGTTCGGCGTCGCCCTCGCGTCGGGCGGCGGAGACCGTTTCGCCGAAGCGACGAAAGCACGCGATCGGCTCGTACTCGACGATCTGGTACACGCGGTCGACGACGAGTTCGTGCTGCAGATACCACCGTAGAAGGGGCGTCGCGAGTAGAATCTTAGTGACGAAAAAACTCATCACGAGCGTCCGCTGAGGTCGGACCAGGAGCACGTGCATTTCGGCGTAGCGACGCATGAACGGGCTGAGATCGTCGCGCGCGATGTAGGCGTTCTTGAAGATTGGCTGTATCTCGTCGAAGGCGTCACGCAGCGCGTCCGGAGCGGCGATGTCGCACTCGATCAGGCCGAAGAGAGTGCCGTCGAGTACGGCATTCAGGATCGTCGACCGCGTAACGGCGCCGCCGCCTCCGGTCCAGCGACGCTCCTCTAGCGGCGGCGGTCTCACCGCGCGCCACTGGCACTCCCACATCTCGACAACGGTGACGAAGCGGCGAAGGTAGGCCTAGACGGCGGCCGTCTCAGCGTATAGGTGACTCATCGGCTTTCCGTTCACCTCGTTCGTTTCCTTCCCCGTGCACGGGCAGCCGTGGAAGAAGCACCCTTGGAACTGGTACGCCGTCCACGTCTCTCGACACCAGCCGTCGACACGGTACTTGCCGACGCGCTTCTTACGCCCGTTGAGCTAGTGTCGTATGCGCGCCCTCGACCGCTCGGCCTCCCACGTGAGCCACTGCACGGCCATGCGACCGTAACGGTGCACGCGTTCCGGCAGAAAGGCGTTCTCCGCGCGGCGGCGAGTGTACCACACCGTCGGCATGTCTTGCGTGATAGCCGATAGATAGAGGCCGTTCGCATCGAAGCCCTCGGTCGAGCGGCAAAGCCGCGCCGACTCGCCGTACTCGGCGCAGCGAAGAACGGTCACGTCGGCCTCGGGATAGCGCGCGAAAATGATCGAGGGACCGCCGATGATCTGCGATTGCAGGAGCCGGTGCAGGTCCTTGTTAGGCTCGTTGAAGAGCGTGAAACGAAGTGCTGACGGAAGTTCGTTGAACAGGTACAGCAGGGTTAGACCCGGTATGCTGATAGCGTCCTTGAACATATCGATGCGGCGCTCCCAGTAGAAGGCGAACTGTTTGTCGACGGCCTCCAAAACGGCACCACGTTCCTGTTGTTGTACCAAACGACGAAGTCCCGCAGCGCCGTCATCCCTTCGTCGTGCCATACCTTCGCGCAACCCTCGTACGCCGCATCGCAGATGCCTCTATATACTACTCACCACAAATCGGTGTTTGACTTGATTTCGTGTATCAACAATCGGGTCAAATAACAAGGTGATGTTCTTTTTTCTGAAATTTGTGATCCACATATTTTCCGTCAGCGTCGGTTTAAACGTTTCATTAAACATGTTTCACTGCCTATTCATACGGCTTGAACGTTTTATTAGAGAGCAAAGCGTGAGGAAGGACTGTAGGGTGTTTGTTTTGTTTCATACGTTTTCAACGTTTTATTAAACATAGAAAGCATACATAGCGGAGTTGTTTCTCTGGCGGTACAACGCATGGTTTTCTTTCACAAACGCCCAGCAAGTAACAGCGCATAACAGCAAGCTCTGTGATTAATAAACGAAAGTCATCTTGCCCTATGCATGGGGCAAGATGGCGAAAGTTGAATATTTAATTATAAAAATAATTTCTCACTCTCCATTTATTTGCATATTAATTATTATTATCTTGAAAGACGGTACGAATATGCCTGTTTGAGTTGTGTCGTTTCCAGATTGCAGATGTCAGTGATTAATGCTTAAAGTCGTCAACTTGCCCCATGTCGTTGCTTACACAATTTAAGAAATTGCATTGATTTATATCCTGTATGCAGGGATTCCCCTAATGAAAACTTTGGTCCTATCGTGCTTGACCACAAACGCGCGATGGGCCGCATGTGCCCGAATGACGCATACAAAAAGAGTGTTTATGTCAGAAAAATTAGGCCCTATCTTACTTGACCGCAAACGCGCAGTGGAGAATTGTATCACTGTGATTTTATAATTTTGCAGCTAGAGTGTGTAGTACACCTGTTGTCCGCTAGAGTGCCCCATAGAATTCCTAAATTTTATGTAATTCCCTATGTTGTAGTCGTCGTCGTCGTCGTCGTCGTTTGAACGCTTGACCACCTTGATGGACAATACGCAGGAATATACCAACAGTCGAAAGGTCCCAAACCATCAAAAGACATCTGACTTATTCAGACATCAGCGATGACGAGGTAAGTATGCTTTTATGTGGGTCATGTACATGGTTTAGCGATGATGATGATGTTGTTGTCGGCTGTAGTGATTTACAGGAGACTGTAGCGAAGATCAATGCCATCCAAAAGCGCATGGAGAAAATGATAGACGACGATGTATTTATAGCGACTATCTCCAACGCCTGCGTGCTCTACGCATCCAAAGCACTGTGTCGCTGCTACGAACGCGTTCACTAGTCACTGAACAGCCTGGATCGTTCCAAGATCCTGAATTGTCTGCGTAAGGTAGTGTTAGATATCGCGTACGCAACGTATACACCGGGGTGGGGCGAGTATACCATCCCAAGAGTGAAAGAGAGTCTGCATACGCGAGGTATATCCTTGCTGAATGAACCGGGGGACGCGACCGTGTGGTCGGTGAGAGGTAGCCACAAAAAAGAAGAGCCCACGGAGGAAATGAAGGACTCGGACATATTGATCACAACCGCAGCCGACGTATGTATTCGTTTCGTAGTCAACAAACAGTGTCGTACGGTTGAAGACGAAGAAAACGAAACTTTGAAATTGGCAGTGAGGCATATGAGGTGTTTAGCGGAGTAGGCACGTGATACTATACCACGTGTCCAAGCCATCCTGCCAGTTGTGGGATAACACTGGCGTCTGAAGATGACGAGAACTAAACCAAAACTGTCACGTGTACTCACCATGTAATCTTGTTCTTATTGTGTTTAACAGGACGATGGTGTTGACCCTATTGGCGAATTAGGACGTATACGACACGGCTATATGGACTCGGACGTTACGTGGGCGCCAAAGAAAAAAAGGCCCCGCGACGACCCCGTGTCGACGTACCATTACGTCGCCGCCTCCTGGTGTCATTACATGAGCGGCGGCATACGTCATGCCCAGCGTCATCACGTCCTCACACAAACGGAACGTCGCTTTTATAGAACATTATTTTCTAATATAAGTTTACCATAAGATTCTCCAGTCCTTACTACGAATTATAGACCGTTTCTTTTACGCGTTTTACTATTTATTAAGGCTTTATGCACTGATGTAACCAGTTACGTAAGCGTTTATGTAAGGGAAGACTACGTGTCAATTGGCATGCCTCCAAATCACCGCCTACAGTCACTGCGTAGACAAGTGCGCGTCATTCCCTCAAACAATGAGCATCAACGAACAAGCAGGAGCGCGCGCGCGATGTACGAAAACGCCCATCAACCAGGAGCGAGGTACGTTAAGTTTTCACCTATAGATTTATATACGTTCCTTCAACAATACTTCAATTTATGTTTCCTCCTTCAAAACGATACTAACTAAAAAAAATACGTTCCTTCAACTAACTACAATTTACATGTTTCCTCCTTCAACAAAACTAACTAAAACATACGATCCTTCAACGATACTAACCCAATTTATATCCCCTTCAACGATATTAACTACATCTTTTATTTATTTATTTACAGAAGACTGAATAACGGATTTGAGACTCTTTACATTGGACGGGGACAAACCGTCATGATTCTGTCTCGACGGAACGGAGTCGTACGTCCTCCCGGTATTGGCCGGGACGACATGGCTATTATAAATATACCGCCAACTCAATTGGGAAGAACCGGGCACGGATTCGGGCGGGCAACTTTGCTCCTTGCGCGACGCCGCCGTACCCCGAATCAGCCTAGCGTCGACCGCGGCTTGCCGGCCGACTCTCCACGCCAAACGACACCATCGGGCGTCGGCCGCGGCCGCGGTATAGCTGCTACAGCGGCGGCCACCCCTCCACGCCAAACGACACCAACTGCTCAGCGACGACAACAACGAACAACGCGCCCAATCGTATTTCACGAATTCAATTAAATTCTTTCAACATGTGTTGTTGCGCCTTTGAGGCGACCTCCTCCAGCGCCAGAACCTGAAACGCCTCCTCCTCCACAACAAGGTTTCGGCCTCCCCCCTGATCACGTGCCTTCTCGATTTCCCACCGGAGGTGCTCCACCGGGTGTACGTACAGAGCCTCGGTAAACTCCACGATACCCGTGGCCCCGTGATTCCTTCACCGATAAAATGCTGAATACTCCAAACAAAATGCCTATTGGTAGTAATATAACTCACTAATCAAGTGCTTTTCAATACAACAGCAATAGGCTTATTTGTTCAAATACCTTTCGTTATGATTTCTCCGTGCTATGCCAATACATCCAGCGGCCGCAAGTAGGCCGCAGGTGTGCTCGAGGATACCGGTCATGACCCCAGATCAAAGGGATTTTTGAAAAGATCAAAGGAATTTTTTTTTTTTGCAGTAATGGATGAATAGCTGAGTCGAATGGAATGTTACTTAAAAAAAGGTGTTTGACAGGTGTGGTGATAGACAGGACCACGGACTGTGCCGACATCGAGTGACTAATTAGGTAAGTAATTAGGTATTAATTAGCAACAATTGAGTAGTGCATTCTCACTGGAGGGCAGCATTAGCAATAAGTAAAAATAGTAATTAGCAACTAATTAGTACCAATTAGGTATTATGCTATATGTGAGGCAGATCACGTGTGCGTAAGTTTATATATAATGGTTATGTATGAGTCACGTGTGCGTAAGGTTATATAATGGTTAAGCATGTGCGCTGAAATCTAGTGAATGAAAACGAAATAAAGTATACAGTGGCGCTTCTAGTGAAGAAAGCAGACACGTATGTGTAAGGATATATAGTGGTTACGTGTGAGGTGATGTAGTCAGTAGCGTCTGTTTCTAGATATGGAGCCTATACGTTTCGGAAGGTCAATGTCGTGCCTGTCGAATTTTTATCCGTGTAGAATTGCGGCGTATGGTCGGGGTTTCAGATCCGTGGAGCATGACTACCAGTTTAGAAAAGCAATGTTTAACGAAGATGAAGCAAGCGCGGAGTACATCAAATCGGCGTGGTCGGCCTATATAGCGAAGCGACGAAGTTATGGGATCAAGAAAGCGAGAACGATTGCCGAATGAGATGGCGTTAGAGTCGAGTGTATGAAGAGCCTGATGATGAGTAAGTTGGGGCGTCGAAAAAGTTGAAAGACGCCCTATTGGCTACCGGTTACGCCGAATTGGTGGAGTGGGTGCCGTCGAAAGAAGCCTTTTGGGGTTGCGCCTACGGGAATAAAGAAGGTCAGAACATGCTCGGCAAATTGTTGATGGTGGTGCTTTGTGAGTATAGAAGAAACGAGTAAAAGTTGTCAGCGCACCAGTCGTCGATATGGACGGGAAGCGGAAGCATTCTTTTACGTGTATAATGTCCGGCCCTACGGGTGCGGTAAGTCTACTTTCGTTGTTCGCCTGCTAAAGTTTGCCTCCTGTATGATTGAACCGACGCCGGAAAAAATTATGTGGTGTTACGGCCAGTGGCAAACCGCCTACGACTCTATGACAGCCGGTGAAGAATTTGTAGACGGTTTGCTGGATCCGAAGCTTCTGGACGCCAAAACGAGGACGCTTCTAGTACTCGATGACCTTATGGCGGAGACCGATAGTAGGGTCACGACTTTGTTTACCAAAAAAGTCATCACTGCAACGTGTCCTTCGTACAGCTTTTGCCGAATCTCTTTCCGAAAGGGAAAGAAAATCGCACAATCAGCCTAAACGCGCAGTATATGGTCCTCTTCAAGTGTCTCCGGGACGCGGGGCAAGTAGGTCACCTAGCGAAACAGATGTATCCGGGTAGAACCAACTACATGGTGGAGGCCTTCAAAGATGCCACGTCAGCAGTTTACGGTTACCTCCTGGTGGAAACACCGGAAACCATTCGCCTGCGTACGGCCATTTTTCCAGACGATCCCATTCAGTACGTCTACGCGCCGACGAGAGTATAAAAAGTGTAGCGCGTCGCGGCTGACGTCATTCGTTCGTCAGGATGACCGATCGCGTGAAGAGGCACATCCTGGCCCTGCAGCTGTTGCGTAGATACCATCGGAATACGAATCTGAGAAAAGCCGTAATCGCCCACGCGGATGCCGATCTCTTCTGTAGTCTGTGCGACTGCGCGTATAACATTCTGAGAGGGAACGTGAAATTGTCGCCTAACAACAAAACAGTGCTGATAAAGTACAGGAGCAATCTGCGCAAGCTAGCGTCGAAAAAAGTACCCATCAAACGGAAGAGGGCCGTCCTGCAGACGGGATCGGGCGCATTTCTGACGGCGTTGCTGGCACGTTTGGCGAGCACCTTTCTGCCCCTCCTCAGACAGGTTATAGGTTGATGCAGCACGCGAAGAAGATGGCGTTGGTGGACCCCCGTTTGGTGGAGCGCCTACTTCCGTTACTATCGCAACCGACCACGACCACGTCGCGTATGATGAGTAGACTGGACAACGACATGAAACGAGAAAAGGTACCGGCGTACAATCAACTGCTGAGCCGTTACAACGCCATGGAGACGTCTCGAGCGCAGCAACCGATGCGAGTGTCCGTAGTAAAGAACGAGTCGCCGATGACGCCGACGCCCGACCAATCGACGCCGCCGCCCGACCAATCACCGGACGATACGGAGAGCGAGATCGTGAAGAGCGTACCAAAAATTCTGAAAGAAAAGGCCCGCCTCCTGATGACGAGACTGAAAGCCGACCCGCTGATTCGTTGGAACGATCGAGGGGAGCTCGTGTACGACGGTGCGCCTATCGCCGGAAGCAACATGATAAACCTAGTGAACGATCTCATGCGAAAGAGGAAGAAGGCGCCCGCGCCGGTTGGCTGGGAAGCGTTCTGGGACCATATAAAGCGGTTGAACTTCCCTATGAAGCTCGTCGGTAATCCCCAGCGTCGAGCGTACACACAGCGCGCGCAGAAGCGAAAGGCCCGCACTCGATCTCTCGAACGTACATCGTGGGCCACCTTTCAAAGCTTATAGGATGCCCGCTCGAAGATCAGTCGTCGTCGTCGCGTAATTGCGGCGGCTTTCGCCGCCCTCTTGTTGTTCTTCGCCGTAACTTCGCAAGAGCCGTCGCCATGGCGGTGGTGTCCCGGCGGTCTGGTGGTGCGCAACGAAAGTGCCAACAACAACGAGACGACAGCCTGAAGCGCGCCTACTTCGATCCGAAACGGGCGGGCAGTTACGGCGGCGTCGACGCGTTGCACCGGGCGACCGTAATTCCCAAGCCGATCGTCGAGCGGTGGCTATCGGAGCAGGAAGCCTATACGCTTCACAAGCCGGTCAGACGCCGTTTCAAGCGACGTTGCGTTATCGTGGGCGGTCGAAACCAGCAGTGGCAAGCCGATATCGTCGACGTGGCTAAACTGAAAAAACACAACGACGGTATAGCGTTCCTATTGACGGTCATGGACGTCTACTCGAAGCGATCGTGGTGCGTCCCGTTGAAGAGTAAATCCGGTCCGGCGTTCGTTGCGGCCTTCGAGGGCCTGCTGTCGTCGCCGCAACAATCGCCGAACGCCCTGCAGACCGACAAGGGGGCGGAGTTTCCAAAACAGGCCCCTTCAGAAGCTTTTGAAGGCGCGCGGCGTCCACCATTTCGTGACGCACAACGAGGAGACCAAAGCGAGTGTCGTGGAGCGATTCAATCGTACGCTGAAGACACGCATGTGGAGGTACTTCACGAAGCATCAGAAGCTGAGGTACGTGGAGCCGTTGCAGAACTTCGTGCGGTCGTACAACAACGCCTACAATCGAAGCATCGGTAGGACTCCAGCGAGCGTGAAAGCAGCGAATCAGGAGAGCGTGTGGCAGCGGCTGTACGGCAGCTTCGGCGGGTGTCGAAAAAGCAAGTTGAAACTGCGAGAGGGAGACCGCGTACGCATCAGCAAGGCGAAGGGGCGCTTCAAGAAGGGGTACATGACAAACTGGAGCGAAGAGCTCTTCACCGTCGTAGAATCGCATCCGTCTGACCCTCCCGTTTACCGAGTGATGGACGACGCCGGAACGATACTGGACGGCACCTTCTACGAACCGGAGCTACAAAAGGTAGTCGTCTCGAAGTATAAACTGTATCGGGTGGAGGCGGTTCTACAGAGGCGTCGTAGACGACGCGGTAAGGGTGAAGAGGTGCTCGTCAAATGGTCCGGCTATCCGGCCTCGTTTAACAGCTGGATCGACGCCAAGGCGCTGGTGGCCTATAAGGGATGACGACGACGCGTTGAATGCGACATTCGGGGTGCTGGAGACTGCACGAGGCGGGGCTGTGCAACGGCTATTCGATTTTTATAAGGGGATGGTGCTGTATTATAAGACCGTGGATTTCGAGACCGCAGATTACATATGTTCGTATAAGACGGACGACGACGACGACCCGTTGGCGAATGCGCTCCAGGGCGTTTGTGCGAGGAAGGACGGTGTGACCACGGACGGTGACCTACGACTACCGCCTCTTCCGCACTTGTCGATGCGACCGATGGTATCGACGACGACCGCAACGTCGGCGAACGCGCTATATGATGTTTCTGCGGCCACGTCGCGATAAAGGAAGGGCGCCGTATCGTCGGACGGCAGTCGCGTTATGAACACCGTCGAGACGACAGCAGCAGCCGCCGATGCAGCAGCCGAATTCCGTCGTCAACTCAGACGTGTTTGTCGAAGAACCCGCCGTCGACTCATGCATGTCTGTGGTTGCGCCTCCTCCTCCGTCACGACGCCGGCGACCGTTCCGTAGCGTCTTTGCGGCAACGAATGCCCTAAAGCCGAGATCATCTTCCTGTGGCAGATCGTCGTCCTGTACACGGTTATCGTCGTCAGTATATACAATCTAAAGCGCGGCCAGGGCGATTCCAACCTGCGGACGGCGCTACTGAGTAGCTGCCTCGGCTACCTACTACCGAGTCCGTCTATGTGACGCGATGGCGTCGTGTAACTTTTACCTAACGCTGCCGAGCAACGCTTCTATGAAGGCACACCCCGAAAACACGTTGACGCACTACACGACGAATCTAAAGCAGCGCGTCGACCTGTCGGGCCAGTGGGAATTCGGCCTGATGACGCTGCAGTACCCGCATACCTGGTACAACGTGAGAGCGGATGACGCGTACTTCTTACAGGCCTGCAAGTCGGGGGAGAAGGACCTGTTCGTCGCCTCAGACGGCATTCTGGTTTACCGGCAGGCTGTCATCCCTCACGGTTTTTACAACAGCTCCTACGAGTTGATGCACGCAATCAACGCCGCCCTGATGAAACTGAACACTGATAAGGTCAAATCCCGCTTGGAGTACAGTGCTGTTTCTAACCGGATGACGCTGCATCTTTCGCCGAGAATCGAATTTGTCATCCCCCCTCCGAGTGGCCTGACGACCGTACTATGCTTTGCGTCGCGCGAAATCGTGAGCCCCGATCGCCCGTCGAGAATTAACTACGACGACGACCCGAGCGTCTACATCGACACCTTGCCCGTCGCGTACACCTTCGAGTACGAGGGGGACTACACGGTGGCCATGAATCGGGGAGTCGACACCATGAACGTGTACACGGACATCGTGGAGCCGCTTATCGTCGGCGACGTATACGCCCCACTCCTCCGAGCCGTGCCCGTCTACGGGACGATCGGGAGCATCATATCGAATGTTTTCGACCGCGTTCTCCACGCGACGGCGCTTGTACCACACCGTCGGCATCTCCTGCGTGATCGCCCATAGGTAGAGGCCGTTTGCGTCGAAGCCGACAATCGATGGCAGGGCCGCGCCGAATCGTCGTACTCTTCGCGCCGGAGAGCTGTCACATCGGCCTCGTGATAGCGCGCGAAAAAGATCGAGGGGCCGCCGACGATCTGCGATTGTAGGAGCCGGCGCAGATCCTTGTTCGGTTCGTTGAAGAGCGTGAAGTGGAGCGTCGACGGCAGATCGTTGATCAGGTACAGCAGGGTCAGGCCCGGCTCGCTGATGGCGTCCTGAACATGTCGATGAGGCGCTGCCGATAGAAGGCGAACTGCTTGTCGACGGCCTCCGTGAAAGGCACCACGTCCTTATTGTTATACCACACGAGGTAGTCCCGCAGCGTCGTTATCTCTTCGTCGCGACATACCTTCGCGCAACCCTCGTACTCGGCGGCGGAGATGCCTTCGCGCTTCAGGTGGCTGTAGAAGGCCTCGCGCTGCGGCAGCTCGGTCTCATCCAGTTTTCGCAGGTCGTCGAGTTACTCGTAGGGAAAGTGATCCTTCGTCACCTCGCAGCCGTAGGCCTTCAGAAACCTATGGTAGCTGACGCCGGGGGCCAGGTAGTTGGTGATGTCCAGGAACTTGAGCGTCGCCGTCGTTAGACACATGAAGTTGTTCTGACGCTTGATCGTAAACGCCGATGAGACGCTCTGCGCCTCGCTGGTCATGAACAGGGGCGTCAGGTTTTTCTTGACGACGTTCAATTCGTACTTGCCCGAATTGAAGCCGAAGACGGGGAGGCGGCGCAAGTGCGTCCACAGGCGGTCGCCGAGCACCGTGTACGGGCTCTTATCGAGCGAAGCCTCCTTCTCCGTCGCGCGAGTTCGCCATTCGTCTTCGAGCGCGGCGATCGCCTCTAAGGTCGCGTCGAACGACGGTCGCAGAGGCGCACACGCCGCCTCGCTCATTGCCTCCAGGGCGTCGATCAGGCGCTTCGCGAGCTCGCCCGAATCACCGGACGTGAAGAAGCAGCGCGCCCTCTCGTGCCCGGGGACGTTCGAGGCGACGCTCACGCTGAGTATCTCGTGTCGCGCTATCCACCGACATTTGGCGCTGTCCGCCGGCAGGTCGCGATCGTCGAAGTAGCACTCGAAGTCGTACGTCGCCCTGTACGGGTAGTAGCGTAGGCGTTCGTCCACGTAGACGCCCTCGTCCTCCAGCTGTTGAAACACGGACGGCGCAGTCGATGGAGGGTCGGCCACAGCGCCTCTCCGCACTTACCGCATAGGTACGAGCGACAGAACAGCGACACGTCGGTTATGTAGGAATAGTGCGTCTCGCACAGATTGACGCTTATGGTAGTCGGGTAGCGGTGGAGGGAGCGGCGGACCACTTTAGCGGTGGCGCCCTCCTCCGTCAGTCGAAACACGGCATATTCGTTTCGAAGACCTTCTCTACCCGGTCGAGTTCGTTCAGCTGGACGCCGGCGAACGCGTAGTAGGGTTGGCCGCCGTCGGCGGCGCTGTAGTCGGCGTAGACCCTTAAGGCCGAGGTCGTCAAATCGTCTACGCGGAAGTCGGCGCCCCAATGCAGCGCCAGTCAGCGGAAGAGGCACAGGTTGTCGGTGTACGGTTGATTGTGGCGATCTTTCGCTAGGCCGATGAGCGCCTTGTTGTTGCGCAGGTAGTCGGGGAGTCGCTGCTGGCGCGCGCACCCGATAGGATGGTTGATGATGTCGTTGAGGAAGTACGTAACGTTCGTCATCAACTCGGCGATCCACCCCGAGTCGGGTCGCTGTGCGATCACGTACGGCAGAACGTAAAGCTGTCGGGCGGCGTCGAGGAAACGTTCGAACGACGCGGCGTCGGTAACGAGGACGGGCGACTCGAGATAGCGTCCGCAACAGTTACACGAAGAATGGTAGTACCTGAGTCGGCCCGTTTCCCTGTGACTCAGGATAAACCCGTACGATAAATTTTTCTTAAATATTCGAGTCTGCGCCTCGAACATCAGTCGTAGTCAGGCGTCGGGCGCGGACGTGTCCGAACAGCCGGACATATCGAAATTATATCTAGACTGGACGGTACCGCGCACTACAGACGTACGAATGCTCGATCAGTGTTCGCGAACGGCACGCCGTAGGTCGTCGTCGTCATCGCGCGGCGGCGGCGTACCGCAGACTCTTAAATGTCGCAACATATTGTCGCGCTTGGCGAACGATCGATTGCATTTCGGACACGCGTGATTACCGCCGCCGCCGCAGCTTTTCAGATGCCGCATCATATCGTAGCGACGGGCGAACGTTCGATCGCATTTAGGGCATGCGTGCATCGTCGGTGACAGCGGCGCGGAACGCACTTTCGTCCTAGTCGAGCCCGGAACGATATTAACTACGACGAATTACCGACACCGACTATAAGGCCGCGCGCAACGACCGCTAGGTGGTGGTGGTGGTGGCAGCCGCCATTTTCTGGACGGTGGGACGAAATTTTTCTAACGCGCCGCGCCGTTTGTTCGCAGCTAGGCAGCGAACATTCTTGATGGTTTGGCTCACCGCCCCGTCAGGTTGCAGCGCTACTGTTTGCACTGGGATAGCCGTCAGGTGGCAGCGCTGTCGACTACCCGGTCCGTTAGCAGGGGCTTACTGGGTATGTCTGGAAGGCAGTGTTTTTTTGGCGCTACTCTACAGTATGTTTGTTTGTTTCACTGGGATGACGGCGCGGCAGAGTCTGTCTTACCGCCCGTCGTCAGTTTGTAGTATCGAAGCGGTGGATGGCAGCGCGCTACCGTCAAGTTTGTTTGCACTGGGATAGCCGTCAGGTGGCAGCGCTGTCGACTACCCCGTCCGTTAGCAGGGGCTCGCTGGGTTTGTCAGGATGGCAGCGAATTGTTTTTGGCGCTACTCTACAGTTGTTTGTTACACTGGGATGACGGCGCAGCAGCGGAGGAGGAAGCTGTCTTACCACCTGTCGTCATTTCGTAGTATCGACGCGCTGGATGGCAGTGATTTGTTTGTACTGGGACGTCGTCAGTTTGTTTGTAATGGGATGATGGCGCAGAGGTGGACGTGTCGACAACAGGAGGCGGGCTTTTTTTTGTTTATACGTTTTATTAAGCATCATCATACATCACCACAGTAAAGCTTTATGCTACAGCGGATTATGGCGGTGTAAATAAACCGCGCTACTACATGTTACAGTAAGGTTTTATGCCACAGCGGAGTAATAAGGCTTTATGCCACAGCAGGGTAAATATGTCGGTGTAAATAAACCGCGCAATGTTCAATTCGGCACTGCTACAGCAGGATGCAAATATAATGTTCGGCAGCAACGACGCCACAGGTTAATGTTCATCGGTGTAAATAAACCGCGCAATTAATGTTCAATTCGGCACTGCTACAACAGGGTAATACATAATAAGGCTTTATGCGAGTGCAACTTAACCGCGCAATACGTTCAACAATTCGGTAGTATAAACGACGCCACAGGGTAATGTTCATCCTCACAGCATATTAGTCGGCGAGACACGCTCTTTTCAACAGATAATGCTGTACGGCCACTTCCAAGAGCGAACGATCAAACGGAGCCGTCCAGTCCGTGCCCATGAGCCAGTCGGTCACTTGGTGCACGAGTGCACCTTCCGAAAATCGATCGCCGCGCACGCATCGTTCTTCGAGCACCGCGATCAATCGAATAGCAGGTAACAACAACGTCTGCTGCAGAAAGCTGTCGATCTCCAATGAAGAAAAACACTCATTTATGGGCGCCACGTGTTCGTACACAAGCCTATGCCGTCGGCTCGGCTTCCTTCCTCGATAGCCGTACATGTGTACGAAGGGGCAGCCCTCCTCGGGTGGGCACTCACCGCATTCTTGACGTGCGCTTTCCATTACCCTTTCGCCGACTATTTCGCAGAAGGTGACCATGATGCATCTTTGCCGTCCGGCTTACGAATGGAGGACACTCCACTCCGAGTCGGCTTGGAGGGTGCCAACGATCACTGGCTTTTTGTCGCGGGCCCACGGTATAAAGTCGTCCGAAGACACAGACAACACGTCCAGACGTGGTGATGGCAGTGATGCTGTTGTTGTTGTCGGCACCATTTCGGATCTTCAGCGGTGTTCGAATGCCGATACATCGACGCTTCTGTCGCCAGGGAGACGCGAATCACGGTCGAAGGAGGAGGAGGAGGAATGGTCTACGTGTCTTCATCAGTGAGGAGCGGAAGAGTAGGCTGCGTTTCCGTTTTGGCGCGCTTCTCGGCGGGGGGCGAGCTCTCATCAACGATGCTTCGTAAATCAGCGGCGATTACAGCGTCCTACAGTAGCAACAAACCAAGCGTTAGTCATTCAAGGGTGAACATCGTGCGCCCGCACTTCATTTTCACTCGCTTTCTTGGACACGACCCTTACATCCCGGACAGTGTACGTGTCCAGAATTCCGCCCCATACGACCTTGTGCACGGTCACCTCCAGTACTGTACCGGTCAGGCTCGCTACAAAACTGTCGCGCAACTGCTCTGGAAACATGCTGGCCACGTAGTCGGCATCGAAATCGCCGATTGACGATATCGCTTCGTCAAATAGAGTAAGCCAGATACCAGCCTCAGCGTCGTCGTCGTCGACATCGTCGGCATGGCCTTCCAACAGGACGCGAACCGAAAAATACGTCTTCGGCTTCGCCTGCACGCCGTGTACTGCGCACACCATAGTACCGCTTCGAAGGCCTCATACTTTGCGCTTACAAGCGTGACAGCCGACGTACGTGCATTTATTTTTCCATGGAACACCAACGATTTTTACGGGTGTAGTAATCCTATACGTTTCATCCGAGGCCAACACAAACTCTTTCAGAGTTACCTTGGTCGGCTCGACCACACTCACCACTGCGTCGAGAGGAGAATTCAGCGTCCCCGACATAGTAGGCGCTGCGTCGAGAGCCGAATTCAGCGACCCCGTCATAGCGGTTGTTGAAGTGGCTTTCATTTCGCCGCAGGACGCCGCCGCGCCAGTCGGTACCTTCGAGTTCGCTTTCTTCGGGGCCTCTCCGTGAACAGGCGGCGGAATCATGATCAACTACAACGCTCTGCAACGGCAACAACACAACGTTACCACACCGACAATTCATGGGCGTTCTCCGCCCGACGCTATTTATAATAGCATCGCGCAAAGCTATGGTGCGCTTGCGCACGCGCGCCAGAAAACAGCCGATTCTTACAAGTTTACTAAAACTGAAAAAACTCTCGGTCAGTTTAGTGCACAAACAGAACGCCGCTTTTATTTTCTAATATAAGTTTACCATACGATTCTCCAGTTCCTACTTTGTATTATAGGCCGCTTAGTTTACGCGCATTTCACAATTTATTACAGTTTTAGGCACTTACAAACAGTTACATACGCGCCTTATATAACCAGTGACGTCAGACGCTTATGTAAGGCTACCGCGTACGTGTCTAGGCCGCTACACGTCACCGCGAAAACAACTGCGCAATTATTTTCTCACAATGGAGCAGAACGATCAACAACACTCTGCTGCTTCTGCTGCCAACCAGAAGACAGGTACGTTTTCCTAACTCACATAACGGCTTTCCTTCATATCACTACAAATTATCTTACTATAACTGCTTTCCTTCAACGTCACTAACTAACACTTTTTTTGTTTTATTTACAGACCACACGCGAACGCCAATGCCCCCGTCCCCCTCAACGACCGGGAGAAAGGTACGTTTCAACCTTCCTTACTCTCTTCACTCTATTTACAGACGCCTAATTACGGGCTTTGATTACTATAACTGCTCATTCCGGGCTTTGATTACTGTTCCACGTCACTAACTTACAGACGCCTCATTTCCTTCTTTACTCTCTTCACTCTATTTACAGACGCTTCATTACGGGCTTTGATTACTATAACTTTCTTTACAGACGCCTAATTAAGGGCTTTGATTACTATAACTGCTCATGATTAACTCACTCACAGACGCGTAATTACCTTCCACGTCATTTTTATTTACAGACGCCTAATTGCGGGGTTCGAAACCCTTCACGCTGGTCGGGGGCAAACCCTTATGATGCCTTCTAAGCGAAACGGATTCGTACCACCGCGCGGAATCCGCCCAACCGACCTCATCGTGCTAGATACGACCCCTCGTGGCAATGGACGGGGAATGCTATATTTAGGGCGACGACAACACGACAATAACGCATCATCCACCTAAACTTTTGTTTTACAGCTCATTCACACGCCACGTTAGTAGTAGATGTGTGTGTTTCACTCACCATAGATCAAAGGACATCAAAGGGAGGAGATAAGGAAATGATCAGCCGAGTACATTCTGCTCTACTGATAAAAAATAACATTGCTCTTACTAATCAAAAAAATTTGTTTGTAAACATTGGTTAACAAATCGAAACAAGTCTACTAATAATTTTTATTATTTTTATAAACAATGGTAGTCTACCTATAAAAACAAGACCACCCTAGTAGGAAGGAGTATGTAGTGCTGACCTCTTGTGGATGTGTATGTTGCTATGAAGAGGTCTAGTGTATGAAATTAGGTGTCACTTGTGTAGAGGTATATAGACCAGTGTTAGCGGTAGTCTCGCCTAAAGGAGATTGACAGACGATGGAGAGACACATGTACGAAATGGCCAGTCGTGTTTACGAAGCTGGAAACAAGGACACGACTATACGGTTCCGTGGAGCGGCCTCGATCATGTCGAATTTCTACACGTGTCGAGTTGAGGCGTACGGTGGGGTATTCAGATCGGTCGAGCACGCTTATGAGTTTAGAAAGGCGATGTTTAACGAAGACGAAGAAGGTGCGCAGTATATCAAAGAGGCGTGGTCGGCCTATATAGCGAAGCGAAGAAGTTACCTCATCAGGAAAACGAGAACGGGGGACGCGTGGGACGCCGTTAGGGTCGAATGTACGAGGGCGCTTTTAATGACCAAGTTTGGAGCGTCGAAAAAGTTGAGAGACTGCCTGTTGGCTAGCGGCGATGTCAAACTGGTGGAGTGGGTACCGTCGAAAGAGGGGTTTGGGGGGGGGGTGGTTACGGGGGTCAAGAAGGTCAAAATATGCTGGGAAAACTGTTGATGGAGGTGCGTGCCATATGTAGAAGAGACGAGAAAAAATAGTTCACTCTTCGGCCGGGCACCACTCGTCGCTACGGACACGTCGTTGAAGCACCCTTTTACGTGTATAGTAAACGGACCTACGGGGTGTGGGAAGACGACTTTCGTTACTCGTGTGCTGCGTTTTGCCTCGTCGATGATCGAACCGCCGCCGGAGAAAATCCTTTGGTGTTGTGGACAATGGCAACCCGGCTACGACTCTATGACGACCGACGTAGAATTCGTAGACAGCCTGCCCGAGCCGGAGAACCTCGATGCGAAAACTAGTCCACTCATCGTACTCGACGACCTTATGGAAGAAACGGACAGTCGGGTCACGAACTTATTCACTAAAAAAGTCACCACTGCAACGCGTCGGTCGTGCAGCTTCTACAGAACCTCTTCCCGAAAGGGAAAGAAAGCCGAACCATCAGTCTAAACGCTCAATATATGGTTCTGCTCAAGAGCCCCCGGGACGCTCGACAGGTGGGCCACCTAGCGAAGCAGATGTATCCGGGTAGAACTAAATATATGATGGAAGCATTCGAAGACGCCACGTCAGAACCCTACGGTTATGTCCTGGTGGATCTGAAACAGGAGACGCCAGAAATCGCGCGCCTGCGCACACAAATCTTTCCCGACGACGTCGTTCAGTATGTATACGCGCCGAGATTATAAAAGGAGGGGTAACGCGGCGCAACCGCCGTTATATATTGCAAGATGACAGAGCGCGTCAAGAGGCACATCATAGCCCTGCAGCTATTGCGTAGGTACAAGAAGAATACAGATTTGAGAAAAGCGGTAATCGCCCACGCGGATGCCGATCTCATCTGTGGTCTGTGCGACTGCGCGTACAACATTCTGAGGGGAAACGTGAAAATATCATAGAAACAGAAAAAAGTACTGATAAAATACAGGAACCATCTGCATTAGCTAGCGACGAAAAAAGTGCCCGTCAAACAGAAGCGCGCCATCTTGCAAACGGGGGCGGGCGGCTTTCAGACGACACTGCTAGCACCGTTGGCAAGCACCTTTCTGCCGCTCCTCAGACAGGCCATAGGTTGAATGCAGTACGCGAAGAAGATGGCGTTGGTAGACCCCAGGTTGGTGGAGCGTCTACTCCCGTTACTTTCCCAGCCGACCTCGACCACGTCACGTGTGATGAATAGCCTGGACGGCGACATCAAGTCCGTTCTCGAGAGTACGGATTTATCCGACCGAGAAAAGGTAGCTTCGTACAATCAACTACTGAGTCGGTACAATACCATGGAGACGTCTCGGGGAGCGCAACCGCTACGAGTGTCCGTGGTGAACGGAGATTCATCGACGACGACCGACCATCAGCCGCCGCCGCCGCCGCCGCCTCAGCCGACGGGACCGTCCGGTATAAAGAGCGAAATCGTAAAAAGCATTTCGAAGAATCTGAAAGAAAAGGCCCGCCTCCTGGTGGAGAAATTTAAAACTGACCCGCTGATTCGCTGGAACAACCGAGGGGAGTTCGTGTACGATGGCACCACGATAGAGGGAAGTAACATGGTAGATCTAGTGAACGATCTCATGAGAAAAAGGAAGAGGGCGACATCACCGGTCGGCTGGGTGGCGTTCGGAGGTGATCTGAGGCGGCTGAACGTACCCATGGAACTCGTCGGTAATCCCCGGCGTCGGGCGTACATACAACGCGCGCCGAAGCGAACGGCGAAGCCTCGCACTCGCTCGCTCGAACGCCCGTGGGTCACCTATTAAAGAGGTTGAAACGCCCGACCGGCTCAGAAGTCAGTATGCGACAAAGAACGGTAGTCGTCGTCGGCGTAGTCGCAGCAGCAGTTCTTTTCTCTTTACTTTTTATGTGTATTATATATAAACCGGTCAGAGAACCCATGGGAGCGGTGTGGTGCCCCGGTGCCGTCGTCGTACGCAACGAAACCTTCAACGGAACTCACTCCCTCAATACGACCTACTGAGGCGTACCTACTTCGATCCGAAGCGGGTGGGGAGTTACGCCGGCGTCGACGCGCTACACCGATCGAGTCTAGTACAGAAACCGTCCGTCAAGCGGTGGTTGACGGAGCAGGATGCCTATACCGTTCACAAACCGGTCAAACGACGCTTCAAGCGACGGCGCGTTATCGTGGGCGGACGAAACCAGCAGTGCCAAGCCGATCTCGTCGACTTAGGTAACATGAAAAAGCACAACGACGGGACGACGTTTCTATTGACGGCGATGTCAAACTGGTGGAGTGGGTACCGTCGAAAGAGGGGTTTTGGGGGGTGGTTACGGGGGTCAAGAAGGTCAAAATATGCTGGGAAAACTGTTGATGGAGGTGCGTGCCATATGTAGAAGAGACGTCTTCTCGAAGTTGGCGTGGTGCTTCCCGTTGAAGGGTAAAGCCGGTCAGGCGCTCGTTACGGCCGTCGGGGGCCTGCTGCAGCGGCAACAACCGCCGAACGCGCTGCAGATCGACAAGGGCACGGAGTTTCTCAACAGACCTTTTCAGAAACTCTTGAAGGCGCACGGCGTCCACCACTTCGTGACCCATAACGAAGAGACCAAAGCGAGTGTCGTAGAGCGATTCAATCTTACGCTGAAGACCCGCATATGGAGGTATTTCACGAAGCACCAGACGTTGAGGTACGTGGAGGCCTTGCCCGAACTCTTGCGGTCGTACAACAACGCCTACCATCGAAGCATCGGTAGTACACCGGCGAGCGTCGATGCCGAGAACCAGGAGAGCGTGTCGCAACGGCTTTTCGGCGGCGGGTGTCGGAAAAACAAACCAAAAATGCAAGAGGGGGACCGCGTACGTATCAGCAAGGTGAAGGGGCGTTTCAAGAAGGGGTACATCGCTAACTGGAGCGAAGAACTCTTCACCGTCGTAGAAGTGCACCCGTCCGACCCTCCCGTTTACCGATTGACGGACGACGCCAGAACGGTACTAGACGGTACCTTCTACGAACCGGAGCTACAAAAGGTAATCGTCTCGAAAGATAAACTATATCGGGTGGAGGAGGTTCTACAGAGACGTCGAAAAGGACGCGGTAAGGGTGATGAGGTGCTCGTCAAGTGTTCCGGCTATCCGTCCTCGTTCAACAGCTGGATCGACGCCAAGGCACTCGTGGATTATAAGGGATGACCTGGACGCGATCGATCGAAAAGTGTTGGAGGCTTGCCTCGTTTTATTATATGACGAAGGGAGGGTGAAGCTGTGTCGACAGAGCACCCAAAGGCGATCGTCGGCCTCGGCGGCCTCGCCGCCACCCCCGTCGACGAACGCGCTCCATGCCGACTCTGCGCGATAAAGGAAGGATGCCGTAGCGTCGGACGACAGTCGCGCTATGAACACCGGCGAGACGATATCACCACCACCATGTGGCGTCTCTGCGGTATCGAGTATCCCAAAGCCGAAATCGTCTTCCTGTGTGCGATCGTCGTCCTGTACACGGACATCTTGGTTAGCATATACAATCTGTCGCGCGGTCAGGGCGACTCCAATTTGCGGACGGCGCTGCTGAGTAGCTGCCTCGGTTACCTACTGCACAGTCCGTCTATGAGGCGCGATGGCGTCGTCCGATTTCTATCTGACGCTACCGAGTAACGCATCGATGAAAGCCCACCAAGACAATACACTATAACGCACTACATCACGACTCTACCGCACGGCATCGTTCTGGCGGGGCGCTTGGAATGCGGGCTGGTAGAGGTACCGTACCCGCACACCTGGAACAACGTGAGAGAAGAGGACGCCGTCTTCTATTTAGCCTGCGAAAAGGGAGAAGAAAACGTTTATCGGGCCACAGACGGTACCCTAATTTACTGCACCTGCACCATCCCTCACGGTTTCTACAACAACGCTCACGAGTTGACGGAAAAAATCAACGCGGCGCTAGAGAAGGCGAGCACCGCCAGGTTCAAGGCAAACATGCGCTACAGCCTGATCTCTAACCGCATGACGCTGCGTTTGTCGAAGGGCGTCGAATTTTCCATGCCACTCCAGAGTGCCCTGACGAGCATGCTCGGGTTCAGCTCGTGCGTTATAAAAAGTACCGAAATTCAGACGGGCGTACAGCTCGACCCGTGGACCACCTTCTTTCCCTGCGGTGAAGGCGCGTTCACCTTCGAGCGCGAGGCGGCGTCCACGGTGGATATGCATCAGGGACTCGACACGCTGTACGTATACACGGACATCGTCGAATCGCGCGTCGTCGGCGACGTTTTCGCCCCGCTACTCCGGTCCGTCCCCGTCCACGGCAAGCACGGGACCAGCGTCTCGAATACGTTCGATCGCGTACAATACGTCTCCCTACTGCGGAAACAATTCGTCACGATCGAAATAGATATAAGGGACGACCTTGGTCGCCCGATACCATTCGAGCAGGGAAAACTCGTGGCGACGCTTCACATCAGACGCTGTAAATCGAAGCTGTTTTGAAGATGGCGAAGGCGGCTTACGAGGACTACTACACCCGGGAGGTCGGCGGTAACCTCCCGGTATTCGTCGGTTCTAGACTGCAGCGAGGTCACGGCCTGGGGAACCTTTTCGGGAGCCTGTTTCGAAGCGCCATGCCGCTTATCAAGAGAGGGGCCTTGGCGCTGGGAAAGCGGGCTCTCAAGACGGGCGTACGCGTGGAGCGTGACGTCGTCGACGGGCAGAGTCTGAAACAGTCGGTGAAACGGCGCGCGAAAGAGGCGGGGGCCGACCTTCTGGACGGACTGCTGAATAAGCAGCAGGCGCCGAAACGACGACGACGTATAAAACCCCCGGGTAGATCGGCGATGTTTAGTAAGACGAAACGACCATGCAAGAAGCAGAAGCTTCCGAGGGACATATTTGACGAGTAGAATGGCGTTCGTCCATCGACAGTCGTGCGAGGGGGTAAAAAGCGAACTGGACCTGTTCAGCGTCCCGATGACGCAGAAGTGCATCGAGAGCGGCCAGTGGATCGATCATCAACCCCTGACGGCGCTCGATGCGGACGGCCCCATCGAGTTTCTAGTTCCGTGCTCGGGATACGACTATCTTGACCTGTCGAGCGTCAGACTGTACGTACGATTCAAAGTGATGAGGGGGGACGGCACGGACCTCCAAGACGGCGATCAGGTGGGCCCGGTCAATAACTTCCACCACTCGCTCTTCAGTCAAGTCGACGTGCCGCTGAACGGCACGTTCTTGACGCCTTCGACTAACACCTACGCGTATCGGGCCTACATCGAGACCCTGTTAAGCTGCGGCGCCGACGCTAAGAACACGCAGCTCGGGGGCTGTCTGTGGTGTAAAGTCACCGCCGGGCACATGGAGGAGCTCGCGGGCGCCAACGAGGGGTACACACGTCGCCACGCGCACATCCGGCGCTGTCGTGAGGTGGAGCTTTTCGGACGACTGCACACTGACGTGTTCATGCAAAATCGCTACCTAATGAACGGGGTCGACGTGAAACTCCGACTGGTGCGAAGCAAGGACGTTTTCGCGCTCGTGGCGGGGGGAAACGATCCCAAAATCGTGCTGCTGGAGGCCTTCCTGCAGGTGCGAAAAGCCAGGGTGAACGCGGACCTGCAGCTCGGTCATATCAATGCGCTGACGAAGGGCACGGCCAAGTACCCGCTACGCCGAGTCTACTGCAAGGTGTTTTCTATACCGCAGGGGACCATGTCTCACACCCATGAGAACGTCTGGTTGGGGGTAGTGCCGAAACGCGTGTTCCTGTGCCTGGTCGATAACGGGACCTACGTTAAAAACCCGTTCAACGCGAAGCACAACGGCATAAACTTCCTCGCGCTCTTCGTCGACGGACGCCAGGTGCCGAGCAAGCCGCTGCAGCCGTACTTCGCGAAGAACTACTACGTCATAAGCTATCTGAAACTCTTTGCGGCGACGGGGAAGGCGTACGAGGAAGAGGGCAACGACCTGACGCGCGCCGAGTTCTGGAGCGGCTACACCATCTTCGGCTTCGACCTGACGCCGGATTGCTGCGACGGTGACCATTTCAACGTCGTACGCAAGGGGGCGCTACGCGTGGAGATACTCTTGGCGGCGGCGCTACCACGGACGGTGAACGTCGTCGTGTACGGCGAGTTCGAGTCGGTGCTAGAGATCGACAGGAGCCGCAACGTCGTGTACGAGTACTGAGCATGGATACGTTTTAGCTAATGCGCCGCGTGGAGATCGATAAGTACACTAAAAACGTCGTCTTCGGCGTACTGCCTAAAGACGAGCTACGCCTACGGCGGGTCACCACCTACCCGGCGGCCTTCGTGTGCAACACCGACGGCGGCGGCGAGCCGGGCGAACACTGGGTCGCCGTCTACGTGGACGCTTACCGGCAAGACGAGTACTTCGACTCGTACGGACTACCGCCGCTGCACGTCGACTTCCGTACCTTCCTGCGCCGTAACTGCGACTCGTGGACGTACAACGACAAGAGGCTGCAGAGCGAGGTGTCTAACGTATGCGGACAATATTGCGTTACCTACCTGCTCCTCCGATGCCGCGGCATGCCGGTAAGCGGTTTCAAGGACCTACTCGGCCCCGATAGAGTGGCTAACGACTGTCTCGTATTCGACTAAAACCGAATTGAATGATGTATCTCTTCTCGGCTAATAGTAGTAAATAAAAAACGATGAAAACATTGATGGTCTTCACTTTTTTTATTAGTCCCTACCTACATACTAGGGAGGGTGTGGCCCCTAGATAGGGTACATACATACCCCTAAGGAGGGGGTGGCCCCTAGGTAGGATAGACGAGTTATACGAGTTAGGTAGACGAGTTATACGAGTAGGGCCTCCGTAGTGACCACGTCGTCGGGCACGCGACGCTTGGCGTAGAAGTAGCTCAACGCCGAGCGCTCCTGAATGTACGTCAAAACGGACGATTCCTTTACTTGAAAGCCGCGGTTCCAGCCCGCCCGCTCAGCTGACCCCGCAGCACGGCGAGGAACGTGTACTTATCGATGTCGTTCTGGCGCTTGCTCAGTCCCTTCGTGCTGTACTTATCGCTCGCCGCGCCGAAACAGTAGTACGTCTTAGTGCAGAGCGCAACTATACCGCGACCGGACCATTCCTCTTTCAAGAGACCCGGCGTTCTTTTATTGTACTTTCGACGGGCCGCGCAGCAGGCGGCGGGGGCCCACGAGTCGGCATTGCACGTACGCCTCCGCGTGCGCGTCGCAGCATTCCAACAAAAACCACTCGCCGCGGTGCCGGAAGTAACTTCGCGCTTGGCCGACTCCACGAGGTAGTCGAAGCACCGGCCCGCGAGGGCCATATACGCTGAATCGGTGTCCATCGCGCAGTACTGAAACAGGGGACGCGGTACGTAGGTGGCGATGAAGTCGTAATAAAACTGGAGTATGCGCAGCTTCGCGTACTGGTACACGAAGTAGCCGATCTGGGTGGGGAGGCCGTAAATGACGGTGCGCTTGTTCAGCGCCCCCTCGTAGAGGCGATCGGGGATGAAGACGTCGAGTTGTCGAAAGCGGCGATCGTTGATCAGCGTGGAGGGCCCGACGGCCGTGCAGAATTTGATGTCTCTGTGGAGGTCGACGCGCGTAATCGTTTTCCCGTAGCAACTGTTGCCTAGAAGTTTAAACGTCTCGGCGAGGATGACCTTGTCGGGGTCGGCGTCGTCCTCGCGTCGGGCGGCGGAGACCGTCTCGCCAAAGCGACGGAAGCACGGGACCGGGTCGTACTCGACGATCTCGTACACGCGGTCGATGACGAGTCCATGCTCCAGATACCACCGCAATAGCGGGGTGGCGAGGAGTATCTCGGTACCGAAAAAGCTCCCCACGAACGTTCGTTGAGGACGGCTCAGGAGCTCGAGCGTCTCGGCGTAGCGACGCATGAACGGGTTGAGAGCGTCGCGGTCGATGTAGGCGTTCTTGAAGACGGGCTGCATCTCGGCGAAGGCGGCGCGCCGCTCGTCCGGTACGGCGATGTCGCAGAGTACTAGGCCGATGAGGGTACCGTCGCGTACGGCCTCCAAGATCTGCGTCCGGGTGAGTTGGTCGCGGCGCGGTCGTCAAACGGGTGGCGGTCTCACCGCGCGCCACTGGCACTCCCACATCTCGACGACCGTGACGAAGCGGCGAAGGTAGGCCGTAGTGGCGACCGTCTCGGCGTACAGTTGGTGCATAGGTTTCACGTTGACGTCATTCGTCTCCTTACCCGTACACGGACAGCCGTGGTAGAAGCACCCTTGAAACTGGTACGCCGTCCGCGTTTCTCGACACCAACCTTCGACCCGGCACTTGCCCACGCGCTTCTCGCGCTCGTTGACCTGGTGTCGTATGGCCACCCCCGTCCGCTCGTCTTCCCACGTCAGTCACTCCACGGACATGCGGCCGTAGCGATGCACTCGTTCCGGTCGAAAGGCGTACTCCGCGCGTCGACGCGTGTACCACCCCGTCGGTATGTCTTGCGTGAGCGCCCATAGGTAGAGGCCGTTCGCATCATAGCCAACTATCGAGCGACAGGGGTGGGCCGACTCGCCGTACTCGGAGCGGCGTAGAACGGTCACGTCGACCTCGTGATGACGCGAGAAGATGATAGACGGACCTCCGACGATCTGAGATTGAAAGAGACGGTGAAGGTCCTTGTTCGCTTCGTTGAAGAGGGTGAAGTGTATCAGCGGCGGGAGACCGTTGAACAGGTAGAGGAGCGTCAGTCCCGGCACGCTGATAGCGGCTTTGAACATATCGATTCGTCGCTGCTGGTAGAAGAGGTACTGTTTGTGTACGGCCTCCAAGAACGGGGCAACATCCCGGTTGTTGTACCAGACGAGGAAGTCCCTCAGCGTCGTCATGCCTTCGTCGCGCCACACCTTCGCGCACCCATCGTACGCCTCGTCGGAGATCCCTTCGCATTTTAGGTGAGTGTAGAAGGCCTCCCGCGGCGGTAGTTCGACGTCGTCTAGTTTCTGCAGGTCGTCCAGGTACTCGTAGGGAAAGTGACACTTCGTCACCTCGCAACCGTACGCCTTCAGGAATTTGTCGTAGCTAAAACCGGGGCCCAGGTAGTTGGTGTTGTCCAGGAACTTGAGCGTCGCCGTACCTATACACATGAAGTTGTTTTGGCGTTTGATCGTGAAGGCCGACGACACGTCCCGGCCACCGTCACTCCCCATCAGAAGGGGGGAAAGATATTTCTTGACTACATTCAGGTCGTACCTGCCCGAGTTGAATCCGAGAACGGGGAGTTGGCGCAGGTAGGCCCACAGGCGCTCGGCGAGTACGGTGTACGGATTCTTGCCCGCCGACTCTTCTTTACACTTGAGGTCCCATTCGGTTTCGTACGCGCTGATCTCTTCGAAGGTAGGCTCGTACGAAGGTCGCAGCGCCGCGCATGCTGCCGCGCTCATCGCCTCCAGGGCGGCGAACAGGCGCCTCGCGAGCTCGTTCGATTCCCCGGTCGTGACGAAACACCGCGCCGTCTCGTGGCCGGGGACGTTCGACGCGACACTCACGATGAAAAGTTCGTGCCGGGCGAGCCACCGGCACTTGGGGCTGTCCGCCGGTAGGTCACGCGTGTCGAAATAGCATTCGAAGTCGAAAGTCGCCCTGTACGGGAAGTAGCGCAGAGAGTTGTCCATGTCGATGCCTTCGTCGGCCAGCTGCTGAAATACGGACGGATTCGGATGGTAGACCCCGCTTGGGTAGACCTGGCGGACGCCTCCCTCGCACGTCGCTTCGTGGCGCCTCAATAGGTAAGCGGTTCGCCACAGCGCGTCGCCGAACTTACCGCATCGGTACGAATGACAGAACAGCGAAACGTCCTGTATGTACGAAAAGTGTGTGTCATAAACGTTAACGCTCATAGTCGTGGGATAGCGATAGGTCGACCGACGGACCAGTTCGGCGATCATGTTCCCGGGTTCCGACTCCTCCACCAGTCGATAGACGATCACGTTGGTTTTAAAGACCGTCTCCACCCGATCGAGCGCCGTCAGAGGAACGCCGGCGAACTCGTCGGCGCTCGTCCCCGCGGCGGCGTAGTCCGCGAAAAGCTTTAAGGTCGGGACTCTCAAAGTGGTTACGTCAGCGTCCCTATGGAGCGCCAGACAGCGGAAGAGGCACAGATTGTCGGTGTAGGGCCTACTGTGTGTATCTTTTTCTAGAGCGATAACCGCCTTGCTGGTGCTTAGGTAGGCGGGAAGACGCCTGTCGAGACAACTGACAGGATGGTGTTTGATGGTGTTGAGAAAGATGGTCGCGTTAGTCACCAACTCGGCCGTCCACCCCGAGTCGGGTCTCTGCGCTACGATGTACTGTAGAACGTCGGGTTGACGGACGCGCTCGAGAAAGCGTTCGAAAGAGCGACTACTGGTAATCAGAGCGGGGGAGTCGAGGTAGCGGACGCAGCAGTTACTCGACGAATGAAAGTATCGGTAACGCCCCTTCTCCTTATGTCTGAGAATAAACCCAAAACTTAAGTTAATTTTAAAGGCGCGCGTCTCTTCCTTGAATATCAGTCGTAGTCGCGACTCGAGCGTTCGCGTGTTCAAGTCAATCAGGTGAAAGTTATACCTCGACTGTACAGGGCCGGACGCCGTGGACGTGCGTATGCTCGACCAGTGTTCGTGAACGACCCGCTGTAACGCTTCCGACACCGCCATCTCAGGGGCGGCTTCTTCTTCTTCTTCTTTAGGGGGGCTACGTTGCGCCGCTCTCATAAGTCTCAGCATAGTAATACGTTGGCCGTAGGTCTCTCCGCAGGTCGGACATTCGTGAGTGGCCCGCGGTTCGCATGTCTTCGCCTTCATATGCCTCGTTACACCGCTACGGTAGACGTAGGCACGTTCACAATTCGGGCGTTTGTAGCGCTTGCACGCGTGCGCCACTAGAGGGTGGTCGACGACAAGACCGCATATAGGGTAAACCGCCATGAGGTGGCAGCAATGTCAGTCAGTCAGTCAGTCAGTCAGGGAGGCTCTGCAGTGAGCGCGTCTATCCCGTTCAAACCCGCTAACGTTATTAACGTCGTCGGACTTCGACTACCGCCTATATGGCGATGACGACTCGCGTAGCGGCGTTGTTAGAAACTAGGGGTTGAAAGAGTGCTCGGCGCGGCGTTGACTATTAAGCGCTGCCTGATTGAACGTCGGTTTGCCGACTGCGATTGTACGGCTGTTGATTGTTTAGGTGAGGGCCGCTCATAGCGGTGATTGACAGGGGTTCGCCGAGGGGTGTACGGTGCGTGCGGAATGCGGGCGTTTTCAATTATTGGAAGGTAGGCAGGGTTAGCCAATTTTGTTGCTGTTTGGCAGGGTTCGCCAATTTTGTTGCTGTTTGGTGATTGTTCGGGAGGCGGGCGTTTTGGTGAATGGGTGGCTGTTCGGTAATAACGGAGGCCTTTCATACGGTTTTAACATTTTTATTAAGCGTAAATACAGATCGAAATCGAAATTTCAACACTACAGCAGGCAGTTCGTTTTCGTTCGTTGCTACTAGTTATTTGTTCATTTTCACTACAGCAGGCAGTTCGTTTACTACTATTTGTTCGGTTTTCATAGCAGGCGCTACTTCCAGCAACAACGACTCCTCAGATATTTTACCACAGCTATCTCCAGGGCTGCGTTGTGTTCGCTGACCAGCCAGTTGGTCAGGGACCAGTCGATGACGTTCTTCATGAACGTCCCCTCCTCGAAACGATCCGGCAACCAAGTCTGGTCGCATAGCAGTAGCATCAGCCTTACCGCACTCGCCACGAGCGGCCGACCCATGAAATCATTCAGTACAAACTGAAAATGTCGCTCGCACATGACTTTCGCACTTTCTCGACAACCGAACATATGCGCCACGGGACCGTATATCAGTGAGGGGGCGCATCCCTTACACTCGCGGCGCGCGCGGGCCAGTACGGCCTCGCCGATAGACTCGGCAAGCGCTCGCAGCATTGCACTTTTCAGCGAGTCGGGTGCTACCGCGGGGGCGGGTGAGGACGGCGACGACATCAGTGACGGTGGCTCACCATCGCTCGATGAGATTGACACGACGTCCGGGGGACCGTACGTCGGCAAGGGCTTTATGGTCGTGTACATACGCGATGTCTCGCCGATCGAGTCCACTTTCACGCGCTTGAAGGGCGGCCTCGGCCTCCACGCCGTCGGGTACCGAGCACGTAACCTCCCACGGGGTACCCGTCGGCAGCGCCTGGTCCAGGGGGTCCGATGCACACTCGAGGGATGATCTCAGGGAGTCCGCCACTATGTCGTCCAACACCAGATCGCGGGCAAGGGCTCCAGCGTCCTACAGCACAAGCAAAGCGCACTTTATTCAATCAGCTACTCGACCTTCGGGGGGACAATCGTCACACTTCGCACAGTGTACAAGGCCATTTCCCCCCACAATGTCTTACGTATAGCGACATTCATGACCGTTCCCACGATCTCCTGTATAGTATCACGTAGTTTTTCAGGGGGCATAGGCGCTACATAGGCGGTCTCGTAGGTCACGAGACCCGACATGACGTAGTCAAACAACGTAACCCACATTTCGGGGTCCGTCGTACCGACTTCCGTCAGCATGGCGCGCACCGAGAAATATTGTCTCGGATTATTCCCCGCGCCGTGCGACATGCATTTCAGGACGCCGTCTCTCATACGGGTCAGCTTGTGTCGGCACTCCGGGCACCCCGCGTACGTGCACTTCGCCCTCCAAGCTACGGCGCCGATCCTGACAGAGGTCGACACGATATACACTCCGTCGTCTTCGGCGGCCAGGAGGTCTTTGAAACTCACCGTGGGCGGCTCGTAGGTCGACGCGGGCGTTGCCGCATCGGAGTCGGCGGCCCTAGCCGGCGTTGGCGATACAAGGGCGCCTGCAGAACCCCCACTGCACTCACGCGCCGTTGACGAGGGCGCCGCAGACGATTCGCTGAGCACGCGCGCCGGAGGGGTCACAGCAGCAGCAGCAGCTTCCTCACGGTCCGCAGCAACGACAGACGCAATAGCCTTCAAAGTAGCGTTCTCTATCGGTAATTTAGGAGTCGGATTCTTCTTCTTCCTCAGACCCGGCATTTTGGTACCTTGAGCAGCCGCCATAGCAGTTCCGTCTGTAAGAGCGCAGAGATAACTACGCTAACAGCAGCACACCAAAAACGAGTGAATACAGACTCGGTCTCAGCCTGCTTATTTATAGGGGAGCGTTCATGCCCTCGAACACGTACACCGCGCGGCAAGCGAGTTGAGCAAGGTTATTGAAAAAGAAAAAAGTTACAGGTCGCTTCAGTACACTCGCTTTTAGTTCGCCTTTACAGATTGTTTTTTCTCGAAAATAACCTTCCCTACGAGTCTCTAGTCG
Source organism: Paraescarpia echinospica (assembly GCA_020002185.1). Classification (NCBI taxonomy): domain Eukaryota; kingdom Metazoa; phylum Annelida; class Polychaeta; order Sabellida; family Siboglinidae; genus Paraescarpia; species Paraescarpia echinospica. The sequence continues at coordinate 22,858,384 of CM034544.1, forward strand.
GTATTTTACAATGTACTCCGTTCATTTCATACATTGTGATTTACTAGACACGGTTTTTAATATTGCGCAATCCTTTCGTTATATTGCGCAATACTGTCGTTAAGTGCCTACGTGCACGACGGCAGGCCTACATAAGCCGCGTATAGGGCGCGTTGAAAACAGCGCGCATTTCGTTACACAGCCACCATGAGTACAGAACCTACTTACGAGGAGCAGTTAAGACTCGCGCGACGCGAACTCGCCTGGTACGTTACATATTATAAATATAACTTACGTACTATTTTCTTGTAACTTAATATTAATATTTTTTTTTTTTCCCCTCGTTAATCACCGATATTTCCTACGTTGACAGGCACCACTATTTAGCAAGACGGGGTCTCCCTCTGAATTGGAAGGGGTTCGGAACACCGCTACCTCCCGGGTCCGCGTCAACGGAGGTAGAGAAGACAGACGCTGGCGCCTCGCCTCCCCCACGCCCTCCGTAATCGTCCCGCAGCCCGTGCCAGCGGGTCCGAAGCTTGGCACCGTGGTCGCCCCTCAGCCCCGCGTGGTCACGGCGCCGCAGCCCGCCTTCAGGACTCGGCCGCTGGATCGTGGTCGGGCCGCGCTACTCGACCTGCTGCCTATGACAACCCGACCAACGCCTCCTGGATGGCGTTCCGCGACGGGCCGCGGTGGGGTCGTTGACCTGACGACAACAATGACAACACGGGCGTGGTCGGGCTTGTCACCTCGACATTGACTCTCCGTATAACATAAAAGCCAGTCATTGATGTATTAATAAAATACATAAAACCGCACCCCGTCTCCTTCCTTGTAGTAGTCACCGCCTATATTCCACTATCCAACGAGGAAATACCGGCGCTTTACCACCAGAGAGATGAATGAATAAGCCTTCAGCTTACATGCTAGCGCACTGCTAGTAAAACGTATTAATAAAAATAAATTACACCCCGTCTCCTTCCTTGTAGTAATCACCGCCTATATTCCACTATCCAACGCTTGCTGGCGAGGTAATAACCACTACCAGCGCTTTACCACCAGTGTCCCAGACAGGCGATATATTCTATGAATAAACCTTCAGCTTACGCAATGCTAGCGCACTGCTAGTAAAACGCCTGGTTGATGCTTACTTTCGCTTTACTAGTATGCCAGAACGCGTCTAATATAAAACGCCTGCTTGCGGTACATTTCCTAGCCACCCAGTGTCCCAGACAGACACACCATCAGTCGATATTAATAGCTACCGCGCCGGCTCCTGTCTACAGGCGTACTTTGGTCTTCAACGGACCCGTCGCAGATAGTCTACAGCGGCTCGTTGCTAGGGTTACCCCACTGCTGTTAATCATAGCTGCTAGCGTCGTCGTGTTGTGAAATAATACACCAACTACATACCGCATTAGGGCCCTTGTCAAAAACATCTAGGTATTCTTTCTTATACAAGTTTATTAATTAATAATACACCAACTACATACCGCATTAGGGCCCTTGTCACATGTAGATATTCACCCTTGTCAAAAAAAAACCTAGTTAGTCTTTATTACACTAGTTTATTTAAATTTTATGCACACGAAGTCAGCCTCATACTCCATCCTACTTTGGTGGTCTTGTTTTTATAGGTAGGCTACCATTGTTTATTTAAAAAAAAATTATTAGTAGACTTGTTTTGATTTGTTTTATCAATGTTTACAAACAATTTTTTTTATTAGTAGGAGCAATATTATTTTTTATAAGTAGAGCAGAATGTACGAGGCTGATCATTTCCTTATCTCCTTCCTTTGATGTCCTTTGATCTATGGTGAGTGAAACGAACCTAAATACTACTACCACTGGACATGATGTGTGACGATGTCACGACACCGGTATCATCTGACACACCTCTCCAGATGACATGTGACGACGACGACGATGTCGACGTCACCATCTCGGCGTTGGAGTATGCAGCCCTCCGAAACGACACGTCGACGCTCGACCTAGGCCCCGACGATCATATCATCTGGTCATAAACGTATACCACTCTTCCTTGGGGATATGCAGCACCGTTCGAAGGTGTACGGAACAACGAGAGAGATATAGAACGGTTAGCCGGTGTCGTACTGACGACCAGACCATCATATACTGTAAAAGATTCTGTATGCCTTATATGCCAGGAAGTAGCGCGTAATATAATCAGCGACGAACACTCCGTAACCATCTGCAGTAGTATGTTGTGTTTGATGATATAACATTGGTAGGCAGTGACATAAAAGAGGAAATGCGCCCTTATGTAGCCATCTGCAGTAGTATGTTGTGTTTGATGATATAACATTGGTAGGCAGTGACATAAAAGAGGAAATGCGCCCTTACGTCAGTTGGGGTTATAGGCGCCTCTATATGACACACGTACAAGAGTAGATTAGTCGGATATCATCAACATTAATGACCTCATGCCGACAAACCCTTTGATATTCGCTTTGATCTTTGCCGACTTTCCTTTGATCTTCACAGTTGACCCGTAGTCTGAGCAACGCCATAACTACTAGCGTATGCTGCAGCCGGCGCCGGCACAACACGGAGAATGTTAACCTATGATCTGTACAGCGCATGCTGCAGCCGGCGGCTTAGTTGCACTAACCGGAGAACTTCATATAGGTGGACGGAATTGCACAGGAACATAAAATAAATAAAAATGTTTACAAACAAACAATACAGTGTGTTTATTTCAGCGCAAACGTCACTACCTCATAACCACACATATAAACATAACCACGCACATAACCATACGCATTATCGATTGATTATCGATGATTAATTATTGATTGTTGATTGATTATCGATTATCGCTAGATGCGCTACAGATTATCGATTATCTATTACCTAATGATTATCGATTATCTTTATCGATTATCTCACTATAGGCGATACTGTGTACTTTGTGTTTGCGCCTAGTCACTAGTGGTCAGCACTACTTAAATGAAAACGAGGCTGGCGCCACGACAATTAAAAGGTCAAATTCAGCACCTTGTTAAAACAGGAAGACGCGCCGTAAAAATAGATTACTGCATCCGGGAAGTGTCTTATCGCTAACGCCCGCCTACAGGAACCATTGTCTATATCCCGCACGATTTCGATGACTGGACCGTTTCTTTTTGTATATAAACCTAGCCTAAATCGAGTAGGACATAACACTATCGCTCTCCATCGGTCGAAAAGCTTCAAGCATTCCTCCTGAGACACCAACAAGATGGCGACTGCTAACTCCAGTGCAACCTCCGAGTCGATCGACCTAACAACCCTCGAAACAGTGAGTGATGGTTTCTATGCATTTGATCGTCCTCTAACTATTGTAACATGCGCTCTGACTCCGAAATATGTATGTTATCCATCGTGTCGTATCTGTAGCCGCAAAGTTCTCGTCGAACTGAAAGGACACCACATCGTCACTGCATGCCCGGTTCATGGACGACAGAAGGGGTGTCTTGTATATAAATACTGTATGGGCATCCTGTTGAGTGATCAAAAAGGCACTGAACTGTGGGTCATGGCTTTTGATGCCATAGCCCGGCGGGCTATAGGCAATTTGTCGGCCAATGACTATGTCACTGAAAACAAACGAAGACCGTCATCGGGTGTTGAACGTCCTACCCGGTAAACAGGAAAGGGTGACTATCAGAAAGTCATCAAAAGGGGGACACGTGAACTACTCCGTGACAGTACTGGAAGTTATTCAACAGTAAGTCCAGCAAGGTGTTTTGTGACCGGAAATGACCATTCTGTAATTCCCTATGTTGTAGTCGTTATCGTCGTCGTCGTTTGAACGCGTGTCCACCTGGATGGACAATACGCAGGAAGCGAAATCTATACCACCAGTCGAAGGGTCCCAAACCATCAAACGACATCTGAGTTATTCAGACAGCGATGACGAGGCAAGAGTGCTTTTATGTGGGTCATGGACATGGTCTAACGATGATGATGATGTTGTTGTCGGCTGTTGATTTACAGGAGAGAGTAGCGAAGATCAATGCCATCCAAAAGCGCACAGAGAAAATGATAGACGACGATAGTAGTATACGCGTGCCGTACGTCCACGTCCAAAAAGGTCATGCACTGAGATCAAAGGAACATCAAAGGATTTTGAACCCGACCTAATTTTTTTCGACTTTTGGATACCTACTTTGAAAAAATACATCAAAGGATTCGGCATTTTTTTCGACTTTTGGATACCACTAATAAAAAGCCTAATGACTACTAATTACTCCACCTTTGACCTTCCCTGTAATGGATACCCCTTAGATACGGAACGAGGGACGTCATTACGCTGTCGAATACAATTACCCACATTTCATCCTCCTCTTCAGGCCCATCCTTTTTCATCATCCGCATCGAAAAATAATATTTCGACTCGGCCTGGATACCGTGCGAATGACACATCATAGTGCCGTCCGCGGTCGGGTGTACCTTGCGCCGGCATCGTGTGCACCCCTCGTACGTGCATTTATCCCGCCAAGCAATCGCTTCGATATTGACGGGCATCTTTATTTTATACGCGCCGTCTACGACTTCATGTAGCGTCCTCACAGTCTCCGTTGAGGGGAGCAAAACCACAGCGCCTCTCTCAGGCGGTGTGCATCTTGCCGCCGACGGCCCGTGGGCGCCCGACGAGGTGCCCTGCGTCGGCCCGTGTTCCGGCTCTGTCGCGCCAGCCTGCTCGCTCCGTGCTGGCGCCGTGCCAGCCGAAAGCGCCCGATCAGTCGCCGCGACGGACGACGATGAAGCCGCTGCTGCAGGAATCGAGGCGGATCGACCGACGCAGACCGGTGTAAAGGTTTTCTTTCTCGACCGCTTTCGTGGGACGCCCTCCTCTGCCAAGACGAAATCTGAATAACTCGAACAACAGCGACAATACAGACACGCGCTCTGCCTATCCTTTGATACAGGCGCAATAAAGGTGCGCGCGTGCGCCTGATCACGCGCGCCACACGACAGTCGATTCCACCAAGGACATTGTAAATAAAAAAAAGTGAACGGTCATGTCGGTGCATGTGCCCTAAATCGCCTCTTTAGAACAAATTTTTCTAATACAACAACACCACGCGATTCCTGACCCCCGATTTGTCTTATACAACGCTTACTTTCACACATTTAGAGTTTCATTAGACGATTTTTAAACATCACGCAAAACGACCGGTTACGTCTTACGTAAGGGTGCGCGTGACGCCCCTCGATGCGTCATCGGCCTTTTGCGCGCGAAACGCATACCATTTGCAGACGGTAATTGGTAAACAACATACCATTCGCGGAGCGCGCTATGGCAGAACGAATAGATTCTAGCGAAACCGTACCACGGAAGGCGGACCTCCAACATTGCGAAAGGTACGTCACACTCTTTAAACAAACATTCACTCAACTATAAATATATATTCGCATTCGACGCATCCTCCGCCTTATGCTCGAAAGGGCGCGAGCAAAGACGCCGCCTATAGAAAGAGCGCGACCAAAGACGCCGCCCCCTTTGCAGCCAAGGCACCCCGGACGGCTTACAGCGGCTGTGAGCGGCATCGTGCGTGGACCCGGCCCCAAAGAGTGGCGGACCCGGCGCGACTCGGACACGGACCCGTGGTCAACTCCTATCCCACCGGGGTTACCACCGCGTTGCGGGTTTTGCCTGCCGCCTGCCTCCTCCCCTATCCCACCGGGGTTTTCAAACGAGGCGGACGAAAACTGGACATAAACTATATAGAGATATATAAGGCCATTTGCCTGTTTTCGATGCGTGTAACTTCACCATTAAATATTATAATAGGCCACGAGTCTTTTGCTTTCCGGCCGCGCGCAGGCACTGAATAAACGGTGCGCCAACTAGGCGACGCTAAAACAGCCTTGTTTATAAACGTACACAAACCCAGCTCCATGCCACAGCCTACTAGAAAACGTCACGACGGATCAGGAACGGGGCCGAAATTGTTTACAGCAGCGCGCGGACCTTAGAGCGCCGTCAGTATCGTATTTCAACAAGGCAAGTCTATGGATTCTACCGCGGCTTATTTAAACTATATTACATCTTGCATCTACCGCGGCCTATTTAAACTACTATATAGTCGTACGAACTTGCCTGCCTGATTTCTACCACGGATTATTTAAACTATAATAATTCCCACATCTATTTAAATTACTACATAGTCGGACGAACTCGCCTGCCTCGTTTCTACCGCAGCTTATTTAAACTATAATGATCAGTGTTCCTACACCCTACGCGGCACTAGCTAGGCGGATTTAAAACAGCCTTGTTTACTATAGCGCACAACGGCCGCTCTACGCTGTCAATACAGACTCACCACCAAGCAGGACATAAGAACCGCACCGTATCATATTACATCAACACAGGTCTACAGCGGTTTAACGGCATAGCATAGGAGTTCCATACAGTGGCCTATTTAAACTATAATACTTCCTGCATCTACCGCAGCCTATTTAAACTACTACATAGTCGGACGAACTTGCCTGCTTCATTTATACCACGGCTTATTTAAACTATAATAATTCCCACATCTACCGCGGCCTATTTAAACAACTACATAGTCGGACGAACTTGCCTGCTTCGTTTCTACCGCAGCTTATTTAAACTATAATAATCAGTGTTCCTACACCCTACGCGGCACTAGCTAGGCGGATTTAAAACAGCCTTGCCTACTATGGCGCACAACGGCCGCTCTACGCTGTCAATACAGTCTAACGGCGCGACTCACGACCAAGCAGGACTTTAGAACAACACCGTATCATATTACATCAACACAGGTCTACAGACGGCATAGGAGTTCCATACAGCGACTGCTATGCGTGTGGCTATGTACTGATTTTATCCACACCTTCGTTCTGCGTAAGTACCGACCCTGGGAACTTCCATAAATCTATTTCACGATACGTAACAAAATCACTAGAAAATAGAAAAAAAGCATACATTCACACACGCTAGGGTAATTAAGAGTAATTAATGGTAAACGAACTTGCCTGCTTTATTTCTACCACGGCTTATTTAAACTATAATAATTTCAAAGGGGGCGTAAACACGTCTGGCCCAGCGTATCACAGCAACGGCCAGTCAATCACAACAGCCAAGCCACTAGCAGCCAAGCAACGGCCTGTCAATCAAAACAGCCAAGCCACTAGCAGCCAAGCAACGGCCTGTCAATCAAAGGGGGATGAAAGGTGTATCCATTACAGGGAAGGTCAAAGGTGGAGTAATTAGTAGTCATTAAGCTTTTTATTAGTGGTATCCAAAAGTCGAAAAAAGTGACGAATCCTTTGATATAATTTTTTTAAGTAGGTATCCAAAAGTCGAAAAAAATGAGGTCGGGTTCAAAATCCTTTGATGTTCCTTTGATCTCAGTGCATGACCTTTTTGGACGTGGACTTACAGCCCGCGTATACTATTGACGATGTATTTATAGCGACTATCTCCAACGCCTGCGTGCGCTACGTATCCAAAGCACTGTGTCGCCGCTAAGAACGCGTTCACAAGTCACTGTACAGCCTGGATCATTCCAAGATCCTGAATTGTCTGCGTGAGGTAGTGTTCGATATCGCGAATGCAACGTATACACCGGGGTGGGGCGAGTATACCATCCAACGAGTTAAAGATAGTCTGCGTACGCGAGTTATATCCTTGCTGAATGAACCGGAGGACGCGACCGTGTGGTCGATGAGAGGTAGCCACAAAAAAGAAGAGCTCACGGAGGAAATGGAGGACTTGGACCTGTTGATCACAACCGCAGCCGACGCCTGTATTCGTTTCGTAGTCAACAAACTGTATCGTACGTTTGAAGACGAAGAAAACGACACTTTAAAGTGGGCAGTGAGACATATGAGGTGTTCAGCGGATTTTCCGGAGTGGGCACGTGATACTGTACCACGTGTCCAAGTCATCCTGCCAGTTGTGGGATAACACTGGCGTCTGAAGTTGACGAGAACTAAAACAAAACTGTCACGTGTACTCACTATGTAATCTTGTTCTTATTCTGTTTAACAGGACGATGGTGTCGACCCTAGTGGCGAATTAGGACGTATACGACACTACTATATGGACTCGGACGTTAGGTGGGCGCCAAAGAAATAAAAGGTCCCGCGACGACCCCGTGTCGGCGTACCATTACGCCGCCGCCTCCTGATGTCATTACACGAGCGGCGGCATACGTCATGTCAAGCGTCGTCACGTCCTCACAAGACTTCGCCAACACTAGACATGTCTTGTGACAATGTCACGTCACCTACAGCATCATCATCATCTGACATCCCTCTACGACGACGACGATGTCACCTCATCGGAGTTCGAAGCCCTCCGGAACGACAGGTCGACATTCCCTCTATGCCCCGACTGACATATTATATGGGCTAGTTTTCTTGATTGCATGGCTTTTGGTTATGGAGAACCAATTGAATCCCTGCGGGACTTAGAGCGAGACATAGGATGCTTATATAATGTTCAATACGCGTCCACACTGCGTACTCTGAAAGAGTCCGTATGCCACTGCTGCCTTGAACTCGCAAGAAACATTATCCGTGGCGAACACGTTGAGTCCGTGGCCTCTACACTTCGTAGAGAACTGTATAATCATGTTGTGTTTGATGAAGATGCTATGTAGTTGTAAAATAGAAGGTGGTGACAAAGAGGAAATGCGCCCCTACGTTAGTTGGGGTAAGTGGCACCTCGAATTGCCACAGTAACCTTATACGTACTTATCGGTATATTAGTTGCATAGTAGTAGTATTAGTAGTAGTAGTATAGTTTTCGATTTGAATATTGTAATTGTTAGTATCGTAGAAATAAAGGTACATGTAATCCCGTTCTCGGTCGTCCGTTGTTCTTTCATGTCGAAGAGTGACTTTGCGGTATACGGTGCACACGCACGCACGCACACATGCACACACGTGTATAGTTATCGGTTTATACGTAGACACATTGACGTCACATAGTGTCCGATATATAGAAATAGGCAACGTTTACACGACGTCACATAATGTCTGATATATAGAAATAGGCAATGATCCTTCTTCTTTCAGTTGTAGGTAGATACAGCACCATGAAGAAACACGCTTGCCGGCACTGCGGTATCGTCAGCGATACATACAACGACTTACAACGTCACATACATCTGTTCATTCACCACCGTTGGTCCAGTCACCACGAGTCGACGACGATCATGTCTACACTAAAGCAACGTCGCGAGTGGCACCATCTGGTGAATCAAAAAGAACCACGCACCGACGTCAGGTATGTACAAGGGAGTTCACGAGACGATACACCTTGTTATGTCACATGAAGACGTCATGTGGTAGGGTACCCGCGCAGAAAAACGATACGCACCGCTGCGAGAGTTGCGCATGTGAATTCGCAAGACGTGACCACTTGTTACATCATATCAATACGGTATGTAGCAGACGAGAAGAGGTGAGGAAGCCACCCAAGCGAGCGAGAAGCGAAGAGCGACCACGCGCAAGACACGACGACGCCGACTTACTTAGTATTATACACCGTTTATTTTACGCGCTTAACTATTAATTAAGTCTTTATGCACTTACGTAACCAGCCCTGACAGAGGCGAAATAGTAGGTGACGCCCCCTGACGGAGTATAGAAAGGCCCTGTCCCTAGCGGTTAAATGGTATGGAGGGTGTGTCTGTCTGACTGTCTATTTAACACCGGAAGCTATGACGTAATTGTTTCTGTCGTGTTGTAGACGGTCCCTTGGTAAACGACGACGCCCCAGGCGACACCATCGGGTTACGACTCCATTCCGTTGTCGCAGGGGACACCCGAGCGTGGAGTGAAACGTCGCCTGACCTTCACCGATGATGATGATGACGATGTTGATGAGGCAAGTGTCATCTCTGTGGGGTCATGTTCGTGGTCTAGTGATCAAGATGATGATGTTGCTAATGATGGTGATTGTGATACTGATTGGTATGATGATGATGAAGAGGTCCGGAGGCGTAGTGAATTACAGAAGTCGGTAGAGAAGGTGAATGCCATTCAGAAGCGCACGGACCAAATTATAGATGATGATCTATTTATGGCCACTCTAACCGCCGCCTGCGTGCGCCAGGCAGCCGACGGACTGTGTCGCCGCTATGCGGGCGTTCACGTTGCCCTGTACAGTGTGGATCGCTCACGTATATTTGATAGTTTCCGTATGGTAGTGTCCGAGCTGGTATGCGTAGTGCGCACACCGTGGTTTGTTCGTGATATTATATCACGGGTGAAAGCGAGTCTACATAGTCGTGGTATACACGTGACGGATGAGAAGGAAGACGGGGAGGCGAAACAACAAGACAACACGGAGGAGGAGGAAAGGCAGGTCTGGTACGCTGAGCTGCGCGCAGTAGCACGCGATGCCATCGTCCGGTTCGTAAGCAACGAACTGTGGCGCATCTTTGAAGGTGAGGTAAACAACATCTAACTGATGCGTAGTGATCTGATCTACGACAATGTGAGGTATGCAATGCACCATTACAGGTATATGGCGGACACACCGGAGCGGGCACGTGACATCATAGCACGTGTGCAAACCATCCTAAGTACACGTGGTATATCACTGTTGGACGAGAAAACACCCTGCTAATGTTGTTGTGGTTGTTGTGTTGCCAGGTCACCGATGCTCCCTCTAGCGGACTGGCCCTCATAGGAAAGTCGTATGGACAGAACCCACTAGAGTGGGCACCGAAGAAACGACGCCGCCACCACGCCCCCATGACGCTGCATCAGACCATCCTCACGCAATTACGTGAGCAGCGGCACAGCTCATCCCACCACTAGAGATGTCATGTGATTGCGTGACATCACCACCGACATCCACCGAATCATTGGAGATGTCATGTGACGACGACTATGACGTCACCATGACACGATCTGAATACGAGATACTGAGGAGGGATACGTCCACACTCGACGTGGCCGACAACGGTCACCTGGTGTGGTCCAAGACGTATACAGCCGTCCCGTGGGCGTACTCGGCACCATTCGACGGTGTTCGTCGACTAGAACTTAACATCGAGAGCCTAGCCGGGGTTCTCTTTGCGACGCGAAGATGCACCATAGACGCGTCTGTGCGGGTGATTTGTGATGAAATCGCACGTAATATCACACGCGACGAACTTGTGACATATATAACAGAGTCACTCCGGAAGCGTCTGCTGCAGAGACGACAAGAGTAAATGCGCCCCTACGCATAGCTGGGGTTATAAGCGCTTCTTGTCTGTCACTGTAGACGCTTAGCTTCGCTTGTATTCGTATTCATCGCTTTTATTTGTATTCGCTTTTAGTTATAATTAATGAAATAAAGATATATATATATATATAATCCAGGTTCCAGTGTCTGTTGTTCTTGCCGCCGAGCGGTACGCCTCCCTCGCTGATATACCTTCAATGCTCGTTGCGATCGGTGAAAACATACATACATAGATACACACGCACACTCATACAAGACACCTCCCCGTGCTATCTAACTATGCAGTGTATTATACGTAGCCACGCCCCCTCTGTCTATATGATATATATATATATATATATATATATAGTGTATTATACGTAGCGTAGCCACGCCCCCTCTGTCTATATGCCGTCACACAATGTAGGATATATATGTAGTGTATTATACGTAGCGTAGCCACGCCCCCTTTGTCTATATGACGTCACGCAGTGTAGGATATATAGAAACGTACAAGGATCTCGCGTCCTTCAGTTGTAGGTAGACGATGAAGCAACACGCGTGTCGCCACTGCGGACTCGTCCTCGATACACACGTCGACATACAACGTCACATAGATCGAAAGCATTCATCATCAACTTCATCGATCCAGTCACCACACGTCGTCAACGACGACGACCATGCCTACAGTAAACCACCGTCGCGAGTGGCGCCATCTGACAAAGCGCCGAAAGCCACTAAGCGCCACTCCTGTCCGATATGTGGAAGAGACTTCACGAGACGTCGGGACCTGGTATGTCACAACAGGAAGTCATGTGTTAGGTCACAAAAAAAGCGATACACATCGCTGCGAGACGTGTGCACGTGAGTTCACGAGACGGGACACCCTGTTACGTCATATCAAGACGGTATGTAGCAGAAGTGCAGAGGCGAGCGACCCACTCCTATGCAAGCGAGCGAGACGCACAGAACGACCACGTGTGAGCGCCGCCGACGACGACGACGACCCGATACAACCGCCGCCCCGACTACCCTTCGCCGACACTCTATCGAGGGAGCTGCGAGACGTCGTCCGAGACCACTGGTCGACCATCCGAACCCACGTGGTTAGATGATCCGTGCAATCCAGGTACAATTACAGAGTGTCGACACCGGATACGAGCGTTCTAGAACCGTCACTAAAAATCATGTTCCGCGAACAGACGCATGCGTTTAAGATTAATTTGAGTTATGGTTTTGTACTGAGAAACAAGACCACGAACAGGTACAGGTACTAACATTCGTCCTGAAACTGTTGTGGGCGTTACCTTGACGAACCGTGTCTGATAACAAACACTGAAGACTTTGATGCGTTTCTGTAGCGTATCCGAGAAACAGACGTGTTGCAGTGGGTCATCAATCAACGTCCGGACAGTCAATGGGTATGCGAGGTGGTCACAAATGTCACCTTCTTCGTCAATCACATCGTCGATCATCCGATAGGATGTGTGGACGTCACACTGCCGAGATACATCAAACGGAACAAAGCCGTCATCGGATTGGAAAGAGACACCGTCAACAACAAGAAGTACGCCGACAATCTGTGTCTCTTCCGGTGTCTGGCTCTGCATCGTGGCTGCGACCGACGCCACCTGGAACCCGCTGTGAAGGTACTCTACGCGAAATACGACCGTGACGGAGTGGCTATGAAAGACTTTGACGAGGTGACGATGGACGATCTCTATCGCGTCGAGACCACCTTTGAGACCAACGTGTGCGTCTACACGCTCGTCGAACCGAAAGAAGAAGGCGGAAAGGCGACTGCCGAACCCGTACGCCGTTCCTTGTGTCACTATCCCGAAACGATGTACGTCACACTTTTCCTACATACAAGACGTGAACATGTACTGTCACACTTATCGATGTAGGAAGTGTGGCGACTCGCTATGGCACTACGCATCCAAACTAGAGACACGAGCGCGGATGTACGGGAGGCGTGCGAAAGATCTATCCCGGTGGCGTCTACCGTCCGTCGCCGACAGTCTTCCAGCGGTTGGACGACGAAAACATTCGTGTGCCCGAGTGGTTGCGCTACTATCCCTATCGCGCCACCTTCGACTTCGAGTCCTGGTTCGATACGTCACAGCTTCCGTCGGACAGCGCCAAGGTCCACTGGGTGGCTCGTCACGTACAGTTGGGCGTGTCCCTGGCGAGTAACGTACCCGGATTCGAACAGGTGCAATGTCTCATCACGGACGGCGACAGCAACAAGTTGGTATCCGACATGATGACCATCCTTCAGGCGATGAGCGAAGCAGCCTACGAAACCATCGTAGACAGATACGAGGGCACCCTCCATGAACTCGCGGAGGATATCGTGACGTGGGACGAACAGGAGGCGTCCGCCGTGGAGGCGTCCGCCGCGGAGGGGGACAACGAGTCACAGCGACAACCGACCAATCCCTACAAAACTCTCATGGGTCAATTGTACGGTTGGCTTCATCAGTTGCCCGTCATCGGCTTCAACTCGGCCAGGTACGATCTGGACGTCGTCAAACAGTTCCTGGTACCCTACTTCATGTCCGCAAAGAAAGCAACAGAGGACGGGGAGGAGGAGGAGGAGGAAGAGGGGGAGGGTGCAGGGACGTTTCACGTGATCAAACGTGGCAACACGTTTATGTGTCTATCGACCGACGACCTGAAATTCCTCGACATGACTCATTATATCGCCCCGGGATTCTCGTACGACAAGTACCTGAAAGCGTACGGTTGCGAGGTCACGAAAGGTCACTTCCCGTACGAATACATGGACAGCTTGGAGAGACTCGACGACACTGCTCTACCTCCCAAAGAGGCCTTCTTCAGTCGACTGAAGAACGAAGGTATATCCGACGACGACTACACACGATGTCGGGAGGTGTGCCGAGACAACGACATGGAGACTGCGAGACTTTCTCGTCTGGTGCAACAACAGGGACGTCGTGCCGTTCTTGGAAGCCATCGCCAAACAGTTCGACTTTTACCGACACCGCGGTCTCGACATGTTCAAACAAGGGATCAGTATACCTGGTTTGACCTTGACCTACCTGTTCACCTACGTGCCGGAGAGGACGTTCTTTACGCTCTTCAACGAGTCGAACAAGGACGTCCATCAGCTCGTCAGAGAGAACATCGTCGGAGGACCGTCACTCATCTTCACCAGACATCACGAGAAGGGGGTCACGAAGATACGTCGTAACGACTACGGCGATGCGGCTCGAACGTGCCAGTCCATCGGGGGATACGAAGCAAACGCATTGTATCTGTGGTCGATATCGCAAGAGATGCCGACGGGATGGTACACGCGACGACGGGAAGAGAAGGAGTTCCGACCCGAAGCGGCACAGCCCACAGGTCATGTGGCCGCCGAATGGCTGACGTGGGAGTCCGAAAGCACGGGACGCACCATACGTCACCAGTCCAACGGTCGAGAGAAGCGCATCGGCAAACTGCTGGAAGACGGCCTATCAGTTTCACGGATGCTACTACCACGGTTGTCCGTGCACCGGATGTGAGTTCAACGAGGTCAACGGCAAACCCATGACGCAACTGCTCGCCGAAACGCGAAAGAACACGGCCTATCTTCGTCACTTTGTGAGGATCGTCGAGTTGTGGGAATGGGAGTGGAAGGTCGCGAGACGCGATCCGTGCGTGAAGCAGTTTCTGGACGTTCGCCAACGCCGTCGACAGGTGCGCTGGAAAATGACGTCACAACATATCCTGACAGGCGTGCGCAACGGTAGCGTGTTCGGTATGATTCAGTGCGACATACGTTTACCGGAGGACCTGCGCGCGCACTTTGCCGAGATGCAGCCCATCTTCAAGAACATTCACCTGACCCGCGATGACCTCGGGCCGTTCATGCGTCGCTACGCCGAAGAACACGACATCATGGCAACCCGGCGTTGCATGCTCGTCGGGAGTTATCGCATGGGGTATAAAATCTTGCTCGCCACACCTCTCTTGCGATGGTACCTCGCGCATGGACTCGAGGTGACGCACGTCTACCAGGTCATCGAGTACACACCAGTCGCCTGCTTCCGACGATTCGGCGAGGCGGTGTCGACCGCACGACGCGAAGGAGACGCCCACCCCGACAAGGCCATGATCGCGGACACCAACAAACTTATGGGGAATTCTTCCTATGGGAAATTTATCACCAACGTCGATAAGCACCTCGAGGTCACCTACTGCACGGAGAAGAGGGCATCGATCGCGATCAACGATCGTCGCTTCCGCCAACTCGACGTCGTCGCCGCCGATGCGTACCAGATCGAAATGCACGAGCGCACCGTCAAATACGCCCTGCCCACGCACGTGGGATTCTTCGTGTTGCAGTGGGCCAAACTGCGCATGTTGGAGTGCCCTTGATACGATTCCGATCCTGTTGTCCCCATGGACACGGGAGATAGAGAGAATTGGATAGATGAGGACAATTATCATGATGCTGATGAGGGTTTCGATTATATCATCGATCGATGATGTTGATGTTAATAAACCTATTCAACTTTCAAACTGTAGTGTTTGTCGGTTATTACCTTAGACATAATTCTTCTTTCATTTATACATACATACATGCATACATATTTTAAAATTTTCATATATATATATATATACTCTTTCGTTTAATCCTCGTTATACACGGTTTATAAACATTATTCACACATATTTCAGTATACTTCATTATCTCTCATGGTCCACCTTGCTCGTTATACAACATAGGCAGACTTACCTATCACTTCGTCTATACATCATTCAGTTTACTTCTTTATCTCTAATGATACACCTTTCACCACCTTTTAAACTTTCCTCTTTGATCTTTCGTTATTACTCTTTGATCTTTCGTTCCTTTATTCCATCTTTCAACATCTTTTATAACTTTCCTCTTTGATCTTTCGTTATTACACTTTTCTCTTTGGTCTTTCATTCCTCATATACACAATAGGGTTTCCATGGCAACTCACTCCACCGCCAGGGGGCGCACTACATACCCTTACACATACGGTCACGTGACTACTCACTTCACTCGAGGGGGGCGGACGTCGAAACCTCCTCAATATCGCTCACAAATACGGCGAAAACACCACAGGATGTTGTCCCAGATGGCCTTACTCACTACTGATGACGATGATGTTGTTGTCGGCTGTAGTGATTTACAGGAGACTGTAGCGAAGTTCAATGCCATCCAAAAGCGCATGGAGAAAATGATAGACGACGATGTATTTATAGCGACTATCTCCAACGCATGCGTGCGCTACGCATCCAAAGGACTGTGTGGCCGCTACGATCGCGTTCACAAGTCACTGTATAGCCTGGATCGTTCCAAGATCCTGAATTGTCTGCGTGAGGTAGTGTTCGATATCGCGTACGCAACGTATACACCGGGGTGGGGCGAATATACCATCCCACGAGTGAAAGAGAATCTGCGTACGCGAAGTATATCCTTGCTGAATGAACCGGAGGACGCGACCGTGTGGTCGATGAGAGGTAGCCACAAAAAAGAAGAGCTCACGGAGGAACTGTAGGAATCGGACCTGTTCATCACAACCGCAGCCGACGCCTGTATTCGTTTCGTAGTCAACAAACTGTATCGTACGTTTGAAGACGAAGAAAACGACACTTTGTGGGCAGTGAGACATATGAGGTGTTCAGCGGATTTTCCGGAGTGGGCACGTGGTACTATGCCATGTATCCAAAACATCCTGCCAGTTGTGGGATAACACTGGCGTCTGAAGATGACGAGAACTAAAACAAAACTGTCTCGTGTAATCACCATGTAATCTTGTTCTTACTGTGTTTAACAGGACGATGGTGTTGACGCTAGTGGCGATTTAGGACGTATACGACACGCCATATGGACTCGGATGTTACGTGGGCGCCAAAGAAAACAAAGATCCAGCGACGACGCCGTGTCGACGTACCATTACGTCGCCTCCTCCTGATGTCATTACACGAGCGGCGGCATACGTCATGTTCAGCGTCGTCACGTCCTCACACGACTTCGCCAACACTAGACATGTCGTGCGACGATGTCACGTCACCTACAGCATCATCATCATCTAACGTCCCTCTACGACGAGGACGATGTCACCACATCGGAGTACTAAGCCCTCCGGAACGATAGTTTCCGTATGGTAGTGTCCGAGCTGGTATTCGTAGTGCACACACCGTGGTTTGCTCGTGATATTATATCACGGGTGAAAGCGAGTCTATATAGTCGTGGTATACACGTGACGGATGAGAAGGAAGACGGGGAGGCGAAACAGCAAGACAACACGGAGGAGGAGGAACGATAGGCCGACATTCGCTCTATGTCCCGACTGACATATTATATGGGCTAGTTTTTGTGTGTGCATGGCTTTGGGTTATGGAGAACCCTTTGAATCCCTGCGGGACTTAGAGCGAGACATAGGACGCTTATCTAATGTTCTATACGCGTCCACACCGCGTACTCTGAAAGAGTCCGTACGCCACTGCTGCCTTGAACTCGCAAGAAACATTATCCGTGACGAACATGTTAAGTCCGTGGCTTCTACACTTCATAGATAACTGTATAATCATGTTGTGTTTCATGAAGATGCTATGTAATTGTAAAATTGAAGGTGGTGACAAAGAGGAAATGCGCCCCTGTGGTCGGGGGGCGCAGTTCGCTGCTGAGCACCCTGTAAAAGCGGAAATTATGTGCTATTGGCTAAGACTAATATGCAAATGAGATCACCAACATTTGATTGACAGATTGATTGACAAACCAATAAGAGCCATCGTTACATGTACCTGACAAACAAACAACCAATAAACATCAACGAAACAACAAACAATGAGCATACAACAAGAGAGTATATGACACGCTGCACAGCTCAAAATCACTTCAGAGAACACACTGGCAACAGTACTTGCTCAAACTTCACATCACGACGAACAACATGGATAACATACGGGAAAGAAATGGACACATAGGAAAAATGCTACGGGGTAAGTATGCCTTTACACTTTCCGGGACACAACTATTGTGGACCATTTACTACTAACTTGAATGTACAGTCAGTCGGAGAAGTAGACGAATGCTGTAGAATACATGATCTAGCATATACAGAAGCAGAAATATATACACAAGCAGCAGACTCATCACTAGTACAATGCTTACACGATAGAGAATCAACATCAGGCACACTACTAGCAGCTATAATCAAAACTAAACAAGGAATAGACAGCCTAACAAACTATGCAAGCGACTTAATGTTACGACCAGAATTGAAACGTCAACGAGAACAAGAACAACAAGATGCGGCTGATAAACGCGCGCGCATAAATAACGACGACGCTGCACCAATAGGGGGCGGCAACGAAGAAGACGTCGATATGGGTGAACCGGCTGTAGGACCTAGTGGAATAGCAAGCGGACCAATTACAAAAGGAGACACAGCACCTACACATGCTGACACGGCAGGGATAAGAACAGTCAGTTTCTCACGAGTATTACAACACTACATAAGCAACGAACAATGCTGTTTCAGCACAGTAGACTATATACCGGCCTAGGGAGACCAACATACAGCCGAATTCCTACTCAAACATCACCTACTCGTAATACCATACAAGTATCTCAACGCAGCAATGACACTCGCGGAAATCGAAACATACATAAACCCGGCAACAGCATTGAGAGTAGTTTCATACGGATTCAAACTGTCAAACGTTCTACTGATAAGCGACGTAGTCACACAAGTCGGCGGAACAGTCCAAACAGAAATAACACAAAACAATATACCATACTTCGGCGTTTACGTAGACAACAAATACGGCTTCTTTCAGTACGACCACACAAACATAGCACGACTACCAAACGACAACATGTCAATAAACATACCACGCACACGGGACCAAGGACAACTACAAAACATACAAGCCAGACGAGTAATCCACAGAGACTGATTTACACGACAAATGACACTAGACGGCGACAAAAGCCACTCAGACCTACCAATGGACCACTTCATGTCCATTTGGAACACAGAACAACTGATTGCTCTACGCAGGGGAAACATGGCAACACACATGGGTAACCAAAAACCTGTATTTCTTCAACAGCATGGTATTCACCCACATGGGGGACATACACAACGAAGGTCCAATCCTAATAAACGATCATCCACTACCAGTGGAAGTCAGCAGCAACGTCTTACACGACATGTGGAGACCAGATGAAACAACAGGAAAATGGAGCAGACGTGCAGGACCAAACTACAACCCAACCAAACACTACCCGGCACAAAAAACACCAACACCAGGCCGTAGTATACTAACACAAATGCCACTCATGCCAAACGAACCACCACCGCTGGCAGTAATAGACATCGCACCGATACTAACAGTCTCAAACATACCAGCAAAAGTATCGGGGATGTGTACAGTGATGTATGAAATCACAATACAATGCGAAACAATGAGTGGTACACCACAATACATTGGCTGGAACGCCTGTCCAGCGCCAAGAGACTTAGCAGGAGTAAACCCAATCACAATACACAAGAGAACACAACTCTGTCAATGGCCAAACGGCCTACGCAACTACTCATGTACAGGAGAAATACATGGATATCTAACACGATAATTTACTTTTGTTACAGATAAATGGAAAAGAATAAAACAAATAATCCAAACTGCTTACCCAATAGCTCAAGCCTATTTTATTATACGTACTGTAATTGAAAACCTCTAATATTTCAGAAACCGTTACGTGCATGTACCAAATGGTGTACCCCTGGTACACCCCAAACAATTCCGCATACTGATTCCGAAAGACGGCGTAGGCAACCACGCCAGCACAGCGACTCGTAACACTTACGAGGAACTAGAATATCACATTCACGAAAACGACCAAATCGACAGGAAAACAACCGGCGAAATAGGAATCGTCGTAGGCGATGCAGACGGCGGAGAGACGGGCATCACCAGCTACACTGCAGGAAAAAAACTCATGCAGTTCGTCCACAAAAGGAATGTTCACGTAACATACCACGGCCAAGACACACGCTCTGATAAGAAGCCCTGGAACCAATACGATAATTTTCATCTCACGTACGTGTCAACGTGTTGACCGGGCACTGACAATATATGGGCAAATGTAGTGTCCCAACACAGAGCGTTGACAGGCACCTCGGGCAAGATACCTCCGTCACAACAAACCAGATTTCCGGCCTCCTGGGCAAACTCTATCTTTGCTTTGATTCATTCGATTGATTTCATATGGATATTTTCATAGTGTTCTTAGGTGTTCTTCATGCAAACTACCTGTCCTGTGACGTGTGTATCTAACCCCTATTTCTGATACGTCGTTACTTCTTCTTCTGACCATTTTATTAGCATTCCTTACGCTTATTTATACTCACATGACTCGTTATGTGTAACAGTTGTCTATATTTACATTTTAGGTGTGACGCTGATGATGACAGTACTGATACTGACATTGTGAGCACAGTGCCTCCAGTGTTTCAGAATGCACGTAAGTTTTCAACGATTATATACCTACTTTTACTAATACTAATATTACTAATTTATCACCTACTTACCACGATTCTCCACATATACATGTTGTGTCACAGCCCTTCCTTATCTATGTCATTCTTATATCTCCCGTCTGTTGATCTAGCATGCACAGGTGTCGTTTTAACGTATCATTCCACAGTTTAAACGTTTTAATGTATGTTTCAGAGAGGAAGAGTTACGTGACGAGCATTCTTTCCTCTTCGCATATGTCATGAACGAGCTACTCGCTACACGAGAACGTGTCGAACCACCTTTTCCGTGGTATTATCCACCTCCCACACCTCCAATTGACACAGGGGATAGGAACAGTGGTTGGACGATGTGGACTCTGAAGACGATGAGGGTTTTATGGATATAACTGAATAAATATTAATCACATTTGATATATATGTTGTTTATTGATTATTATTATTATTATCTTAGGTATCATTCTTTCATACACATACATACATACATACGCTTTCATTTCCAACACATATTTTACAGTTTCACATATACTCTTATTCTTATATACATACATATCACATTATCAATACATCATTCAGTATACTTCTTTATCTCTAATGACTCACCTGTCAACACCTTTTCAAACTTTCCTCTTTGATCTTTCGTTCCTATCTTCCTTATACACGATGGCTCTTCAATGGATAATCACTCCGCTCTCTTCCACCAGGGGTGTACTACATCCGGTCACATGACTACTCACACATACACACACGTGCAGATACCTGACAAAAGCGCCACCATCTTAGATTTTAGGCATGGGGGCGCATTGACACCGTTATGTCAAATAGACCTCCCTATTACTACCGTGTCTTATCACCAACGCCGAAGACTTTGATTCATTTCTGGAGCGTATCCGAGAAACAGACGTGTTGCAGTGGGCCATCAATCAACGTCCGAACAGTCAATGGGTATGCGAGGTGGTCACGAACGTCACCTTCTTCGTCAATTGCAACGTAGACCATCCGATAGGATGCGTGGACATCATGGGTCAACACTAGACATGTCGTGCGACGATGTCACGTCACCTACAGCATCATCATCATCTGACATCCCTCTACGACGACGACGATGTCACCACATCGGATTATGAAGCCCTCCGGAACGACAGGTCGACATTCGCTCTATGCCCCGACTGACATATTACATGGGCTAGTTTTCTTGATTGAATGGCTTTGGGTTATGGAGAACCCTTTGAATCCCTGCGGTACTTAGAGCGAGACATAGGACGCTTATCTAATGTTATATACGCATCCACACCGCGTATTCTGAAAGAGTCCGTACGCCACTGCTGCCTTGAATTCGCAAGAAACATTATCCGTGACGAACACGTTGAGTCCGTGGCCTCTACACTTCGTAGAGAACTGTATAATCATGTCATCGGTATATTAGTTGCATAGTAGTAGTACTAGTAATAGTATAGTTTTCGATTTCAATATTGTAATTGTTAGTATCGTTGAAATAAAGGTACACGTAATCCCGTTCTCTGTCGTCCGTTGTTCTTTCACGTCGAAGAGTGACTTTGCGGTATACGGTGCACAAGCACGCACGCACACACACATGCACACACGTGTATAGTTATCGGAATGTGCCAACGGCACTTTCAGTCGGTCGTGGATGAATTTATATCTCGCTCGCTCGTGCCGACCGCGGTGAGGATGATTATGGTGATACACGACGACGAGCCCTGGTCGATGGTGGACCATTACTCGGAAGCGATCCTCATTAAAAAGATCGCCGACTGGTTAATGACCAGCAACTGGGTTGGCTGCAGCAACAATGCAGCCCTAAAGTCGGCGGTCCAAGCCTACCTGATGAAAAAAGCCGGGTTGGCATGACGTTAATTTCATCGTATTCACGAAAGTAGTATATGAGGTCTGAAGAGGCCCGTGCACGACACCTTTGGAGACCTTTGGGCAAAACTTTACTAATAAAAAACGGTTTTATTACCCCTAAACGTTTTCGGGAACCTACTTATAAAAAAAGATCAAATGCTTTTATGACACTAAACGTTTTCGGGAACCTACTTATAAAAAACGTGATGGATTATCCCCCTCTAAGTACATTTGAGGTGCCACCTAGCGGTGAGCGCAGTGATCATTGTAGTTTTCACCCTAGCTATCAACGCCGTACCTAGCGCGTGCTTATATAAGCAATGTCGAGCACGCCTATCAGTATAGGAAAGCAATGTTCAACGAACGAGTGGAATGCGCCGAGCGTATCAAAAGAACGCGATCGCCTTATGTAGCGAAACGACGCGGTTACGAAATTCGAAAAAAGAGAACGGGAACCGAATGGAACGCCGTTAGGGTCGCATGTATCAAGGCGTTGTTGATGAGGATGTTTGGCGGGTCGACCGAGTTGAAGGCCGCCCTGTTGGCCACCGAGGACGCCGAATTGGTGGAATGGGTACCGAGTAGGGAGGGTTTCTGGGGTGCCAGGAGCGGGGGCGTTGCGGAGTAGAACATGCTCGGTAAACTGTTGATGGTGGTGCGCGACGCTTACAAAGACGCGTAAAAAGCGTTCGCTCAGTCGTGGAAAATGGGCGGACCGTCGTTGAAGCAACCTTTTACATGTATAGTAGCCGGTCCTACGGGGTGCGGTAAGACGACGTTCGTCGACCGTCTGATACGGCACCCTATGATCGATCCGCCGCCCGAGAAAATCTTGTGGTGCTACAGGCAGTGGCAGACCGCCTACGCGTCTATGTCTTCGAAAATAGAGTTCGTAGACGGCCTGCCGGATCCGAAAAGTTTAGACGGTAAAATGAGGACGCTTCTAGTACTCGACGACTTCATGGAGGAGACTGACAGCCGGGTGACGGTGCTGTTTACTAAAAAAAGCCATCATTGTAGTGCGTCGGTCGTACAACTGCGGCAGAATATGTTTCCGAAAGGGAAAGAAAATCGTACAATCAGCCTGAACGCCCAATACATAGTGCTATTCAAGAGCCCCCGAGACGCCGGTCAAGTAGGTCACCTAGCGAAACAGATGTACCCGGGAAAGGTCAACTACATGATAGAGGCTTTCAAAGACGCGACGTCGGCGACGTACGGCTATCTCTTCGTGGATCTGAAACAGGAAACGGAAGAGGACATGCGCCTGCGTTCGTGCATATTTCCGGACGTTCGCCTTCAGTACGTCTACGTACGGAAGGGTGGCGGCGGCTGCAGCCTATAAGAAGAGAGGGACGTCGCCGCGTACGCTTATTAGTCGCTATGACGGGACGCGCGGTGGTAGCGAAGCGACTACCGAAGGTGGCGGGACCGACGAACCGAGTGAAGAGACACATTTTCGCCCTGCAGCTGTTGGAGAGGCGTAGGCTGAACATCGATCTGCGAAAAGCCGTGATCGGCCACGCGGAGGCCGGTCTCATTTGTAGTCTGTGCGATTGCGCGTACAACATTCTGAAAGGGAACGTGAAGGTGTCGCCGAAGCAGAAACGCGTGTTGACGAAATACAGGAATCACCTGCGTAAACTGGCCGACAAAACAGTTCCGGGTAAGCAGAAGCGAGTCATCTTGCAAAAGGGTGCGGGTGGTTTTCTGACGGCCCTGCTAGCGCCGTTAGCGAGCACCGTTCTCCTCCCACTGCTCAGATAGGACATCGGCAGCGGATGATTGATGCAGTACGCGAAGAAGATGGCGTTGGTAGACCCGCGATTGGTGGAAAGCCTCCTGCCACGTATCGATCAGCCGCCGTGCACGCCCCGATCACGTATGCTGAGTAGCATGGACAGCGACATGAAGGACGTTCTAGAGTGGTCGGATTTATCCGAACGCGATAAGGTGGCGTCGCACAATCAACTGCTGAGTCGCTGTAACAAGATAGAGGCGGCTCGAGCGGCGCAACCGGTACGCGTGTCGGTGGTCAACGGCGAGACGCCGGCGGTGGCGGCGGCGCCACAACCACCATCGTCGGAGGCCGTAGAGCACGAAATCATGGCCAGCATACAGAAAACGCTGAAAGGGAAGACGGGTCTGCTTATCGCGAAAATGAAAGCCGATCCGTTGTGTCGATGGAACGACCGCGGCGAATTGGTGTACGCCGGTGAAACGGTCGCGGGGAGTAACATAGTCGATCTAGTGAATAATCTGATGCGAACGAGAAAGAAGACGACAGCGCCAGTAGGATGGAAAGAGTTCGGGTTGCGCATGAAGGGTGTGAACATCCCTATGGAATTCGTAGGCAATCCGCGCTATCGGGCGTACATGGAGCGGCGGCAGAAGCGGCTATTAGAAGAGGCGGCGGCGCCGGAGCGGGGACGACGGGTGCGACGCGACGCTAAAAAGAGACAACGGTCCCCTAACGCACAATCGTTGGACGTCGCGGCGTGGGACGAGTTGTGACGATGCCGTCACGACGAACGATAACGTCCATCGTCGTCAGCCTCACCATCGCGGTTATTGCTCTCTATACGTGTATAATAATCGTTGTTCATTGGTGACCGTCGTCGTCGTTGCCATGGTGTCCGGGTGGATTCGTCGTCGTCGTCCAAAACGAAAGCCAACGACTCGACAGCAACGAAATGACGACGACGACGAACTGAATAGCGTCTACTTCGATCCGAAACGGGCTGAAAATAATGCGGCGTCGACGCGTTGCACCGGGCGTCGAAGCTCCGACGACCGGCCGTCGAGAGGTGGCTAGCGGCGCAGGACGCCTATTCCCTACACAAACCGGTTAAACGAAATTTCAAACGACGTCGCGTCATCGTGGGCGTTCGAAACCAGCAGTGGGAAGCCGATCTGGTCGACTTGATAGGCTGAAAACGCAAAACGACGGTATAACATTGCTATTGACGGTCATCGACGTCTTTTGGAAGAGGGCGTGGTGCATTCCGTTGAAGAGTAAGTCCGTCCCGTCGCTCGTAGCGGCATTCGAGCGCCTGCTGAGCAGCGGCGAGGCGCCGCCGCCGAACGCGCTGCAGACCGATAAGGGGACCGAGTTTCTGAACCGACCCCTGCAAACGTTCCTGAAGAGTCGCGGCGTTCATCATTTCGTGACGCATAACGAGGAGACTAAAGCGAGCGTCGTGGAACGGTTCAATCGGACTTTGAAGACGCGTATGTGGCGCTATTTTACGAAACATGAGACGCTGCGCTACGTAGAGGCGTTACCGGATTTCGTGCAATCGTACAACAACGCCTACCACCGAAGCATCGGTAGGACGCCGGCGAGCGTCGACGCGACGAATCAGGAGACCGTATGGCAACGACTGTACGGCAACGTCGGCTGCGGCCGGCGGCGAAAACCGAAACTGCGCGAGGGAGATCGCGTACGTATCAGAAAGACGAGGGGTCAATTCAAAAAAGGATATATGGCTAACTGGAGCGAGGAGCTCTTCACCGTCATAGAGGCGCACCCGTCCGAGCCGCCCGTTTATCGCCTGAAGGACGACGCCGGGACGCCGGTAGAGGGCGCCTTCTACAAACCGGAACTACAACGCGTAGTCGTTCCGAAGGACAAACTGTATCGCGTGGAGGCGGTTCTACAGCGTCGTCGTCGTCGCGGCGGCGGTTCGGAGGCGCTAGTAAAATGGAGCGGTTATCCGGCCTCCTTCAACAGCTGGATCGACGCCGAGTCGCTCGTGGACCTATAAAGACTAGCGCGGCGGCGGCGGCGCCGGAGATGAGAATGACTCGTTGGACTCGCCACGAGGGGTGCTGGCGACTGCACGAGGCGGGGTTATGCAGCGGATTTTCGTTCTTGTATAAGGGCACCTGCTGTATCGACAGACCGCAGTGGCGCGACGATGATCGACGAGCCGACGAGGCTCGGCGACGATACCGCTTCGGGTGAACCTATCAACACGGACTCCGTCGACGCTACCACCACCACCACCACCACCGCCGTCCACGAACCCGTTCCATGGCAAATCTGCGGCGACGAATGCCCTAAGGCCGAAATCGTATTCCTCTGTCAGGTCGTCGTCCTGTACTTCGTCATCGCCGTTAGTATATATAATCTGACGAGAGGTCAAGGCGACTCCAACCTGTGGACGGCGCTGTTGAGCAGCTGTCTCGGTTAGCTGCTCCCGAGTCCGTCTATGAGTAGCGGTCGACGACAACGCGGCGATGGCGGTCTCGTCTGACTTTTACCTGACGCTATCGAGCAACGCGTCTATGAAGCGTCACCCCGAAAATACGTTGACGCACTACATCACGACGCTGCCGCGACGTTTCGACCTGTCGGGGGAGTGGGAATGCGGACTGGTGACGCTACAGTATCCGCACACGTGGTACAACGTGAGAGAGAAGGACGCCTACTTCTTCCTGACTTGCGCGACGGGCGAGCCGGGTACTTACACGTACGTAGACGAAACCGACTCAACCGTCCTGCTGTACCGACAGGGCACGATTTCTCACGGTTTCTACAACAGCGCTTACACGTTGATGCTCCAGATCAACGCGGCGCTAAGAAAATTGAGCACCGATAGGGTCAAGGTGCGTCTAGAGTTCAGCGACGTCTTTAACCGAATGACGCTGTATATGTCGCCGGGTGTCGAATTTACCCTACCTCATACGAGCCGTCTGAAGGACGTACTAGGTTTCCATAGCAACGTTATCACGAGTTCCCCGATGATGGGCGCCGCGCCGGAAGTCGTCATCGACACCATGCCCGTCGCGTACACGTCCGCGTACGAAGGTGACAATACGGTGGATATGAAGGCGGGCGTCAACACCATGTACGTGTACACGGATCTCGTGGAACCGCGCGTCGTCGGTGACGTGTACGCGCTGCTCCTTCGAAACATCGCCGTCTACGGTACGAACGGCAGCATTATTTCGGAAACTTTCGACCGCGTCCAATACGTGAAGCTGCTGCGGCATCAATTCGATTCGATCGAGGTCGATATAAGAGACGATCTCGGTCAACCGATACCATTCGAGCAGGGAAAGCTAATGACGACGCTTCACATCAGACTCTGTAAATCGAAATTGTTTTAACGACGATGCCGACAAACCCGTACGAGGACTACTACGTTCGACAGGTCGGCGGTCAGCTGCCGGTCTTCGTCGGTGGTCGGGGGCAACGAGGACACGGTCTGGGCAATCTCTTCGGGAGCCTGTTTCGAAGCGCCATGCATCTTATCAAGAGAGGCGCGTTGGCGTTGGGAAAACGTGCGCTCAACACCGGCGTGCGCGTGGCGCGGGACGTCGTCGCCGGCGGCAATCTGAAACAGTCGGTAAAACGACGCGCGAAGGAGGCCGGCGCCGATCTTCTCGACGGCCTATTGAATTGGCCGCCGCCGCCGAAGTGGAAAATAGCGCAGCGCCGCCGCGCCGCCATAAAGAGACCGCGCCTAGCGGCGACGACCGTCAGTAGGCGGTAGAGACGGCGTCGAACGGACGACATATTCAACGACTAATGGCGTTCGTGAATAGCGCATCGTGCGAGGGCGTGAAGGCCGAACTGGAACTGTTCAGCGGGCCGGTGACGCAGACGAGCGTCGAGAGCTGTCAGTGGTCCGTCTACCAACCGCTGACGGCTCTCGACGCCGGCGGTCCTATCGAGTTCCTCATCCCGGGCTCGGGTAACGACTATACGGACATGGCGAGCCTTCAAGTGTACGTCCGCTTCAAAGTGGTTCAGGGGGACGGTACCAATCTGGCGGCCGGCGCCGACGTGGCCCCGGTCAACAATTTCCTGCATTCGATGTTCAATCAAATCGACGTGTCGCTCAACGGCACGCTCGTGACGCCGTCGACCAATACGTACGCGTACCGGGCCTACTTCTAGACCCTGCTGAGTTACGGTAGCGACGAGAAACGGTCGCATCTCACGGGGTCGTTGTGGTACAAGACACCGCCGGACACATGAACGCGCTCGGGAACGACAACGCCGGGTTCGGGGTGCGGCGCGCCATGACGGGCGCACGTCGACGCGTTTATGCTAAACCGGCTCATGCCGAACGGCGTCGACACGAAAATACGCATGGTGCTCTCGAAGGACGCTTTCGCGCTCATGGGCGCGCAAGTCGTACCGGGGTGGCGCCTCGTGAAGCGGTCGATTTGCCTGCACGTGCGAAAAGTGAAGTTGATTCCGGACGTCCAGATGGGTCATATCAAATCGTGGGCGTTGGGAACGGCTAATTTTCCGATGCGCCGCGTCGACTGCAAGTCGTTCTCGATAACGACGGGTACGCTGTCGCACACGCACGAGAAGTTGTACATGGGTACGATTCCGAAACGCATGTTCCTGATGACGATCGACAACGTTGCCTTTAACGGAGACTACACTAGAAATCCTTTCGACGCGCGGCACAACGACATAAACTTCCTCACGCTCGTCGTCGACGGATGTCAGGTGCCGAGCAAGCCGCTGCAGCCGGACTTCCCGCGCAACCGGTACGTCCGAAGCTACATGAATCTCTTCGCGGCCACCGGAAAGGCGTACAAGGAAGAGGGGAACGACGGATCGCGCACGGACTTCGGCGCCGGCTACACCATCTTCGGTTTCGACCTGACGCCCGACTGTTGCGACGGGGACCATTTCAACGTCGTGCTTCAGGGGACCGTGGGCGCGGAAATGCACTTCGGGACGCCGCTACCCCGACCGGTGAACGTCGTCGTGTACGCGGAATTCGAGACGGTGCTGGAGATCGACAAGAACCGGAACGTCGTGTACGACTGGTATCGATGGATACGTTCCAACTGATGCGTCGCCAGGAACGCGATGCGTACGCTAAACGCATCGTCGTCGGCGTCTTGCCTAAAGATGCGCTACTTACCACCACCACCACCACCGCTTACCCGACGGCCTTCGTGTGCCACACCGACGACGGCGGCGAGCCGGGGCAGCACTGGGTGGCCGTCTACGTGGACTTGAACGGCGAGGCGAGTACTTCGATTCGTACGGTCTGCCGCCGCTGCACGCCGACTTCCGCGCGTTCCTGCACCGCAACTGCGGCGACGCGTGGACGTACAACGACAAGCGGCTGCAGAGCGTCGACTCTAACGTGTGCGGACAATATTGCGTCGCCTACCTCCTCCTCCGATGTCGCGGTATGCCGTTGACGACGTTCCAGAGCCTATTCGGCACCGATCGGGTGGCCAATGACTCTCTCGTATTCGATTGGCTAAAACCATTCCTGCATTAACGCTTTCGCTTTACGTGTATACTAGTAGTAGTAATAAAAAAACTATGAAATTGTGCGCAATCGTTTTTATTACCCTACCTACATACATACA
The DNA here is from genome assembly GCA_020002185.1 of Paraescarpia echinospica. Lineage (NCBI taxonomy): Eukaryota > Metazoa > Annelida > Polychaeta > Sabellida > Siboglinidae > Paraescarpia > Paraescarpia echinospica. Next base: position 22,888,324 of record CM034544.1, read on the forward strand.
TATATACATACAGAACCTATCCTAGGGGGGCCTCCCAGTCCTAAGGTACGAGTTAGACGAGTCCTTCTTAGGTTAGTTATACGAGTTAGACGAATATCGGCGCCGTGGTGACGCCGTCGTCGAGCACGCGGCGTTTAGCGTAGAATTAGCTCAACGCCGCGCGCTCTTGAACGTACGTCAACACGGACGAGTCTTTCACCTGGAAACGGCGGTTCCAGCCGACGCCGCTGCGTCGGTCGCGCAGTACGATGAGGAAGGTGTCCTCGTCGATGTCGTTGTGACGCTTGCTCAGACCCTTCGTGCTGTACTTCGCGCCGTTGTCGCCGCCGAAGCAGTAGTACGTCTTGCTGCACAGCGCCATGATTCCGTCGCCGCGCCACTCTTCTTTGAAGAGACCCGGCGTTCGACGATCGAACAGGCGCCGGCGTGCGCAGCAGGCCGACGCGTCCTCCCACGCTAGTCCGGCGACGCGGCGTCGTACGTACGCGACCACGTGCGCGTCGCAGCATTCGGCCGGAAACCAGAGCGAGCGATTCCGGAAGTAGTGTTCGCGCCGTTCTTCCGCCACCAGCGTATCGACGTCGCGCCCCGCGTGGGCGATGTACGCCGAGTCCGTGTCCATAGCGAAGTACTGGAAGAGAGGACGGGGGATGTAGGCGTCGATGAAGTCGTAATAGAATTCGAGCATCCTCAATTTCGCGTACTGGTAGACGAAATAGCCGATTTGGATCGGCAGGCCGTAGATGACGGTGCGCTTATTCAGCGCCACCTCGCACAACGCGTCGTCGACGACGGCGTCGAGTTGCCGGAAGCGACGGTTGTTGACGAGCATCGAGGCGCCGACCGGCGTGGCGAACTTGATTTCCCGGTGCCGATCGACGCGCGTAATCGTTTTCTCATACGAACTGTTGCCGAGAAGCTTAAAGATATCGGCGATGATCGATTTGTCGGGATCGACGTCGCCTTCGCGTCGCGCCTCCGAGACCGGGTCGCCGAAGCGGCGAAAGCACGCGATCGGCGCGTACTCGATCACCTGGTAGACGCGCGCGACGACGAGACTGTGCGCGAGATACCACCGTAGGAGGGCCGTCGCGAGCACGATCTCGGCGCCGAAGTAGCAACCGACGAGGGTCCGTTGAGGTCGGGTGAGGAGATCGTGCGACTCGGCGTAGCGGCGCATGAACGGGCTGAGACCGTCGCGCGAGATATCGACGTTCTTGAACACGGGCTGCATTTCGGGGAACTTAGCGCGCAGTGCTTCCGGCACGGCGATATCGCACTGCACCAGACCGAACAGAGAGCCGTCGCGTACACCCTCCAGTATCGTCGAGCGCGTGACGACCGCCGGTCGCCATCGTGACACGTTGGGCGGCGTCGGCGATGCGGGCGGTCGCACGGTGCGCCACTGACACTCCCACATTTCGACGACGTCGTCGACGAAACGGCGCAGGTAGGCCGTCGCGGCGATCGTCGCGGCGTACAGCGTCGTCATCGGTTGACCGTTGACGGCGTTCGTCTTCACGTGCGTCTGGCACAAAGGGCAGCCCTGAAAGTAGCAGTCGTGAAATTGGTACGCCGTTCGCGTTGCGGCGCACCAGCCGTCGACTCGGTACTTGCTGACTCGCTTCTCGCGCCCGTTCAACTGGTGACGTATACGCGCTCCGGTTCGCGCCGCCTCCCACGTCAAAAGTGTACCAGCCCGTCGGCATCTCCTGCATTATTGCCCACAGATAGAGGCCATTCGCGTCGAAACCGACTATCGAACGACACGGGCGTGACGCTTCGCCTCGAATCGCCGTCACGCCGGCCTCGTGGTGGCGCGCGAAGATGATCGACGGACAGCCGACGATCTGCGACTGCAGCAGGCGGTGCAGGTCTTTGTTGGGTTCGTTGAACAGCGAAAAATGGATTGACGTCGGCAGGTCGTTGAATAGGTACAACAACGTCAACCCCGGTACGCAGATGGCGTCCTTGAACATGTCGATGCGCTGGCGCCGATAGAAGGCGAAGTGCCAATCGACGGCCCCGAGAAACGGCGCCACGTCTCGATTATTGTACCAAATCAAAAAATCGCGCATCGTCGTCAAGCGCTCGTCACGCCACGCCGTCGCGCAAATCTCGTACGCCTCCGCGGAGATTCCCTCGCGTTTCACGCGGCTGTAGAAAGACTCGCGCGTCGGCTGGGCGGTTTCGTCCAGGCGCGTCAACGCGTCGATATGTTCGTACAGGAAGTACCCCTTCGTCTCCGCGCAGCCGTACGCTTTCAGAAAGCGATCGTAGCTAACACCGGGCGCGAGGTAATTGGTTATATCGAGGAACTTCAACGTCGACGTCGTCAGGCACATGTAATTGTTCTGCCGTTTAATGGTAAACGCCGACGACGTGTGGTGCGCGTCGCCGGTTATGAGCAGGGTGGTCAAGTACTTCTTGACGACATTCAGATCGTACTTACCGGAATTGAATCCCAATACGGGCATTTGACGAAGGTGCGTCCTCGGGTGGTCGGCGAGTGCGGCGTATGGCGATGACGCGTCGTCGTCGTCGTCGTCGTTGCTGCTCCGTCGCCGACAGTCGTCGTCGAGCGCGTCGAGAGCCTCGAAGGTCGCGTCGTAGCGGGGGCTTAGAGCCGCGCACGCCGCCGCGCTCACGGCTTCCAGGTCGTCGATGAGGCGGCGCGCTTCGTGGCCGGGGACGTTCGACGCCACGCTCACGCTGAGCAGTTCGTGTCGCGCTATCCACCGGCATTTGTCGGTATCCGACGGCAGATCGTTATCGGCGAAATAACATTCGAAATCGAACGTCGCGTGGTACGGGTAGTAGCGCAGGTCGTCGTCGCAGACGTCGACGCCTTCGTCGTCGAGACGCTGAAATACGGACGGCGTCGGCCGGTAGACGCCGCCGGGAAACACGTGACGAACGCCACCTTCGCACGTCGCTTCGTGACGTCGTATCTTATACTGGGTCCGCCAGAGGGCGTTGCCGCATTTTTCGCACTTGTACGTTTTCGCGTACGCGCGCAGGTCGATTATGTACGAGTAGTGCGTCTCGTGCAGGTTGACGTTCAGGGTCGTGGGGTGCGCTTCGAGCGATCGACGGACTTGTTCGGCGCGACCGCCCGTCAGTCGATAGACGGCAACGTTGATGCCAAAAACCGTCTCCACGCGTTTCAGTTCGTTCAGACGGACACCGTTCGAGGCTGTCGTGCGCGTGGCGCGGCAATAGTGCGTGTGCAGTCGTTTAGCGACTTTCGTTAAACGGGTAGTATTGATTTTGCCACCATTCCGCGTTTCGCGTCGTCGGCTGCCTTGCAGGTGGAGGCCGAAGCATCGGAAGAGGCATAGATGGTCGTCGTAGGGCGTGCCTCGACGATCTTTCGTCAACGCCGCGACGGCCCTGTTGGTGCGCACGTAGGCGGGAAGCGTCGCGCCAACGCACCCGATAGGATGGGTGATGATGGCGTTCACGAAGTAGGTGGCGTTCGTTACGAGCTCGACGACCCACCCCAAGTCGGGACGCTGCGCGATGAAGTACTGCATTACGTCGGTCGTGCGCACGGCGTCGAGGAATCGTTCGAACGAACGGCTATCGGTAACGAGGGCGGGCGTTTCGAGGAGGCGGCCGCAGCAGTTACACGAAGAATGAAAATAGCGGTAACGACCCGACACCTTGTGGCGCAAAACGAAACCGTAGCTCACGTTAATTTTAAAGGTATTCGTTTGCTCGCGAAACATCGCCCTCACACGCGGTTCGAGCACCCGCGTACTCGTACAGGCGGTCATGCGATAGTTGTAGCGGGACTGCACGGCACCGCGCGCTACCGACGTCTCTATGCTGCGCCGGTGTTCGCTGTAGAGCGTCGGTCGAAGGCGACTCGGCGGCTGCCGGTTCATTAGAACTACTACCAGGCGGTGGCGCCGTCTGACGGCCACACCTATCCTTCAGGTGTCGTAGCATAGTGGCGCGCGTAGTGTACGTCGCGCCGTATTTCGGGCACTCTCGCCGTTTTACGCATAGCGCGTCGTTGCCGCATCGTTTCGAGCTCTTCGCGTGTCGCTCTAACGTCGCCTGTTTCGCGAAATAACCCACGCATTTCGGACAATGCCACCTAGTAGGAGGAGGAGGCGGCATTCTCTAGGGGCGACTGACTGAGTGCTACTTTTCGAGCACCGCTACTTATAACAGTGGTGGCGGTGGTGGTGGTGGTGGTGGGTGGCTGCGCCCTAGCGGGGACTGCGTATGTTTTAGGTATTGGGAACGGGAATGCGTGTGTTTTGGGTAATGTGTGTTGCGTAACTCAGAAACAGAATGTACATTTTCAACGTTTTATTAAGCATCGTACAACATTCAAAACAACGGCCTTTCCTATTTACTAATGTTCTATAGCAAAGCATAAGCACTATTCTTTATTCGAGACCGCTCCTGCGCTGGACGTACGTATGGACGGCCGACTCCAGCAGAGCGCGGTTCATGTAATCGCGCCAGTCCGTGCCACGGAAAACGGAATGTACATTTTCAACGTTTTATTAAGCACCGTACGACATTCAAAACAACGGCCTTTTCTATTTACTAATGTTCTATAGCAAAGCATAAGCACTGTTCTTTATTCGAGACCGCTCCTGCGCTGGACGTACGTATGGACGGCCGACTCCAGCAGAGCGCGGTTCATGTAGTCGCGCCAGTCCGTGCCTAGTAACCAGTCCGAAACGAACTGGACCAGATACAGTTCCCCCGCACGACCCGTTTGCTGACCGGTTGACACCTTAGTATCGTGCAGTGTTAGCACGAGACGCGTGAAGCTCGGTATCAGCGAACGACGTAGAAACGCTTCTAACACGGCGTTGAAGTGACGCGTTACGATGCACCCCGCGTTGTCGTAGCGCTGTTTGTACACGCGGCTCGGATGACCCGCACGATAGCCGGCCATATGCACGTACGGACAGCCCTCATTAGGTTCGCATACGCCGCAATTATCGTGCGCCCGCTCCAGTATCATCTCACCGAGGCACACGGCGAGGAAGGCCATTGCGAGCCGCTCATAGCGACTGGCCAACTTGCCCCTACCCGGCACGACGACTTGTCGTTGTGTCCCGTCCTCCAATAGGCTCCAAAACAGAGCGCACGTCGGCCCCATCGTCGAGTACAGGCTTTCGTACATCGGTGGCGGCGCTCGAGTCGCTTCGAGGTATCGGCGCGCGGCTGTATCGGATACGTCAAGCGCCTCCTTTATGATGGCGTCCAACACGCTAGCGTCACGCACTCCGCTTCCTCCCTTACAGCACAAAGCATGTCCTAGTCTTTACGTTCGGTGACCACAGTCAGCAACGCGTCTACGAAGTCTCGCATACATTCACGCCTGGTGCGCCGCACTTCCTACAATACATTATTATGATTAGTCCGCCTGATCGTTTTTTCGACCTTCCGCCTCGGCCTCCCTCTTTACAGACCCATCCACTCCACGTTCCAGCAGCGTTCTTACGAACGCAGCAACCTCGTCGTACCTCGCACGTGTCCTTTCGTTGGTAGCTAACATATCCTGCAGTACGCGGCGCACCTCCTACAGCATATAAACACAACTGTTAGTTACGGAATGCTACTAAATAAGTTCGCTTCGTAGGCTAGCCAAAACGCCCTTATGTAATTCTCGGCCGTCTCGCTTAGTAGTTGCGCGGCCTCCTCACTTATTTCACGACCACGCCACCTTATCATTCGTTGTTGCACGTTCCTATGCGTCAGCAATTCTACCACTATCGGGCACTCTTCCTTCTACAAACAAGCAACACATTAGGCGTCGTCATATCTCTTCAGTGTGCGCACGGTATACGACGGCTCCCCGTTCCAAGTCGTCTTACGCACACTGATCTCCACTTCCGTGCCGGTTAACTCCAGCACGGTATCGCGGAGCGGCTCCTCGCTCAACTCCACCAAGTAGTCGGCCCGGTACTCGACGAGATTAGACATATGCGTGTCAAATAGTGTAATGCAAAGCTCGTCTTCGTCGTCCTCGCCATCCCTCACCATCACACGCAATGCGAAGTAATTCTTCGGCACAAACAGCTCACCGTGCGTTCGACATACCATAGGCCCGCCTTTTTTTCCTGATACAATTTTCGCCGACAACGGGAGCATCCCAAATACGTACAATTCTCTTTGTACGACACAACGTCGATCATAACGGGCGTCTTAATTTTATACACGCCGTTGTTAGCACACTGTAGACCCCTCAGACTAACCAATGTAGCCCGTGTCGACGCCGCCGACTCGCATTCTCTTTCGAGCGACTCGCTCCGCGCTAGGACCGGCTGCCCCGCAGCCGCCTCGACGCTCCCCAAGGCCTCTTCGGCTCTTCGCTTACGACCGGCGGCTACCAGCGGCGGTGGGATGATCACCACGGGTCTCTTATTACCCGGCGCCCCCGTTCACACCGCTGCTGCTGCTGCCGTAGGTTGCTGTTGACCGCCGGCCGCAGCCTTCGGACTCTGTTTGCGCACCGCCTTCGTCTTTTTTGGTGACTCATCTGCCATTATTGCCGCGGGAGAACGTCTGCTGCTGCTGCTGAAACAATACGTTAGAACACTGGCGTCATACAACATAGCATTTTCTCAACCGTTTTATACTTTACAAAATAGGGCGCATGCGCACTTAACACATACGCCGCATAACTGCCTAGTCTACAGTTATCTTACAAAATAACGCGAATGCGTACTTAACACATACGACGCATAACTGTCTAGTTACCGAGGTATTTGTTTTAGGAAAAAAGTTAACGGTCATGTCAGTACATTCATCGTCAAATGTGTCTTTACATCGAATTTCTCTAATATCACTACACCACACGATTCCCGAGCCCTAACTAATCATATACAACGCTTACTTTCATGCTTTTAGCTTTTCGTTTACTGTTTTTGAAATGGCATTATTCTCCGTTCACATTCCGATCGCGATAAGCCGCTGTGTCATGCGCCGCCGCCGCCACTGTTTGACGGCGCATTCCACCGTTTGCTCATTTCATACACGATTATGGAGTCGCATACAATTGACGGCGCATTCCACCGTTTGCTTATTTCAGGAACGACTATGGATACAACGACTCGTAAGGCAACACAGCGGTAAGCCAGCTTTTACGCATGCATGCATGCGTGCATGCATGGTTCTCATTTTATTTTGTCGCCCTTTGTTTAAACAGTACGCACGCGAACATGTATTGTGGTTTATTTCATAGAGAGATCCAACTGCCTACAAGAACGGTCCTGTCAGCAGCAGCAGCAGTTGCAGCAACAAAGCCGGTATGCTCGGTCGCCCCAATATCACGGAGTGACCCCCCTCGCGCAATCACTCCACCACCTATCAGCCACGACGCCGCCGATGACTTCGATGACGACACCAGCCTCGTGTCTTCGTTCCTAAGACGAGGAAACATTGGATCGTGGTATACGCCTACCCCGCCGACCGAACTATATACGCGACGCGGCTTTCACGCGCCGATCTCCCCCTATAGGGCGGGCGTTGGACGCGCGCGGACATATCAATTCTAGCAGTCTATAATAAATACTCTCTCTACTACTCACGCTTCCACTCGTCTGTATCCACTGCGTAAACACCCTACGTACAGCGCCACCAACCCATACGGGGGCCGCTGAACGTTAGCGTTGTTATGCATTGGTTTCGTTTTGATCGCACAGGTAGGTTTATTTATTTAAACGCATTTATGCATTGGTTTCGTTTTCATCGCACCACTAGATTTACAACGCACAGCGCTAGCCAGCTATGCTGCCGCTCCGGGGTCATAGTCCACTCCAGCTGCAGCGCCAGGTCGCTTATCGCAGCAACGCTGATGCTAACACAGGGTACGGCGGGGCATCCTCATAGGGCTGACGGGGGAAGTCTGCACACTGTGGTTTTATCGCGGTTATATAGCCGCACCATCAACGCATTATTGCTTATGTCAGCACGCGATAGGTACGGCGTTGATCGCTAGGGAACAAACTAAAATGATCACTGTGCTCACCGCTAGGTGGCACCTCAAATGTACTTAGAGGGGGTAATCCATCACGTTTTTTATAAGTAGGTTCCCGAAAACGTTTAGTGTCAAAAAATCCTTTGATCTTTTTTTATAAGAAGGTTCCCGAAAACGTTTAGGGGTAATAAAAACGTTTTTTATTAGTAAAATGTTGCCCAAAGGTCACCAAAGGTGTCGTGCACGGGCCCAATAAACTCCTCTATACTACTGACCCGATTCGAGGTGTACGGCCGAATTGGTGACTAACGTTACCTTCTTCCTCAACGCCATCATCCACCATCCTATCGGTTCGTGGGAGACGTCTGAAACATACTCGCCAAGAAAACAACAAAGAAAAACCTCCTATACCTGGAGGGAACACCAAACAGGGGAAAGAGCTTGATAGCATGAAGAATAACGTCGCTTTACAAATAATCGGCGACCGTGCAGGGAACAAGCAGTTTCCCTTTCATGGAGCTCTCTCACGTAAGCATTGCCTTGATAGAAAAACCAGTGTTCACTCTGGAAACTCTCCAAACAATGAAAACATTAGCCGATGACACTGCAACCGAAGTGGGTGTGAAAAACAGAGGCGCATCCATTGTGTCTCGAATTCCAATCATCATCACAACCAACTACCCCTTTTTTCCAACTACATCCTTTATCCGGATGCCTTGCCCGACTGTATGACCTTGTCAACATTTCCTCCCCGTCATGAACGAGTTCGTGAGAATACCAGTAGTCCCCTCTGCCATTAGGTTATCCTTATCTTGTATACAACTAGTCTGACGAATCCCAATCGTCTTAGCGTTGGCGCTATGATCCGGAAAGTGGCGTCGTTTTTAACGATGGATTGGGAGGTCACGAAACGCGTCTCTGTGAAAGGCGGTCAAACATTACTTGGACTTTTGTGTGGAGTGAGAAGGTCGTCAGTGCTGTCGACGGACATATATAGCAGCTTGGTTTAATGAATTAGTTCCTATATGACTGGTGTATTTTGCTACTAGCTGTTTTATGATCTCTTTATTCTTTAGGACTATCGTATTAGACGTTTAATCTTTAAGACTACATGTTATCCTTTATAAAAGTCGGATTATATGCATTACATTTCATTGTAGTTTTGAATCGAATTAGTTCGTATACAACGTGTCTGCTGCATAAAAACTAGCTGATTTACGTTTAATCTCCTTATTATCTAAGAGGCTTAATCTTTGGAGCAGAGAGGAGGTGGCACACTTGGAAGCGGTGTGGGGTGTCAAGTCCATTGATGTTATTGGTGCATTGCCAGTGGTAACATTAAACATGATTATCGTAACAACCATGTGACATCTGACTACCAAAAATGCAGGTGCTGTAAAACTGGGGTGTATTCCGTGTTCTTTGTCTTAAAGCCACGAACGCGGATAAACAGGGAAATGTAGTGACCAGTTGCAGCCTCAAAGGGGACACACGCCATATTGGAAACACATGGCCTACGTATTCATACACCTGTCATATAATTAAAGTGTTATCGTTTGCTTAACGGAACACTATCTGTATACTGGATGTCTTCTATGGTAATCTTTAGCATCCAACATATAGCAGCACCAATTTACAGTTACAGTAATGTGCCTAGTGTAGAAGGATATTGGGGCAAGAGTTCAAGGCGTGGCAAAGTAGGAAAGAATATACTTGGCGTTATTCTCATGCAGTTGAGAGACTTTACTAGTATACAGTGCTCTGTACGGCTTATGAAAGGCGCTCATTAAAAACCGACAGATGTTCAGTAAAAACAGTTCACCGAGTACGAGATAGAGAGAGATAAGTCATGCGCCTGGGGAGTGTCTTATCGCAAACGCCCAGGGACTAAGAGCGCATGATGCCATTGTCTAGGGTGTCATGTGGACGATACCTGGAGTGGCTGTTTACGTACATAAACTTAGCCTAAATCTAGTATAACATAACACTCTGTGATTCTCGACCGATCGAACACCTTCACACCGACTCCTGAACGTGACTATGTGAATTCGGTATTTTTGTTGTTGTTGTTGACAGGACGACTTTGCTGCCTCCGGTGGACTAGAACGTATACGGGACACCTATAGCAACCCGCCGTGACCCATGGTACCCCTCCAGATGGCACCACTGAAAAAGGTACCGCGACGATCCCGTATCGACGTGTCGTTACGTCGCGCTCTGCTGATACACCGGCATGAACAACAGCAGCGTCACGCGTCATTACCACAACTGGACATGACGTGTGATGATGATGTCACGTCACCGGTAACAACGGTCGTCGTCGGAGTATAAAGCCCTTTAAAACGATACTTCGACACTCGACCTAACTCCCGACGGTCATCTGATTTGGACGAGAACGTCCACCGCTCGGCCATCACCAACACGCTTCGAAGATGTAGGGAACATGTATACCGCTGCGCCTTGGGGGTATACAGGGCCGTTCGAAGGTGTACGGAACGTCTAGAGAGGTCGAACGTTTAGCCGGTTGTGTACTGACAACCACCTCAACGTATACCGCGAAAGAGGCGATACGCCTTATATGCAATGAAGTAACGCAGAACATAATTCGCGACGAACACGTGGAGTACATATACAACACTATACTAAACAAAGCTGATCCTATACATCCTATACTGTAAAGCTCGTTGATATAACATAGCTAGTCGGTGACATAAAAAAGAGGAAATGCGCCCCTACTACAGTTGGGGTTATAGGCGCCTCTATATGTCACGTAGTAGTAGTAAGTAGTAGTAGTATAGTAGTAGTGATCGATTTGCTTGTACGTTAGTATAATAAAGATACATGTAATCCCGGTTTCTGGTGTCTGTTGTTCTTTCATATCGACGAATGACTTTGCGGTCTAACACACGCTTACATACAAGGTATAGGTATACGTAGCCACGCCCCTTCTGTTCACACGCTGGTATCTATGTACCGTTACACACACACACACACACACATATATATGTATATAGCCACGCCCCTTCTGTTCACACGCTGATAACTATATACGTAGCCATGCCCCTCACTGTCCATAGGACGTCACTCAGTATATAGAAACATGCAAGCTCCCATCTGACAGTTGTAGGTAGAGACAGTACGATGAAGTAACACGCATGTCGCCACTGTGGAAACGTCCTCTCTACATACGACGACTTACAACGTCACATCGACCGGACGCATACATTCCAGTCACTGCGAGGCCACGACGATCACGCCTACAGCAAACCACCGTCGCGAGTGGCGCCATCTTACGAACCACCGAGAAGCACTAAGCTGTCCGACATGTGGAAGAGACTTCTCGAGACGAGATGGCTTGTTACGTCACAACAGGACGTCATGTGGCAGGGTACCCTCTCAGAAAAGTGATTCACGCTGCTGTGAGAGTTGTGCACATGACTTCATGAGACGAGACCACTTGTACGTCATATCAAGACGGTATGTAGCAGACGTGTAGAGGTAACCGACCCACCGCTACCCAAGCGAGCGAGACGCGAAGAGCGACCACGTGTTTTCTATCGAGGGAGCTGCGAGACGTCGTTCGAGACCACTGGTCGACCATCCGAACCCACGTGAACAGATGACCTGTTCAATCCAGGTACAATTACAGAGTGTCGACACTGGACACGTCTGTTCCAGAAACGACACTGAAAATCATGTTCCGCGAACACACGCACGCATTCAAGATTAACCTTAGTTACGGTTTCGTGCTGAGGAACAAGATCACTAACCGATACAGATACTACATTTCGTCATGTAACTATTGTGGTCGTTGCCTTGATGAACCGGGTCTTATCAGCAACACCGAAGACTTTGATGCATTTCTGGAGCATATCCGACGTGTTGCAGTGGGTCATCAATCAACGTCCGGACATTCAATGGGTATGCGAGGTGGTCACAAATGTCACCTTCGTCAATCATATACTAAACCATCCGATAGGATGTGTGGACGTCACACTTCCGATGTACATCAAACGGAACACAGCCACCATCGGACTGGAAAGAGAACCCATCCATTCCAAGAAGTACACCGGCAATGATACTTGAATATACATTGTGTAACGTGGACTCATAATTCAAAGAGACTGCAGAGTCCCGTGTCTAACGTTTGCGGACAATACTGTGTTGGTTATCTCATTTTATTTATAAGTACAAGAATGCATTTTATTTAAACAATGCATACTATGCATGTATTTTACCTAGACAGTATTTTATTTCAATTTACTACATACCGTTTAAACAATGCATACTACGCATGCATTTTATCTCACTCATTTTATTCATCCTTTGTTTATTTCATAGACCGATCCAACTGCCTACAAGGAACACGTACACGCCACGTAGGCCGATCGATCTCCCCGACGCGTCGACGACGTCGACCCGGGCAACATGCGCGGTCGCGGCGTCCGTCCGCGCGCCTTCGCCACCTCCTACGCCGCCCAATGTCACGCCTTACTACAGCTCGTCTGACGATGATGACATCGTCCCCGATCTGGCTCGGGTCTTTCTCGTTCGACAGGCAAACGGACTATGGAGGACAATCACGCCTCCAGAACTATATCGGCGGGAAGGCTTCGGTCCCCCGCCGGAGATCACGCCTCGCTTCGGCTCCCCGCCGGAGACCAGCAGGCAGCAACCCGTCGGTCGCGGCCGAACACTACAGTATTATTCCCAATAAAATATTCCAGTCACTACTCACGTTTTCACGCGTCTATTTTCAATGCATAAACACCCTACTGAATGTTAGTGTATTTATGCATTTGATTGTCATTGTATTCCCACGACTAGATGTATTTAAACGCATTGCTTTCGTTTTAATCCGTCCACCAGAACAACGTTGTTTACCGTTAGCCAGCTATGCTGTCATCCAGGGGTCAAAGACCACTAGAGCAGCCGGTGGCCTTATCGCTGCAGCAGTCGTCGTCGCTCTTGCTGTCAACATCACATACGGGGACATCTCAACGTTTATACAATGGTTTTAATATACAATGGTTTTAGCGTGGTTAGCGTATTGCTTACGTCAGCACAACTCCTACCCCAGCGTATTGCTTACGTCAGCACAACTCCTACCCCAGTTATAGGTGGTCCAGTACGAAACATAACTTTAGCGTGGTTATAAAGTACGAAACTAAACTTATATACTTTAGCGTGGTTATAAAGTACGAAACTAAACTTATATACTTTATTATTAAACGCATTATTGCTTACGTCAGCAAGCTCTAGGTACGGTGTTGATCGCTAGGACTAAAATACTCTCTGCACTCACCGCTAGGTGGCATCTCTCTAGTGTACTGTCAATCATCCAATTAGTATCAAATTACATCGCTCATCAATCACGTTTTTTATAAGTAGGTTTCCCAAACTCATTAGTGTCAAACACAAAGCCTTTGATCTTTTTTTATACATAGGATTAGTCTCGCATTATTGCTGACTCAGCTGGGTGCCCGAATCGTTTAGTGGTCATTAAATTCTTTTTTATAAGTAGGATTTTCAGGCCCAACAGGTCGTACTATCTACTGACGTCTCCACATACATCGCTCCACCATCTAACATGGCCACAACAACAACACCACGGTAAGATAGCGTACATTTTATTTAAACAGTGCTTACTATATGCAATAGCATTAAACATGCATGCATTTTATTTAAATGCACGTTTTTATTGTTGTAATTTTATTTAAACAGTGCTTACTATACGCAATAGCATGTATTTTATTTTAAACATGCATGCATTTTATTTAAATGCACGTTTTTATTGTTGTAACATGCATGCATTTTATTTAAATGCATGTTTTTACTAGTACGCATTAAATTGCATGTATTTTACCGTTTAAACATGCATGCATTTTATTTATAAGTGCGTGCATACATGCATGCATTTTATTTAAATGCACGTTTTTACTAGTGATTTTAAACATGCATGCATTTTATTTAAATGCACGTTTTTACTGTTGTATTTAAATGCACGTTTTTACTACAGTAGTACGCATTAAATTGCATGTATTTTACCGTTTAAACATGCATGCATGCATTTTATTTAAATGCACTACAGTTGTTGTAACATACCGTTTAAACATGCATGCATTTTATTTAAATGCACGTTTTTACTAGTACGCATTAAATTGCATGTATTTACCGTTTAAACAAGCATGCATTTTATTTATAAGCGCGTGCATATCGTTCATTTTACTACCGTTTATTGTCTCATTCATCGTTTAAACATTTCATTTGATTTCATTGTTTATTATTTCATAGACCGATCCAACTGCCTACAAGCAGCGGCGAATCGTCGCCTCGTAGGACGGTCGAACTGCCCGACGTGACGATGATGTCGACCCATCCAACCTGCGTGGTCGCGCCGTCCGTCCGCGTACCTTCACCACCTCCCACGCCCGATGTCACGTCGACTGACAGCTCTGACGATGACGACATAGCCGATCTGGCACGTGTGTTTCTAATCATACAACCAAACGGACGATGGAGAACGATCACGCCTTCCGAACTATATCGTCGGGAAGGCTTCGGTTCCCCACCGGAGCACCTCGTTGGCGCCGCCTATCCACAATAAATATTCAGCGCCGGAGCAACCCGTTGCCGCCGTCTACAATAAATATTCAGTCACTACTCACGTTTTCACGCGTCTATTTTCAATGCATAAACACCCTACTGAACGTTAGTGTATTTATGCATTTGATTGTCATTGTAATCCCACGACTAGATGTATTTAAACGCATTGGTTTCGTTTTAATCCCTCCACCAGAACAACGTTGTTTACCGTTAGCCAGCTATGCTGTCATCCAGGGGTCAAAGTCCACTAGAGCAGCAGCCGGCGGCGGCCCCTTATCGCTGCAGCAGCAGCGGTCGTCGCTCTTGCTGTCAACATCACATACGGGGACATCTCAACGTTTATACAATGGTTTTAATATACAATGGTTTTAGCGTGGTTAGCGTATTGCTTACGTCAGCACACGACTCGACTCCTATCCCATTTATAGGTGGTCCATCAAAAACGAAAGTACGAAACTTAACTTATATACTTTAGCGTGGTTATAAAGTACGAAACTAAACTTATATACTTTAGCGTGGTTATTACATAAAGTACGAAACTAAACTTATATACTTTAGCGTGGTTATTAAACGCATTATTGCTTACGTCAGCACGCTCTAGGTACGGCGTTGATCGCTAGGACTAAAATACTCTCTGCACTCACCGCTAGGTGGCATCTCTAGTGGTACTGTCAATCATCCAATTAGTATCAAATTACATCGCTCATCAATCACGTTTTTTATAAGTAGGTTTCCGAAACTCATTAGTGTCAAACAAAAAGCCTTTGATCTTTTTTATGCATAGGACTAGTCTCGCATTATTGCTTACGTCAGCAGTGTGCCCGATCGTTTAGTGGTCATTAAATTCTTTTTTATAAGTAGGCTTTTGAGGCCGTACAGCCCTCACTATCTACTTGCATTTTATTTAAATGCACGTTTTTACTACAGTAGTACGCATTAAATTGCATGTATTTTACCGTTTAAACATGCATGCGTTTTATTTATAAGTGCGTGCATACATGCATGCATTTTATTTAAATGCACGTTTTTACTACAGTTGTTGTAACATACCGTTTAAACATGCATGCATTTGATTTAAATGCACGTTTTTACTACAGTAGTACGCATTAAATTGCATGTATTTTACCGTTTAAACATGCATGCATTTTATTTATAAGCGCGTGCATATCGCTCATTTTACTACCGTTTATTGTCTCATTCATCGTTTAAACATTTCATTTTATTTCATTGTTTATTATTTCATAGACCGATCCAACTGCCTACAAGAGACGTATCGTCGCCTCGTAGACCGATACAACTGCCCGACGTGACGACGACGTCGACCCAGCCGACCTGTGTGGTCACGCCGTTCGTCCGAACACCTTCGCCTCCTCCTACGTGCAATGTCACGTCGACAGGCGCTGACAGCTCTGACGATGACGACATCGCCGATCTGGCACGGGTCTTTCTAGTCAAACAACCCAATGGACTATGGAGAACAATCACGCCTCCTGAACTATATCGCCGGGAAGGCTTCGGTTCCCCAACGGAGCACCTCGTTGGCGCCGCCTATCATCCACAATAAATATTCAGCGCCGGAGCAACTCGTTGGCCGAATGCTCGCCGCCTATCATCCACAATAAATATTCAGTCACTACTCACGTTTTCAGGCGTCTATTTCCAATGCATAAACACCCTACTGAACGTTAGTGTATTTATGCATTTGATTGTCATTGTAATCCCACGACTAGATGTATTTAAACGCAGCGGTTTCGTTTTAATCCGTCCACCAGAACAACGTTGTTTACCGTTAGCCAGCTATGCTGTCATCCAGGGGTCAAAGGCCACTAGAGCAGCAGCAGCCGGCGGCGGTGCCTTATTGCTGCAGCAGCGGTCGTCGCTCTTGCTGTCAACATAGGGACCATTCATAACGGGGGTCGACGTTTATACAATGGTTTTAGTTTATACAATGGTTTTAGCGTGGTTATATTAGCGCGATAAACGCATTATTGCTTACGTCAGCACGCTCTAGGTACGATGTTGAGGACGTTAAAAGTACGAAACAAAACGTTGGATGGTTTTAAAGTACGAAACTAAACGTTGGTTTTAGCGTGGTTCGATACAATGGGCGTGGTTAGCGCGATAAACGCATTATTGCTTACGTCAGCACGCTCTAGGTACGGCGTTGATCGCTAGGACTAAAATACTCTCCGCACTCACCGCTAGGTGGCATCTCTAGTGTAGGCGTAATCAATCATCCAATTAGTATCAAATTACATAGCTCATCAATCACGTTTTTTATAAGTAGGTTTCCGAAACTCATTAGTGTCAAAAAAAGCCTTTGATCTTTTTTTTATAAGTAGGTTGCCGAATCGTTTAGTGGTCATTAAATTCTTTTTTATAAGTAGGGTTTTGAGATCATACAGCCCCTACTATCTACTTATGCCGTGTCAGCAGTCGACTTACTGGGGTCTGGTTTTGTTTTGTAGGTATAGTCCGATGACTCAACATTCAAGATTCTGACGTGGTTACAAGAATGCAATACAACAGCCCCATCCTGTTCCATTATTATCATTTCATCAGATGACTATGATGACATACAACCACCATCTTTCAGAAGACGAATCACATCTGTGTCTAGTCATGATCCAGAGACAAGTGTCGATTTAACAGGATGTATTTGTTCGAATGAAAACGATGATCTACGGGCAACTGTGGTCAAGGTCAACAAAATACAAGAGCGGAGCAGACCAGATGAAGAACCAGCAGGCCTATCAAACAGCCATGAATGATGCTTGCGTTTGCTGCGTGTGCAATGAACTGTATCGAATATAATGAAAACCTTTCTGAAAGAGCAAATACGTAGTTGAAAACTGCAAGGTGATGGTGGTCATTCAAAAAGTACACTTGATGTCATCTTATCCGTCCCATGTGACATCGTCTTCGGCGTTCCTATGGTGGAAGCACCATCGCTCAAACTCTCTAACAGAGCCATCAACTCTATCACCTCTGGTTTTATCATCTCTGTTGAAGATGCGCTAGAGAAGCTGTCCACATTGATCCATCAATGTACACCGATGACAAAATTAGAGGCCATGCGTCACGGTTGTCTCGATGTCATCACATGAAGAATTCCACGACTACTTAGTTGAAAGTATTATAACAGGTTAGCTCTGATTCAGTGGCGTTAACACAGGATGAACATTCGAAATTTTAGGCTTGTTAGGAAGTGATCCGGTAATACGAACTTACTATATATGAATATGCTCATTGTAGTTCATACATAGCTTTTGAGATTTACTTTTGATAGTTTAATTGTAGTTTTGACATAGATTTCCTTGTTTTGTGATTAGTTTTGGTACTGTTTGCACAACTAGTTCCGATACAACTGATCCTGTTGCGGAGGAATATATCGGTGAGTCTGCAAACCTTTATGGAAAAAGAAGACAGGCTTTATCAGGTGTCTGATATTTTGACAATAAAAGCAAAAATTAGCGGAATAGCATGGCGTGGGAAATGCACGTACATCGGCTGTAAGCGTAAAAACGATGCTTCCCAGGTGGCACTATGGCGTGCGCGGTGCACGGTGTACAAGTGAAACCAAAAAATAATTTTTCGGTGCGCGTCCTGGTGGAGGGAGTCGGGAATGGTGATGAGGATGTGGGTCTTTGGTTTACTCTATTTTCGGAAGCGACGTCGGCGCTCGCCGATTACGATGCCGATTATCTGGCCGATATGTTGCCAGAGAAGCTGCGAGAAACTAAAACGCCCCTAGTTGGCACGATCCTGGAGGTGGTATGGGGCGTGACGGATACATACAACGTCCGTAGTGTGAGTGTTGTCTTGAAGGCGAGTGAATAAAGCGCACGTTCATCCTTGAATGACTAACGCCTCGCTTCTTGCTGTAGGATACCGTAATTGCCGCCGCTTTGTGCAACCCCGAGGAGGAGGCATCGCCCCCGGCCGAGAAGCGCGCCAAAATCGGCGCGCCATATCTGTTGAAAAGGGAAACGCCGATTCGCCTACCTTCTTTCACTGAAGATACGCAGTCGTCGCCGCCACTGCCGCCCCCGACGTACGCTACCTTGTGTCCGATGCCAGCGCTGGAGGTTGTGTCCGTGTCATCGGACGATCTTATTCCGTGGGCCCCCCAAGTGACAAACGAGATGAGCCGGTGATCGAGGGCGCCGGCAAACCCGACCTGGAGTGGCGCCAGTAGTAAGGAGGTTTTCGCGAACACCGGTCATGACCCCAGATCAAAGGCTTTTTTGCTTTTTATAAGTAGAATTCCTACGTTTTTTAGCAGTCATGTGCGGATCGGAATGTGTCAAAAAAAGTGATTGATGGGTTTCCATAGAAAGAGTGTGTCGACATCAGTAGGTAGTAAGACCTGTTCAACCTCAAAAGCCTACTTATAAAAAAGAATTTAATGACCACTAAACGATTCGGGCACACCGCTGAGTCAGCAATAATGCGAGACTAATCCTATGTATAAAAAAAGATCAAAGGCTTTGTGTTTGACACTAATGAGTTTATAAAAAACGTGATTGATGAGCGATGTAATTTGATACTAATTGGATGATTGACAGTACACTAGAGAGATGCCACCTAGCGGTGAGTGCAGAGAGTATTTTAGTCCTAGCGATCAACGCCGTACCTAGAGCGCGCTGACGTAAGCAATACGCTAACCACGCTAAAACCATCGTATAAACGTTTAGTTTCGTACTTTTAACGTAGTCCTCAACGCTGACGTAATGCGTTTGTAGATTCGAGAGGCCACCTAGCGGGGTAAAATGCCACCTAGCGGTGATATATAACCGGGGCAAAACCCTGCATAATCGTTGGCGACGGTATAGCTCTCTTAGGAGAGTGTTCGCCTAGGGATCGAAAGGTTCCGGGTTTGAACCCTAATCGCAACTATTTAGTGTTGGTATATAAGCGGTGGCGGTAGCGGGTGATCGGTAGTCGGTACGATGTCGTCGCCTATAAGGTTTGGTGGATCGCGGTCGTTCTTGTCGAATATGTATATGCGTCGACTGTCGGCGTTCGGTCGAGGCTTTCGATCCGTCGAGCACGCCTATCAGTATAGGAAAGCGATATTCTACGAGGACGTGGAATGCGCCGAAATAATCAAAAGTTCGCTAAGTTCTTACGCAGCGAAACGACGCAGTTACGACATTCGACTAAAGAGAATGAGAAACAAATGGACCGACATTAGGGTGAAATGTATGAAGATGTTGTTGAAGAGGAAGTTTGACGGATCGAGCGATTTGAAGGCTGCACTGTTGGCGACCGGGGACGCCGAATTGGTGGAATGGATAGCGAGTAAGGAGGGTTTCTGGGGTAGCGGAATCGCGGGCGATCCGGGGAAGAACACGCTCGGTAAACTGTTGATGGAGTTGCGCGATGAGTATAAAAACGCGTAAAAAAGTGTTCGTCGTTCAGTCGTGAAAAATGAACGGACCGTCGTTGAAGCATCCTTTTACGTGTATAGTAGCCGGTCCTACGGGATGCGGTAAGACGACGTTCGTCGAGCGTTTGATACGTTACGACACTATGATCGATCCGCCGCCGGAGAAAATCCTGTGGTGTTACGGACAGTGGCAGAGCGGCTACGCGTCTATGTCTTCGAAAATAGAGTTCGTAGACGGCCTGCCGGATCCGAAACGTTTAGACGGTAAAGCGAGAACGCTTCTAGTACTCGACGACCTCATGGAGGAGACCGATAGCCGGGTGACGGTACTATTTACTAAAAAAAGTCATCATTGTAATACGTCGGTCGTACAATTGCGTCAGAACATGTTTCCGAAAGGGAAAGAAAACCGTACAATCAGCCTGAACGCTCAATACATAGTGCTATTCAAGAGTCCTCGAGACGCGGGTCAAGTAGGTCACCTAGCGAAACAGATGTACCCGGGAAAGGTCAACTACATGATAGAGGCTTTCAAAGACGCGACGTCGTCGGCGTACGGGTATCTATTCGTGGATCTGAAACAGGAAACGGAAGAGGACATGCGTTTGCGTACGTGCATATTTCCGGACGATCGCCTTCAGTACGTGTACGTACGGAAGGGTGGCGGCGGTGGTGGTGGTGGCGTCGGCGGACTATAAGAAGAGAGGGACGACGGGGCGTACGTTTATTAGTCGCTATGACGGGGCGCGTGACGGGAGCGAAGAGACGACCGAAGGTGGCGGGACCGACGAATCAAATAAAGAGACACATCGTCGCCCTGCAGCTGTTGGAGAGACATAGGCGGAACATCGCTCTGCGAAAAGCGCTACTCGCCCACGCGGACACCGGTCTCATTTGTAGTCTGTGCGATTGCGCGTACAACATTCTGAAAGGGAACGTGAAGTTGTCGCCGAAACAGAAACGCGTATTGTCGAAATACCGGGATCACCTGCGTAAACTCGTCGACAAACACGTGACGCGTAAGCAGAAGCGTGTCATCTTGCAAAAGAGTGCGGGTGGTTTTTTGACGGCCCTGTTAGCGCCGTTAGCGAGTACCGTTATCTTGCCGCTGCTCAGACAGGTGTTCGGCGGCGCCGGCGGTAATTGATGCAGTACGCGAAGAAGATTGCGTTGGTCGATCCACGATTGTTGGAAAGCCTTCTGCCACGCGTCGATCAGTCGTGGAGCACGCCTCGATCACGTGTGCTGAGTAGTCTTGACAGCGACATGAAGGACATTCTAGAACGTTCGGATTTATCGGAACGAGAAAAGGTAGCATCGTACAATCAACTGCTGAGTCGGTACAATACGATAGAGGCGGCTCGAGCGGTGCAACCGGTACGCGTGTCGGTGGTGAACAGCGGCGAGACACCCGCGGTACCGGTGGCGCCAGCAGCGGCGGTGGCGCCACCATCGTCGAAGACGATAGAGCGCGAAATCGTAGCCAGTATGCCGAAAACGTTGAAAGAGAAGACGAGACTGCTGATCGAAAAAATGAAAGCCGATCCGTTGTCTCGATGGAACGATCGCGGTGAATTCGTGTACGACGGTAAAGCGATCGCGGGGAGTAATATGATCGATCTAGTACACGATCTCATGCGAACGAGATCGAAGACGACGGCGCCCGTAGGATGGCGGGAGTTCGGATTGCACATGAAGGATATGAATATCCCTATGGAATTCGTAGGCAACCCGCGCTATCGTTCTTACGTGGAGCGACGACGGAAGCTAGAAGAGAGGATGACGATGCCGTCGACGTCTAGTTCATCAGCAGCGCCGACTGAGCGGAGACGTCGTACTCGGATGCGAGGCGAACCTAAACGCAGATCCGCTTCATTGGGCGCACGGCGTGGGATACGTTGTCGTGATGACATCACGACGCGCGATCATCGTCGTCGTCGTCGTCTGTTTCATCATCGCGCATATCGCGTTCTGTATCATTGTATCATCATCGTCGTCGTCATGGTGTCCGGGTGGAGTCGTCGTCCAAAACGAAAGCCTCGACAGCAACGAAACGTCGACGTCGACGACGACGACGAGCTGAATAACGCGTACTTCGATCCGAAACGGGTGGGGAGTTACGGAGGCGTCGACGCGTTTCACCGGACGTCGAAGCTCCGACGTCCGGCCGTCGAGAGGTGGCTAGCGTCGCAGGACGCCTATACCCTTCACAAACCGGTTAGACGTAATTTCAAACGACGTCGCGTCATCGTGGGCGGTCGAAACCAGCAGTGGCAAGCCGATCTGGTCGACTTGACTAGACTGAAAACGCACAACGACGGAATAACATTCCTATTGACGGTGATCGATGTGTTTTCGAAGCGGGCGTGGTGAGTTCCGTTGAAGAATAAGTCAGGAGCGTCACTCGTCGCGGCCTTCGAGCGCCTGCTGAACGACGACGACGAGACGCCGCACACGCTGCAGACCGATAAGGGGAGCGAATTTTTGAACCGACCCCTGCAAACGTTGCTAAAGAGTCGCGGCGTTCATCATTTCGTGACGCATAACGAGGAGACCAAAGCGAGCGTCGTGGAACGGTTTAGTCGAACTTTGAAGACGCGTATGTGGCGCTATTTTACGAAACACGAAACGCTGCGCTACGTAGAGGCGTTACCGGATTTCGTGCGATCGTACAACAACGCCTACCACCGAAGCATCGGTAGGACACCGGCGAGTGTCGACGCGACGAATCAGGAGGCCGTATGGCAACGACTGTACGGTGGCGGTGGCGACGTCGAACGACGACGAAAACCGAAACTACGCGTGGGAGATCGCGTACGTGTCAGTAAGACGAGGAGTCATTTCAAAAAAGGATACATGGCTAACTGGAGCGAGGAGCTGTTCACCGTCGTAGAGATGCACCCGTCCGAACCACCCGTTTATCGCCTCAAGGACGACGCCGAGACGCCGATAGAGGGCACCTTCTACGAACCGGAACTACTACGCGTAGTCGTTCCGAAAGACAAACTATATCGCGTGGAGGCGGTTCTTCGGCGTCGTCGGCGTCGTGGCGGCGGTTCGGAGGCGCTCGTAAAATGGAACGGATATCCGGCCTCATTCAACAGCTGGATCGAAGCCGAATCGCTCGTGGACCTATGATGATGAATCGTTGGACGCGTCACACCGGCTGCTGGCGACTGCACGAGGCGGGACTATGCAACGGATCTTCGTTCTTACCGTATAAAGGTCCCTGTTGCATCGACAGCGCGCAGTAGCGCGACGATGTGCGACGACGACGAAACTCCCTCGAGTGGCGAGCGTCGAACGAACGCCGACGAATCGTCCGTCGTCGACGACGAGCGCAACGCGGACTCCATCGACGCTACAACAACAACCGCCGCCGAACCCGTTCCATGGCGAATCTGTGGCAACGAATGCCCTAAGGCCGAAATCGTGTTCCTCTGTCAGGTCGTCGTCCTGTACTTCGTCATCGCCGTTAGTATATACAATCTGACGAAAGGTCAAGGTGACTCCAACCTGTGGACGGCGCTGTTGAGCAGCTGTCTCGGTTACCTGCTCCCGAGTCCGTCTATGAGTGTCGGCGGAGGCGAACGTCGACAACGCGATGGCGTTCTCATCTGATTTTTACCTGACGCTGCCGGGCAACGCGTCTATGAAACGTCACCCCGAAAATACGTTGGCGCACTACGTCACGACGTTGCCGCGACGTTTCCACCTGTCGGGGGAGTGGGAATGCGGCGCCGTGTCGGTACAGTATCCGCACACGTGGTACAACGTGAGAGAGAAGGACGCCTACTTCTATCTGATTTGCGCGGCAGGCGAACGGGGTGTTTACACGCAGATAGACGAAGAAGGCACGACCGTGCTGATATATCGTCAGACGACGATTCCTCACGGTTTCTACAACAACGTTTATACGTTGTTGAACAGGATCAACGAGGCGCTAGAGAAATTACACACCAGGAAGGTCAAGACCGTGCTAGAATACTGCGCTGTCTCTAACCGCTTTGCGCTACGTATGTCGGCGGGTGTCGAATTTATCATACCTCATTCGAGCCGTCTGAGGCACGTGCTAGGTTTCCATAGCAACACGATCATGAGTTCGTCCGCGTACGGTCCCGCGCCGGCGACGAGGCCCGTCATCAGCACGTCGCCCGCCGCGTACACGTTCGAGTACGAAGGTCGCGATACGGTGACCATGTCGGCGGGCATCGAGAGTCTGTACGTGTACACGGATCTCGTGGAACCGCGCGTCGTCGGTGACGTGTTCGCGCCGCTCCTTCGAAACATCGCCGTCCGCGGTGAGAACGGTGACGTCGTTTCGGAATCGTTCGTTCGCGTGCAATACGTTAAGCTGATGCGGAATCAATTCGACGAGGTCGAAGTCGATATAAGAGACAATCACGGCCAACCGATACCATTCGAGCAGGGGAAGGTGGTGACGACGCTTCACTTGAGACGTTGTAAATCGAAATTGTTTTAACATGTCGTCGAAGAACCCGTACGTTGACTACTACGTTCGTCAGGTCGGCGGACAGCTGCCGGTCTTCGTCGGCGCTCGGGGTCAACGAGGTCACGGTCTGGGTAATCTCTTCGGGAGTCTGTTTCGAAGCGCCATGCCGCTTATCAAGAGGGGCGCGATGGCGTTGGGAAAACGGGCGCTCAACACCGGCATGCACGTGGCGCGCGACGTCGTCGCTGGCGGCAATCTGAATCAGTCGCGTCTACCAGCCGCAGTATACGGACCTTCGAGTGCGCTTCATAGTGGTGATGCCGCGCGGAGGAGATCCGACGGTCATCCTGCATACGATATTCAGTCAACTCGACGGAAGAAAAAAAAACGCACCGCCGCGGCGGCGGCATAAAGAGAGCGCGGCTAGCGGCGACGGTCGTCAGTAGGCGGAAGACGTCGAACGGACGACAACGATGGCGTTCGTGAACGGCTCGACGTGCGAGGGCGTGAAGGCCGAACTGGAGCTGTTCAGCGGACCGGTGACGCAGACGAGCATCGAGAGTAGTCATTGGACCGTCTACCAGCAGCTGACGACTCTCGACGCCGGCGGCCCTATCGAGTTCCTCGTGCCGGGTTCGGGCGAAGACTATACGGACCTGGCGAGCATTCAACTGTACGTGCGCTTCAAAGTGACGCGGGGGGACGGTACCGATCTGGCGGCCGCGGTGGCGCCGGTCAACAATTTCCTGCATTCGATGACCAGTCAAATCGACGTGTCGCTGAACAACACCCTCTTGACGCCGTCGACCAATACGTACGCGTACCGGGCCTACCTCGAGACGTTGCTAAGTTACGGTAGCGACGCGAAACGTTCGCAACTCACGGCAACGCCAACCTCGGCTTCGAGGCGCGACGCGTCGCGACGGCCGATAGCCACGAGGTGGAGATGATGGGACGCCTGCATGTCGACGCGTTTATGCTAAACAAACACCTACCGAACGGCGTAGACACGAAAGTGCGCATAGTGCACTCGAAGGACGCCTTCTCGCTGATGGGCGCGCAAGCCGTACCGGGGTGGCGCGTCGTGCTGCAGGCGATTCGACTGCACGTGCGAAAAGTGAAGTTGAACCGGGCCGTCCAGATGGGACATATCAAAGCGTGGGCGTTGGGAACGGCTAAGTTTCCGATGCGTCGCGTCGACTGCAAATCGTTCTCGATAACGGCGGGCGCGCTATCGCACACGCACGAGAACCTGTACATGGGCGCGATTCCGAAACGCCTCTTCCTGATGATGATCGACAACTTCGCCTACAACGGCGACTACACTAGAAATCCTTTCGACGCTCGTCACAACGACATAAACTTCTTGTCGCTCGTCGTCGACGGACGTCAGGTGCCGAGCAAGCCGCTGCAGCCGGACTTCCCGCACAACCGGTACGTGCGGAGCTACATGAATCTCTTCGAGGCGACCGGAAAGGCGTTCGAGGACGAGGGGAACGACGTATCGCGCACGGACTTCGGCGCCGGCTAGAGCATCTTCGGTTTCGACCTGACCCCCGACTGTTGCGACGGCGATCATTTCAACGTCGTGCGTCAGGGGTGCGTGGGCGTCGATATGCATTTCGAGACGCCGCTAGCGCGTCCGGTGAACGTCGTCGTGTACGCGGAATTCGAGGCGGTGATGGAAATCGACCGGAACCGGAACGTCATTTACGACTGGTAGTAACTATGGATACGTTTCAACTGATGCGTCGTCTGGGACTCGATACGTACGCTAAACGTATCGTCGTCGGCGTCGTGCCTAAAGACGCGCTACTTACCGCCGCCGCCGGCGCCACCACCTACCCGACGGCCTTCGTGTGCAACACCGACGACGGCGGCGAACCGGGACAGCACTGGGTGGCCGTCTACGTCGGCGCCGACCGACGAGGCGAGTACTTCGATTCGTCCGGTCTACCGCCGCTACACGCCGACTTCCGCGCCTTCCTGCGCCGCCACTGCGGCGACGCGTGGACGTACAACTAAAAACGCCTGCAGAGCGTCATCTTTAACGTGTGCGGACAATATTGCGTCGCCTACCTTCTCCTCCGATGTCGCGGGATGCCGTTGACGACGTTCCAGAGCCTATTCGGCACCGATAGGGTGAACAATGACTGTCTCGTACACGATTTATTAAAACCTCATTAACCGCTTGTATATTAGTAGTAGAAAAACGAACTAATGATGTATACAATTGTTGGTGTTTATTATTACCCACACATACATACATACAGAAACTACCCCTAGGGGGGTGGTGGGGGTTAGGTTAGTAGTAGACGAGTTAGACGAGTTTACGAGTTAGACGAGTATCGGCGCCGTAGTGACGCCGTCGTCGAGCACGCGGCGTTTAGCGTAGAAGTAGCTGAACGCCGCGCGCTCTTGAACGTACGTCAACACGGACGAGTCTTTCACTTGGAAACCGCGGTTCCAGCCGACGCCGTTGCGACGGTCGCGCAGTACGGCGAGGAAGGTGTGCTCGTCGATGTCGGCGTTCTGTCGCTTGCTCAGTCCCTTCGTGCTGTATTTCGGACCGGCGACGCCGCCGAAGCAGTAGTAGGTTTTGCTGCACAGCGCCACGATTCCGTCGCCGAGCCACTCATCTTTGAAGAGACCCGGCGTTCGACGATCGAACACGCGTCGGCGCGCGCAGCAGGCCGCCGCGCCGTCCCACGCTAGTCCGGCGACGCGCCGTCCTACGTAGGCGTCCACGTGCGCGTCGCAGCATTCGGCCGGAAACCAGAGCGAACGATTCCGGAAGTAGTGTTCGCGACGTTCTACCGGTACGAGCGCGTCGACGTCACGTCCGGCTAGGGCTATGTACGCCGAGTCGGTGTCCATAGCGCAGTACTGGAAGAGCGGACGGGGAATGTAGGCGTCGACGAAATCGTAATAAAATTCCAGCATTCTCAATTTTGCGTACTGCAATACGAAATAGCCGATATGTATCGGCAGGCCGTAGACGATTTTACGTTTATTCAGCGCCACCTCGTACAGCGCGTCGTCGACGACGACGTCCAGTTGCCGGAAGCGCCGATTGTTGAAGAGCATCGACGCGCCGACCGGCGTCGCGTACTTGTTTTCCCGGTGCCGATCGATGCTCGTAATCTTTTTCCCGTAGGAACTGTTCCCGAGAAGTTTAAATGTATCGGCGATGATCGATTTGTCGGGATCGATATCGCCCTCGCGGCGCGCCGTCGAAACCGTGTCGCCGAAGCGTCGAAAGCACGCTATCGGCGCGTACTCGACGATCTGGTAGACGCGCTCGACGACGAGCCCTTGCGCCAGATACCAGCGTAGGAGCGGCGTCG
This sequence comes from Paraescarpia echinospica, assembly GCA_020002185.1. NCBI lineage: Eukaryota > Metazoa > Annelida > Polychaeta > Sabellida > Siboglinidae > Paraescarpia > Paraescarpia echinospica. The sequence continues at coordinate 22,916,076 of CM034544.1, forward strand.
CGAGCACGATCGCCGCGCCGAAGTAGCTACCGACGAGCGTGCGTTGAGGTCGTGTGAGGAGATCGTGCGACTCGGCGTAGTCGCGCATGAACGGGCTGAGATCGTCGCGCACGATATCGACGTTCTTGAATACCGGCTGCATCTCGGCGAACTTGTCGCGTAGCGCTTCCGGTACGGCGATATCGCACTGCACGAGGCCGAACAGAGAGCCGTCGCGCACCGCCTCCAGTATCGTCGAGAGCGTAATGGCAGCGGTCGGTTGCCATCGTGACGCGTCGGGCGGCGTCGGCACCGCCGGCGGTTGCACGGCGTGCCACTGGCACTCCCACATTTCGACGACTTCGTCGACGAAACGGCGCAGGTAGGTGGTCACTGCGATCGTCGCGGCGTACAGCGTCGTCATCGGTTGACCGTTGACGGCGTTCGTCGTCACGTGCGCCTGACACGTCGGGCAGCCGTGAAAATAGCAGCCGTGAAATTGATACGCCGTTCGCGTGGCGGCGCACCAGCCGTCGACTCGGTGCTTTCCGATGCGCTTCTCGCGTCCGTTCAACTGGTGACGTATACGCGCGCCGGTTTCCGCCTCCACGCGCGTCATCCACTGCACGGGTGTTCTCAGCGCGTCGGCGCGTGTACCAGCCCGTCGGCATCTCCCGCATTATCGCCCATAGATAGAGGCCGTTTGCGTCGAAGCCTATTATCGATCGGCACGGCGCGCCGCCATCGCCACGAATCGACGTCACGTCGGCCTCGTGGTGGCGCGCGAAGATGATCGACGGGCCGCCGACGATCTGCGCCTGCAGCAGACGGTGCAGATCTTTGTTCGGCTCGTTGAAGAGCGAGAAATGGATCGACTTCGGCAGGTCGTTGAACAGGTACAACAACGTCAACCCCGGTACGCTGATGGCGTCCTTGAACATGTCGATACGTCGGCGCCGATAGAAGGCGAACTGGCGATCGACGGCCTCGAGAAACGGCGCCACGTCACGATTGTTATACCACACAAGAAAATCGCGCATCGACGTCATGCCCTCGTCGCGCCACGCCGTCGCGCAAATCTCGTACGCCTCCGCGGAGATTCCCTCGCGTTTCAGCTGGCTGTAGAAAGCTTCGCGCGACGGCAGGGCGGTTTCGTCCAGACGCGACAACGCGTCGATGTGCTCGTACGGGAAGTAGCCCTTCGTTGCCGAGCACCCGTACGCTTTCAGAAAGCGATCGTAGCTAACGCCGGGCGCGAGGTAATTCGTTATGTCCAGGAACTTCAACGTCGTCGTCGACAGGCACATGTAATTGTTCTGACGTTTAATGGTAAACGCCGACGACGTGTGCTGCGCGTCGTCGGGTATGAGCAGGGGGGTCAAGTACTTTTTGACGACGTTCAAGTCGTACTTACCCTAATTGAATCCCAATACGGGCATTTGTCGAAGGTACGTCCACAGCCGGTCGGCGAGAGTGGCGTACGGTGACGCGTCGGCGTCGTCGTCGTTGCATCGTCGCCGCCAGTCGGCGTCGAGCGCGTCGAGCGCCTCGAAGGTCGCGTCGTAGCGGGGACGTAGAATCGCGCACGCCGCCGCGCTCACCGCTTCCAGGTCGTCGATGAGTCGACGCGCGAGTTCCGACGAATCGCCGGTCGTGACGTAACAGCGCGCCGCTTCGTGACCGGGCACGTTCGACGCGACGCTCACGCTGAGCAGTTCGTGTCGCGCGATCCAGCGGCATTTGTCGCTATCCGTCGGCAGATCGTTATCGGCGAAATAGCACTCGAAATCGAACGTCGCGCGGTACGGGTAGTAGCGCAGGTCGTCGTCGCCGACGTCGATGCCTTCGTCGTCGAGCCGCTCGAATACGGACGCCGTCGGTCGGTAGACGCCGCCGGGGAACACGTGACGAACGCCGCCTTCGCACGTCGCTTCGTGACGTCGTAAATCGCGCGCGCTCCGCCAGAGGACGCTGCCGCATTTCCCGCACTTGTACGTTTTCGTGTACGCGCGCCGATCGCTTATGTACGAGAAGTGCGACTCGTACAGGTTGACGTTCAGCGTCGTGGGGTGCGCTTCGCGCGATCGACGGACTAGTTCGGCGACGTCGTTCGTCAGTCGACGATAGACGACGACGTTGATGCCGAAAACCGTCTCCACGCGATCCAGTTCGTTCAGGCGCACGCCGCCGTCGTTCGAGGTCGCCGTGTCGCGACTATACCGCGCGTGCAGACGTTTAGCGTCTTTCGTTAAACGGTTCGTATGGCGGATACTTTCGCCTCGTTCTTCAACGACACGATGGACCTGTTGAGGCGCACGTAGGCGGGAAGCGTCGTCACGCCAACACAGCCGATAGGATGATTGATGATGACGTTCACGAAGTAGGTGGCGTTAGTTACGAGCTCGACGATCCATCCCGAGTCGGGACGCTGCGCGATGGAGTACTGCAGTACGTCGGTAGAGCGCACGGCGTCGAGGAATCGTTCGAATGAACGGCTATCGGTAACTAGGGCGGGTGTTTCGAGGAGGCGACCGCAACAGTTACACGAAGAATGAAAATATCGGTACCGACCCGACACCTTGTGGCGTAATACAAAACCATAACTGACGTTAATTTTAAACGCGTTCTTTTGCGCGCTAAACATTTCCCTCAGACGCGGTTCGAGCACGCGCGTACTCGTACAGGCGGTCATACGATAGTTGTAACGCGACTGTATGACGCCGCGCGCCACCGACGTCTCTATGCTACGCCGGTGCTCGTCTACGACACGCTGTAGATCGTCGGGCGACGGCGCCCTAGCGGCGGCCTCTTCCTCCACCACTGATTCACTACTACTAGGTGGCGACGAACGGCCACACTGCAGCCTCAGATGTCGTAGCATAGCGTAACGCGTGGTGTATAGCTTGCCACATTTTGGACACTCTCGACCTTTTACGCATAGCGCTTCGTCGCCGCATTTTTTCGAACTCTTTACGTGTCGTTCTAACGTGGACTGCGTCGCGAAATAGCGCCCACATTTCGGACATTGCCATCTAGTAGGTGATGGTGGTGGTGGCATTCTCTCTAATGATATTTTTCGAGCGTCGCTATTTATAACGGCGACGGTGGCGGTGGTGGTGGTGGTAAGTACACCCTAGCGGGAGATTTTTCTAACCCTAGCGGTGGAATGCGGTTTTTCTAACTGTGTGGTGGTCCTAGCGGTGGTGGTGGTTTTTCTAACTAGTGTTTCTAACCCTAGCGGTGGAATGCGATTTTTCTAACTGTGTGGTGGTGGTGGTGGTTTCTAACCCTAGCGGTGGTGGTTTTTTCTAACTAGCGGTAATTTTTCTAACTAGGTAACTCGGAAACGGAAAGAACATTTTCAACGTTTTATTCGGTACCCTTACAACATTCAAACACAGCAGCGTGAAGCCTTCGTTTCAATAGCAAGCAAATGTTCTCTATTCTACTGGTGTTCGTTCATTCCAGTCCGCTCCGACTTTGCACGTACGTGTGCACGGCCGACTCGATTTGCACGCGATTCATATAATCGCGCCAATTCGTTCCCAACAACCAGTTCTACACAAACTGTACCAAATACAATTCTCCTGCACGGCCCGTTTGCGGCTGTTGATCACCGGAAGAAATCGACACCGTAGTCTCGCTTAGTATATGCACTAGTCTCGTAAAACACGGAATGAGCGATCGACGTAGGAACGTTTCCATGACCTCGTTGAAATACCGCGTCACAATACAGCCCGGCTTAACGAAACGTTGCATGTAGACGCGATTCGGCCGTCCCGCGCGATAGCCGGACATGTGAACGTAGGGGCAGCCTTCGTTCGGTTCGCATATCCCGCAATGATCCCGCGCCTTCTCCAGAACCATTTCGCCGATAGTCTCGGCGATGAGATCCATAGCCAGTCGTTCGTAACGTACGATCAACTGACTCCGGCTCGGCACGACGAGTTGCCGTTGACACGTCCCCAGCTCCTCCGATACGCTCCAGTACGGTCCCATCGTCGCCAGGCTGTCGTTATACGTCGGTGGAGGGGGGCGCGTTCGGGGCGAGCCCAGCGCCTCCTCGATTATCGCCTCCAATACGTGAGCGTCACGTACTCCTCCGCCACTACCCTACAGCACAAAGCAGTTCTACTCTTTACGTGATATCACCGTCAGCAACGCGTGTAGGAAGTCGCTCATACACTCACGTCTGGTGTGTTGCATCAGAGCGTCCTACAAACACATTATTATGATTAGTCCTTATCCTCCTCCTTCTTCTCCTCCTTCTCCTCCTCCATCTTTACTGACCCCGCCGGCACACCCCGTTCCAACAACGTTCTTACGAACGTTGCAACCTCGTCGTACTGAGCGCGAATCCTTTCGTTGTTTGCAAGCATTTTTTGGAGTACGCAGCGCACTTCCTAAAGCATATAAAGCACAACTGTTAGTACATCAAACTACTACGAAATAGGCTTGCTTCATAGGCCAACCAAAACGCTCTTATATATTGTTCGGCCGACTCGGCTAATAGTTCAAAGCTCTGCTTGCTTAGTTCCAGCCCCTGACGATCTCTCATTCGTTGTCGTTCGTTGGCGTGCTTCAATAAATCTACCAGTAGCGGCCAATTTTCCTCCTCTTCCTACAAACAACACAACAACAACAACATTAGTCATCGTCGTCGTATCTTTTTAGTGTGCGGACTGTATACGAGGGGTCCCCGTTCCAACTCGTCTTCCGCACACTAATCTCCACTTTAGTACCGGTTAACTCGAGCACGGTATCGCGGAGATCCTCCTCGTTCAATTCCGTCAGGTACTCGGCCGTGAACTCGACGAGATTAGACATTTGGTTATCGAACAACGTAAGCCAACGCTCATCTTCTTCCTCCTCGCCGTCCTTCACCATCACACGCAACGCGAAGAAATATTTCGGTACAAACACTTCACCGTGCGTTCGACATATCAGGGCACGGTCTTTGTTTGTCTGTAATTTCCGGCGACAACGGGAACATCCCAAATAGGTGGTGCCGGGCTCGCCTTTGTACGAGACGGCCTCGATCGTAACGGGCGACAGGATTTTATATACGCCGTTGACGGCGCACTTCAGATGTCTCAGACTCACCGCTGTGGCGCGTGTCGACGCCGAAGATTCACGCTCCATAGAACCGCTCCGCGGCAGGACCGGGGGCTGCGCGGCCGTCTCGTCGGGCTGTTCCAAGTGCACCTCTTCGGCGCTCCGTTTTCGGCCGACCGTCAACGGGGCCGCGATCAGCGTAACGGGGCGCTTAACGGGTGGTGGCACCCCCGTTGACAAGGCTGCAATCAGTGCCGAAGGTTGACTGCCGCTGCTGCTGGCCGCCGCCTTCATCGACTGCTTACGCGGCGCCTTCGACTTTTTTGCTTGTTGTTGTTGTTGACTTTCATCCGCCATGTTGCGGAAGAACGTCTGCTGCTTGCTGCTCTGTAGAAAGAATACACGGTTAGAAGTTCGGCGTCATACAATATAACATTTTTCTCACCCGTTTTATACCTTTTCCAAATAACACGCATGCGCACTTCACCCTAATACGTCATCTTACTCAATTATCAGCGTGCGTGCCTCGTACATTTCAGACATTTTGTTTTCGAAAAAAAGTATCCGGTCACGTCGGTACATTCGCCGTTAAATCTCTCCTTACATCGATTTTCTCTAATATCGATGCACCTCGCGTGTCCTGACTCCACAGAGAATCTATACAACGTTTAGTTTCGTGCTTTTAACGTTTCGTTTATTGTTTTTGAAATGTCATTGTCTACACTATAACGCGCATGCGCACTTCACACTCATATCCTTATCTTTTTCAATTATCGTCGTGCATACTTCATCCAACCCAGGCATTTTGTTTTCGGAAAAAAGTTAGCGTTCACGTCAGTGCATACATTGTCAAATGTGACTTTTACTGCGAATTTCTCTAATATCTATGCATCTCGTGTGTCCTGATCCCCCAGCGATCTTATACAACGTTTTATTTCGCGCTTTTAACGTTTCATTTATTGTTTGTAAAAATCCATTGTTCTCCGTTCACATTCCAACTCGTTAAGTCACGCGCAACAGATGTCACACATGTGCGCTTAACGCATTCTGTTTACTCTCCGAGGAATTTGTTTTAGGAAAAAAGCTAACGTTCACGTCAGTGCATTCATTGTCAAATGTGACTTTTATTTAAATGCATGTTTTTATTGTTGTATTATTTAAACGTTTTTACTAGTATGCACGTTTTTATTGTTGTAATGCATGTTTTTACTAGTTTTACCGTTTAAACATGCATGCATTTTATTTATATGCATGCATTTGATTTAAATGCACGTTTTTATTGTTATTTAAACACATGTATTTTTAACATGCATGCATTTTATTTAAATGCACGTTTTTATTGTTGTTTTATTTCAATTGTTTTTACTAGTATCGTTTAAATGCATGTTTTTATTGTTGTATTATTTAATGCATACTAGTACGCATTTTACCGTTTAAACATGCATGCATTTTATTTATAAGTACATTTTATTTAAATGTATTTTACCAAGACAGTATTTTATTTCAATTTACTATCTCACTCATTTTATTCATCCTTTGTCTATTTCATAGACCGATCCAACTGCCTACAAGGGACACATATACCCCGCGTAGGCCGATTGTGCTCCCCGACGCGTCGACGACAACGTCGACACGAGCAACATGTGAGGTCGCGGCATCAGTCCGTACGCCTTCGCCAGCACCTGTTACGCCGTCGCCCAATGTCACAGCAGCTTACTACAGTGACGATGATGATGAGATTGTCCCCGATCTGGCGCGAGTCTTTCTCGTCAGGCAACCAAACGGCTTATGGAGGACGATAACGCCTCCCGAACTCTATCGGCGGGAAGGCTTCGGTCCTCCGCCGGAGATCGGCTCCCCGCCGGAGACCGACAGGCGCCAACCCGTCGGTCGCGGGCAAATACTACAGTATTACACACAATAAATATTCCAGTCACTACTCACGTTTTCACGCGTCTATTTTCAATGCATAAACACCCTACTGAATGTTAGTGTATTTATGCATTTGATAATCCCACGACTAGACGTATTTAAACGCATTGCTTTCGTTTTAATTCGTCCACCAGAACAACGCCGTTAGCCAGCTATGCTGTCATCCAGGGGTCAAAGACCAGTAGGGCAGCAGCCCTTATCGCTGCAGCAGTCGTCGTCGCTCTTGCTGTCAACATCACATACGGGGACATCTCAACGTTTATACAATGGTTTTAATACACAATGATTTTAGCGTGGTTAGCGTATTGCTTACGTCAGCACAACTCCTACCCCAGCGTATTGCTTACGTCAGCACAACTCCAACCCCAGTTATAGGTGGTCCACTTCACTTTAGCGTGGTTATAAAGTACGAAACTAAACTTATATACTTTAGCGTGGTTATAAAGTACGAAACTAAACTTATATACTTTATTATTAAACGCATTATTGCTTACGTCAGCGCGCTCTAGGTACGGCGTTGATCGCTAGGACTAAAATACTCTCTGCACTCACCGCTAGGTGGCATCTCTCTAGTGTACTGTCAATCATCCAATTAGTATCAAATTACATCGCTCATCAATCACGTTTTTTATAAGTAGGTTTCCCAAACTCATTAGTGTCAAACACAAAGCCTTTGATCTTTTTTTATACATAGGATTAGTCTCGCATTATTGCTGACTCAGCGGTGTGCCCGAATCGTTTAGTGGTCATTAAATTCTTTTTTATAAGTAGGCTTTTGAGGTTGAACAGGTCTTACTACCTACTGACATCTAGTGACTAATCAGGTACTAATTAGGTAAATAATTAGGGTAATTAAGTACTAATTAGTTCACTAGAGGCTGCACTAGCAATAACTAAAAATAGTAATGGTTATGTAATGGTTATGCGGAGTCACGTATAGTAATGACGTTATGCGGAGTCACGTGCGCTTAATATTATGTAATGGTGTGTGCTGCCATCTAGTGACTGAAAATGTTCCACCTAGCGACTGAAAAAGACGCAGTGCGGCGTATATAGTGGTTGCCCGTGAGGCGCCGCCGTAGTGTGTCACATTATGTCGACGACTATGCGTTTCGGAGAGTTCTTGACGTACCTGTCGAATTACTATCCGTGTAGAATTGCGGCGTACGGACAGTATTTCAAATCCGTCGAGCACGCTTACCAGTTTAAAAAGGCGATGTTTCACGCGGACGAAGACAGAGCGCAGCGTATCAAAGCGGCGTGGTCGGGGTATATAGCGAAGCGACGAGGTGCCCGTATCGCGAAAACGAGAACGAGTGCCGAATGGGAAATCGTTAGAGTCGCGTGTATGAGGAGGCTGTTGATGAGTAAGTTCGGCGCGTCGAAAATGTTGAAAGACGCCCTATTGGCTACCGGTGACGCCGAATTGGTGGCGTGAATTCCGTCGAAAGAGGCCTTTTGGGGTTGCGCCAGCGGGTATAAAGACGGTCAGACCAAGCTCGGCGAATTGTTGATGGAGGTGCGTCGTGCGTATAGAATATCGTAACGTTGTCCGCGCACCAGTCGTCGATATGGACGGAAAGTGGAAGCACCCTTTTACGTGTATAGTGTCCGGCCCTACGGGATGCGGAAAGACTACTTTCGTTGTACGCCTGCTAAAGTTTGCCTCGTGTATGATTTCGCCGCCACCGGAGAAAATTCTGTGGTGTTACGGTCAGTGGCAGACCGCCTACGACTCTATGTCCGGCGTCGAATTTGTAGACGGTTTGCCGGATCCGTCGTCGCTTCTGGACGCCAAAACGAGGACGCTTCTAGTGCTCGATGACCTTATGTCGGAGACCAATAGTAGCGTCACGACTTTGTTTACTAAAAAAGTCACCACTGCAACGCGTCCGTCGTACAGCTTTTGCAGAATCTCTTTCCGAAGGGAAAGAAAATCGCACGATCAGCCTAAACGCGCAGTATATGGTCCTCTTCAAGAGTCCCCGGGACGCGGGGCAAGTAGGTCACCTGGCGAAACAGATGTACCCGGGTAGAGTCAATTACATGGTGGAGGCGTACAAAGATGCCACGTCGGCCGCCTACGGTCACCTCCTGGTGGACCTGAAACAGGAAACGCCGGAAACCAAGCGCCTGCGTACGGACATTTTTCCCGACGACCCCATTTAGTACGTCTACGTGCCGACGAGACTATAAAAAAGCGGAGCGCGCCGCGGCCGCCGTCATTCGACAGGATGACGGATCGCGTGAAGAGGCACATCCTAGCTCTGCAGCTGTTGCGTCGCTACCAGCGGAATACGAATCTGAGAAAGGCGGTAATCGCCCACGCGGACGCCGACCTCATCTGTAGTCTGGCCGACTGCGCGTATAACATTCTGCGGGGAACGTGAAATTGACGCCTAACAACCGAAAAGTGCTGCTAAAGTACAGGAACAATTTGCGCAAGTTGGCGTCGAAAAAAGTGCCCATCAAACGGAAGAGGGCCGTCCTGCAGACAGGATCGGGCGCGTTTCTGACGGCGCTGCTGGCGCCGCTGGCGAGCACCTTTCTGCCCCTCCTCAGGCAGGCTATCGGTTGATGCAGCACGCGAACAAGATGGCGCTGGTAGACCCCCGTTTGGTGGAGCGTCTACTCCCGTTGCTATCGCAACCGACCACGACCACGTCGCGTGTGATGAGTAGCCTGGACAACGACATGAAAGCCGTTCTCGAGCGTGCGGATTTATCCGAAGGCGAAAAGGTGGCGGCGTACAATCAACTGCTGAGTCGTTACAACGCCATGGAGGCGTCTCGCGCGCAGCAACCGATGCGCGTGTCCGTAGTGAAGAACGAGTCGCCCGGCCAGCCGTCGCCGCCGCCCGACCAATCGCCGGACGACACGGAGAGCGAGGTCGTGAAGAGCGTACCGAAAGTTCTGAAAGAAAAGGCCCGCCTCCTGTTGGCGCGACTGAAAGCCGACCCGCTGATTCGCTGGAACGATCGAGCGGAGCTCGTGTACGACGGTGCGCCTATCGCCGGAAGCAACATGGTGGATCTCGTGAACGATCTCATGCGAAAGAGGAAGAAGAGCCCCGCGCCGGTTGGCTGGGAAGCGTTCGGGGACCATATAAAGCGGCCTATGGAGCTCGTCGGCAACCCCCAGCGTCGGGCGTATATACAGCGCGCGCAGAAGCGAAAGGGCTGCACTCGATCCGTCGAGCGCATGCCGTGGACCAGCGCCCCGTAGAGGATGCCCGCCCGAAGATCAGTACTCGTCGTCGCCGTCGTAATCGCGGCGGTCATCGTCGCCGCCCTCTTGTTCGCCGTGTCGTCGTCGTCGCCGCACGATCCATGGCGGTGGTGTCCCGGCGGACTCGTGCTGCGCAACGAAAGCGCCAACAACACGACGGCCGACTAAGGCGCGCCTACTTCGACCCGAAACGGGCGGGCAGTTACGGTGGCGTCGACGGGTTGCACCGGGCGACCGCGGTGCCCAAGCCGATCGTCGGGCGGTGGCTATCGGAGCAGGACGCCTATACGCTTCACAAGCCGGTCAGGCGCCGATTCAAGCGACGTCGCGTTATCGTGGGCGGTCGAAACCAGCAGTGGCAAGCCGATCTCGTCGACGTGGCTAAACTGAAAAAGCACAACGACGGCATAGCGTTCCTATTGACGGTCATCGACGTCTTCTCGAAGCGGGCGTGGTGCGTCCCGTTGAAGAACAAATCCGGTCCGGCGCTCGTCGCGGCCTTCGAGGGCCTGCTGTCGTCGCCGCCGCCGCCGCACGTCCTGCAGACCGACAAGGGGTCGGAGTTTCTCAACAGGCCCCTTCAGACGCTTTTGAGGGCGCGCGGCGTCCACCATTTCGTGACGCACAACGAGGAGACCAAAGCGAGCGTCGTGGAGCGATTCAATCGTACGCTGAAGACGCGCATGTGGAGGTACTTCACGAAGCATCAGACGCTGAGGTACGTGGAGCCGTTGCAGGACTTCGTGCGGTCGTACAACAACGCCTACCATCGAAGCATCGGTAGGACGCCGGCGAGCGTCGACGAAACGAATCAGGAGAGCGTGTGGCAGCGGCTGTACGGCGGCGGAGGGTGTCGAAAAAAAAAGCAAGCCAAACTGCGAGCGGGGGACCGCGTACGCATCAGCAAGGCGAAGGGACGCTTCAAGAAGGGGTACATGGCTAACTGGAGCGAAGAGCTTTTCACCGTCGTAGAATCGCACCCGACCGACCCTCCCGTTTACCGACTGATGGACGACGCCGGCACGATACTGGACGGCACCTTCTACGAGCCGGAGCTACAAAAAGTGATCGTTTCGAAGGACAAACTATATCGGGTGGAGGCCGTTCTACGGAGACGTCGTCGACGACGCGGTAAGGCCGAAGAGGTGCTCGTCAAATGGTCCGGCTATCCGGCCTCATTAAATAGCAAAACAGCCGACTCTTACAAGGTTACTAAAACTGAAAAAAACCTCTCTAGTGCACAAACAGAATGCCGCTTTTATTTTCTAATATAAGCTTACCATACGATTCTCCAGTCCCCACTGAATATTATAGACCGCTTAGTTTGCGCGCATTTCACCTTTAACTGCCGTTTTAGGCACTTACAAACAGTTACATAAGCGCATTATATAAACAGTGACGTCAGCCCCTTATGTAAGGCTACGGCGTACGTGTCTAGACCGCTACACGTTACCGCGCGCAAAACAACTGCGCAACAACTGCGCAATTCATTTCTCACGATGGAGCCGACCGATCAAGTACACAATTATGCGGCCAATGAATCGACCCCCCGACAACCACAAAACAGGTACGTTTTCCTAACTCAAATAACACTGCTTTCCTCACATTACTGCTTTCTTTTACAACGTTCACTAACTAATTTTTTTGTTTTTGTTTACAGTGCGCCGCCTCCCCAACCAGCCGAAAATAGTGCGCCGCCGCCGCCGCCGCCTCCCCAAGCCGCCGGGAATAGTGCGCCGCCGCCTCCCCGACCCCGACCCCAACGCCCCGGAGAAAGGTACGTTCAACGATACTAACTAAATACTATTTACAGACCGCTTTCTTTTTCAAAATCTACCTTTATTTACAGACGCCCTATTACGGACTTTGATGAACACCATAGCTGCTTTTCCAGGTTAACGTGCGCCCCACTAAAAGGCTATTTACAAACGCCCCGTTACAGACTTAATGAATACTGCTTTTTTTCAGGCCCCCACTAAAACAGACGCACCATTACTTTAATACTTTTTCATACTTGCAGACGAAACATCGCCGGGTTTGATACACTCCATATAGGGCGGTGGCAAAACCTTGCGCGCCCCTCTCACTGAAATGGATTCATTAATACATCAAGAATACATTTGCGCCCAACCGATATGATTCTGGTTGATAGAACCCCGCGCGCCGATAGGCCTGGGGGCACATTGTTCCTTGGACGTCGCCGTCGTCACACTACCGATCCTTAATAACACTTTTCCTTCTCCCACAGAGTACGCCTATTGTTCTTGGCACAAGAACTAGTCGATCGACTCCGTATGGCGGAAACCCTTGCGAACCACACTCACCGGAATGGCCACCCGGCAGGCCGAACCCCGCGCCCCAGTATTCGCCACCATCACACTACCGACGATAATTGATACTTTCCTTTCCCCCACAGAACGCACCTCTTTGTGATTTCACCCGAACTCAGTCATCGAACATACGCCATCGGTCGGGGCGTTGTGGTGCATTTCGTCGAACCCACACCTCGCCCAGTCAGCTTCGCCTCGTCACCACCTCCACGCCGCCGCCCAACCTTAGCCGTCGAACCACACCAACAACACACCACCGAAACAGAAAACTTCGACAGCGACACCGATGACACCGACGATGAACCTTTATTCTTTCTAAACGCCACACCTGCAGACAACCCCCAACCAGAAGAACACGAAACTTTCACCCAACCCTTCTCATTTGCGTCAATCTTTCCAAGTCCTCGTGTACTCGCCCATCATTCGCTCCACCCATTCCAGCCCATCTTTCCGTCCATTTAGGTTATCCTTCACCACCACCCGGTCGCCACGGATTTGGCCCACCACCACCACCCGATCATCACCCACATCAACGCTTTCCGTCGCCCCCATCTTCATAGTAACAATAAAATCACCGTTCATTGCTGTTTCTGTGTACTTCATAACAATAAAATTTATTTCTCACCGTTTATTGCTGTTTCTGTGTTTCTTTTCGCATAATGAACGCCACCTGCATTCCAACTCAACACCATTCCAACTGCTGCCTATATTCCAACTAACACACATTCGTTGCTGCACACAGCCAACTCTGACAGCTAATACACCAATCCCCAGCGGTCTCCAACGCCACAACCCTAATACATGCGTCGTATGTGTTAAGTGCGTATGCGCGTTATTTTGAAAGATAACTGTAGACAATGCCATTTCAAAAACAATAAACGAAAAGGTAAAAGCATGAAAGTAAGCGTTGTATATGATTAGTTTAGGCTCTGGAATCGTGTGGTGTAGTGATATTAGTGAAATTTGATGTAAAGACACATTTGACGATGAATGTACTGACATGACCGCTAACTTTTTTCCTAAAACAAATACCTCGGAAACTAGTCAGTTATACGTCGTATGTGTTAAGTGCGCATGCGCGTTATTTTGTAAGATAACGGTAGACTAGGCGGTATGTGTTAAGTGCGCATGCGCCTTATTTTGGAAAGTATAAAACGGTTGAGAAAATGCTATGTTGTATGTCGCCGATGTTCTAACGTATTGTTTCAGCAGCATCAGCAGCAGACGTTCTCCCGCGGCAACAATAATGGCAGACGAGATACCGAAAAAGATGAAGGCGCCACGCAAGCAGAGTCTGAAGGCGACAGCGGCCGGCGTCGGTCAACAGCAGCAACCTTCGCCAGCAGTAGCAGCGGTGTCAACGGGAGCGGCGCCTGTTAAGAGGCCCGTGGTGCTCATCGCACCACCGCTGGTTGCCGTCGGACGTAAGCGAAGCGCCGAAGAGGCCTTGGGCACCGTCGAGGTGGCTGTAGGGCAGCCGGCCCTTGCGCGGAGTGCGTCACTCGAGCGCGAATGTGAGTCGACGGCATCATCGCGGGCTACATTGGTGAGTCTGAGGCACCTGCAGTGTGCAAACAACGGCGTGTATAAAATTAAGTCGCCCGTTATGATCGACGCTGTGTCGTACAAAGAGAATTGTACGTATTTGGGATGCTCCCGTTGTTGGCGAAAATTGTATGCGAAAAACAAAGGCGGGCGAATGGTATGTCGAACGCACGGTGAGGTGTTTGTGCCGAAATATTTCTTCGCGTTGCGTGTGATGGTGAGGGATGGCGAGGATGAGAAAGACGAGCTTTGGATTACTTTGTTTGACATACATATGTCTATTCTCGTCGAGTATCACGCCGACTACTTGGTGAAGTTGACCGAGGAGCCACTCCGCGATACCGTGCTGGAGTTAACCGGCACGGAAGTGGAGATCAGTGTGCGTAAGACGACTTGGAACGGGGAGCCATCGTATACTGTGCGCACACTGAAGAGATACGACGACGACGTTGTGTGTTGTGTTGTTTGTAGGAAGAGAGCCCGATACTGGTAGATTTGCTGACGCATGCGAACGTGCAACAACGAATGAGAAGGCGTCGTAATCGTGAAATAACTGAGGAGGCCGCGCAACTACTAAGCGAGACGGCCGAGAATTACATAAGGGCGTTTTGGCTAGCTTACGAAGCGAACTTATTTTGTAGCATTCCGTAACTAACAGTTGTGTTTATATGCTGTAGGAAGTGCGCCGCGTACTGCAGAATATGTTAGAGACCAACGAAAGGATGCGTGCGAGGTACGATGATGATGCCACGTTCGTAAGAACGCTGCTGGAACGTGAAGTGGAGGGAAATATAAAGGGGTAGGTGGAGGAGGCCAAGAAGGAAGGTCACAATCAGGCGGACTAATCATAATAATGTGTTGAAGGATGTGCTGCTGCAACGCACCAGGCGTGAATGTATGCGAGACTTCGTAGACGCGTTGCTGTTGGTGGTCACCGAACGTAAAGACTAGGACATGCTTTGTGCTGTTGGGAGGAAGCGGAGTGCGTGACGCTAACGTGTTGGACGCCATCATTGAGGAGGCGCTATGTGTATCGGATACAGGCGCGCGCCGACACTTCGAAGCGACTCGAGCGCCACCACCGACGTATAACGAAAGCCTGTACTCGCCACTGGGGACGATGGGGCCGACGTGCGCTCCGTGTTGGAGCCTATCGGAGGATATGTCGCAACGTCAAATCGTCGTGCCGAGCAGGGCCCAGTTGGTCTACCGTTATGAGCGG
This sequence comes from Paraescarpia echinospica, assembly GCA_020002185.1. Taxonomy (NCBI): domain Eukaryota; kingdom Metazoa; phylum Annelida; class Polychaeta; order Sabellida; family Siboglinidae; genus Paraescarpia; species Paraescarpia echinospica. Next base: position 22,931,367 of record CM034544.1, read on the forward strand.
CTCCCAATGGCCCTCGTCGCCGAGACCCTCGGTGAGATGATACTGGAGCGGGCGCGCGATAATTGCGGCGTATGTGAGCCCAATGAGGGCTGCCCGTATGTACATATGGCCGGCTATCGTGCGGGACGGCCGAACCGTGTGTACATACAGCGCTTCGACAACACGGGGTGCATCGTAACGCGTCACTTCAACGCCGTGTTGGAAACGTTTCTGCGCCGGTCCCTTATTCCGTGCTTCACGCGTCTCGTGCAAATACTGCACGAAACTACGGTGACAACTGGTCAGCAGCCGCAAACGGGTCGTGCGGGGAAACTGTATCTGGTCCAGTTCGTTTCGAAGTGGCTACTAGGGACGAACTGGCGCGATTACATGAACCGTGTTCAGCTGGAGTCGGCCGTTCATACGTACGTCCAGCGCAGGAGTGAACTCGAATAAAAAACGAACAATGGTTGCTTTGCTATATTTCGACTAAATAACGAACAATGCTTGCTTACTATAGTAACAAAGGCGTTGAACGCTGTTTTTGAATGTTGTACGGTGCTTAATAAAACGTTCAAAATGTACTTTCCGTTTCCGAGTTACACACCACACACATTACCCAAAACGTCCGAGTTACCTACACAAATCACCGCTAGGGCGCCCCCTTTCCGAGTTATTACCTAAAACAACGCAGTTACCTAAAACATTCCTTCCGCTAGGGCGAAGCCACCACCACCACTTGTTCCGAGATACCCACAATGCAGTCCGAGTTACCTACAACATTCCCCGCTAGGGTGCAACCACCACCACCACCACAGCCACCACTGTTATAAGTGTTCGAAAAAGTAGCAGCAGTCAGTAGAGAATTCCGCCTCCTTCTCTTCCTAATAGATGGCAATGTCCGAAATGCGGGGGTTATTTCGCGAAACAGTCGACGTTAGAGCGACACGCGAAGAGCTCGGAAAGATGCGGCAACGACGCGATATGCGTAGAACGACGAGAGTGCCCAAAATGTGGCGCGACGTACACTTCGCGTCACGCTATGCTACGACACCTGAAGGAGCGGTGCGGCCGTCAGACGGCGCCACCGCCTGGTAGTAGTAGTAATGAACCGGAGGCGGCAGTCGCTAGGGCGGCGTCACCCGACGGTCTACAGCGCGTCGTGGACGAGCACCGACGCAGCATAGAGACGTCGGTAGCGCGCGGTGCCGTGCAGTCCCGTTACAACTATCGCATGACCGCCTGTACGAGTACGCGGGTACTCGAACCGCGTCTGAGGGCAATGTTTCGCGAACAAAAGAATGCCTTTAAAATTAACGTAAGCTACGGTTTCGTATTGCGCCACAAGGTGTCGGGTCGTTACCGCTATTTTCATTCTTCCTGTAACTGTTGCGGTCGCCTCCTCGAAACGCCCGCCCTCGTTACCGATAGCCGTTCGTTCGAACGATTTCTCGATGCCTTGCGCACGACCGACGTACTGCAGTACGCCATCGCGCAGCGCCCCGACTCGGGGTGGATCGTCGAGCTCGTAACGAACGCCACCTACTTCGTGAACGCCATCATTGCCCATCCTATCGGGTGCGTTGGCGCGACGCTTCCCGCGTACGTGCACACCATCAGCTCCATCGTGACATTGACGAAAGATCGTCGAGGCACGCCCTACGACGATCATCTATGCCTCTTCCGGTGCATCGGCCTCCACCTGCAAGGCTGCCGACGAGGCGAAAGTGCCCAAATTGATACGACCCGTTTAACGAAAGTCGCTAAACGACTGCACGCACAGTTTTGCCGTGCCACGCGCACGACGGCCTCGAACGGTATCCGCTTGAACGAACTGGAACGCGTGGAGACGGTTTTTGGCATCAACGTCGCCGTCTATCGACTGACGGCGGCAAATGGTGCCGCCGAACTAGTCCGTGGGTCGCTCGAAGCGCACCCCACGACCTTGAACGTCAACCTGTACGAGACGCACTTCTCGTACATAAGCGACCTGCGCGCGTACACGAAAACGTACAAGAGCGGAAAATGCGGCAACGCCCTCTGGCGGAACACGTGGGCGTTACGACGTCACGAAGCGACGTGCGAAGGTGGCGTTCGTCACGTGTTCCCCGGCGGTATCTACCGGCCGACGCCGTCCGTATTTCAGCGGCTCGACGACGACGACCTGCGCTACTACCCGTACCGCGCGACGTTCGATTTTGAATGCTATTTCGGCGATAACGATCTGCCGACGGATACCAACAAATGCCGGTGGATAGTGCGATACGAACTGCTCAGCGTCAGCGTCGCGTCGAACGTCCCCGACCACGAAGCGGCGCGGTGTTACGTCACGACCGGCGATTCGGCCGAACTCGCGCGTCGCCTCATCGACGACCTGGAAGCCGTGAGC